>LR738714.1:392095133-392108415 GCA_902687465.1 Secale cereale
CGATGAGGGTGGCGTCAGCGTTGTTCCCCGACCTCGATCCGGTGTGGTAGGCGATGGAGACGACCTTGGTGGAGCTGCAGGACACCTGGGGTGGCTCGGGGTGTCTCCGGTCCACGACAACGACGATGGCGCGGTGACACATACGCTCAGGACAGCTCGAGGTCGAGAGGGAGGCGCGAGGGGGAGTGGGCGCTGGGGGGAAAGTATCTTGGGTTCGGGGGAGGGGGTTGCCGGCGCTAAGTCAGGCCAGGGGGGGCGTGAATGCGCGCCACGGCGCCATGGCGTCCATGGATGTGCTCCACGATGCCCCCTACTACAAGATGAAGCCAACCAGTGTGGGCTGGGCCTTCCAGCCCCACTTGGGCCTTTTCTTCTCCTTTGCTTCCTTTTCTCCCTCTTCCTTTTATAATTTCTATTTCTGTTACCTTTTTTAAAATAGACAACATTTGCAATTAAATAAGCCACTAAATGACTTTGCAAAAAAGTGTGAAGCTGGTCGAAACAAATACTAGGGAATATTAAGCACTGCCACAAAATTTGAGGATTATAGGATTTCATTTGAATTTTGATTAAATAGGAATGAATTAAATGGTGTTGTTTAGGGTACTGTTTTGGTTGCTAGGGTCAATTTGGGTATTTTAGAATGTTGTTTTCCTTAACCATAATTATCGAGGAATTATTTAATAAAAATGAACAATTTTGTTTTGAAGTTTGAAGAAGTAATAATTTGACTTGCATTTTAAAATATGAATTTGACTTTGATTTTGGGCAAGTGACAATTTGCATAGCAATTAATATGGCATGGCATATTAGAGGAGAGATCACTGTAGCTTGACACTGGGGGTGTTACACAAGATAACACAGTAGAGCAAGTAACAGAATAAAGGCTAACACTACATGCATATATGGCTGGTGGAGGCTCTAAGGTTAAACTGTTTTTGCTCAAAGCCAATTTTTCCCTACAACAAAGGAATACATTTTTATATGGCTGGTAGTTGAAACATCATTGAGAAGATTACTCCAACTCAATCCCAATTAAGCCATCTTCATTAACCCACAAAATTAGTTTAGAGTGATGAGATCAATCCAATAATTCAAGTACCAGATACTCAAGATGTCCATAACCGGGGACACGACTAATCATGATTAGTTTGTACACTTTGCAGAGGTTTGTGCACTTTTCCCCACAAGACTCGATCTCCTTCGTTGGATTTCCCGCACTGCATGGTGTTTGAGAAACGGATGACCGAGACACAGTCTTTCAGAAGCATTTACTCTTTACCCCGGGTGGACCCGTACACGTACTTTCCCCTACATCTGCTAGTCCACCACTGAAAGAGCTCACACAACATACTCAACTATGCCAGAGCCCATAATGGCATTGTGGATGCACACAGAAGTTTCTAGCATGAATAGTATTACGATCCCTTTGAGCTTGGGTGGCATTCCATAGGATAATCACACGGTTCCTCCGGGATTTCCTAGGACAACACTAGATTCTCCAGGTGCCCTGCAACCAATCCACCCAGATGTGTATTCAACTTGCCACCTTAAGTTGAGCCATTAATTAACAAACTCACATCTGTCATGGATACTCTCTAACCCAATCCACGTCTACAAGCATATCATGACAACCTAAGCATAACGTAGAAGTAACTCCCAGGGGTTTGATAATAATGCAGGTAATAGGTTCTACCTCAATCTACTTCCCAGACCCACATGTTAAGAGATCCTACTCATGCAATGTGTGAGGGTTGAACTAATGCATAAAAACTGGGTAATAAAGGGTATGATCAATGTGTTACTTGCCTTGCTGACGATTCGCAAAACCTAGGGACTCGTAGTAGCACGCTTCACACTCCAGGAATTCTATCACAAACAAACAATAGCACACATAAGCAACCAAGCAAAGATGCACGGGTAAAACTCAAATAAGAAGATCTAACCAGAAAGTTCAACTAAAGAACTCCGGCTTGCAAAACGAATCAAAACAAACGGAGCAACGGAACTCAAACTACGAAAGTAACAAGATCCGTTTACTAGATTGTACTAGAGTCAAATCTTACAGTACCAAAACCTTTTTCATGTTGGTTAAACAAAAAGAGGGCTTCGGGCAGATCTAGGCGCTAGTTTTTCCTGATTCCGACTAACGAGCGAAAAGTTATACTAAAACGAAGATCAGGGCAGAAATCGCGATCGGAAATAATCGTGGAAAAACCCTAAAAAGGAAAACACGATCAACAGGCTAACGAACGAACGTTTGCTAAAAGAAACTAACGAACGAAAAATTTCGTCAACAGATCTAAATGAACGAACATTCGCAAATTAGTTCCGAAACGGAAAACCGGGAAAAACCGATCTAAAAAAACCGATCTAGGGTTTTTATTAAAACCCGGGTTTTTTACCTAGAACCGACAAAAAAAACCGGCGGCGGTGACTCCGGCTGCGGCGGCGGCTCCGACGACAGCGGTGGGCGGCACGGTGGGGCGGCGGCTCGGCGGTGGGGTGGCGCGATGGTGCGGCGAGGTGCGGCGGTGACGCAACACGGCGGGGCGGGGGCGGCGCGGCTCGGCGGCGGCGGCGCTAGGGTTAGGGCGAGCGGGGCTGGGGCGGCTGGGCCTCGACCTTCAAAGGCCGGTCGGGCGAGGTGTCCGGGTCGGACACGACACGTTAGGTCGGTTCACTTTCTATTTTAAAGTCCTAACGCAGAAAAGCAGACAAAAGAAATAATAAACGGCGTCAAAAAATTCCAAAATAAATTTCTACCATCCTCTAATAACATTTAGGACAAAGTGAACATTTGTCCCGGACCTAAATGCAATTTTGAAAAACGCGTAATTTTCCTATTCAAATAAAACTGCAAATAAATCCAATAAAATAATTGATTTTAATATTTTCCTCCAATATTTCTTTTGTTTTGGAGAAGTCGTATTATCTCCACTCATATATTTTATTATGAAATATTTTCGGAGAGAAAAACAATTAAAACCAAAATGATCGTCATTCCGAATTTGAAAAAAAATTCAAATACGAAAACGGTGAAATCCCCAAATCTCTCCGTGGGTCCTTGAGTTTCTTAGAATTTTGAGGATCACAACACACAAATGCAATTAAAATATGATATGCAAGATGTCCTATATATAACATTCCAAATTGAAAATTTGGGATATTACACCCTCACAAATGTTTTATAAGTTCGGTGGGAGATAAGTTTGATGATAAAGTAAATTGCTACATGGAATCAAACGTCTAGGCGCCCAGGTGTCTATCCCGAGGTGGGCACAACCCACATGGGCGTGCCTGGGCCTCCTGGTGCGCCCAGGTGTCTTGTGCTCACCTCGAGCCTCCCCTCTGGTACTTCTTTGCCCCACTGGGTGTCTTCCGGTCCAGAAAAAATCACCAAAAAAGTTTCTCTGCATTTGGACTCCATTTGATAATGATTTTTTGCGATGTAAAACACAAGCAAAAAACAGCAACATGCACTGGGCACTATGTCAATAGGTTAGTCCCAAAAAATGATATAAAGTTGCTATAAAATGATTGTAAAACAGCCAAGAATGATAACGTAACAGCATGGAACAATCAAACATTATAGATACATTGGAGACATATCAGCATCCCCAAGCTGAATTCCTGCTAATCCTCGAGTAGGTAAATGATAAAAACAGAATTTTCGATGTGGAATGCTGCCTATCATGTTCATCACATATTTTTTTATAGCATGGACATTTGGACTTTTATATGGTTCAAAGCAATAGTCTAGTTTTGACATGAAGACTTTAATACTCAAGCATACCAACAAACAATCATGTCTTTCAAAATATCAATACTAAAGCAAGTTATCCCTAGCCTATCATGCTCAATCATTGATCCATTCATGAAACACACTCGCATATTAGCTACAACCAATGCTCAAGTACGATCATAGTGCCCCTTAGTTGGTGCTTTATAAGAGAAGATGGAGACTCAAATAGAAATAAAATTGCTTAAAGTAAATAGAAAGGCCCTTAGCAGAGGGAAGTAGGGGTTTGTAGAGGGGCCAGAGCTCAAATCCTAAATTGAGAAATATTCTTGTGAGAGGCATACTTTTCCCGTCAACGAAAATGACTAAGAGTTCCCAATACTTTCCATGCTAGATATATCATAGGCGGTTCCCAAACAAAAATTAAATTTTATTCCTTTTCACCATTCTTTCACAATCCATGGCTAACTGTATCCACGGGTGCCCTACATACCAACACTTTCCAAGGAATTTATTATTTGACAACATAAAGTAAATTCATTTTTCATTTCGGATTGGGCATCCCTTATACCTTTGCCGTACTCTCGTGCAATGACAAGTGAATAAACACTCATCTTGAGAATAACACATCTAGCATGGAAAAATATCGGCCACCCCTCACTGCCTCATGAGCGGTATGGGCACGCAAAAGAGAAGTTTATTTTGAAAATTAGAGATGGCATATACAAATTTGCTTAGAACGGCAAGGGAATACCACATATAGGTAGGTATGGTGGACTCATGTGGCAAAACTGGGTTTAAAGAGTTTGGATGCACAAGTAGTATTCTACTTAGTACAAGTGGAGGCTAAAAAATAGACTGGGAAGCAACCAACCAAGAAACGAAAAATCACATAAGAGAGCATTGAGCATAACTAACACCGAATAATGCATGACAAGTAGGATGTAATTTCACTGCATAACTATTGACTTTCGTGCTTGCATAGGGAATCAGAAACCTTAACATCAATATTCTTACTTAAACATAATTACTCATTAACATGGCTCACATATCACTATCATCATATCTCAAAAATATTACAAAGAATCAAATTTATTTTTTCCAATGATCTTCATGAATTTTTTTATTATAACCTTCTTGAATATCTATCACTTCGATACTAGTTTCATGCATTACTTTTGATAGGCTCAAACAAATCTAACTGAAGAACATGAGCATATAATTTTCTTTCTCTCAAAATAATCTAAGTGAAGCATGAGAGAATTTCTTAAAACATATTAAAGCACGCCGTGCTCAAAAAGATATAAGTGAAGCACTAGAGCAAATTATAAACTACTCCAAAAAGATATAAGTGAAGATCAAGCGAGTAGTTACTTAAATAGGTGGCTATGTGAAGACTCTCTTTTATTTAAAAACTTATAGATCTGAGTATTTTATTCAAACAACAAGCAAGAAAATGACACTTCAAGAAAAGCACATATCATGGGAAGAAGTAAAACTTAGGCTCAACCCATACTAACCGATAATTGTTGATGAAGAAAAGTGTGATGCCTGCCGGGGCATCCCCAAGCTTAGATGCTTGAGACTCTTGAAATATTATCTTGGGATGCCTTGGGCATCCCCAACCTTGAGCTTTTGTGTCTCCTTAATTCCTCTCATATCACGGTTTCCTAAATCTCAAAAACTTCATTCACACAAAACTCAACAAGAACTCGTGAGATAAGTTAGTATAAATCAATGCAAAACCTTATCATTCTCTACTGTAGCAAATCACTAAAATTATAATTTAACATTGCATACTAAATTCCTCTGCATATTGAATACTCCTATCCTCAAATAGAATCATCAAACACGCAAACATATGCAAACATAACAACAATCTGTCTAAACATGACAGTCTGTAAAGAGTGCAATTTTCCTCATACTTCCCTAGCTCAAAAAATTCTGAAGAATTACCACATTACAGAGAAATTATTAGTGCTTACTGTTTAAAAAAATTAAGATTTTATCACGTTCTGACTATCCAGAAGAATTCAGACAATGATAGAAAACTTTCTGTTTTCAAACAGCAACATAGAGTCTTGCAAAATAAGCATGGTAATGGCTATCCTTGACACTTGCATTGAAATAAAAGATACAAAACATTATTATAGATAGCAGCAAGCAAATCAAAACAAAATAAAATGATGCTCCAAGAAAAACTCATATCATGTGACGAATAAAAATATAGCTTCAAGTAAGGTTACCGATAGTGTTGGAGACGCAAGAGGGGATGCCTTCCGGGGCATCCCCAAGCTTAGTTGCTTGGTTGTTCCTTGAATATTACCTTGGGGTGCCTTGGGCATCCCCAAACTTAGGGTCTCGGTACTCCTTATTCTCCTCATATCGACATCTCACCCAAAACTTGAAAACTTCAATTACATAAAACTTAACGGAACGTTGTGAGGTCAGTTAGTATGATGAAACAAATCATTCACTTTGGGTACTGTCAAAGACAAGATTCATAATTGTTCTCACATAATTCCTACTGTACCATATCATTTCTAAAATTTATATTGAACAATATAAGCCACAGAAACTAGAAAACAAACAAACTATGCATTGAAAATAGAATCTGTGAAAATCAGAATAGTTTATAAAGATCTGATTTGATGCAGTACTTATGCAAGTCCAAAAATTCAGGAAAATTAGGAAAGCATAGTAAATTTGTATATCAATCATCTGTAAACCATTTAGAATTATATCATGTTCCAGTGAAGCACAAAAATTCTAGCACTGTACGCAAAAGTTTGTTTTTTGCATGAAATCAAGTCAACTATCATCCACACTATCCCAAAGGCTTTACCTGGCATTTTATTGAAACCAAATCTATAAAACATGATTAGTAAATTATCCTAATCATATGAACACACAAAAACAGTAGGGGTAAATGTTGGGTTGTCTCCCAACAAACGCTTTTCTTTATTGCCTTTTTTAACTAGGCATGATGATTTCAATGATGCTCACATAAAAGATATGGATTGAAACACAAAGAGAGCATCATGAAGAATATGACTAGCTCATTTAAGTCTAACCCACGTCCTATGCATAGGGATTTTGTGAACAAACAATTTTTGTTAACAAGAATCAACTACCATAAGAAGGCAAAACAAGCAATACTTCAAAACTTTCAACACATAAAGAGGAAACTTGATATTATTACAATACCTACAAGCATATGTTCCTCTCTCATAATAATTTTCAGTAGCATCATGAATGAATTCAACAATATAGCTATCACATAAAGCATTATTTTCATGATGCAAAAGCATACAAATTATATTACTCTCCACATAAGCAAATTTATTCTGATGTCATATTCTCTATAGCATATAAATATTCTCTATAGCATATACGTCATCACCATAATCATCATAGATAGGAACTTTGTTGTCATATTCAATTGGAACCTCTTCCAAAATAGTGGAATCATCATTAAATAAAGTCATGACTTCTCCAAATCTACTTCCATGAATATAATCATCATAAATAGGAGGCATGCTTTCATCATAATAAAGTTTCTCATCAAAACACGGGGGACTAAACATATCATCTGCATGAAATATAGCATCCACAAGCTTATGACTTTGCATATCGTTAGCATCATGGATATTCAAAGAGTTAATACGAACAACATTGCAATCATGGTCATCATTCTTGGATTCTATGCCAAACATTTATAGCATTCTTCTTCTAACAACTGATCACAATTTTCCTTTCCATTATTTCCATGAAAGACATTATAAAGATGAACAATATGATGCATCCTCAATTCCATTTTTTTCTTTTCTTTTATAACCCAAACTAGTGATAAAACAAGAAACTAAAAGATTCGATTGCAAGATCTAAAGATATACCTTCAAGCACTCATCTCCCTGGCAACGGCACCAAAAAAGAGCTTCATGTCTACTATGCAACTTTATTCTTGTAGACTCGTGTTGGGCCTCGAAGCGCAATGTTTTGTAGGACAGTAGCATTTTTCCCTCAAGTGGATGACCTAAGGTTTATCGATCCGTGGGAGGCGTAGGATGAAGATGGTCTCTCTCAAACAACCCAGCAACCAAATAACAAAGAGTCTCTTGTGTCCCCAACACACTAAATACAATGGTAAATTGTATAGGTGCACTAGTTCGGCGAAGAGATGGTGATACAAGTGTAATATGGATAGTAGATATTGATTTTTGTATTAGTAACAATAAAAAACAGCAAGGTAGCAAGTAACAAAAGTAAGCACAAACGATATTGCAATGCTTGAAAATGAGGCCTAGGGTCCATACTTTCTCTAGTGCAATCTCTCAACAATGCTAATATAATTGAATCACATAACCATCCCTCAACGTGCGATGAAGAATCACTCCAAAGTTCCTATCCAGCGGAGAACATAGGAAGAAATTGTTTGTAGGGTACGAAACCACCTGAAAATTATTTTTTCCGATCGATCTATCAAGAGTTCATACTAAAATGACATCAAGCTATCCTTTTCGATCGATCTATCAGGAGTTCATACTAAAATAACACCATAGGATACACATCAACCAACTCTAATGTCTACTAGATACTCCAATGTCACTTCGAGTATCCGTGAGTTAATTATATGATATGCATCAAACAATTTTAGATTCACAATACTCCATCCAACACAAAGAACCTCAAAGAGTGCCCTAAGATTTCTACCGGAGAAACAAAGACAAGAACGTGCATCAACCCCAATGCATAGATTACCCCAATGTCACTTCGGGAATCCGTAAGTTGAGTGCCAAAACACATATAGTGTGAATCAATACGATACCCCATTGTCACCACGGGAATTCATAGCAGACATGCATCAAGTGTTCGCAAATCCATAAAAGTATTCAATCCAAAGAAATCTCAAAGGGAAAACTCAATTCATCACAACAAGATAGAGAGGGGAAAACACCATATGATCCGACTATACATCAAGATTGTGCATCTCAAGAACACGAGAGAGAGAGAGAGAGAGAGAGGGAGAGAGACAGAGAGAGATTAAACACATAGCTACTGGTACAAACCCTCAGCCCCGTGGGTGGACTACTCCCTCCTCATCATCGTGGCCGCCGGGATGATGATGATGGCCACCGGTGATGATTTCCCCCTCCAACGGAGTGCCGGAGAAGGGCTCTAGATTGGATCTAGTGGTTCTAGAACTAGCGGCGGCTGGAACAAAATTTCATCAATTCCACTATGGTTTTTGTAATATTTAGGCATTTATAGAGTGAAGAGGCGGCGCGAGAGGCCACCGAGGTGGGCGCGCCTGGGCCTCCTGGTGCGCCCAGGTGTCTTGTGCTCACCTCGGGCCTCCCCTCTTGTAATTCTTTGGCCCATTGGGTGTCTTCTGGTCCAGAAAAAATCACCAAAAAGTTTCGATGTGCTTGGACTCCGTTTGATAAGGATTTTCTGTGATGTAAAAACAAGCAAAAAAACTGCAACTAGCACTAGGCAGGATGTCAATAGGTTAGTTCCAAAAATGATATAAAGTTGCTATAAAATGACTATAAAACATCCAAAAATGATAATATAACAACATGGAACAATCAAAAAATTATAGATACATTGGAGACGTATAAGTTAGTGACCGAATGTTGTTCGAAGTTCCAGATGAGATCACGGATATGACGAGGAGCTTCGGAATAGTCCGGAGGTAAAGATTAATATATGGGATACTAGTGTTTGATCTCCGAAAAGGTTCCGAAATTCACTAGAAGGGGTTTCAGATGTTTCCAGAAATGTTTGGGCACGAGAATACTTTATTTGGGCCAAAGCATAAATCCCACGAGGGTTTTGGAAAGCACGAAAGGAAGTTTTACGGAGGCCAAAGGCCAAACGCAGGGTCCTGGCGTGTGGGTCCAGACGCTGGGAACCCTGGCGTCTGGGTCTAGACGCCGGGAACCCTGGCGTCTGGTCCTGGAGTCTGAGAAGGACTCTTGCCTTTTGTGCAAAATTGACTTTGAGGAGGCTTTTACTCCAAGTATCGACCCCATGACTCAGCATATAAATAGAGGGGAAGGGCTAGTACCCAAGACACATCAATATTGACCAAGCTGTGTGCCGGCAACCCTGCCCCCTCTAGTTTATCCTCTGTCATAGTTTCTATAGTTCTTGGCGAAGTCCTACAAAGATTGTTCTTCATCACCATCGTGACCACGCCATCGTGCTGCCGGAACTCATCTACTACTTCGCCCCTCTTGATGGATCAAGAATGCGAGGATGTCATCAACTGCGTACGGTACTTGATCGGGACGGATCGTGAAGGTGTACGACTACATCAACCGTGTTGATAAACGCTTCCGCTTAGTGATCTTCAAGGGTATGAAGATGCTTTCCCCCTCTCGTAGCTATGCATCTCCATGGATAGATCTTGCGTGTGCGTAGAATATTTTTTTGTTTTCCATGCAACGTTCCCAACAATACCCAATAGTCTCTTTAGGGTATCCTATGAAGACACACTTCTCCGCTTTGGGTTCGAGTTATCAGGCTGAAGCCTTTTTGACATAAGTGTCGCATCGTCAATATTTAAGAAACAACAACTTAGGTTTCTTGCCAAACCATAGTTCATACAGTGTTGTCTCGACGGATTTAGACGATGCCCTATTTAACGTGAATGCGTCTGTCTCTAATGCATAACCCCAAAATGATATCGGCAAATCGGTAAGAGACATCATAGATCGCACCATATCTAATAAAGTATGGTTACGACGTTCGGACGCACTATTAGGCTGTAGTGTTCCAGGTGGCATGAGTTGTGAAACAATTCCACATTGTCATAAATGAAGGCCAAACTCATAACTCAAATATTCACCTCTGTAATCAGATCGCATAAAATTTATTTTCTTGTTATGATGATTCTCCACTTCACTCTGAAATTCTTTAAACTTTTCAAATGTTTCAGACTTGTGTTTCATCAAGTAGATATACCCATACCTACTTAAATCATCTGTGAAGGTTTGAAAATAACGATACCCGCCGCGTGCTTCAACACTAATTGAACATCATACATCAGTATGTATTATTTCCAGTAAGTCAGTATCTCGCTCCATTGTTTCAGAGAATGGAGTTTTTGTCATCTTACCCATGAGGCATGGTTTGCAAGTATCAAATGATTCATAATCAACTTATTCCAAAAGTCCATCCGCATGGAGTTTCGTCATGTGCTTTACACCAATATGACCTAAACAGCAGTGCCACAAGTATGTTGCACTATCATTATCAACTTTGCATCTTTTGGCATTAATATTATGAATATGTGTATCACTACGATCGAGATTCAACAAGAATAGACCATTCACTAAGGGTGCATGACCATAAACAATGTTACTCATATAAATAGAACAATCATTAATCTGTGACTTAAATGAATAACTGTCTTGCAATAAACAAGCTCCAGATATAATGCTCATACTCAACGCTGGCACCAAATAACAATTATTGAGGTCTAAAACCAATTCTGAAGGTAGACCTAGAGGTAGTGTGCCGACGGCGATCACATCAACCTCGGAACCATTCTCGGCGCGCATCATCACCTTGTCCTTAGCCAATCTTCATTTATTCCGCAACTCCTGTTTCGAGTTACAAATATGAGTAACCGAACTAGTAGCAAATACTCAGGTGCTACTAATACGTCTCCAATGTATCTATAAATTTTGATTGTTCCATGCTGTTATATTATCATTCTTGGATGTTTTACAATCATTTTATAATCATTTTTTGCGACTAACCTATTGACATAGTGACTAGTTCTAGTTGTTGTTTTCTGCTTGTTTTTTACATCGCATAAAATCAATACCAAACGGAGTCAAAATGCTGCAAAACTTTTTGGAGGTATGTTTTAGACTAGAAGACACAACATGGGCCAGAGAAGTACCAGTGGGGGTGCCCCGAGGGGGGCACAACCCACCTGGACGTGCATGCGGGCCCAGGCGCGCCCTGGTGGGTTGTGCCCACCTCGGTGGCCTCCTGCACCACGTCTTCGCTCTATAAATACCTGAATATTCTAGAAACCCTAGGGGAGTTGACGGAATTTTATTCCAGCTGCCGCAAGTTCCAGAACCACGAGATCCAATCTAGAGCCCTTTTTCGGCACTCCGCTGGAGGGGAACATGATCACGGAGGGGTTCATTATCCTCATTGGTGCCTCTCTGATGATGTGTGAGTAGTTTACCACAGACCTATGGGTCCATAGGCAGTAGCTAGATGGCTTCTTCTCTGTTTGTTTCTCAATACAATGGTCTCTTGTAGATCTATTTGATGTAATGACTATGTGTGATGTGTTTGTTGGGATACGATGAATTTTTAGTTTATGATCAGATTTTCCTTGATTTAATATTCATTCTTGATTATTATAGCCTTGTAATTCTTCTCCGATATTTGGGTTTTGTTTCAAAAACTTGATCTATTTATCTTGCAATGGGAAGAGGTGCTGTCAGGACCGGTCCTTCAGTAAAATAATTACCGGAAGACCGACCTTTTTATTAAACTAGCGGGGAATATAATTCCTTGCTGGCAGACAATCCTTGATGCAGAATTCCAGTACACTGAATATTATACAAGGTTTAGCTGGGTCGCTCAACAATTTTTATTACAAGCGCGCCAATATAGAACATAAAGGCGGATATACACGAGGCAGGGTGGCATACTACTAACTCGTAATAAAAAGAGGTGGATATGTCACAGTGAAGTGGGTGATGTGACTCCAATATATTACAGTTCACCGGGTATCGGAGTGAGACCCAATGAATTTATTTGGTGGTAGGCGGAAGCGGTTATAACACAGTGATCAATTCCAGGATCGCAAGGGACTGACTGGGACTCCACTAAGCGTCGGACTCGCTATCGAACTCTTCATCCATGAGGTCACCTTCGTCCACATCTGGCCAAATCAACAAGCCAGGTGAGTACTTTGAATGTACTCGCAAGACAGTTCGGACTTAAGATATAACAAATGCCAACATGATGCATGTGAGTATTCCAGCAAAAATGCGACCGGAATAAAATATTAACATGCGATAAGCAAGATAGAAGTCGGGCGGTAACCCTCCCGAAATCCATAAGATAAAAGAAGGAGACCAAACGAGTGTCTGAGGGACGCCTTGTAAGGATATAATAAATGATAGCATGCCACAGTCGGGCGTCTGAGCGACACCACATAAAGGGCTTATAGCAAAATAAATAACAAGGCTGCCTCAGTCGGACGTCTGAGCGACATCGCATAAAGGGCTTATAAATAAAAAGAATGCCACAGTCGGACGTCTGAGCGACATCACATAAAGGGCTTATAAATAAAAAGAATGCCACAGTCGGATGTCTGAGCGACATCACATAAAGGGCTTATAAATAAAAAGAATGCCACAGTCGGATGTCTGAGCGACATCACATAAAGGGCTTATAAATAAAAAGAATGTCACAGTCGGATGTCTGAGCGACATCACATAAAGGGCTTTTAAATAGAATGAATGCCAAAGTCGGACGTCTGAGCGACATCACATA
>LR738714.1:392118422-392142454 GCA_902687465.1 Secale cereale
AGTCGGACGTCTGAGAGACATCACATAAAGGGCTTATAAATAAAATGAATGCTACAGTCGGACATCTGAGCGACATCACATAAAGGGCTTATAAATAAAAAGAATGCCACAGTCGGACGTCTGAGAGACATCACATAAAGGGCTTATGAATAAAAAGAATGCCACAGTCGGACGTCTGAGCGACATCACATAAAGGGCTTATAAATGAGAATAGTATAATGATGATATATTTCTGGAATTAAATCAATACAGAAATAGTTGGTGAGTTCATCTACCAAATGAACTTGATGAAAACACCATTCTAGTTACCAACAAGAATTTACTAGAGACGGTCACCGGGTTGATATGAAGATTGACCCTAGTCCATGAACATGGCTACTGAAGGAATTTAACTCTGCAGAGCTTGTACTATTAAATCATAGCCAACGGGTTCTACTAGCCACATGGGCTAGTTCCGTCTACGGTGTTTTAGTAGAAACCCAACTAACCAGTACACACCCATTTAACATCCTGTCGTCCGGAATCACCCGCGACGACATTCACGAAAAACTTTAAGACGGGGAGGCTACAACCTCGAATAGCATGGGATCAAATTTATATATGCGCGCTCTAAGGGGTGCCCCCCTCTCGGTCCCAACCGGAAACACCCATGCCCCCTGACTGGATGACGGGCTTTAATCCAGGGCCATGGAACCCTCATCCCGGCCCCTCTACTTGGTGTGTACTCGGGAAGTGGTTTACAACTGACTAGACCGTAGTCCGAACAGACGGCCTATGAGAGTACCGAAAAATGAGACGAACGGAATCATGACATGATTTCCGTTGATACTGAGTTAACCAACTACTGGCATGTTCCAACAATACCAGCATTCCACCCATCATATCACCATATGATCGAGGTGGTTTAAACATTATCCTTCGGGGCTCACCCGAAGCTTACTAGCATGAAGTATAACCATTCACATATGCCCATATGATCATGCTTATGAAACGAACTACTCGAGCAAACATGCAACACACTCATCATATCAAAAGTTCAACATGCTTGCCTGGTTCTGAGAAGTCAGAGTCTAACTCGGTGTGGTTCGCGTCCCCGTCACGACCTCCGGTATCTACATATTCAAACAAGTAAATACTAACATAAATACCTCGCGTGCAAATAAAGTTGCTCCAAAAATTTCCACATAAATATGACAAAAAACTAGACAGAAAACTAAAGAGGACAGAAAAAGAATCAACTCAAAATCATCTTTAGTTAAAAAGATATTAGAGTTTCTGTCCAGGGACTCATCTGTAATGAAACAGAAAAGTTCCAGGTGCTAGAACAGAAAATAGCAAAGCGAATCGGTACGCAGTACGTCAACCGCAGAGGGGAAACGTACTTTGCTCGAATGCGCTTACAGAAAACGGTTCGGAGGGGAGAGATGTGAGGCTGACAAGGGGCCCCACGCGTCAGGTTTGAAAACTGGAGCAGAGTCGCGCCGGCGCCGGTGCTGCGGTGGTCGCCGGCGTCGATCCACGGCGAGTTAGGGGTGGGGAGTGATACGTACGGCTTCTCGGTGATCTTCCGCGTCGAATGGTGGTGGAGTTGAGCGTCGGCGAGCCCCACGTTGACGGCGACCCTGTCTAGGGCGGACGGCGGCTCGGGTGGTCGTGGGCCTCGTCGGAGAGGGTTCCTGGGATCAAATTGAGGTGGGGGTTAGGTCTAGGTGGGTGCCAGGGTGCTACGCTCGAGTCCACGGCGGTGGAGAGGCTCTCACCGGAGTGAACGATGCTGGAGCCCGAGGCGGAGGGAGTTGGCCGCAGTTAGGGAAGAAGGGCCCCTCGAGGCTCTTCCAGAGGCTGGGCGTGGTCTAGGGAGGTAGTGAAGATGTGCGGGCTCAAGCACGAGCTCGGGGGTGCCTTATATAGCCAGCCCGAGGTGGCTATCGTGAATGGATAAGTCCGACGAGTCGATTACGGTGCTGCAGTGGTTGGACGGCGGAGTTAGGGGCTTGAGCATCGTCTAGGAGGTGTAGTAGTTCCATTTCCGCACCTAATTGAGTAGGGGAGAGGGAGTTACGGGCAATCCTCGATAGAACGGCCACATCGACGGTGCGGCAGGCGTGCGCTGGCACTGGAGGTGGACACGTGGAGTGCTGGGGTGATTCGGGCGGTGCTAAACGGCGTCGAGCTGCGGGGTTACTTTTGTCAGCCGCCATGGGCGGCGCTGTTGCCGTGGCAGTCGCCGGCGCGGTCGGGCCAGGGCGCTACCAACGCCCAGAAGCAGCCAAGCAACCGTGCGGCGCTCTGGATAAGAAGGTGGTGCAGTGCAACGTCGAGCCAAGGATGTTACTGGTGAGATTGTCGAAGTGCCTGACGAAACTGACGAACTGTCGAACTGTCTGTCGACAGTTTCAGTTAACAGCTTCTGAACTTGATAGTACTGTGTATGCTAAGTGTTTGATGAAATGTTTCTGGCATGTGTGAAATATTTCTGGTGCTGATATTTGGTGGAGTGGCCTCTTGATGCATCTAGAGGCTGCCTGATTTTTCACAGGATTTTTGGAAGGAGATAAATATGAATTTCACCAAATTTTGCAAATCTGGTCTAAACTTGCAGCAGGTAAAATTTGAAAATTTTGAACTGTGGACTAGTGAAACAAGATGGATCTAGGTTGTGGATACTAAGGACCATCTAGGAGAGTTGGTTTGGAATCACATAACAAGCTAGGCATGGTGGTTCCTTTGTAAATCACCAAGGTCCACTATAAAAGGCAGAAATAGTTTTGGAGTGAAATAAATAGGGGGAAAATCCCAACAAGGTCAAAACTTACTGGAATTGATGAGAAACTTGTCCTAAGGTGTGAAGAGGGTTTTGGAGGTAAACATTTCTGTTGGGGCCATGGAAAGATGAAGGTTGGAGGGGAGGATAAGTCCAAGATCAAATTTGAAAGGCATAACTCAAGAAGGGTAGAATTTTGAAACTCAACTTGGGCTTGAGCCAACCCAAGAGAAGGTCTAAAAGGTCAAAAACCAGACTTGAGAAATCACCAAAAACTTTGGCCAAAAGAATTTTAGAAGAGGCATAAGAAAAGATCAAACTACCCTCTTCCAAAAGGCCAAAAGTTTGGAAGAAAACCAACTCAAAAATTTGGGGTGTTACAGGTGCTTTGTATTGGGTTTGATCTTGCGGTGTCCTTTCCAGTGACCGAAGGGGCAGGAAGGCATGCATGTATCGTTACTATTAAGGATAAAAATATGGAGTATATTCCTACATGAATAGATCTTGTCTACATCATCTCATCGTTCTTATTGCATTACTCCATTTTTCCATGAACTTATTACACTAGATGCATGATGGATAGCTGTCGATGTGTGGTGTAATAGTAGTAGATGCAGGTAGAGTCGGTCTACTAATCTTGGACGTGATGCCTATATACATGATCATTGTCTCGGATATCATCATAATTATTTTCTTTTCTATCAATTTCCCAAATAGTAATTTGTCTACCCACCAATGGTATTTTTTGAGAGAAACCACTAGTGAAATCTACGGCCCCCGGGTCTATTTTCCTATCATATACTTTCAGATCTAAATTGCTATTTGATTTTTCAACTGTTTGCAACTTATCTTTTCTGATCTATATTATCAAAAACACAAAAGTACCTTGCTGTGTTTTATTTGTCGTTATTTGCATCTTTCAATCTACTACAATTTTTATCCCGTCAACTTGACAATTTCTAGCACCGTTACCCAAAAGGGATTGACAACCCCTTTTACACGTCGAGTTGCAAGTATTTGTTCTTTGTGTCTAGGTACCATTTACATAGTGTTGTGTGCTTCTCCTACTGGTTCAATAACCTTGGTCTCATCACTGAGGGAAATACCTATCGTAGCTCTGCTGCATCATCCATTCCTCTTTGGGGAAATACCGACGTAGTTCAAGCCGCATCAAAAGAAATTTCTGGCGCCGTTGCCGGAGAGACATCATCAACATCTATCAGGCTCCTAATCACAAATATCATCTCCTTCCAATTTAAATTATTTGCCATTTGCCTCTCATTTTCATCTCCCCCACTTCATAAAAAATTGCCGTTTTTATTCGCCCTCTTTTTAGTTTGCCGTTTTCTTGTCAGATTTATCTTTATTCGCATTCTTGCTTGTCTAGCCAGCATGGCTAGTTCTCCCCTCGTCATATGCACCCCCGAGAACGAAGTTCTCCATTTTATGCAAAGAGGAGGAAAATCCTAAAAGATGCTTGGTATAGGATTTGCAATTCTCACAACAGATATATTCATAAGTAATCTAATATTGATCTTCTTCGAAATTTTTATGTGGGAATCACCACTTGATTTAGATCTGTTCTTGATACCATAACCGGAAGGAATTTCTTAAATTTTCATACTCTTGATGCTTTCTGAATGCCATGGAAAGTTTAGTGGGTTCTCCTCCTATAATTATCAATGAAACAATTTTGACTCTTGAGCATGTTATGGAAAGGTTAGATGCTATCGAAGATAGAATGCTCACTAAAGAACATATTAAAAATATGCATAAAAATATGCATAGTCTTGCTAATAAATTTGGATCAAAAGTGGGTGATGTCTTTAAATTGTTAAAAGAGAAGGAACCCGTAGTCAATGAAAGAATTGAAGAAAGTGCTTCTCAGATTGATAAATTGGAAGAAATTTTTAGTAACTTGAGCACTGATTTTTGTTCCGTTATATCCATTGAAATAACAGCCGTAAAAGTTTGCAATACTACTCAAGTCTCTAAGAACAAGGGAGGTAATTCTAATAGTAACAAAGGTGATATTAAAATGATTAGTATTCATCCCAATTTTATTGAAGTAATAAAGGACCCCATCTACAAGAGTAAATTCCTCGATCTTGTCCCTAGAAGTATTTTTGTTGAGGATATGTATGCCAAATCTTTGAGTAATTGTGTGATTGAGGAGTTGGACACCAAAGATGACAACACTTGAGATCTATGTGTTTTGCCTAGCTAAAGGCGTAAAACGATAGCGCTTGTTGGGAGGCAACCCAACTTGTATCTTTTTGCTATTTGGTTTTCTTGCCATTTTAATTAAATTACAAAATTATACCTCTGGTTAGATGTGTTTTTGTGGTTTAAATAAGTGTTTGTGCCAAGCAAAGCCTTTGGGATGATTTGGTTGATAATTGATTTGATAGTGTTGAAAATCAGAAACTTTTCGCGCGAGTGCCAGAATTGTTGACGGCTACTGGAACATGACCAATTCTTGAAATTTTTATACGTTATTAATATGCAAATTTCCCACATTTTCCTAAGTTTTCAGAATTTTTAGAGTTACAGAAGTGTGATAAAAAATCGCGTCTTTATAGACTGTTCTGTTTTTGACACATTCTGTTTTCGTTGTGTTATGTGCTTGTTTTGATGATTCTATGGTTTCTTTTGAAGAGTTTTTGCCATGGAAAAGTTAGAACACATTATATCTAATACAATTACGAAATATGAATTGGTTTTCTATAGTAATTAAAGTAAATATTGGTTTTGTTATACTAACGGATCTCATGAAGTTTTGTTGAGTTTTGTGTGATTGAAGTTTTCAAGTTTTGGGTGAGATCACGACGGATGAAGGAATAAGGATTAACAAAAGGCTAAGCTTGGGGATGTTCGAGGCACCCTAATATTATATTCAAGAAGTATCAAGCAGCTAAGCTTGTGGATGCCCCTGAGTGACATCCCCTCTTTCTTCTAACGACCATCGGTATTTTACTTGAGACTATATTTTTATTCGTCACATATTATGAGTTTTTCTTGGATCGTCTTGTATGACATGAGTCTGTGTTTGTTTTTCTTTTTGATTTTTAATAAGTATCTTTGTTGCACACACCTATGTGAGAGAGCCAAAATTATGCTATGTTTGCTCTTATGCTTCACTTAAACCTTTTGAGAGCAATGGAATTGCTCTAGTGCTTCACTTATATCTTTTGAGCACGGTGTGCTTTGTTATTTTTGAAGAAATGCTCTCATGCTTCACTTAGATTTATTTGAGAGTTAGTATTTTTTTGAATAAATCCTCTCATGCTTCACTTAGATTTATTTGAGAGAAATAAAGTTTTATGCTCATGTTCCTCGCTTGGATTTGTTTGAGCTTATCAAAAGCAACATATGAAATTAGTCCCAATATGATAGATATTCAGGAGGGATATAATATAAACTTTCATGAAGATCATTGGACAAATAAACTTGATTCTTTGTATTAGTCTGAAGATATGATGATAGTGATATGTGAGCGATTTTAATAAGTAATTATGTTTTAGTAAGAATGTTGATGTTAAGGTTTGTGATTCCCTATGCAAGCACGAAAGTCAATAGTTATGCAATGAAATTACATCCTACTTATGGTGTATTATTCGGTGCTAGTTATGCTCAATTCTCGCTTATGTGATTTTTCATTTCTTGGTTGGTTGCTTCTCAATCAATTGCTAGCCTCCACTTGTACTAAGTAGACATACTACTTGTGCATCCAAAATCCTTACACCTACTGTTGCCACATTAGTCCACCATACCTACCTATATGCGGTATTCCCTTGCCGTTCTAAGAAAATTTGTATGTGCCTTCTCTAATTTTCCAAATAAACTTCTTTTTTGTGTGCCCGTACCGCTCATGAGGCGCTGAGGGGTGGCCGATATTTTTCCATGCTAGATGTGTTATTCTCAAGATGGGTGTTTATTCACTTGTCATTGCACGAGAGTACAACAAAGGTATTAGGGATGCCTAGTCTTGAAATGAAAAATGAATTTACTTTATGTTGTCAAATAATAAATTCCTTGGAAAGTGTTGGTACGGAGGGCACCCGTGGATACAGATAGCCATGGATTGTGAAAGGATGGTGGAAAACGAATAAACTTTAATTTCTGTTTGGGAACCACTTATGATATATCTAGCATGGAAAGTATTGGAAACTCTAGGTCATTTTCAGTTACGAGAAAAGTATGCCTCCCAAATTTTTTTGTCTCTCAATTTAAGCTTTGAGCTCAAGCACCTCTAAAAATCCCCACTTCCCTCTTCGAAGTGCCTTTCTATTTACTTTATGCAATTTTATTTTTATTTGAGTATCCATCTTCTCTTATAAAGCACCAAATAAGGGGCACTATGATCATACTTGAGCATTGGTTTTAGCTAATATGTGAGTGTGTTCCATGAATGGATCAACGATTGAGCATGATGGGCTAGGGATAACTTGTTTTAGTATTGATATTTTGAAAGACATGATTGTTTGTTGGTATGCTTGAGTATTAAAGTCTTCATGTCAAAGCTAGACTATTGCTTTGATCCATATAAAATTCCAAATGTCCATGATATAAAAAAATGTGATGAACGTGATAGGCAGCATTCCACATCAAAAATTCTATTTTTATCATTCACCTACTCAAGGAAGAGCATGAATTAAGCTTGGGGATGCGGAAACATCACCAATGTATCTATACCTTTTTATTAATCCATGCTATTATATTATCATTCTTGGATGTTTTACAATCAATTTTTGGGACTAACCTATTGGCATAGTGCCCAGTGCCAGTTGATGCTTTCTGCTTGTTTTTTACATCACAGAAAATCAATACCAAACGGAGTCCAAATGCAACAAAACTTTTTGGAGATTTTTTAGACCGGAAGACACAACATGTGCTGGAGAAATACTAGTGGGGGTGCTCCAAGGGGGGCACGACCCACCTAGGCGCGCCTGGCGGCCCGGGCGCGCTCTGGTGGGTTGTGCTCACCTCGGTGGCCTCTAGCATTGCCTCTTTGCTCTATACATACCCCAATATTCCAGAAACCCTAGGGGAGTCGACAAAATTTTATTCCAGCCGCCGAAGTTCCAAAACCACGAGATCCAATCTAGAGCCCTTTTCCGGCACTCCGCTGGAGGGGAACACGATCACGAAGGGGTTCATCATCCTCATTGGTGCCTCTCTGATGATGCGTGAGTAGTTTACCACAGACATACGAGCCCGTAGGCAATAACTACATGGCTTCTTGTCTGTTTGTTTCTCAATACAGTGGTCTCTTGGAGATCTATTTGATGTAATGACTTTGTGCGGTGTGTTTGTTGGGATCCAATGAATTGTGAGTTTATGATCAGATTTTCCTTGATTTAATATCCATTCTTGATTATTATAGCCTCCTATTTCTTCTCTGATATTTGGTTTTTTTGGCCAACTTGACCTATTTTATCTTGCAATGGGAAGAGGTTCTTTGTAATGGGTTCGATCTTGCGGTGTCCTTTCCCAGTGACTGAAGGGGTAGCAAGGCATGCATGTATCATTGCTATTAAGGATAAAAAGATGGGGTCGATTCCTACATGAATAGATCTTGTGTACAACATGCCATCGTTCTTATTGCATTACTCTGTTTTCCCATGAACTTAATACACTAGATGCATGCTGGATAGCGGTCGATGTGTGGAGTAATAGTAGTAGATGTAGGCAGAGTCGGTCTACTAATCTTGGGCGTGATGTCTATATACATGATCATTGTCTTGGATATCGTCATAATTATTTGCTTTTCTATCAATTGCCCAACAGTAATTTGTCTACCCACCGTTGCTATTTTTTGAGAGAAGCCACTAGTGAATCTACGACCCCCGGGTCTATTTTCCTATCATATACTTTCAGATCTATATTGGTATTTGCTTTTTCCTCTATTTGCAACTTTTATTGTTAGATCTATATTATCCAAAACACAAAAATACCTTGCTGCATTTTATTTGCCGTTATTTGCATCTTTCAATCTACTACAATTTTTATCCCGTCAACTTGACAATTTCTGGCACCATTACCCGAAAGGGATTGACAACCCCTTTTACACATCGGGTTGTAAGTATTTGTTCTTTGTGTGCAGATACCGTTTACATAGTATTGCGTGGTTCTCCTACTAGTTCAATAACCTTGGTCTCATCACTAAGGGAAATACCTACAGTAGATGTGATGCATCATCCCTTCCTCTTTGGGGAAATACCGACGTAGTTCAAGAGACATCACTACTACGAGCACTAGCAAGGAACACATCAATAACACGTATATCAAATATACCATTTTTCACTTTTCTATTCTTCATATCTGCCAAGTATTTGGGGCAGTTCCACTTCTAGTGACCCTTTCCTTTGTATTAGAAGCAATCAGTTTCAGGCTTGGGTCCAGCTTTGGGCTTCTTCACGGTAGCGACAACTTGCTTGTCGTTCTTCTTGAAGTTCCCTTTCTTTCCCTTGCCCTTTTTCTTGAAACTGCTGGGCTTGTTAACCATCGACACTTGATGCTCTTTCTTGATTTCTACATCCGCTGATTTCAGCATCGCGAAGAGCTCGGGAATCGTTTTCGCCATCCCTTGCATGTTATAGTTCATCACGAAGCCTCTGTAGTTTGGTGGCAATGACTAAAGAACTCTATCACTAACACACTCAACTGGAAGATCAATTGCCTGCTGGGTCAAATGGTTGTGGTACTCAGACATTCTAAGTATGTGTTCATTGACAGAGCTATTCTCCTCCATCTTATAGCAGAGAACTTGTTGGAGAGTTCATATCTCTCAACCCATGCATTAGCTTGAAATATCAACTTCAGCTCTTGCAACAACTCATATGCTTCGTGGCGTTCAAAACGCTTTGAAGTCCCGGTTCCAAGCCATAAAGAATGGCACACTGAACTATTGAGTAGTCATCAGATCGAGCCAACCAGACGTTCATAACATCTACATCAGCTCCTGCAGCAGGTCCGTCACCTAGAGGTGCATCAAGGACATAATTCTTTTGTGTAGCAATGCGGATAATCCTCAAGTTACGGACACGATCTATGTAGTTTCTACCATCATGTTTCAACTTAGATTTCTCTAGGAACACATTAAAATTCAAGGGAACGGTAGCACGGGCCATTGATCTACAACATAGATTTGCAAATACAATTAGGACTAAGTTCATGATACATTTTAGTTCAAATAATAAAATTACTAATGAACTCCCACTTAAATCAACATCCCTCAAGTTGTCTAAGTGATACATGATCTAAATCAACTAACCCATGTCCGATCATCTCGTGAGATGGGGTAGTCTTCAATGGTGAACATCTCCATGTTGATCATATCTACTATACGACTCATGTTCAACCATTCGGACTCTAGTGTTCTGAGACCATGTCTGTACATGCTAGGCTCATCAAGTTTAACCCAAGTATTCTGCATGTGCAAAACTGGCTTACACTCGTTTTATGTGAACATAGAGTCTATTACACATGATCATCACGAGGTTCTTTGAAACGATGAACTTTAGCAACAATGCATACTCGAGGAGAACACTTTTATCTTGAAATTAAGTGAAGGGATCATCTTATAATGCTACCGTCATTCTAAGCAAAATAAGATGCATCAAAATATGTGACGTGATATGGCTATCATCATCTTGCGCTTTTGATCTCCATCTTCAAAGCGACGGCATGATGTCCATTGTCACAGGCGCGACACCTTGATCTCCATTGTTGCATCGGGGTCGTCTCGCCAACTATTGCTTCTAGAACTATTGCTAATGCATAGCAATAAAGTAAAGCAATTACATGACGCATTATTGATTGACATGCATGTCATACAATAAATTAAAGACAACCCTAAGGCTCCTGCTGGTTATCGTACTCATCGACATGCAATTCGTGAACTTAATTATTACAACACATGATCTTCTCATACATCAACATATATCATATCACGTCTTGACCATATCACATCACAACATACCCTAGAAAAAAACTTAGACGTCCTCTACTTTGTTGTTGCAAGTTTTACGTGGCTGCTATGGGCAACTAGCAAGAACCGTTCTTACCTACGCAAAACCACAACGGTGATTATCAAGTTGCTATTTAACCTTATGCAAGGACCACCATAGTCAAATTAGATTCAACTAAAGTTGGAGAAACAGACTCCCGCCAACCATCTTTATGCAAAACAAATTGCATATTAGTCGGTGGAACCAGTCTCATGTATGTGGACATGTAAGGTTGGTTTGAGTTGCTTCATCCCAAATACCGCCAAATCAAAATAAGACATTGGAGGTAAGAAATATGAACATCACCATCCAAAAATCCTTTGTGTTCTACTCGTGCATATCATCGACGCATAGACCTGGCTCATGACGCCACTATTGGGGAATGTTGCATGGAAAAAATCTATGCACACACAAGATCTATCCATGGCGATGCATAGCTACGAGAGGGGGAGATCATCTACATACCCTTGTAGATTTCTAAGCGGAAGCGTTTATGAACGCGGTTGATGTAGTTGCACACCTTCATGGCTCGTTTTCATCAAGCACCGAACGCACAACGCCTCCACGTTCAGCATACATTCAACTAGATGACGTCCTCGCCTTCTTGATCCAGCAAGAGGGGCGAAGTAGTAGATGAGTTCCGACATCACGCCGATGTGATGACGGTGGTGGTGAAACTATTTCCCCAGGGCTTCGCCAAGCACAATAGATTTAGAGTGGATGAGGAACTTGAGGGAGAGGGGGGCACCAACACACGACTTGGGGATTCATGGTGCGTGGCGCCCCCTCCCTTCCTCTCATACATATAGGTGGAGGCGGAGGGGAGGCAGCCCTAGGAACACCCCAAGGGGCTGGCGGCTACCCTTGGGCGCCTGCTCTAGGCACCCCTTTCTTCTTTTGTGCATGGGGAAGAAGGCAGGAGGGGCTCTCCCTTCTCCTTCCTCCTTTGGCATGTGGAGAGGAAAGGAAGAGGAGGGGCTCTCCCTCCTCCGTTCCTTCCGTAGGGGGCCGAATGCTAGAGGTGGGGCGTGCCAGCCCCTTGTGGATGGGTGTGCTCCCCTCGTTGGCCCAATAAGCCCTTGTGGTCTCCAAAAACTCCTTCCGGTCACTCGATAACTATCTGGTGCATTCCGAAAGTTTTTCGGAGACCAAATACTATAATCCTATATATCAATCTTTACCTATGGACCATTTCAGAGCTCCTTGTCATGTCCTTTATGTTGGTGCAATATATACCTACCTGTGTTTTGGAGATTGTTGCTAGAAACAGACATGGTCTTATTTGTTTGCTAGTTCACACAAAGAGATAGTCCATGCAGGACCGAAGAGAATGTTGTCTCTGATGTGAAGTTCGAGGAACTACAATGAAGAATATCTGTGCTGTAGAGAAGAACGAGCTATATCTGTTGGAGTCATGTCGACGAGAAGATTGATGTAAAGAAATTAACCCCTCGAAAGTTTACTGCTGAAGTAAAGCATTCGATGCGGTACTGTCGTCCTAAGAAGTTGGCTGCAGTGTATGGATGTCAAAGACAAATTGAAGACGTAGTGTTCTTTTCAACTTTCTTCTTCAGTTCAATTGAATCGTAGGACCTCCTTACTATTAAGAAGGTTATAGGTTCTCGAAGCTTAGGTCCACTGTGATGCTTAGCCTAAAACCTATGAAAGATGCGAGAGAAATCTCTTTATGCCCCGAATGATTACCTGACAGCAGTAGACGTTGTTCTTCGTGCTGCAGGAGATATCTTCGAGACTGAGGAGTTAGCTTTACTTGCTCCGGAAGTATTGTTACCGCTGTGCTCAAAATCTGACTGTTGGATTTGTGTCGTTCGGCCATTGGCTGCTCCACATGTCCAATTTGGTCATTTCCCTTCAGGGAAGGTAGCGGCTATAAATAGCCACCCCGTTCCAACGTTATGTGTTAGCTGCTTCGCTTGAGATTTCCGAGAAGATTGAATTGAGCAACCCCGCTCCAAGTGATTTGAGTTTAAGATCCACCGAGAGAAAAATCAAGAGACCAAACTTAGACAGCGGTTTAGCATCACATCAGTTCTTAGTTAGAGTTCTTGTACCTCTTACTCTTGAGAGCTGTGCATCTCTAGACGGATAGGTTTTGGTTCGAGTGTTGAAGAGTCGTTGTCTTTACCGAGCCAGATCTTCAGCAACCAAGACTGTTTTTGGTTCGCGTAGATCGACCGAAGGTTTGGAGATCACCGACAAGGATCTACCACGAGTGAAATCAACAAGAGTCTGATCAGCTCTGTGTTGAAGGAGAATAGGGTGAAGAGAGTTTATCTTCCATGTTAAGTCACGACCCCTCTGTTGGAGATATAACTATTAGGTATGACCCGCCCAGGAGGGGCCAGGTCATGCCACCGGCGGCTTAAGATAAGCAAGCCCAGGATGGTGGTTCGTCAAGAAGGCTTACATGAAGGCCCAAGACCTGGAGATAGTCTACGGCCCACGGGTATGAACCTCCATATGTATAAACTTGTATTGTAAGGCAAGATTAGTTGGTCACCAAGCCGGACACATTGTATATGAGCTGGTCGGGAATCTATAAGCCGCCGGGCATCAACGTGCATATATAAAGGGGTGACCCGGCGACGGGTTAACTCAAGAAACAATCGCTCGAGAGCTAGATCAAGCGTATTCGCTTCCTGGTTATTGATTCTTGAGCAATACAAACCCTAGATGGATTAACCTTTTACCTCATTCAGGGGCTGAATGAGGATAAAAAACTCTCTATGTCTCTTGACCCGTTTAACCCCTTCAAGCTAAGCAAGTAGCAATGGCTCCACACCTAAGTCCTAAACCTAGGGCATCTGTCGTGATAAATCCATGATAGTTGGCACCCACCGTGAGGCCAGTGCACCGTGGTTTTGAGTTCTTGATTGGTAGCTTCACAGGGCTCAAGGGGTATGCCATAGGCCGGATGACCAAGAGTCGCTGCAGCAAGCTCTATATCCACGCCGCAAGCTGGGGCCCCAAGGCTGGCTCAATTGTGTACAGGTACCGGGTCCCCTTCGGCGGATTACATGTCTTCATCGGCAAAATCGATGAGTAAGGGCTTGAGCCGGACATCTGTACTGACATCATCGAGACGGCTCAGCGCGCACAACCTGCCAAAGCTCAAGTTGCAACGAAACATGTCTTTGTTGGTTTCAGCCAGGGATGGATCTCGATGAAGGACCTGTGTCCAGGGGAGAGACGGTGGTCTACTCTGATGGTGAATCTTCAATTGGTGAGACCATTTCAATGTACCAATTGCAGGACAGCGGGCTTGGGGGTTGCTTCGATGGTGACAGTATTCTGGACCCCAAGAGCTGCCGAATAGAGCGGTAGTCTTCATGACGGGCACACAGCCGGTGCTCAACTCAATGGCTGCCACGGCCATGACCTCCGGTTCAATGATCGCAGCAGCCGCTGGCGCTGGCGGCTCTGCATGCCCGCCGGCTCACGTTTTATCCGAATTATTGCATGCATTGACAACCTTACTAGCTGCAGAGGTGATACCAGAAGATCAGGAACAACATAAGGTGGACGTGGCAAAGTTGAGGGATGAAATAGCTCAGGCTAAGGAGGAATTTAGTGCTGAGAGCACTAGGATGGTGACGGAATGAGCCGCCTTAGATGCTCAGTCACAACGGATTCAAGCAGAGTCGTTTCGACTTACCCTGGATCAGAACGCTTCAAATGTTGTCATGAGGAGGAGGCAACAATCTCGTCTTCCTATAGAGTTCAAGGCTAGGAACCTCTTTAATACGCCTGGGGCAGGAACCAGTGAATCGTCTGTTGTCAACCAAGCAGTTGAGGCACCAGCGACGGGAGTGCCGGTTCAACCACAAGCTGCAAACCCGCCCTGCGCGAACTTAACTCCGCCCCAACATGTTCCGACGACCCCGGGTTATTACTCTAACCCTCTGGACAATATGGTTGCTGCGGCAATGCGATTGGCAGAGATCCCTGTTGAAGGTGAGTCTCCAACAGCGATGGACATAAGGAGGGCCAATGAATTTCTTCAAACAGCTGTGGCTCAGCAGGCGGCTTATTCACAGAGTCGAGAAAGGATTCATTCAATCCCTCGGCCAAGCCGGGGTTACAACCGACACATTGAGTCGCCAGCGGTTTCAAGCAGTGAGCAGTGTCGTAACCCACCGCACGCTGGTAATGATGCTCAGGCGTTGGTGGACTAGGGCAGGGCACAGCATGAGGCGGAGCAAGCGGCTCAGCAGGCGGCTCATCTACAGTTCCATCAGTATCTATGGAGGCATGAGTAACCCTAGAAGCCTTGGTGTACCCTATTTAGTACCCGCGTTGAGTAATAAGCGTTTCCCTAAAGATTTCAAAGGCCCCCGCAAGGTGCCTAATTACACAGCGGATCAACCCCCGGAGGCTTGGATCGAGAGCTACGAGATGGCCATGGAGATGTTGGATGTCAGTGATGCTGCATGTTCTAAGTATTTTACCATGATGTTGGATGGACCGGCGCGCACATGGTTGAAAGGATTGCCCCTTAATTCCAGCAGATCATGGGCCGAGTTGAAGAGGCTTTTTATTAAAAAGTTCAAAGATACGTGCAAGCAGCCTATGTCAATTCTTGATCTAGATTCTTGTGTCCAAAGTGAGGGCGAGTCAACTACCCACTGGGTACGCCGGATTTCAACTGTTATCCACTCATCAGTCAGCATCATTGCCGGATCAGCTATGCTAATGTTGGAAAATAATTGCCGTTTCCTCCCCTTGAAACAGAAGCTAGGCCAACTTAAACACCACTGGAATGATATGGGGGAGCTTATGGCGCTCTCGTCAAGTATGTTGATTCTGGTAGCACTAAGGACCCCGAGTCTAACGAAGAGAAGGCTGGTAAGGGAAAGAAGAATGGTAACAAAGGTCAGCAACATAACACGCCGGGTCAAGGCAACAATGGCAAACGTAAGCAGATGGATGGCGGCTCAGACTTTGTAGCCAACACCAATGTGAAGAATTATAATCAACGTCCAAAGGGGAAAGGATCGAATTCTCGATTCGGCGGGCAAAGGTTCAATCTTGAGGCCATGTTGAATCAGCCCTCCCGAAACACGGCACAGATGAGAAGCCATCTAATCATTTATGGAAGGACTGTTTCATCATGAAAGAGTACATAAATTCCGGATTTTTTCAGAATAACAATGGTCCGTCTGGCGGATCAGGCCCCGACTCTCACGGGCCTGGTTTTGGTGGTGGCGATTCAAGCTCCGGTTTTCAAGGATAGGGCAATCATGGTGGTTATAATCATCAGTCTAATCAAGGCAATCATCAGTAGCCATCCGGTTACCAGAGTAGCCCGAAGCAATTGAATAGTGGCCAGTATCATGTGTTTACCACAAGCTTGTGTAAACGAGATCAGAAGGTTCACAGATGAGCATTAAGCCTGGTTGAGCCGGCCATCCCTCGATACTTACGTTAGTCTGAGCAGCCCATTATATGGAGCCGTGAGGATCACCCACCCCTGGTTGATAACCCAGGTCAATTATACTTGGTGGTGGCTCCCCAGGTGCGAGGATACATAAATTCTCAAAGGTGCTCATGGATGGAGGCAGCAACATCAATATCCTTTACTATGATACCTTTCATCGTATGAATTTAACTGATAAGGATCTTCAGACGTCTGATACTATTTTTCATGGAGTAGTGCCTGGTAAGTCGGCATATCTAGTGGGTAAGATCACATTGGAGGTGGCTTTTGGTGATGAGCATGATTACAGAGCAGAAAAGCTAACCTTTGAGGTGGTTAAGATCTGGAGTCCTTACCACGTTTTGTTTGGGCGGCTGTCTTACGCCAAGTTCATGGCCCAGCCTTGCTATGTTTATTTGCAGCTCAAGATGCCGGGTCATAAGGGCACTATCATGGTACATGGTGATAGGAAAATAGCCTTGGAGTGCGAAGAGGGTGATGCTGCTTATGCTGAGTCAGTTTGTGCAACGGAGGAGTTAAAATTCTACAAAGATAACGTTGACCTGGCGGACATGACCCCTTTGAAAAAGCCTACGACAGAGCATGATCATTTTCTGAAGTTTAAGTCGGCGGATGATACTAAGCAGATTGACTTTGTTCCCGACGACTCATCACTACAGTTCACCATCAGTGCTAACTTGGATCCGAAATAGGAAAGCGCGCTCATCGAGTTTATCCGTGAGAATCGGGGCATCTTTGCATGGAAGCCTTCTGACATGCCAGGTGTACCGAGGGAACTCGCTGAGCACACTCTTAATATTGATCCGAAGTTTAAACCGGTCAGGAAATTCCTTCGTCGTTTTAATGAGGAAAGGCGCAAGGCCATCGTAGAAGAAGTGGCCCGGCTTTTGGCGGCTGGGTTCATTGTTGAAGTCTTTCATCTTGAGTGGTTGGCTAACCCAATGCTAGTACTTAAGAAAAATGGTACTTTGTGCATGTGTGTGGATTACGCAGATCTTAATAAGGCTTGTCCGGCTGATCCTTTCGCTCTTCCCTTTATTGATCAGATTATTGATTCTACGGCGGGTTGTGAGCGTTTAACTTTTTTGGATGCTTATTCTGGGTATCATCAGATCAAGATGGTAGTTAAGGATCAGGAGAAGCCAACCTTCGTCCCTCCTTTCGGAGCCTTCTGCTATGTCTCTATGCCTTTTGGGCTTAAGAGCGCCCAGGTGACTTATCAGCGGTGTGTTTAGAATTGCCTTCATGATCAGATTGGGCGCAATGTTCATGCTTATGTGGATGATATTGTTGTGAAGTCCAGGAAGAAGGAAACACTGATAGATGATTTGAAAGAGACCTTTGACAATCTCCGGGTCTACAAGATGATTCTTAACCCGGCCAAGTGCGTTTTTGGAGCTCCAGCTGGTAAGATATTGGGCTTTCTGGTTTTTGAACGGCGTATCGGTGCTAACCCGGAGAAGATCAAGGATATAACCTCTTTGTCTAGGCCGGCGTGCATCAATGATGTTCAATGTTTGACGGGTCGCATTGCGGCCTTGCGCTGGTTCATCAACCGCTTAGGCGAGAAGGCAATCCCTCTATATTAGATGATGAAGAAAACAGACCACTTTGTCTGGAGTGATGCTACTAATCAACTGGATGAGCCGCCGGTCCTTGCCGCTCCCATTGATAAAGAGCACTTGTTGTTATATGTGGCTACCAATGGCCGAGCCGTGAGTGTAGCGATTGTGGTGGAACGGAAGGAAGCAGACAAGGAATATCCGGTTCAGCGACCGGTTTATTATATCAGTGAGGTACTTATTGAATCCAAGCAGAGATATCCGCATTGGCAGAAGCTGGTATATGGGGTGTTCGGAAGCTCGAAAAATACTTCCTTGGTCACCCCATCACTGTGGTTTGCTCTGCTCCCCTAGGGGATATTATTCAAAACAGAGAGGCCACATGTCGGGTAGCCAAGTGGGCCATCGAGCTTGGACCCATGGCTTGAAATATATGCCTTGGAAGGCTATCAAGTCTCAAGCACTTGTGGATTTCCTCAATGATTGGACAGAGTTGCAGATGCCTGAGGATAAGCCGGACAACACATATTGGACTATTCATTTTGATGGATCCACGCAATTGGAAGGCTCGGGGGCTGGAGCTGTCTTGACTTCCCCACGAGGTGATCAGTTTTGCTACGTTTTAAGATTGATGTTCCCTTGTACTAACAATGCAGCTGAGTATGAAGCCTTGCTCCATGGTCTTCGGATGGCGAAAGAGATGAATCTAAGCCGGGTAAGATGCTTCGGTGACTCTGATTTGGTAGCTCAGCAAGTGTCATGAACTTGGTATTCTAAGGACCCGCTCATGGCGGCTTACCGCCGGGCAGTTGATGCAATTGTTGGTCAATTGAAAGGCTATTAGGTGGAATATATTAATCACAGGAAAAATGAGGCGGCTGATGCGTTAAGCCGACTGGGATCTCAGCGTAAGCCGGTTCCACCTAACACTTTCCTTGACATTTTGAATAATCCGTCAGTTAAGTTGCATACGGAGGAGGATCTTGCTATTCCTGACCCGGAAGCACAATTGGTGGCAGCTCTTCATGTTATTCCTGATTGGACAGTTCCATATTTGGCTTATATGACCCGGGGTGAGTTGCCTGAGGATGAAATTTTGGCCAGGCAAATAACCCGGCGATCTAAATCTATGACGATTGTCAATGGTGAGTTGCACCTATGCAGTGTCACAGGTGTTTTTAAACAATGTATTTCTCCTGAGGAGGGCCGTGAGATTCTAAGAGAGATTATGGAGGGGATTGTGTTCACCATGCCGTCTCTAAATCTCTTGTGGCCAAGGCTTTCGGTCATGGGTTTTATTGGCTGACAGCTCATGTTGATGCAAAAGATCTGGTTAGCAAATGTGATGGCTATGAAATTTTTTCCAGACGAGCTCATGTGCCGGCTCAAGAATTGAAGATGATTCCAATTACTTGGCCGTTTGCGGTCTGGGAGCTGGATATGGTTGGCCTTTTAAACGATCAGTGGATAAGAAGACTCACCACTTGGTGGCATTTGCCAAATTTACAAAGTGGGTTGAGGCTGAGCCGGTCAGCCAGTGTGATGCAGTGACGACAGTTCAATTCATTAAAAAGGTGATCTTTCGTTTTTATACCCCTCATAGTATCATTACTGATAATGGTACTAATCTGTCTAAGGGTGCTATGAAAGAGTCACGTCAACAAGAGCATATTCGTCTGGATGTTTCATATGTGGCTCATCCCCAGTCCAAGGGTCAAGTAGAAAGAGCAAATCAAGAAATCTTGAGAGGCATCAAGCCTCGACTTATGGTCCCTTTACAGAGGACGCCTGTTCTTGGGGTTGAAGAGTTGCCTTCAGTACTTTGGAGTATCAATACTACCCCCAACAAATCCATAGGTTACACACCCTTCTTCATGGTTTATGGAGCAGAGGCGGTTCTTCCTAGTGACATACGTCATGACTCGCCCCGTGTGGTGGCTTATGTTGAAGCTGATAATGAACAAGCACGTCAAGATGACCTGGACCTCTTGGACGAAGAGCGTGACCATGCGGTGGCTCGTTATCACAGCCGTCTGGTTAAAACAAGAACCTTTCAAGAGGGTGATTTGGTGCTCCGGCTCATCCAGGATCAAACTGGAATGCACATGTTATCCCCACCTTGGAAGGGCCTTTTGTGGTTAGCAAAAATCTGAACAACGGATCATACCATCTTATCGATGTTTGAGACCACAAGGACCCATGCAAGTCGGAGGAGGAGACCCATCGGCCGTGGAATATTGCTCATCTTCGGCCTTACTACACCCGAGCCACTGGATCTTGTGATGTACATACTTTTCTCCATGTATATATTATGATTAGAATAATAAAGCCAGCACCCCTGATAATTCGGGGCCTCTGTCGTTTCATTTCTGAGTATCTGAGTCTTTATTACCAATTCATAAAATCACTTGGGGGCTTCCTGTCCATTGGACATAGCTATGCTTACCCTTTTCATTCGGCTTATAGGCCTTATTTCAAATAAACATGGGGGCTTCCTTCTCCCTGAGCATAGCTTTGATTACCCTAGGAGCCGGCTTATGCGCCGAACTGCAAGTAACTATGTTTTTTACCTAAGTTAAATAATTACCAAAGATAACTTGCTACGATGAGCAGTTCAAACATAGGTAATCTGCCTTAAAGGCTTATTAAAGGTCACTTGGGGGCTTCTTGTTCAATGAACAGAGTCATGTTTACCCTTTTTTGATCGGCTTGGAAAGCCGGGTGTATTCACCAAAACATCTCTAGTTATCTTGTTCAAACATAGGCGTATTCACCAAAGATAATGTAGCCTTTTATTTGGTTTGGATACCAGGTGTATTCACAAAAATAATCCGGGTTATCCTGCCTTTGTAAGTTTGCCACTCTAGCCAGGTAATCCTAGAATGACCCGCCGTACTCTCGACAGTCAATCTTATAAAGACCATGAACCGGTCAAGGTTAAAACGGTGACTAGTCATGTGAGGTCCAGCTTACAAGGTTTGTATGAAGGATTAACTCAGTGGCTGTGCAGCCCTATGAAAGCACTTGTTGAAAGCCTTGTCTTTTGTTCTACCTGACACATCATTTTGATTTGTGTTTTTTATGTCCTGTTGATATATGGCTTAAAAAGGTGTGAGCCATGTGGCTTTCAGCGTCATGGCTCATATTTGAGTTCATCCGGAGTTTTAGTAACCCGGTCCGGCTTTGGACTATAAGTCACCAGCTTAATGTGATTGATCACTTGGGGTTTAGGCCCTGAGGCTCGTGGTGTTATTGCCCTTTACTGCTGCGTATGGTATGATAAACCAGCGGCTTAAACAAAATTCACAGGTATGACTTTTGTTTACTCTATAGAGTTATGAGGTTTTGATAAACTAGCCCTGATTATGGACTATTCAGTCATCAGTGATTTTCTATATCGTTATTATGACCCGCCCTCGGGTAAACCACCAGGGCACTCCCGATCTGCTTATGCGCAGGGAACAATGATAAGTATGATCTGCATGATTGATGATATTATAAAGCACAAGTGGCACATCTTTAAGTGATGGCTTGGCAGTGTTATGCAAATAAACACGCACGATGGCGTGATAGATCAGAAGTATTCAACTAGCCTATTATAAGGCGTCTGGCTGCCCAAAAAGACAAGTGTTTTTCGAACATAGTATCAAAATGATATGACTGATAAACCGTGTCATAATATGACGCTGTTAGTCTTGGCGGGTTGAAGCCTCCGGATCATCCTGCATATCTTCGTCTTTAGCTCCATAATTATCCATTGGCTGGAAGTCAATTGTAGACCAGTTGATACCAGTAAAAGCTCTAAATATAGCTTCATCATCAAAAAGGTTGGATGGGTCAATATCAGGAGCGAAGGGATGCTTATGCTTCGGCGGGATAAGATTCACCTCTTCATGAACCAACGCCTTTACCTTATTGTTCTCAGCATAATAAGCCGCCTGGTATTGGGACATATTGGTCTCCTCAGCCAGCTTGCTTGCTAATGGGCGCATTGCTCTTGCTATTGCTGCAAAGTCCTCAGCGCAGAAGGGAGACCCGTTCTCTTTTACACTTGGTCAACCATTAGCCAAGTCTTCTGGATCAAGATCGGCCTGCCATGCTTTTGTCCGGCTCAAAGCAGTCAAGGCGCCGGCTCTCGCAAAAGCTCGTTTTAACTCGTCGATCCTTTGGGGCAGTACTGATAGCTTCTCCAATGTTTCCTTTATGAGGGTTGGTGGATTCTTCTTATGAATAGCAGCAGCAATGGTCCGTTGAGCGCCACTACATAGCTGCTCTACAAGAGTGTAGGCAACCTTTAGCTTGATGTGCATATCTAAGCCCAACTTGACGCTTTGGGAACTTGCATTTGATAAGGTTATTAAACCGGCAGGTGATTATGATGTGTTTGGTGATATAAACAAGATATTTCTTTTACTTACCGAATATGGCCGATGCGATGCTATTGATGTTATTTTGTAAACCGGACGGCTCATCAGTCACCGGCTTAAGGGCTGCCTCTACATCTTCTTCTCTCTATAATAGAGCCACTTTCTCGGTCTCCCCAGCTATTTTTCTCAGCAATGAAGTGCTATTCATTTTCTCGATGGTCTCCAAAGTGGTTCTTTGTTGTGTCTGGGCCTTGGAGTTCTCAGATTGCTGAGTCCGGAGGCTCTGCTGTAGATCCATTACTTGGGAGTCTTTTTGGTTTAATTCAGACTGTGAGGCAAAGAGGTCAAATGATTATATGAGGTCGGGACGATGATATTATTTGAAGTCCCAAGCATAATACAAGTATTTTACTTGGCACTTGGGGGATAATGTACATTACTCTTTTTCAAGACAACTTTCAAATGATCTGCCTATAATCGTTCAACTACAGACGGCATATGGGGACTACAAGTTTGGAGATTTATTCATTATTATGATGCTAAGTCCCGGCTTAACTTATTAGTTTAAACCGGCCCTTGGGGGCTACAGGTGCATAATTGAATTTTGCTATGTGAATTCCTGGCTTAACTTATCAGTTTAAGCCGGCCCTTGGGGGCTACAGGTGCAGAATTGAACTTTGCTATGACAAGTCCCGATTTACTTATCAGTTTAAGCCGGCCCTTGGGGGCTACATGTGCAGAATTGAAACTATCTAAAGTCTATCACACAGTAGACTTGGCGGTAGATATGAGTATATTTATGGCTTACCTCAAAACGCTCCTTCATGAGATTGACCGAGCCGGCCTCGAAGTCACGGCTGGTGTGAAGGCGGTTCAAGTAGCCGGAATGAATCTCCTGAGCATTGAACTAGGCATAGCTTTCCAAGTCCAGTTTCCACTTGCCTTTACCAGCGGCCGAAATTTCTTCTTTAGCTCTGTGCTTGGCTAAGACAGTGGGATTACCTGGGGCTGTATAAGCCGTCCCCGTAACTAAGACATCTTAAGTTCCCTGAGCCGGTGGCGTAGGGCTGGGCGGCTTAGCAGGCTCCGGGTCAACATTTGTGGCGTCCATGGTGACATTGCGCTCTTCTGGTGGTGGATCATCCATGGCTGCTTCAGAAGTCTGGTGCAAGGACACAGACACGATATGTGATTCCGGTTGTAACATCCCAATTTTACATTTGGATGTTATTATAGATTATTCATATGCATTCATCATTTGAGCTTTTTGAATTTGATTTTATTTGAAAGTTGATCCAAAGAATTTAAGCAACTCAAGGAACCAAGTGAGAGAGTTGGAAGTTTTCCAAAGAGGACCCACAATTATATTATTTCCAAGTGGGGTTGGATCAAATATTTTACCAATTGTCATTTTTTAATATTTTTTTAAAAATAAATGAGAGAAGATAAAATGACTTCTTCAAAATAGAATAAAAATGTTGGAATTTGAATTATGAGTAAATATATATTTATTGGATTTTTATTTGCAAAAATATTTCCTTTTAGTATTTTAAATAGTACTAAAAAGTTATTTTTATTTTAGGCATTTAGGCCCAGAAAAATGTTCAACATGTCAATAATAAGGCCCTAAGTACATGTGAATTTTTCAGTAATTTTTAAAATTGTATTTATTGTATTTTTCTATTTTTCTGTATTTTCAGAAAAATATTTTATATAAAATTTTTTTGGACCGGACCGACTCGGCCGAAGCCCAGCCGCTGGCCCACACCACGCCACCTTTCCCCATCGTGGCTGACCGGGACTCCCACGGAGTCCGGCGCCGACACGCCCGGCAGACCCCTTCTCCAAGGCAGCCACCGCCCCGGGGGG
>LR738714.1:392142557-392165441 GCA_902687465.1 Secale cereale
GGGGGGGGGGGGGCATTTATAAGCGCCGCCCCGGCCCCCTCGAGCCCCACACCACTGCCGCCTCACGGACCCCGCCGCCCAGCGCCGCCTCCGCCGCTCCCGCGCAAGCCGCCGCCGCCCACTGCCATGCCACTACCTCGCACTGCCCGCACCCGTCGCCACCGTTGCCGCCGGAGCACGCCACCGCCACCGCCGCCAAAGCACCTCGCCGCTGCCGGAGCCCCGCCGCCTGAAACCCAACCCGATCCGCCGCCCGACCCGTTTCGGTAAAACCAAACGCCGTTTTTTAGTTTTTCTTTTCGGGTTTTTAAGAACCTAGATCGGTTTTTTTCAAAAAAAATCCTAGATCTATTTTTAGGTTTTATTTAAACAGGGAACGTCCACTGTTTAGATCAGAAAAACGAACGTTCACTTTTTAGTGTTTACTTTTTCTGTTTAATTTCGTAAGGGACCTATCTGCAATTTATGTTTTTAAAGATCAGCCCCTGGTTTTCAAACGATCATTACTTTTTGCACGTTAGTCGGAATTAGATGAAATCAACGCCAAACTCTTCATTTTGATCTCATCTATCCATTAATACTACTCAAATCTGTTTTTGAAAGTTAAAAAAAATTGAATTTAAAAAGATTTGTATTTGAACTTCTTCTGATCATAACTTGAGTTTCGTAACTCCGTTTGAGTTGATTCTTTTTGCAAATCGAAGCTCTTGACCTAAACTTTCTGATAAGGCAAAATTCACTTAATTTTGGTACCGGTAGATTTTTTTCTATTGCAAGACTTATTCGCTTGTTTTCGAAGTTTATCGAGATCTGTTCTTCGATTCTGTTGTATGATTGCTTATGTATGATATTGTTTGTTTGCGATAGAATTTCCGGAGTGCAAAGCTTGATACTACGAGTCTCTAGGTTTCAACAATCGTCAGCAAGGCAAGTTCATACTTTTCAATACCTAGTTTTTATTGCATTAGTTCTATCCTCAAAGATTGCACGAGTAGGACTTGGTTACATGTGGTATTGCTGAGTACTTCATGAGGTAGGAACCTATGACTTGATATCAACCCAAGGAATATACGCTTTGTTATGTATTTCTTAGCCATGCTCCTAGACGTGTATTGGTATGTGAGATTTCTTGAAAGTTGTGAGTGTAATAACAACTAAGGGAATGTTTAAGGTGGCAACTTTAATACACAACTGGGTGGATTGGTTGTAGGGCACCTGGAGAATCCAGTGTTGTCCTAGGATATCCCAGAGGAACCGTGTGATCATCCTATGGAATGCCACCCAGGCTCATAGGGACCATCTATCATTCATGCCTAGAAAGTTCCGTGTGTACCCACAAGCCATTATGGGCTCTAGCATAGTTGAATATGTTGTGTGAGCTTTTTCAGTGTTGGACTAGCAGATGTAGGGGAAAGTAGGTGTACCGGTCTATCCAGGGTAAAGAGTGAATGCTTCTGAAAGACTATGTCTCGATCTTCTGATCATGGATGCGGTCGAGTCTTGTGGGGAAAAGTGCACAAACCTCTGTAGAGTATACCATCTATTCATGAGTAGCCGTGTCCCCGGTTATGGACATCTTGAGTATCCTGGTATTTGAATTATGGACTCATCTCAACACTCTTTTAATTAACTTCTGGGGTTAGTAATGACATTGTGGATTTTGGGATTGAGATGGAGGAACCACTCTCAATATTGCTTAACCCAACTGAGTAGTAAATAAAAAGTTATACCTTTGTTGTAGGGAAGTTATACCTTTGTTGTAGGGAAAAACTAGCTTTATGCAAAAATAAACCTTACAGCCTCCACGAGCCAAATATGCATATAGTTGTAGATGCTTGTTCATTACTTGCTACAGTGTGTTCTTGCCAGCATATTCAATGTGCTGACCTACACGGCTGCAACGTCTCATGTTGCAGAGTTCTCAGACAAAGAATAAGGTGGGATTAGGTCGTTGTCATGCACTCAATGTTTGCTGTGGAGTTGGATGGACTCAACTTATCTTCGATGCTTCCGCAGTTCGTATTAGTTTATTATTGTTAGATGGCCTTCAACCATATTTTTGTAATAAGACTCTCTATGAGGATTCTTCGATGTAATAAATGTGTGTTTGAAACTCTGGAATAAATCCTCAAGTATTATGTGTGTCAGCATACCGATCTAGGGATGGCACTTAAGCACAGATACTCCGGTCCATTGGGATCGAGGTCGCTATTTAGATGGTATCAGAGCACACGTTGACTGTAGGAAGCGACCACTAGGATAAGCCACATGATGCTCTTTGCTACCTCTTGAGCTTGTGTTGTATTCCCTCAAAGAGGAAAGGGAGATTCAGCATAGTATCATAAGTATTTCCCTCAGTTTTTGAGAACCAAGGTATCAATCCAGTAGGAGACCACGCGCGAGTCCCTTGCACCTGCACAAACAAATAAGAACTTCACAGCCAACGCGATAAGGGGTTGTCAATCCCTTTACGGTCACTTATGAGAGTGAGATCTGCTAGAGATGATAGTTTATATTTTTGGTATTTTTAGTTTAATAAAATAGCAAATAAAAGTAGTAAAGTAAAGTAGATGTAGATTGATATGTTAAGAATAGACCCGGGGGACATAGTTTTCTCTAGTGGCTTCTCTCATGATAGCGATATTCTATGGCGGGTAAACAAATTACTGTCGAGCAATTGATAGAAAAGCGAATAATTATGAGACTGTCTAGGAATGATCATTGTATATAGGCATCACGTCCGAGACAAGTAGACCGACTCCTGCCTGCATCTACTACTATTACTCCACACATCGACCGCTATCCAGCATACATCTAGTGTATTGAGTTCATACGAATAGAGTAACACCTTAAGCAAGATGACATGATGTAGAGGGATAAACTCAAACAATATGATGTAAACCCCATCTTTTTATCCTAGATGGAAACAATACAATACGTGCCTTGCTGCCCCTACTGTCACTGGGAAAGGACACCGCTAGATTGAACCCAAAGCCAAGCACTTCTCCCATTGCAAGAACTATAGATCTAGTAGGCCAAACCAAACCAATAATTCGAAGAGACTTTCAAGGATATTATGAGCACACATAAAAAGTTCAGAGTAGAACCAAATATCTTTCATAGATAACCTTGATCATAAACTCACAATTCATCGGATCTCGACAAACATACCGCAAAAAGAGATTACATCGAATAGATCTCCCTGAAGACCGAGGAGAACTTTGTATTGCGATCCAGAGAGAGAGAAGAAGCCATCTAGATACTAGCTATGGACCCGAAGGTGTGTGGTAAACTACTCACAACTCATGGTGAGGGCGATGATGATGATGATGAAGGCTTCCGTGGTGGATCCCCCTCTGGTGGAGCTCCGAAACAGGCTCCAAGATGGGATCTCCACGGGAACAGAAGCTACGACAGTGGAATTAGGGTTTTCTCTCTGTCTTCAGAGTTTCTGGGGTACGTGGACTTATATAGAAAGAAGGAGGGCACCGGGGGACGCTCGAGTGGGCCTCGAGGCAGGGGGCATGCCCTGGGAAGGGGGGCGCGCCCCCCACCCTCGAGGGCCACTCGAGGCTCCCCTGACGTGATTCTCAAGTTCCTCTGGCGTGATTTTCTCCAAAAATATCTCTCGCGAAGGTTTCATTCCGTTTGGACTCCGTTTGATATTCTTTTTCTGCAAAACCCTAAAATAGGCAAAAAAATAACAATCTGGACTGGGCCTTTGGGTTAGTAGGTTAGTCCCAAAATTGATATAAAAGTGAATGATAAAGCCCATTAAACATCCAAGACTTCATAAATAATAGCATGGAACAATAAAAAATTATAGATACATTGGAGACGTATCAAGCATCCCCAAGCTTAATTCCTGCTCGTCCTCGAGGAGGTAAATGATAAAGAAAGAATTTTTGATGTGGAATGCTAACCAATATAGTTTTTCAATGTAATTCTCTTAATTGTGGTATGAATGTTCAGATCTGAAAGATTCAAGATAAAAGTCTATATTGACATAAGAAATAACAATACTTCAAGTAATACTAACAAAGCAATCATGTCTTCTCAAAATACTATGGCTAAAAAAAGTTATCCCTACAAAATCATATGGTCTGGCTATGCTCCCTCTTCACACAAAATATTCATATCATGCACAACCCCGATTTGAGCCAAGCAATTGTTTTCATACTCTATCTTTTCAAACCTTTCAACTTTCACACAATACATGAGCGTGAGCCATGGATATAACACTATGGGTGGAATAGAGGTGGTTGTGGAGAAGACAAAAAGGAGGGAGATAGTCTCACATCGACTAGGCATATCAACGGGCTATGGAGATGCCCATCAATAGATATCAATGTGAGTGAGTAGGGATTGCCATGCAACAGATGCACTAGAGCTAAAAATGAATGAAAGCTCAACAAAAGAAACTAGTGGGTGTGCATCCAACTTGCTTGCTCACGAAGACCTAGGGCATTTGAGGAAGCCCATCGTTGGAATATACAAGCCAGGTTCTATAATGAAAATTCCCACTAGTATATGAAAGTGACTAAGCATGAGACTCTCTACAATGAAGAACATGGTGCTACTTTGAAGCAGAAGTGTGGAAAAAGATAGTAGAAATTGTCCCTTCTCTCTTTTCTCTCATTTTTTCGGAGGGGCTTTCTCTTTTTTTATTAGCCCCTCTCTATTTTTTTGGGCCATCTCCCTTTTTTTATTATTGGCCTTTCCTCACATGGGACAATGCTCTAATAATGATGATCATCACACTTTTTATTACAACTTGATATTACAGCTTGATATTACAACTCGATACTACAACAAGTATGACTCTACATGAATGCCTCTGGCAGTGTACTGGGATATGTGCAATGAATCAAGAGTGACATATATGAAGAATTATGCATGGTGGCTTTGCCACAACTACGATGTCAACTACATGATCATGCATGGCAATATGACAATACAATGCGTGTCATATGAACGGAATGGTGGAAAGTTGCATGGCAATATATCTCGGAATGGCTATGGAAATGCCATGATATGTAGGTATGGTGGCTGTTTTGAGGAACAATATGGTGGCTGTTTTGAGGAAGGATATATAGTGGGTTTATGGCACCGGCGAAAGTTGTGCGGTACAAGAGAGGCTAGCAATGGTGGAAGGGTGAGAGTGCGTATAATCAATGGACTCAACATTAGTCATAAGAACTCATATACTTATTGCAAAAATCTACGAGTCATCAAAACAAAGCAATCAACGCATGCTCCAAGGGGGGAGGTTGGTAGGATTTAACCATCGCGCACCCCCGACCTCCACACAAAGGTTGGCACTCTACAAATATCTCATGCTCTAACTTCGTCACATAGCGGTTCACCATACGTGCATGCTAAGGGAATCACTAACCTTAACACAAGTATTTCTCAATTTCATAATAACTCCACTAGCATGACTCTAATATCACTATCCTCATGTCTCAAAACAATTATCAAGCATCCAACAACTCATTCTATTCAATGCACTTGGTGTGATTTTTTTTACTACATTGACATTGGATGTCTATCATGTGAAGACTAGTTTCTTTAGCCTAAACACATTACAATGCTGTTTTAATAGACTCTAAAATAGATATAAGTGAAGCATGAGAGTTCAACAATTTCTACAAAATATTATCACCACAGTGCTCTAAAAGGTATAAGTGAAGTACTAGAGCAAAAGCTATTCAACTCAATAGATATAAGTGAAGCGCATAGAGTGTTCTAACAATATCTAGGCTATATTTAACTCTCTAAAATAGGTGTGTCCAGCAAGGATGATTGTGGCAAACTAACAAGCAAAGACTCAAATTATACAAGACGCTCCAAGCAAAACTCATATCATGTTGCGAACAAAATTATAGCTGCAAGTATAGTTACCGATGGATGAAGACGAAAGAGGGGATGCCTTCCCGGGGCATCCCCAAGCTTAGGATTTTTATTATCTTGAATTTACTTGGGGTGACATGGGCATCCCCAAGCTTAGGCCTTTGCTACTCCTTGTTCCATAGTCCATCAAAGCAATACTCAAAACTTGAAAATTTCACAACACAAAATTTAGACAAAAATTCTCGTGAGCTCCGTTAGTAAAAGAAAGCAAACCACTACTCAAAGGTACAGCAATGAATTCATTCTTTGTTTATATTGGTGTTAAACCTACTGTAATCCAACTTCTCTATGGTTCATATCCTCCAATACTACTCATAGATGCATCGGAAGAAGCGAACAACACACGAAAAACAGAATCTGTCAAAGACAGAACAGTCTGTAGTAATCTGCAGGGTTCACCTACTTCTGGAACTCCAAAAAAATTCAAACTAAATTGTTAATTTTGAGGAATTTGTCTAAAAATCATCTGCAAAAAGAATCAACTAAAAAAAGCTCCAGTAAAATCCCACGACTACTTTAGCAAGCACTAACAATTCTGTTTTTCACAGCAAGATCATATAAACTTCACACAAGTCTTCCCAAAGGTTCTACTTGGCACAAACACTAAACAAAACATGAAACCACATCTAATCAGAGGCTAGATGCAATATTTATTCCCTAACAGCAAAAAAACATAAAATTGGGTTGCCTCCCAACAAGCGCTACTGTTTTACGCCCGTAGCTAGGCACGATACAAGATAGATCTAGGTATTGCCATCCTTGGAAGGCAATCCATAAGTGGCTCTCATGATAGATTCATATGGTAATTTTATTTTCTTTCTAGGAAAGTGTTCCATGACTTTCCTTAATGGAAATTGTAATCTAATATTTCCTTACTTCATATCAATAATTGCACCAATCGTTCTAAGGAAAGGTCTACCAAGAATAATAGGACATGAAGGATTGCAATCTATATCAAGAACAATGAAATCTACGGGCACATAATTCCTATTGGCAACAATAAGAACATCATTAATTCTTCCCATAGGTTTCTTAATAGTGGAATCCGCAAGATGCAAATTTAAAGAACAATCATCAAGCTCGTGGAACCCTAGCAAATCACACAAAGTTTTTGGGATAGTGGATACACTAGCACCCAAATCGCACAAAGCATAGCATTCATGATCTTTTATTTCCAACTCAAGTTTTTTTCATAAGATTGCATCAAAGCATCAACTATATGTTTAGTGAAAGCTTTATTTTGACTATAAGCATGCGAAGAATTTAGCACGGATTGCAACAAGGAAATACAATCAATCAAAGAGCAATTATCATAATTGAATCCCTTGAAATCCAAAGTAGTGGGTTCATCACTATGCAAAGTTTTAATCTCTTCACTCCCACTTTTAGCAATTTTAGCATCAAGATCTAAAAACTCTGAATCATTGGGACACCTTAAAGCAGAATCATCTCCAATCCTATTCTCATCAAGATTAATACTAGAAAACAAGGATCTAATAGGAGACACATCAATAACTTTCAAATCTTCATCTTTATTTTCATGATAACTAGAAGAACACGATTTAATATAATCTTCTCTTTTAGCACGCATTCTAGCGGTTCTTTCTTTGCATTCATCAATGGAAATTCTCATGGCTTTGAGAGACTCATTGATATCTTGCTTAGGTGGGATAGATCTAAGTTTCAAAGAATCAACATCAAGAGTAATTCTATCCATACTTCTAGCCAATTCATCAATCTTAAGCAATTTCTCTTCAAGCATAGCATTGAAATTCTTTTGCGATATCATAAACTCATTAACACTAGTTTCAAATTCAGAAGGCATCTTTCCATAAGAGTTGTTGTAGGAATTACCATAATTATTAGAGGAATTACTAGGAAAAGGCCTAGGATTAAAATTAACTCTATAAGCATTGTTACCAAAATTATTCCTACCAACAAAATTCACATCCAAAGATTCATTGTTATTCTCAATCAAAGTGGACAAAGGCATATCATTCGGATCAGAAGAAGCACTCTTAGCAGCAAACAATTTCATAAGTTCATCCATATTTCCACTCAAAACACTAATTTCTTCGATAGCATGCACTTTTTTACTAGTAGATCTTTCGGTGTGCCATTGAGAATAATTAACCATAATATTATCTAGGAGTTTGGTAGCTTCTCCTAAGGTGGTTTCCATGAAAGTGCCTCCGGCGGCCGAATCTAAAAGATTTCTAGAAGAAAAATTCAAGCCAGCATAAAAGTTTTGAATAATCATCCATATATTCAAACCATGTGTAGGGCAATTATGTATCATCAATTTCATTCTCTCCCAAGCTTGTGCAACATGCTCATGATCTAGTTGCTTAAAATTCATAATATCGTTTCTAAAAGAGATGATCTTAGCATGAGGGGAATACTTAGAGATAAAATCATCTTTGCACTTATTCCATGAATCAATACTATTTCTAGGCAAAGAGGAAAACCAAGTTTTAGCACGATCTCTAAGTGAAAACGGAAACAACTTCAATTTAACAATATCGTTATCCGTATCCCTTTTCTTTTGCATATCACACAAATCAACAAAGTTGTTTAGATGGGTAGTGGCATCTTCACTATGAAGGCCGGAGAATTGATCTTCCATGACAAGATTCAACAAAGCAACATTGATCTCACAAGATTCAGCATCGGTAATAGGAGCAATCAGAGTGCTAATAAAATCATTGTTGTTGGTATTGGATAAGTCACACAATTTGGTATTGTTCTGAGCCATAGTGACAAGCAAGCAATCCAACACACACAAGCAAACAAGAAGCAATCGAACGATAAACACACGGCGGAAGAAGGGCGAATAAAACAACAAGGGTGAAGCGGGGGAGAGGAAAACGAGAGGCAAAAAATGTAATGCGAAGGATAAGGGTTTGTGATAGGTACTTGGTATATGACTTTTGCGTAAGCCTCCCTGGCAACGGTGCCAGAAATTCTTCTTGCTACCTCTTGAGCTTGCGTTGTATTCCCTCGAAGAGGAAAGGGAGATGCAGCACAACAGCGTAAGTATTTCCCTCAGTTTTTGAGAACCAAGGTATCAATCCAGTAGGAGACCACGCACGAGTCTCTCGCACCTGCACAAACAAATAAGAACTTCGCAACCAACGCGATAAGGGGTTGTCAATCCCTTTACGGTCACTTACGAGACTGAGATCTGATAGAGATGATACTTCATATTTTTGGTATTTTTAGTTTAATAAAACAGCAAATAAAAGCGGTAAAGTAAAGTAGATGTAGATTGATATGTTGAGAATAGACCCGGGGGCCATAGTTTTCTCTAGTGGCTTCTCTCATGATAGCGATATTCTACGGCGGGTAAACAAATTATTGTCGAGCAATTGATAGAAAAGCGAATAATTATGAGACTATCTAGGCATGATCATTGTATATAGGCATCACGTCTGAGACAAGTAGACCGGCTCCTGCCTGCATCTACTACTATTACTCCACACATCGACCGCTATCCAACATGCATCTAGTGTATTGAGTTCATACAAACAGAGTAACGCCTTAAGCAAGATGACGTGATGTAGAGGGATAAACTCAAACAATATGATGTAAAACCCATCTTTTTATCCTCGATGGCAACAATACAATATGTGCCTTGCTGCCCCTACTGTCACTGGGAAAGGACACCGCAATATTGAACCCAAAGCCAAGCACTTCTCCTATTGCAAGAACTATAGATCTAGTAGGCCAAACCAAACCAATAATTCGAAGAGACTTGCAAGGATATCATGAGCACACATAAAAAGTTCAGAGTAGAACCAAATATCTTTCATAGGTAACCTTGATCATAAACTAACAATTCATCGGATCTCGACAAACACACCGCAAAAAGAGATTACATCGAATAGATCTCCCCGAAGACCGAGGAGAACTTTGTATTGAGATCCAGAGAGAGAGAAGAAGCCATCTAGATACTAGCTATGGACCCGAAGGTCTGTGGTAAACTACTCACAACTCATGGTGAGGGCGATGATGATGATGAAGAAGGCCTCCGTGATGGATCCCCCTCCGGTGGAGCTCCGGAACAGGCTCCAAGGTGGGATCTCCACGGGAACAGAAGCTACGACGGAGGAATTAGGGTTTTCTCTCTGTCTTTGGAGTTTCTGGGGTACGTGGACTTATATAGGAAGAAGGAGGGCACCGGGGGACGCTCGAGTGTGCCACGAGGCAGGGGGCGCGCCCCCACCCTCGAGGGCCACTCGAGGCTCCCCTGACGTGGTTCTCAAGTTCCTCTGGCGTGATTTTCTCCAAAAATATCTCTCGCGAATGTTTCATTCTGTTTGGACTCCGTTTGATATTCCTTTTCTGCAAAACCCTGAAATAGGCAAAAAAACAACAATCTGGACTGGGCCTTTGGGTTAGTAGGTTAGTCCCAAAAATGATATAAAAGTGAACGATAAAGCCCATTAAACATCCAAGACTTCATAAATAATAGCATGGAACAATAAAAAATTATAGATACGTTGGAGACGTATCACTCTTCTCTACTCATTTCTAATCCTTCTCTATTTCTATTCTATAGAAGTTAGACCCCGGGAACAAGTTCACTTAGCCTGATGATGACAGCCCTTTCGGAAGACACTTGAAGGAAGTCACGAGGTACCTGCACATTGGAATACCAAGTTTCACTGGGACCTTCTATGCAACATTGCCGGAAGAGTAGTGCTGGAAGATTAAAGTTAGTGTTCCTAGGAGGCCTATTGCACCTGTCACAGAACCTCTTGAGCTTGCCTTTGATGCACCTACTTGGAGCTTGGGAAAGTGTATGGTAGCACACATCACCTTTGGACGCATATGTGAAGTCTACAACAAGGATCTTGAAGACACCATCTACCAGATTTGTGGACGCCGAGATGAGCAATGATAGATGATACGCACCAGGAACAACAAGTCCATTGCAGCATACATACAGGAGATGGACCAACACATTCGACGCTACGAGAATCAAATGTGCACGTTCATGCTGAAGACCAACATGGTGATGACACAGAACATGGAGCTAGAAGAGGAACTCAAGACAATACGTGATGGATATGAAGAGAAAATCGTTGTACTACTAGAACAGAATGAAGAACTGAAGAAGAAGGTTGGAGCACTCGTGGTGAAGCTAGAACCAGAGATGGGCATTCATTTGGAAAACTACATGCTGATAGACGACACCGACAGTGATGAAAGCGACTATGAAGACGACGCTGGAGAAGATATTATGGAGTCTTCTTCTGATGATAATTATTAGATGACCACCTTGTAATCATTAGTATTCTTCCAAGTAGTTAGAACGGTTCGCTAGCTTTGTATTAGGGTCTTTTGTGTGATCTTGTTTGAATTGAGTGATATGATATGAAATTGTTTATCTCATGTGCATCTGGGTAGTGAACTCCCCCTAGACCTCATTCCATTCTTTTTTGTCATCCCTCAAACCCATCAGATGCCTCCGAGACGTGAGCCCGAATTCCAGTTCCCACCTGAGCTCACTCAGTTGATCCAGCAGCATAATACTTTGATACAACTACTTGTTCAGAACCAAGGCAATAATAACAACAACAACAACCCACCCCCTCCTCCCCATGACAACCTGACCCGGTTCCTAAGGTTGAATCCGTCGATGTTCTCTAGTAGCACCGAGCCGATTGTTGCAGATGACTGGCTCCGAAAGATGGGAAGAGAGCTAGCAACAGCAGGATGCATAGATGGAGAGAGAGTGCACTTTGCCGCACATCAGCTAGAGGGACCAGCAGCCGCTTGGTGGGAGAACTACACCGCCACTTATTCACTTGATATAGTTACTTGGGATCAGTTTCAGCAAGCCTTCCACACTGCACATGTCTCAGTTGGAGCCATGAACCTGAACAAGCTTGAGTTTTGCAACTTGCGCCAAGGGAACCATACTGTGGGGCAGTACGTGGATGACTTCATGCAGTTAGCTCGCTATGCGCCAGATGATGTGGCCACTAACACCGCGAAGCAAGAGAAGTTTCTTGAGGGACTCAATGATGAGTTGAGTATGCAGCTGATGGTAGCAACCAATAATAACTACCAGAGTTGGTAGACAAAGCCATAATGGTTGAAGGAAAATAGCAGCAGATTGAGACCCGCAAGAGAAAGTATGGATCGGGGAAGTATAACTCTAGAGCTCAGTAGAAGACCCGCTATTCCCCATACTCAGGAGGACATAACCATCCCACCCATGGAGGCCATTCTCACAATGGTGGAAACTCACACAACCATAGTGGCCCTAGGAATGGCAATGGGAATGGAGAAAACAACAATCAGAACCGTTCCAATCCATCAATGCCCGCTAAGAAGTATCTGAGTCACATTACTTGTTTCAAATGTGGGAAGACTGGACATTATGCCACAGATTTTCCTGAAGCCAAGAATGGAAATGGCAATGGAAGCTCAGGAAAGAAGCCCAACCCATTCACCAGAGGACAGGTGAATCACGTCAATGTGGAGGAGATTGACGAGGAGCCTGACGCAGTGGTTGGTAAGTTTTTGGTTACTGCGTTCACTGTTGGGGACCGTAGTATTTCAAAAAAATTCCTACGATCACGCAAAATCTATCTAGGAGAAGCATAGCAACTAGCGGGGAGAGTGTGTCCACGTACCTGTCAGGACCCCGATCCTAAAGCACACCGATCTAGCTTGTAACACGTCATATCACTTTGCAGCCACACGCACGGTATCCCACGGGTGCCACCTTACCTGGCCCGGGACTGTTTGCGCCTTTTGGCACACGTATATGACATTGTCGCTAGCATCCATATGACAGAGAACCCGGGCCGACATGGCTAGTTATAAACCAAAAGTGGCACTAAATTACAGAGACATGCATTCATGACCCAGCAACGAATGTGTCGGTCATCAACGTATGAACCCAAGTCGTAGCAAGCTACATGGACTTAAAGGAACAACGCTTGACATTTCCCCTAAGGGACACACACAGGAACGAAGAAGGACACATGTCGGCCAGCCTGCGTGTTCCGAGCAGTAGCAAGGTACCAAGGCTCATTGGAAGCACTTGGAGGCATTTCCCTACAAGATAGGCTACCAAAGGAAAACAACTAGGTGTCGGATCCCACACATACCAAGCATTTCAATCATACACACAATATGCTCAATATGTGCAAATACAACATTGCATCACAACAGAACTCTATGACTCAAGTACTTTATTTAACAGGCTCTGAAGAGCCATACATAACATATCCATACAGGTAGGGGTCACATGACCCAACACTCAAGTCATACAATCATACAAGCACAAGCGGAAGCTAACATGTGTGAGTACAGACAACTTGGAAAATAAAACATGCTTGGTGTAGCCTGACTATCTACAAGGCCCTTCACAAGATCAGGATCTCCGTCTGGGTAGCAAGCTACTCATCGACGTCAACGTCCATGTAGAACCCATTAGAAGGGGCAGGGTTCTCCTCTGCAACAGTTATTAAGCAAACATGAGTAGAAAGGTACTCAACATGTCTTACAACAGAACCTATCATATATGCATCATTATCAACAAGGGTAGTGGAGTTCATAGCAGCAAGCCAGCTTTGACTCTTGGCTAACCTATACTACGACTCTCAACAGATTGCAAGATAAGACTACGTACACGAGTCCTCTACTCACCACAACAATACACCACCGTGGATCCTCTTCCGTCATCCTATGGAAGGGCCATCCACAGTACTCACACTTGTCTTGAGGCTTTTAGTAGTATCCATCAACTTGTCTATGAACTGCAAGAGTAATCAAGTAGTCTGTACCGCGAACAACGGCTATTCGAATAGATTGGTAACCCTACTGGGGTGTACTTCCTCACACATGTTTCCACCACTTAGCGTCTGTACACGACATGTGCTCGGCAGACTTCAAGCGAAAGCTGGCGTGGGTGTAGACCACGACCTAACCAACCACTCAAGTCTCTCGTCCAGGTTTATCGCCTATTTGGGTTCCATCCGTGGGGAGATCCGGCCGGGGTGTCGCTTACGGCACCAAACAATGTGTACAGGGTTCCCGAGTCACCAAACCGGCGCTCGGTACACCCGGCCACGTACCTGTCGCATCACAGCCCACCCCGAGGGTCAACGTTGTGTACGACCACCAGTAAACTACAAACACCAGAAACTAGTTGCAACTCCTGGACAGAGAACATGGGCAGTCAATAAGTCGAGCGGGGTCATATTTCAGGGCCAAATGTGTGGTAGTAGCTGTAACTTGAACCACACATATAGATCTCAGGTCCTATGGACGGTTCCAATGAAACAACCCACCACGTACTCCTACATGGCCTTTCATCGATACCTTTACCAAACATGTTCCACACTTCCCTCTCTTTACCGGTATGATCATTTCACTCTGATCCATCGCCTAGATGAACCAGACCTGACACAACTCTAAGCATAGCAGGCAACATAAACAAATAGCATGGTGGATCACACATCAGATGGCTTAATCAACTCCTACACATGCTAGTGGGTTTCAACTATTTACTGTGGCAATGACACGTCATGCAAGGGAATAGGGTTCAACTACCGCAGCAAGTAGCAGTTCACCCGCTGTTGCCTTAATATAGTAAAAGAGAGCAGGAGCGAGAAGATGGGTTTGTATCGGAATGATCAATGGTTGCTTGCCTGACAGAGTGGTTGTCGGGTACTGCTCTTCAGTTGGATACGCAGAAGTATCCTCGGGAGCAGGACCTACCACGGAGAACACCGGCGATACAATCAATAAGCAAACAAATGCAACAATATGATGCATGCTCATGATATGGCAAGATGCATGTGTTTTGGGCTAATGCATCTATAAACAGAAGGGTTTGAGCCCATTTGAATCAAAGATTCAAATTGAAACCCAAACTATTATTTATTTAAGTGCATTATCATGTTTTAATGTGAATAGCAAGGTTAACTTGCTCAAACATGCATGAAACCTATGCAATTGGAAAGATTGGATTTTTCTGATCAATTTTCATATATAAATCTTTTCCATCTGAGCTACTGTTGAATTCATATGATTTTTTGAAGTTTAAAGCATTTTCTGGAATGATTTGAATTGTTTTAAAACAAATAATCCCAGAAAAGCATTTACTGCGTCAGCATGACATCACGCTGATGTCAGCAAGTCAACAGGGCAGCCCAGGTCAAACCTGACCAGTGGGACCCACTGGTCAGAGTCACAGTTAGTTAACTAACTTAAAAGGATTAGTTTAGACACTAATCTAGGTTTGACTAACAGACGTGGCCCACATGTCAGTGACCTAGGGGGGTCAAACCCTTGGTCAAACGGGGCTGCCTCGCCGGCGTTTAGACGCTGGCGAGGCCAAACGCGGCGGTGGGGTGTGGGATTTGTGCTCCGGCGACCAAATCGACGGCGGAGCACACCTACGGGCAGCTGGGAGTGAACCGCGTCGAGTGGTGGTGGTGGCTGGCCTCGGGGTCGCCGGAAACGACGCCGGCGATGAGTCCAGCGGCTGCCGGAGTTCGGGCGAGGACGAACTCATCGGTGCGGTGCTCATGGAGGCGCGTGGATTGATCCTACAGCACCTACGCGGGACGGTGAAGCTGGTGGGCATGATGGCTGGGCCGTTAGGTGGCCGGAGCCTCGTCGGTGACGAGCTCCGCGGCGGCGTGTGCAGGTGAGCCTCGTGCGGTGCATACGGTGCAGGAGAGAGCTAACGAAGAGGGGGAGGACGGAGCTGAGCTCACCGGCGGTTGTAGCAAACGTCGAAGTGGGCTCGGGGAAGGTCGGAGCTGAGCGGGGCGGCGGTAGCGATCTCTGCGGCCGGAGTTGGGGAAGACGGGGTCAGGGGCGACTCCAGGGCGGGCGAGCGCTCGGGGCTCGGCCTGCTCGACGTAGTCGACGACGACGGAGCGAACGGACACTGTGACGCGGCACGGGGACGACGGTGGACGCGGCTATCACGACGGCGCGGGCGCGGCGGCGTCAGCCATGGTGCGGGGAAGGCGAGGGAGAGGAGCTGGGGAGGAGTGACCGTGTCTGCGAGCTCGGGGGAGGAGTGGGTGGTCGATCCCGACCACCAGAACGGCGAGGGGAGGAAGCAGGGCGGCGGGCAGCTGCGTGGCGCGCTGCTGCCGCCGTCGAGCACCTGCCTGCCTGCCTGGCCGAGCCAAGCAGCTCGCTGGAGCGGTGGCTGGGCTGGGCCGGCAGGTGGGCTTGCTAGTGGGCGTCAGATAGTCTTCTCTCTCCTCTCTTTCTATTTTATTTCTGTTTTGTTTCTTTTTCAACTTTGTTGAATTAGTAAAAATGCTAGAACATTTTTATAACTCATAAAACTAGTCATGCCCACTTAATATAATATGAACAGTATGGAACATTTTAGTTTATGATTATTTGGGCACATAAAATATTTTATAGTATTTAAATGCCCAAATGCAATTACAATATGAATTAATCCAGAGACCTTTGGATGTCCTAGAAAATTGTGCACCATGTTTGGCAGAGGTTTAAGACCAAGGCAAAGATGATGAACATTTTTGAAGGGCATTTTGGGTACATTGGAAAAGTTTTTATTAAACCCTAGTTATTAGAAGAGGGGTGATGGGGTTTCTGTCATTCCCATTTCAAGTTTCTATGGAAAGTAAACATGATGCACACTCTAGCTAGTCCTAATGCAAGCACTGACTAGGGATGTGACAACTCACCCCCACTCAAAAGAATCGCGTCCCGAGATTCGGGTTCCTCCGGAAAGAGAGTGGGGTACTCAAGTCGAAGACGATCCTCCCTTTCACAAGTAGCTTCACTCTCGGAATGATGTGACCATTGAACCTTGAGAAACTTGATATTATGACGTCGAGTGGTACGCTCGGTTTGATCAAGAATACGAACGGGGTATTCTCGATATGTGAGATTGTCCTGGAGATCAAGCGTTTCGTGGTCCACTCCGCGGATAGGATCTGAGAAGCAACGCCTGAGTTGAGAAACGTGGAAGACATCATGAACTCTGGAAAGGTGCGGGGGTAGTTCCAATTGGTAGCCAACTTCTCCTTGTTTGGCAAGAAAGTGAAAAGGACCGATGTAACGAGGAGCCAATTTGCCTTTGATACCAAAGCGATGGGTTCCCTTAAGAGGGGCAACCCAAAGGTAAGCCTTATCGCCGAGTTCAAAAGTCACAGCCTTATGATGACTATCATATTGGCTCTTCTGGCGAGACTGGGCTGTTTTCAATTTCTCACGAATGATGCGAACTTTCTCTTCTACTTCCTGGATCATATCCGGACCAAAGAATTGTCTTTCCCCGGTTTCTGACCAGTTAAGAGGTGTTCGACATCTTCATCCATATAGAACTTCGAAGGGAGCCTTGCCCAAGATGTCTTGATAACTATTGTTATAAGCGAATTCGGCGAATGGAATACACTTCTCCCAATCCATACCGAAAGAGATGACAGAGGCTTGAAGCATATCTTCCAGAATTTGATTGACTCGTTCCACTTGACCACTTGATTGAGGATGAAAGGCGGTACTAAAAGAGAGGTGAGTCCCCATAGCATTTTGGAAACTTTCCCAAAATCGTGAAGTGAAAAGACTTCCACGGTCTGAGTTAATCTCCAACGGCACACCATGAAGTGATAATATCCGGGAGATATACAAGTCTGCTAGCTGGCTAGCGGTTATACTCTCTCGAACAGGCAGGAAATGGGCTACTTTGGATAGGCGGTCGATAACGACGAAGATAGCATTATTCCCTTTCCTGGTCCTGGGAAACCCGGTAATGAAATGCATACCGATCTTGTCCCATTTCCATTCAGGAATAGCTAAAGGTTGGAGGGTGCCAGCAGGCCGTTGATGCTCTGCTTTAACTCGACGACAAACGTCGCAATTAGCAATGAATTGAGCGATTTCTCTCTTCATCCTAGTCCACCAGAACCTCTGGCGTAGGTCCTGATACATTTTGGTACTACCGGGATGAATCGTGAGAGGAGAATCATGAGCCTCCTTAAGAATCAGCTGCCGCAGATGTTGGTTCTTGGGAACCACTAAACGGTTCTCGAAGAAGACAACACCTCGATCATCCGTAGAGAAACTTCTAGCGGCTCCGCTAGCAATGCTCTCTGGAGTCGGGATATACCCTTATCACGCTTCTGGGCTGCTATGATTTGATCCATAAGGGTAGGTTTCGCCACCAAGGTGGAAAGGAATCCTCGAGGAACAATGTGAAGGTTAAGCTTACGAAATTCCTCGTGGAGAAGCGGTTGCCCTTGTTGTAACATCAGGTTGTTACAATAAGACTTACGACTCAGTGTGTCAGCCATGACATTGGCCTTCCCAGGGGTGTAAGTGATTCCTAAGTCGTAGTCTGTGAGCAACTCAACCCAACGTCTTTGCCTGAGATTCAAATCCGGTTGGGTGAAGATGTATTTCAGACTTTGGTGATCAGTGAAAATTTCACAGCGATTACCAAGAAGGTAATGTCGCCATGTTTTGAGTGTGTGGACTGCAGCTGCAAGCTCTAGATCATGTGTAGGATAGTTATCCTCATGTGGACGCAACTGTCGAGATGCGTATGTGATCACTTGATGATCTTGCATAAGTATGCAACCTAGTCCTTGTCATGAGGCGTCGCAATAGATAATAAAGTCCTTGGAGAAGTCTGGTGGTACCAGTACGGGTGCAGATGTCAGACGTCTTATCAGTTCCTGAAAGCTGGACTCGCACTGTGGGGTCCACTCGAACCTTTTATCTTTCTTGAGGAGTTCAGTTAGAGGTTTAGCAACCTTGGAGAAATTCTCGACTAAGCGTTGCCAATAGCTCGCTAAGCCAAGGAAACTCCTAACTTGCTTGACCGATTCAGGAGGAGTCTAGTCAAGGACGGCCTGAACTCGCTCGGGATTGACGGCAATACCCTTACCAGAGATTACATGACCCAGATAGGTTACTTCTGGCAACCAGAATTCACACTTGGAGAATTTGGCATAAAGGCGGTGCTCTCGAAGTTTCGTCAATACCAGCCTTAGATGCTCGGCATGATCTCCCTTATTCTTGGAGTAAATGAGTATATCATCGAGTTATACCACGACGAATTTATCCAAATACTCCATGCATATAGAATTCATTAGCTGGGAGAAAGTGGCAGGGGCATTGGTTAACCCGAAGGACATGACAATGTACTCATATTGGCCATAACGAGTAACAAAAGCCGTTTTAGGAATGTCCCCGTTCTTGATTTTGATTTGATGGTAACCCAACCTCAAATCCATTTTGGCAAAGACTGAGGATCCAGCGAGCTGATCATACAGGTCGTTGATCCTGGGGAGCGGATATTTGTTCTTTATGGTGACCAGATTGACATATCGATAATCTACAACCATCCGTTCCGTTCCATCCTTCTTCTTGACGAAGAGGACGGGACAAGCCCAAGGGGAAGAACTAGGATGGATGAAACCCTTTTTCAAGGACTCATCGAGTTGTTTCTTAAGCTCAGGTAATTCTAGGGGTGCCATCTTATAAAGTCTCCTAGAGATTGGGACAGTTCCTGGAATAAGATCTATCACGAACTCTACATCTCTGTCATGTGGAACACCTGGCAGTTCTTCTGGGAAAACATCCGGAAAGTCACGGACTACCAGGATATCTTCGAGTTCTGGTAGAGGGCTGGCATTAAGAGAGTAGAGTTGACGCTCAGCCACTCGGGTCAAAACATTAACTGTCTTGCCGGATGGGTGTGTAAGTTGAACGGTCCTAGTGTAGCAATCAATCTTGGCATAATGAGCTGTCATCCAGTCCATACCCAAAATGATGTTTATGTCCGAGGACTTGAGAGCGATTAGTGATGCAAGGAAAACAAGTCTATCAACAAGAATTTCATTCCCATGGCTTACTCTAGAGGTTTGCCATCACTAGTAGATAAAGGGTCATCAGAACCGGTTCGTTTGGGCCTTTAGCCCCGGTTCCTGAACCGGGACAAAAGTGTCGGTACTAATGCTCTGACCCTTTAGTCCTGGTTCGATCCAGAACCGGGGCAGATGGGTGTCCACGTGGCCTGTGCGCCGAGCCCAGGCAGGAGGGGCTTTGGTCCCGGTTGATGGCACCAACCGGGACCAAAAGGCATCCACGCGTCAGCATTTCTGTGGCTGTGGTTTTTGTTTTTTTTTTGAAAGGGGAGCGGGGGTTGGAGGTTTTGGGGGGTTAATTTAGGTGTTTCATATTGTGTTAGCTAGCTAATTAATAGAGAGAAGTGTCCTCTCTTATGTCCGTGCTTGGTCGACGCTACGTACTACACATACGTATAGAGAGGACTAGACACGCTAGCTAGCTAGCTAGCTAGTAAAGCAAACGAAGGAAACAGAAGATCGTATAATCAACATATATATATATATATATATATATATATATATATATATATATATATATATATATATATATATATATATATGCATACAAAGAGAAGTAATATCGACCACCTCTCCTTCTCCGAGAGATTGGTCGAACAACAAGTTCTCGTATATCTTTTCGATACTATTGGGTACATATATACAATAATTATCTCTTACAAATATAATCTCCTATAGGATGGACGCATGGTCCACATAGTATTCTCCGTCTGGCGCGATCACGTGTTCAAGGAAGAATGCCGCCAATTCCTCTTGAATTGCTCGCAGACGATCTGGTGTTAGGAGTTCATCCCGCATCCGAAACATCTAATTTGAAGTAGGGGGTCAATACATGAAATGATGCTATAAAATTGTGAATATTATTAATTGCTTACGCACTTCAAATTGTGCTTCAGAGTAGCCCCGTTCACAGGTCGTGTGGCGGATGGACTCGCAAATGTAGTATCCACAGTAATCATTCCCGGGTTCCTGCCACAACCACTTTACAAGAAATAGAGGTCAATCAAACTGATAAGCAAGAATGCCAAATGGTATTGATGAAACTAGCGCTTGAATCAAGATATAGGAGATGCGCGCGTGGAACATGCTACTATATAGTACTTACTTTCGGGTATCTAAATTCTAGCTTCTTCGGCAGTCCCGGAGCTTTTTTGGTGAATTTTCTCCAAACCCTGCCAGACAAAGAAAACAATTACTTGATATCAGAAATGAACAAAGTTGCTGATATGCATGGTGGATAATATTGATCGATTTAACTTACCTGTCGAGCAATTGAGTCATGTCCGCATACTCCTCGGGATCTTTACGTTTAGAGTCCAAAACAGTTACTACTCCCTTCTCAAGCTTAATCTCTAAGAGAATATAGTGGAAGCTGCGCACGCATGCATGAACTCATCAATTACATTACTATAACCTTGACTGATATATAAGGGAAACAAAATATGCGCAAGACAGTAACACTCACTTGAAGTTGTAAGGAAAGAGTATTATATCTTTGTTTTCATTTACCACCAACGATCGTAGCAAGTTGGTCTCGGTATCTAAGGGACGTAATTTAACCTCGGTTGCATCTATGAGGTATGTGTTAATGAACCCAATATCACCTACTTGTCTTTTCTTCAATTCGACGATCTTCAATCTGCATATTATAGTGAGGATAATTATAAGTACATGCAATGAAAGAGATCAGCTATATAGAGAGACTTAATGACAGAAGTAGTACTACTTACAGACAGTAGCAGGTGACCGTTGTTTTATCGAGGGCCAATTGATTGAAAAACTGATAGAACTCCTCAAATGGAATAGGCAACAGTTCAATTCCAACGAGGTCATGCTCCGGTTTAACTCTCAAATACAAGCTATCCCTCCCCCAGACTCTCTGGAGATTTTCAAGTACCAATCATGCAATCTTCGCATATTCATTGATAGAGATCTTTCATTTTTGACGAGAGGCTTTTTGTACTCGTATCTTTGTATCTGCACGTCCAAGAAATCATATTGTACATCATTGGACACGTAATCTCCAAGATTGCTATAACCGGGCACCATCCACGGATCATTAGCGACCATGTCGCTAGACACCTTGAGCGGGGGGCACAATTGGTCCGCTTGTTCGCCGAGCTGGGCAATTTGTTTCCCAGCTCGTCCTTCTGCTAACCTTTGATCACTTTTATTACTTCCCGAGCGCTTCGCTGCTAGAAATGACTTTTGAATCATGCGGTCATAGTTGTCCTGTGGCTTACTTTTCGCTGGTTGCTTCAGGGCAGCAAGAGTGCGCTTTGCTTTCACCGGATCTATATTCTCCTCTGGAGGTGGATGTCTCTGTGCTTTCAACCCTTCAAGCCAGTCCTTCACTTCACCTTGAGCGATCTTCGTGTTTTCCTCATCGGACCTCTCGTATGGTAACTTCTCTAGAGGCGTGAGAGAAAGACCGAATCTGCATCGCCTCCCGCCTCTGGCTGTACTGCTAGACGTCGCCAGACCAGACGAAGCGGCTGTCTTCTTTCCTTGCTTACGCGCCGGAGCAGGAGCAGCCGGAGTGGCGGCAGATTTCTTCAATACTTTGACACTCGCTAGGCAACCTCTCTCGACCCCTCGACCCTCGACTGCTCGGCGATCCACAACCCTAGACCCCCTCATGTCACATTTTGTCTAATGTCAAAGGATTCAACAAAACCAATACTTCATCATTAGGCGAAAGTAACAATCGCATGATGGTACGAAGCTCTCCAAAGTGGTTTTGGAACGGAGTCCCAGAAAGGATGATTCGTAACAAAAGACGGATTATCCTATCAGGGACTTCGTTCCAGAACAACTTTGCATAACTTCGTACCAACATGCCCCGGTTACTTCTGGCAAATGATGAAGTCATGGATTTCTTCAATACTTTGACACTAGCTAGGCAACCTCTCGACCCCTCGACCCTCGGCCCCTCGACGACCCTCGGCCCCTCGACGACCCTCGGCCTCTCGACCCCTTGACCCTTGACCCTCGGCCTCTCGACCCTCGGCCTCTCGACCCCTCGACGACCCTCGGTCCCTCGGCGATCTCTCGACCCTTGACGACCCTCGGTCCCTTGACG
>LR738714.1:392165501-392284564 GCA_902687465.1 Secale cereale
CCCTAATGTGGAAGTTATCGGGGAGGGTGTATATCGACAACGACATATCCGATAAAAAAAAGAGGAAGAAGAAGAAAAAAGGAACCGCTAGAGGAGAAGATCGAAGAAAAAAAAAGAAAAAAAGGAGAAGAAGAAAGGAAAATATCTTCTTCTCCTCTATTCCTTTCTTCTTCTCCTCTTTTTTTTTCTTCTTTTTTCTTCTTCTTATTTATTTCTCCTCTTCTTCCTCTCCTCTTCTTCTTTCTTTCCTCTTTCTCATTTTCTTCTTTCCTATCCTTCTTTTTCTAAATTTGTAACTTTTACATATATAAAACTTTCTATATATATTTAGCATATATAAAAAAAAACTATATAGCCACATACATATATATATACATCACATACACATCACATACATCAACTATACATCACAATTGTAACTATATAAACAAAAAACATTCTATGAAAAAAAAACATTTTTAACACATAGTTACAATTGTAACTATATAAACAAAAAACATTCTCTGTTAAAAATGTTTTAGTCCCACCTCGCTAGCTGAGAGCGCCCATCACCAGTTTATAAGCCCCGCTGCCTCCACCATCTCGAACTCCTCTTAACTGCAGGCCTAAGGGCCTAAACTGACACTGCTTTTCCTGTGGGCTAGCTGGGCTTTCTACGGGCCTGAATCCTGGCCCATGGTTGGGTTTCTAGTCGTATTCAGGCCGTGTGGGCCCAGTAGGTGGCATTTTTTTATTTTCTTTCTTTGTTGCTTTATTTTTTAGTTTGTTTCTACTTTCAACAAAATACTTACTGTTGCTATTTTTATTTATTTGTTTTCTTTGTTGCTTTATTTATTTTATTTTGTTTCTACTTACAACAAAATACTTATTGTTGTTATTTTTTTTTGCAAGTTTTTTTGTTTTGTTTTCTGCATTATTTATTTTCTTTTGTTTTTTGCTTTATTTTTTAATTCTTTCTGGTAAAACCAATTACAAACTTTCTGTTAGTGCAAGTAGTATTCAAATTTGAATAGTTTAAATTTGAAATTATTTGTTTTCTTTGTTGCTTTATTTATTTTATTTTGTTTCTACTTACAATGAAATACTTATTGTTGCTATTTTTTATTTTTTTGCAAGTTTTTTTTGTTTTCTGCATTATTTATTTTCTTTTGTTTTTTGCTTTGTTTTAATTCTTTCTGGTAAAACCAATTACAAACTTTCTGTTAGTGCAAGTAGTATTGAAATTTGAATAGTACAAACGGACAATGGTATCATACTCGTTTGTTACAAAGTTGGCATGGTATCATCATAATAGTTGCGGAAAAAAGTCTTCACTTTTTCTTCGCTTGTGTCATTTGCTTATTGCGCCGTAACCATGGATAATCTTCATCGTTTATCAGGATGCTTGGGTCAGCCTTGACTTTGAAGGGAGGAATTTCATGAAACTTTCATAATCTTCAGACATGTTTGTCTTGCCCTCCACTCCCAGGATGTCCCTTTTTCCTGAAAAAACTATGTGGCGCTTTGGCTCATCGTATGATGTATTCGCTTCCTTATCTTTTCTTTTTCTCGGTCTGGTAGACATGTCCTTCACATAGATAACCTGTGCCGCATCATTGGCTAGGACGAACGGTTCGTCAGTGTATCCAAGATTATTCAGATCCACTGTTGTCATTCCGTACTGTGGGTCTACCTGTACCCCGCCTCCTGACAGATTGACCCATTTGCACTTAAACAAAGGGACCTTAAAATCATGTCCGTAGTCAACTTCCCCTATGTCCACTATGTAACCATAATATGTGTCCTTTCCCCTCTCGGTTGTTGCATCAAAGCGGACACCGCTGTTTTGGTTGGTGCTCTTTTGATCTTGGACAATCGTGTAAAATGTATTCCCATTTATCTCGTATCCTTTGTAAATCAATACAGTCGAAGATGGTCCCCTGGACAACAAGTACAACTCATCACAAACAGTGTTGTCACCTCTGAGACGTGTTTCCAACCAACTGCTAAAAGTCCTGATGTGTTCACATGTAATCCAGTCGTCGCACTGCTCCGGGTGTTTGGAGCGCAGACTGTTCTTGTGTTCATCGACATACGAGGTCACTAATGTAGAGTTATGTAGAACTGTGTAGTGTGCTTGAGACCAAGAATATCCGTCCGTGCATATTATTGAGTCCCTTCCAAGCGTGCCTTTTCTAGTCAGTCTCCCCTCGTACCGCGATTTAGGGAGACCTATATTATTAAGGCCAGGAATGAAGTCAACACAAAACCCGATGACATCCTCTGTTTGATGGCCCATGGAGATGCTTCCTTCTGGCCTGGTGCGGTTACGGACATATTTCTTTAGGACTCCCATGAACCTCTCAAAGGGGAACATATTGTGTAGAAATACGGGCCCCAGAATGACAATCTCGTCGACTAGATGAACTAGGACGTGTGTCATGATATTGAAGAAGGATGGTGGGAACACAAGCTCGAAACTGACAAGACATTGCGCCAGATCACTCCTTAGCCTTGGTACGATTTCTGGATCGATCACCTTCTGAGAGATTACATTGAGGAATGCACATAGCTTCACAATGGCTAATCGGACGTTTTCCGGTAGAAGCCCCCTCAATGCAACCGGAAGCAGTTGCGTCATAATCACATGGAAGTCATGAGACTTTAGGTTCTGGAACTTTTTCTCTGCCATATTTATTATTCCCTTTATATTCGACGAGAAGCCAGTCGGGACCTTCATACTGAGCAGGCATTCAAAGAAGATTTCTTTCTCTTCTTTCGTAAGAGCATAGCTGGCAGGACCTTCATACTGCTTCGGAGGGATGCCGTCTTTTTCGTGCAAACGTTGCAGGTCCTCCCGTGCCTCAGCTGTATCTTTTGTCTTTCCATACATGCCCAAGAAGCCTAGCAGGTTGACGCAAAGGTTCTTCGTCACGTGCATCATGTCGATTGAAGAGCGGACCCCTAGGTCTTTCCAGTAGGGTAGGTCCCAAAATATAGATTTCTTCTTCCACATGGGTGCGTGTCCCTCAGCGTCATTCGGAACAGCTAGTGCGCCGGGGCCCTTTCCAAAGATTACGTGTAAATCATTGACCATAGCAAGTACGTGATCACCGGTACGCATGGCGGGCTTCTTCCGGTGATCTGCCTCGCCTTTGAAATGCTTGCCTTTCTTTCGACATTGATGGTTGGTCGGAAGAAATCGACGATGGCCCAGGTACACATTCTTCCTGCACTTGTCCAGGTATATACTTTCAGTGTCATCTAAACAGTGCGTGCATGCGTGGTATCCTTTGTTTGTCTGTCCTGAAAGGTTACTGAGAGCGGGCCAATCGTTGATGGTCACGAACAGCAACGCCTTTAGGTCAAATTCCTCCTGTCTGTGCTCATCCCACGCACGTACACCGTTTCCATTCGACAACTGTAAAAGTTCTTCAACTAATGGCCTTAGGTACACATCAATGTCATTGCCGGGTTGCTTAGGGCCTTGGATGAGAACTGGCATCATAATGAACTTCCGCTTCATGCACATCCAAGGAGGAAGGTTATACATACATAGAGTCACGGGCCAGGTGCTGTGATTGCTGCTCTGCTCCCCGAAAGGATTAATGCCATCCGTGCTTAAAGCAAACCATACGTTCCTGGGTCCTTTGCAAACTCCTCCTAGTACTTTCTCTCGATTTTTCTCCACTGCGACCCATCAGCGGGTGCTCTCAACTTCCCGTCTTTCTTACGGTCCTCACCGTGCCATCGCATCAACTTGGCATGCTCTCTGTTTCTAAACAAACGTTTCAACCATGGTATTATAGGAGCATACCACATCACCTTCGCAGGAACCCTCTTCCTGGCAGGCTCGCCATCAACATCACCAGGATCATCTCGTCTGATCTTATACCGCAATGCACCGCATACCGGACATGTGTTCAGATCCTTGTATGCACCACGGTAGAGGGTGCAGTCATTAGGGCATGCATGTATCTTCTGCACCTCCAATCCTAGAGGGCATACGACCTTCTTTGCTGCGTATGTACTGTCGGGCAATTCGTTATCCTTCGGAAGCTTCTTCTTCAATATTTTCAGTAGCTTCTCAAATCCTTTGTCAGCCACAGCATTCTCTGCCTTCCACTGCAGCAATTCCAGTACGGTACCGAGCTTTGTGTTGCCATCTTCGCAATTGGGGTACAACCCTTTTTTGTGATCCTCTAACATGCGATCGAACTTCAGCTTCTCCTTTTGACTTTCGCATTGTGTCCTTGCATCGACAATGACCCGGCGGAGATCATCATTTGGTTCCTCTTGATCTTCAGCAGCTTCACCCGTTGCAGCATCATTGGGCACATCGTCTGGTTCCTCTTGATCTTCACCAGCTCCCCCATTGCAGCATCATCGTATTCAGGGGGCACATAGTTGTCATCGTACTCTTCTTCTTCGCCGTCTTCCATCATAACCCCTATTTCTCCGTGCCTCGTCCAAACATTATAGTGTGGCATGAAACCCTTGTAAAGCAGGTGGGAGTGAAGGATTTTCCGGTTAGAGTAAGACATCGTATTCACACATTTAGTGCATGGACAACACATAAAACCATTCTGCTTGTTTGCCTCAGCCGCATTTAAAAACTCATGCACGCCCTTAATGTACTCGGAGGTGTGTCTGTCACCGTACATCCATTGACGGTTCATCTGCGTGCATTATATATAATTAAGTGTGTCAAAAACCATTACAGAACATCATAAATAGATAATTAAGTGACCAAATGGATAAAAGTTCATCATCACATTAAAACCAAAGTACATACATATATAGTTCTCATCTAACAACATATAGCTCTCCATACACATCGAAACTATGTAAAACATTTCAATGCGAAAACAAATGCAATCATAATCGCAACCAAGGTAATAATTGATCCAACGGCATAATGATACCAAGCCTCGGTATGAATGGCATATTTTCTAATCTTTCTAATCTTCAACCGCATTGCATCCATCTTGATCTTGTGATCATCGACGACATCCGCAACATGCAACTCCAATATCATCTTCTCGTCCACAATTTTTTTCCTTCAAGAATTTGTCTTCTTCTTCAACTAAATTTAACCTCTCGACAATAGGGTCCATCTTGATCTTGTGATCATTGATGACTTCCGCAACATGCAACTCCAATTCCATCTTCTCCTCCTCCATTTTTTCCAATTTTTTCTTTAAGGAAATGTTTTCCTCTTCAACTAAATTTAACCTCTCCACAAGAGGGTCGGTTGAAATTTCCGGTTCAACTACCTCCTAGACATAATAAAACATCTATGCATGTCAGGTTGGTCGGCATAACTATCATAAACAATAAAACAAATAGTTATAAATTAAAGATAATATACCACATCCGAATCGTAGACAGGACGAGGGCCCACGTGGGCGGATATCAAAACCATCGCACTATATAATAACAAGCAATAATAAACGTAAGAAAATTAGAAAAATATCTATCTAAAGCAATAATAACAAGCAATAATATAAGTAAGAAAAGCATGGACATAACAAGAGGCTCACCACGGTGGTGCCGGTGACGAGATCGGCGGGGGCGATCGACGGTGGCGAAGACGGGGACGGGACGTGACGGACCGCTAAACCTAGACAAATCTCGGAGAAAATAGAGCTTCGAGAGGAGAAAAGCTTAACTAGTGTGGCTCGGGCATTCCACCGAACACGTTGTGTGCATAGGAGGTGAGCTAGAGCACCACTAACCCCTCTCCCCGTCGGCCAAAAAAAAAACAGAGCAGTGAGCTCTGCTCTTGAGTGAGGGGGTATATATAGGCACCTCATTGGTCCCGGTTGGTGCTACGAACCGGGGCTAAAGGGGTGCCTTTGGTCCCGGTTCATATCACCAACTGGGACCAATGGTGGTGGGCCAGGAGCAAGACCCATTGGTCCCGGTTTGTCGCTCCAACGGGGACCAAAAGGTCCAGACGAACCGGGACCAATGGCCCACGTGGCCCGGCCGGCCCCCTAGGCTCACGAACCGGGTCCAGTGCCCCCATTGGACCCGGTTCTAGATTGAACCGGGGCTAATGGGCTGGATAGGCCTGGACCAAAGCCCTGTTTTCTACTAGTGCATCTAGAGCCGGGAGTTTGAATTTCCATGGTGGTGGGCATGTCACAAAAAGTCATGTTGTGCATTCGAGCATAGCTCTCAGATATGAACGAATGAGATGCTCCATTATCGAAAAGAACAGATGCCGGATGGCAGTTAACAAGAAGCGTACCAATGACGACGTTAGGATCCTCATAAGCTTCCTCAGCAGAGACATAGTTGACATGACCACATGCAGTAGGGATTGGCTTGACATAGTTCACCTTGCCTGTTGGCTTACCACGGCCAACGGGCTTTCCTGGCTGGTTCTGAGGACACTGACGCATGTAGTGCCCTGGTTCTCCACACTTGAAGCATGTCACAGTGCCAGTGCGTGGAGCAAAGTTGGCAGGTCGTCCTCCATAAGTCTTGGCAGGTGCATACTGTTGGGTTGGGCGAGGCGCCTCATAGGATGGCCTCAGAGTGTACTTAGGTGGCAGAGCAGTGTTAGGAATCCACACACGGCGCTTGTGAGAGCCAGAGCCGGATGAGGAACCAAAGTCACGAGGATGCTTGCGTGTGGCTTCGAAATCAGTCTGGCCTGTCTCAGCACTGATAGCTTTGTTCACCAACTTCTGGAAGGAGGTGCACTCGTGCATACGTAGATCTCGGCGAAGTTCAGGGCTAAGTCCCTTGCGGAACCTTGCCTGCTTCTTGGCATCGGTGGACACTTCCTCGGGTGCATAGCGTGCCAAGTTGCCAAACTCGCGACTATAACCATCCACGGTTAACCGGCCCTGGGTGAAATTGCATAATTCCTCCTGGTTGCGATCCATGAGACCTTCCGGAATGTGATGTTCACGGAATGCCTCACTGAACTCAGCCCAAGTAGTGATTTGGCTAGTAGGACGCATAGCCTCAAAGTTCTCCCACCAGAGGCTGGCAGGGCCCTCAAGATGGTAGGCGGCGTAGATAACCTTGTCAGCTTCGGCCACACGGGCAGAGTGTAGCTTGTGGGTGATACTACGAAGCCAGTCATCCACATCCAGAAGTTCGGCGGAATGATGGAACTTTGGTGGACACATCTTGATAAAGTCATTGATTGAGACCATGTCATTCCTTTGACGGAACCCAGTGATCTGCTCTATGCGTTCCAGCAGACGGTTGGTCTCTCTCTTGTTCCGTTCTGCCTCGAGCATAACTTCAGCCAAGGAGGGTGGCTGGGGTAGATCCTCATTTCTAGCCCCACTAGCCTCACCCTGCTCCTGAGCAGCAGGAGTGCTGCGAGTGTTGACCATCCTAGGAAAACAAAACAACGGTTTAGACAAGGATGGCAAAAACTTGACATAGGAGTGCAGAATGTAATGGATGACACGAAATGCAGAGATGTTCATCCGTACGACATGGTAATATAGAAACTGCCATATATACACCAGTGGTCATACACACCATACATAGTTTAGTACAAGCCAAGGCTAAAGTACAACTGCGGTGAAAGACGATACATCTCATCAGAGGCATTCCAAGCTCCTATACATTATTTAACTACACCTCCGGAACTCAGTACAAACTAAGTCATATTCCACAAGACGCGCAGGACTGTGGAAATACAACTACTACGCTACTACTACTGCCACGGTATAGCTCAGACATTCCTGTAGTAATCTTCGTAAGGATTACCACCATAGCCTGGAAGTGGAACAGATGGATCTTGAAACTCTCGAGCACTCGAAGGCTGTGGACCATAGGGACATGGATGTGGCCTCGGTCTCGATGCTGGTGGTAACCGACGCCCACGTGGAGGTGTAATACCCCCAACGTCACGCCAATCCATACGATCAGGCAGACGAGTCTGCACGGGGTACAAATCCCGCATATCCAGATATCCGGCATGCACGGCAGGTTCAAGCCGTGTCAAAGTAGTCCAGTGGGCGGCTCGAGTGTTATACAGCTCCATACGGAGGGCACGGACCTCACGGTCCCTATCCTCCAGCATCTGGACAGTAGACTGAAGAAGTGGCTCCTCATGAGCAGCATCAGTATACAGACCAGTGTAGTAACCTTCCTCTCCAGGAAGTGAGGCTGGCATGTAACAGAATTCAGTGTTCAGTAGCAGGGCATGCCTAGCCCGGATGATGGTCATCATCGAATAAGCGGCATCCTGCACTGCCATCTCGATAGTAACCCCGAGTCCATAAGACCAATGGATGGGGTCGTTAGCTCCGGGATATGAGGGGTATATCCGGAAGGTGCAGAAATATTGACTCTAGTTGAAATCCCGGTAATGTTCCTCCACGGTGTACTCAGGATACCAACGGTAGCCGGTCTCAGTCAACACATGGACTAGCATGGCCGTGTGACCGGGCACATTAATGCACCGAGTCAAACGAACCACTTGGTGAGGTGTGCGACCAAACATCTGAAACACGAAATAATGCAAAGGCATTAGAATTTCTGGAAGAAATCGGGCAGCATAACAGCTGTGAATGCTCAAAAAGGATTTTGAGACATCATACAAATGATAGCATAGCCACTCAACAACATCATATCAATGTTCCGGGTCCAACTAATCATCATACTACAAGGGTAGAAACTGAACTGAGGCTTGAAACAAACAATCCTAAGAGTCTACGGATTAGTAACACGTGAACCTAGTAAGGATGAGAGGCCTAGTCCTAAACCCTCGTAGAAAGAATAGGCTGACTCAGATCAGAAGGGCATAAGGTAAATAAGTAAAAAGAGCCTTACGTTCCCTTCCACAATCAATTCCCCTACATATAAATAAGAATTTTCTAGACTCAACATCGACCAGTTTGGCTTGAGAAACCTACAGGCAGTCCGGCTCTGATGCCAACACTGTCAGGACCCCGATCCTAAGTCACACCGATCTAGCTTGTAACACGTCATATCACTTTGCAGCCTCACGCACGGTATCCCACGGGTGCCACCTTACCTGACCCGGGACCGTTTGCGCCTTTTGGCACACGTATATGACAGTGTTGCTAGCATCCATATGACAGAGAATCCGGGCCGACATGGCTAGTTATGAACCAAAAGTGGCACTAAATTACAGATACAGGCATTCATGACCCAGCAACGAACGTGTCGGTCATCAACGTATGAACCCAAGTCGTAGCAAGCTACATGGACTTAAAGGAACAACGCGTGACATTTCCCCTAAGGGACAGACACAGGAACGAAGAAGGACACATGCCGTCCAGTCTACGTGTTCCGAGCAGTAGCAAGCTACCAAGGCTCATTGGAAGCACTAGGAGGCATTTCCCTGTAAGTTAGGCTACCATAGGAAAACAACTAGGTGTTGGATCCCACACATACCAAGCATTTCAATCATACACACAATATGCTCCATACGTGCAAATACAACATTGCATCACAACAGAACTCTATGACTCAAGTACTTTATTTAAGAGGCTCCGAAGAGCCACACATAACATATCCATACAGGTAGGGGTCACATGACCCAACACTCAAGTCATACAATCATACAAGCACAAGGGGAAGCTAACATGTCTGAGTACAGACAACTTGGAAAATAAAACAGGCTTGGTGTAGCCTGACTATCTACAAGGCCCTTCACAAGCTTAGGATCTCCGTCTGGGTAGCAAGCTACTCATCGACGTCAACGTCTATGTATAACCCATCAGAAGGGGCAGGGTTCTCCTCTGCAACATTTATTACGCAAACATGAGTACAAAGGTACTCAGCAAGTCTTACAACATAACCTATCATATATGCATCATTATCAACAAGGGTAGTGGAGTTCATAGCAGCAAGCCAGCTTTGACTCTTGGCTAACCTATACTACGACTCTCAACAGATTGCAAGATAAGACTACGTACACGAGTCTTCTACTCACCACAACAATACACCACCGTGGATCCTCTTCTGTCATCCTACGAAAGGGCCATCCACGGCACTCACACTTGTCTTGAGGCTTTTAGTAGTATCCATCAACTTGTCTATGAACTGTAAGAGTAATCAAGTAGTCTGTACCGCGAACAACGGCTATTCGAATAGATTGGTAACCCTACAGGGGTGTACTTCCTCACACATGTTTCCACCACTTAGCGTCTGCACACGACATGTGCTTGGCAGACTTCAAGCAAAAGCCGACGTGGGTGTAGACCACGACCTACCAACCACTCAAGTCTCTCGTCCAGGTTTATCGCCTATTTGGGTTCCATCCGTGGGGAGATCCGGCCGGGGAGTCGCTCACGGCCCCAAACGATGTGTACAGGGTTCCCGAGTCACCAAACGGGCGCTCGGTACACCCGGCCACGAACCTGTCGCATCACAGCCCATCCCGAGGGTCGGCGCTGTGTACGACCACCAGTAAACTACAAACACCAGAAACTAGTTGCAACTCCTGGACAGAGAACATGGGCAGTCAATAAGTCGAGCGGGGTCATATTTCAGGGCCCAATGTGTGGTAGTAGCTGTAACTTGAACCACACATACAGATCTCAGGTTCTATGGACGGTTCCAATGAAACAACCCACCACGTACTCCTACATGGCCTTTCATCGATACCTTTACCAAACATGTTCCACACTTCCCTCTCTTTACCGGTATGATCATTTCACTCTAATCCATCACCCAGATGAACCAGACCTGACACAACTCTAAGCATAGCAGGCAACATACACAAATAGCATGGTGGATCACATGGCTCAATCAACTCCTACACATGCTAGTGGGTTTCAACTATTTACTGTGGCAATGATAGGTCATGCAAGGGAATAGGATTCAACTATCGCAACAAGTAGCAGTTCACACGATGTTGCCTTAATGCAGTAAAAGAGAGCAGGAGCGAGAAGATGGGTTTGTATCGGAATGATCAATGGTTGCTTGCCTAACAGAGTGGTTGCCGGGTACTGCTCTTCAGTTGGATATGCAGAAGTATCCTCGGGAGCAGGACCTACCACGGAGAACACCGGCGATACAATCAATAAGCAAACAAATGCAACAATATGATGCATGCTCATGATATGGCAAGATGCATGTGCTTTGGGCTAATGCATCTATAAACAGAAGGGTTTGAGCCCATTTGAATCAAAGTTTCAAATTGAAACCCAAACTATTATTTATTTAAGTGCATTATCATGTTTTAATGTGAATAGCAAGGTTAACTTGCTCAAACATGCATGAAACCAGTGCCATTGGAAGATTGGACTTTTCTGATCAATTTTCATATATAAATCTTTTCCATTTGAGCTACTGTTGAATTTATATGATTTTTTTGAAGTTTAAAGCATTTTCTGGAATTTCCGGAATTGTTTTAAAACAAATAATCCCAGAAAAGCATTTACTGCGTCAGCATGACATCATGCTGACGTCAACAAGTCAATAGGGCGGTCCAGGTCAAACCTGACCAGTGGGACCCACTGGTCAGTGTCACAGTTAGTTAACTAACTTAAAAGGATTAGTTTAGACACTAATCTAGGTCTGACTAATAGACAGGGCCCACATGTCAGTGACCGAGGGGGGTCAAACCCTTGGTCAAACGAGGCTGACTCGCCGGCGTTTAGCCGCCGGCGAGGCGAAACGCGGCGGTGGGGTGCGGGATTTGTGCTCCGGCGACCAAATCGACGGCGTAGCACACCTACGGGCAGCTGGGAGTGAGCTGCGTCGAGTGGTGGTGGTGGCTGGCCTCGGGGTCGCCGGAAACGACGCTGGCGATGAGTCCAGCGGCTGCCGGAGTTTGGGCGAGGACGAACTCGTCGGTGCGGTGCTCGCGGAGGCGCGTGGATTGATCCTACAGCACCTACGCGGGACCGTGAAGCTGGTGGGCACGATGGCCGGGCCGTTAGGTGGCCGGAGCCTCGTCGGCGACGAGCTCCGCGGCGGCGCGTGCAGGTGAGCCTCGTGCGGTGCATACGGTGCAGGAGAGAGCTAAAAGGAGAGGGGAGGACGGAGCTGAGCTCACGGCGGTTGTAGCAAACGTCGAAGAGGGCTTGGGGAAGGACGGAGCTAAGCGGGGCGGCGGTGACGATCTCTGCGGCCAGAGTTGGGGAAGACGGGGTCGGGGGCGACTCCAGGGCGGGCGAGCGCTCGGGGCTCGGCCTGCTCAACGTAGTCGACGACGACGGAGCGAACGGACACGGTGACGCGGCACGGGGACGACGGTGGACGCGACTATCACGACGGCGCGCGCGCGGCGGCGTCGGCCATGGTGCGGGGAAGGCGAGGGAGAGGAGCTGGGGAGGAGTGAACGTGTCTGCGAGCTCGGGGGAGGAGTGGGTGGTCGATCCCGACCACCAGAACGGCGAGGGGAGGAAGCAGGGCGGCGGGCAGCTGCGTGGCGGGCGCTGCTGCCGCCGTCGAGCACCTGCCTGCCTGCCTGGCGGAGCCAAGCAGCTCGCTGGAGCGGTGGCTGGGCTGGGCCGGCAGGTGGGCTTCCTAGTGGGCGTTAGGTAGTCTTCTCTCTCCTCTCTTTCTATTTTATTTCTATTTTGTTTCTTTTTCAACTTTGTTGAATTAGTAAAAATGCTAGAACATTTTTATAACTCATAAAACTAGTTATGCCCACTGTATATAATATGAACATTATGGAACATTTTAGTTTATGATTATCTGGGCACATAAAATATTTTATAGTATTTAAATGCCCAAATGCAATTACAATATGAATTAATCCAGAGACCTTTGGATGTCCTAGAAAATTGTGCACCATTTTTGGCAGAGGTTTAAGACCAAGGGAAAGATGATGAACATTTTTGAAGGGTATTTTCGGTACATTGGAAAAGTTTTTATTAAACCCTAGTTATTAGAAGAGGGGTGTTGGGGTTTCTGTCATTCCCATTTCAAGTTTCTATGGAAAGTAAACATGATGCACACTCCAGCTAGTCCTAATGCAAGCACTGACTAGGGATGTGACAGTACCCTCGTAGACCGAAAGTGGAAGCGTTTAGTAACGCAGTTGATGTAGTCAAACGTCTTCGCGATCCAACCGATCCAAGCATGTAGCGACCAGACCTCAAACAGTCTGATCTCCATGCATCAGTGTCATCCCTGGATCAGTAATGCTGATACACATGGTACTCGAAGGATTTATAACAGAGTAGCAATCACACACTTATTACATCGATAGTCCAACGATGAATTTACTGCATAAATCATGGCTGAAGGCCATTTAACACGATAACAGCGGAAGGCTTGGAAGATAAGTGAGTCCACCAACTCCAGCGGCATCACTGAGTATAGAACCACGACCTAAAAGGACATCTTACTCGTCGTCTGAAAAGTCTGCAACATGAAACGTTGCAGCCCAAAAAACGGGTCAGCACATGGAATATGCTGGCAAGGTAACACAAGAGATGCAATGAAAGTAAGGCTATACTATATGCAATATGGCTGGTGGAAAGCTCTATGGTTATGTTTTTGCGTAAAGCCAATTTTTCCCTACTTCAAAGGAATGTATTTTAAATTAACTATCATGGTAGTTGAAACATCGTTGAGAAGATAGACATCCTCTCAACCCCAATTAAAAGTAATCATTAAACCCAACAAAATTAAATTAATGTAACATGCTGAGATGCACATGATAATCCAAATACCAGATACTCAAGATGTCCATAACCGGGGACACGGCTAATCATGATCAGTTTGTACACTCTACAGAGGTTTGTGCACTTTCCCCACAAGACTCGATCGCCTCCGTTTGGTTTCTCGCACTGCATGGTGTTTGAGAAACGGATGACCGAGACACAGTCTTTCAGAAGAGGTCCCCTTAACCAGATAGATAGGCCGGTACACCTACAAAAACCCAACTACATCTGCTAGCCCATCATGGAAAGGTTTCCCACAACTTACTCAACTATGCCAGAGCCCATATTGGCATGTGGCTACACACGGAAGTTTCTAGCATGAAAAATCTCATGATCCCTTTGAGCCTGGGTGGCCGTCCAAAAGAAAAACAGGCAATCCTGGAATACCCAGATGCCTCAGTCCACCCAGATGTGTATTAATGTTGCCACCTTAAGTTGAACCATTAATTAACAACTCACATCTGTCATGGATTTCACTCAAACCCAAACCACGTCTACGAGCATAGCATGTCCTAACAGCAAACGTAGAAGTAACTCCCAGGGGTTTGAATGTAATGCACGTAATAGGTACTACCTCAATCTACTTCCCAATCCCACAAATTAATTGATCCTAATCATGCAATGTGTGAGGGGTTTGACTAATGCAATGAAAACTGGGTAACTGGAAAGCATGATCAAAGTGTTACTTGCCTTGTTGATGATCCGCAAAACCTAGAGACTCAAAGTAGCAAGCGGCGCACTCCGGGTACTCTATCGCAATCAAACAACAAGCATACAATAAGTACTTAACTAATGCACGGGTAAAACTCAAATAAGAGATCTAACCAGAAAGTTCAACTTAAGAACTCCGGTTTGCAAAAAGAATCAACTCGAAAGAAGCAACGAAACTCAAACTGCAAAAGAAACGAGCTCCGAATTACTAGTTGGCCTAAAGTCAAATTTTACTGTAGCCAAAGCTTTGTTCAAGTTGGTTAAACGTAAAGAGGGCTTCGAGACGAAGATCTGGGATTTTGAATCACCCGATTCCGACTCTCGAGCAAAAAGAAAAACGAAAAACAAGATCAGGGCAGAAATCGCGATCGGAAAAATCGCGGATAAAATACCCTGAAAAAGAAAAACGACGAACAGGCTAAGGAACGAACGTTCGCTGTCTGCGATTAACTAACGAAAACCGTTCGTTAAAACGAACGTACGGACGAACGTCCGCTGTTTAACTAAACCGACGAAAAACCGATCTAAACTAAAAAAAACAGATCTAGGGTTTTTTTAAAAAAAAAACCTATCGGATCTTTTCAAAAAAAAAATCTACCGCGGCGTCTACCTCAACTCCGGTGAGGGCGGCGGCTCCGGCGAGGTGGGCGGCGGGGCGGCGGCGTCCGGCGGCGGGGTGGCGGCGGCGAGGCGCTGCTGGGGCTAGGGTTTCGCGCGGGCGGGATGTGCGAGTCGGGCCGGCCTGGGCGCTATATAAAGCCCGGAGTCCTGGGCTAAAACGACTCCTAGTTGGTTCCTTTTTTTAAATAGATTCCCGGCGCAATAAAACTAACGAAACAAATATCAAACGGACTCCAAAATTTCCGAAATAAATTTTCACCGTCCTCTAATAATATTTAGGACAAAGTGAACATTTTTCCGGGACCTAAATGCAATTTTGAAAAACGCGTATTTATCCTATGCAAATAAATCTGAAAATAAATCCAGAAAAATACCAAAAGTGATTTAAATATTTTTCCTCCAATATTTCTATTATTTTCGAGAAGTCATATTATCTTCGCTCATTTATTTTATTTAGAAATATTTTTAGGAGAGAAAAATAATTAGAATCACACTGTCCTCGTATCGGTATTCGAGCGAACTCAAATACGAAAACGGTAAAATCCCCAACTCTCTCCGTATGTCCTTGAGTTGCCTAGAATTTCGAGGAACTCCACGAACAAAATGCAAAAATATGCAAATGCAATTATGATCTATGTATAACATTCCAAATTGAAAATTTGGGATGTTACAAACCTACCCCCTTAGAATGAATCTCGCCCTCGAGATTCGGCTTGGCTAGAGAACGGGTGTGGGTGGTCCTTGTGTAGATCATCTTCTCGTTCCCAGGTGGCTTCTTCCTCGGTGTGGTGACTCCACTGAACTTTGCAAAACTTGATAACCTTGCTACGGGTAACTCTACTCGAAAATTCGAGAATCTTAACGAGCTTCTCCTCGTAGGTCAGGTCACTGTCCAACTGAATTGCTTCCAGGGGTACTGTGTCTCTAAGTGGTATATCGGCCATATCCGCGTGGCACTTCATCAGTTGCGAAACGTGAAACACGTCGTGCACTCCTGACAATCCTTCGGGCAACTCCAACTTATAGGAAACCTCTCCCATGCGTTCCAAAACACGGTAAGGTCCAACAAATCTCGGGGCTAGCTTCCCTTTAACTCCGAAACGTTTAACTCCTCGCAGAGGCGATACCCTCAAGTACGCTCTATCTCCGATCTCATAGTCTATCTCCTTGCGTTTCGAGTCGGCGTAACTCTTCTGCCCGGACTGAGCTACCTTCAGTCCATCTCGGATTAACTTCACTTTCTCCTCAGACTCTTTGATTAAGTCTGGTCCAAACAGCTGTCGGTCCACAACTTCATCCCATGACAACGGTGTTCGGCATCTCCTTCCATATAATGCCTCGAATGGCGCCATCTTCAAACTGGCCTGGTAACTATTGTTGTATGAGAACTCCGCGTAAGGCAAGTTTTCATCCCAACTAGATCCATAATCTAATGCACAGGCTCTCAACATATCCTCCAGAATCTGATTGACTCTATCCGTCTATCCATCGGTCTGCGGATGAAACGTTGTGCTAAACTCTAGCCTGGTACCCAAGTTTTCATGTACTGATTCCAGAACTTTGAGGTAAACTGGGTTCCTCTATCAGATACAATACTCCTCGGAACTCCATGCAGACATACAATTCTGGTCATGTATATCTTTGCCAACTTCGCACTGGTATATGTGGTTTTCACCGGGATAAAGTGGGCTACCTTAGTCAATCGGTCTACTACTACCCATATTGAATCATACCCTGCTTTGGTCCTGGGCAATCTGGTGATAAAATCCATACCAAGCTTCTCCCACTTCCATTCGGGAATTGGCACAGGTTGTAGCAATCGTGCTGGCTTCTGATGTTCTGCCTTTATTCTTTGGCATACATCGCAAACTGCTACATACTCCGCAATATCCTTCTTCATACCGGTCCACCAGAAAGTATCCTTTAAATCCAAATACATCTTAGTATTTCCTGGGTGAATCGAGTATGGTGAATCATGGGCCTCCTGTAAAATCAACTTCCTAATCTCCGGGTCATTGGGCACATAGATTCGATCCTCAAACAACAAGGTGTCGTGCTCATCCTCACGAAAACCTTTAGCTTTTCCTTCGCTCATCCTCTCCTTTATAGCGACAATCTCCTTGTCAGCTTTCTGAGCTTCTCTGATTTTATCCATCAAGGTAGACTGGATTTCTAGTTTTGTTACATAGCCTCTCGGAACTATCTCCAAACGTAGTTCTCGTATGTCGTCGGCTAACTCCTTTGGAAACTCTTCCATCATTAGGGTATTGACATGGCTCTTACGGCTTAGCGCATCAGCTACTACGTTAGCCTTTCCGGGATGATAATGCAATCTCATGTCATAATCCTTAATGAGTTCCAGCCATCTCCTTTGCCTAAGATTCAACTCCTTCTGAGTGAATATATACTTCAGACTCTTGTGATCCCTATATACTTCACAATGGTTTCCTATGAGAAAATGTCTCCACGTCTTCAATGCATGCACTACGGCTGCTAACTCCAAATCATGGGTGGCATAGTTCATCTCATGAGGTTTCAGTTGTCGTGAAGCATACGAAACTACTCTTCCTTCCTGCATAAGAACTACTCCAAGTCCTCGACGTGAAGCGTCGCAGTACACCTCATAATCCTTATGTTGATCTGGCAGAATCAACACAGGGGATGATACTAACCTTTTCTTCAACTCCTGGAAACTAGTCTCACATTCTTCGGTCCAACCGAACTTGGTTTCCTTCTTCAACAACTCCGTCATTGGCTTTGCAATCTTCGAGAAATTATCGATAAATCTCCGGTAGTATCCTGCGAGTCCAAGAAAACTCCGGATCTTTCCAACGGTCGTCGGTGCTTCCCAATTGGTCACAGTCTCCACCTTAGCGGGATCTACTGCTATTCCTTCTCCGGATATAACATGTCCGAGGAATCCGACTTCCTTCAACCAAAACTCACATTTGCTAAACTTGGCATACAACTGGTGCTCTCTGAGCTTCTCCAATACCAATCGCAAATGCTCTTCATGCTCCTCTTCATCCTTCGAGAAGATCAAAATATCATCTATGAACACTACGATGAACTTATCCAAATACTCCATAAACACTTTGTTCATCAGGTTCATAAAGTATGCCGGTGCGTTTGTCAGACCAAACGACATAACGGTGTACTCATACAACCCATACCTAGTGGTAAAGGCCGTCTTAGGGATATCTTGCTCTCGAATTTTCAATTGATGGTACCCTGATCGTAGATCGATCTTCGAAAATACCTTAGCTCCTTGCAATCTATCGAACAGATCATTGATCATTGGCAGTGGGTGAAGGAAATATGCCCTAGAGGCAATAATAAAGTTATTATTTATTTCCTTATATCATGATAAATGTTTATTATTCATACTAGAATTGTATTAACTGGAAACTTAGTACATGTGTGAATACATAGACAAAACAGAGTGTCCCTAGTATGCCTCTACTAGACTAGCTCATTGATCAAAGATGGTTATGTTTCCTAGCCATAGACATGAGTTGTCATTTGATCAACGGGGTCACATCAGTAGGAGAATGATGTGATGGACAAGACCCATCCGTTAGCTTAGCAACTTGATCGTTTAGTTTTATTGCTATTGCTTTCTTCATGACTTATACATGTTCCTATGACTATGAGATTATGCAACTCCCGAATACCGGAGGAACACTTTGTGTGCTACCAAACGTCACAACGTAACTGGGTGATTATAAAGGTACTCTACAGGTGTCTCCGAAGGTACTTGTTGGGTTGGCGTATTTTGAGATTAGGATTTGTCACTCCGATTGTTGGAGAGGTATCTCTGGGCCCACTCGGTAATGCACATCACTATAAGCCTTGCAAGCATTGCAGCTAATGAGTTAGTTGCGGGATGATGTATTACGGAACGAGTAAAGAGACTTGCCGGTAACGAGATTGAACTAGGTATTGAGATACCGACGATCGAATCTCGGGCTAGTAACATACCGATGACAAAGGGAACAACGTATGTTGTTATGCGGTTTGACCGATAAAGATCTTCGTAGAATATGTGGGAGCCAATATGAGCATCCAGGTTCCGCTATTGGTTATTGACCGGAGACGTGTCTCGGTCATGTCTACATAGTTCTCGAACCCGTAGGGTCCGCACGCTTAAGGTTTCGATGACAGTTTTATTATGGGTTTATGAGTTTTGATGTACCGAAGGAGTTCGGAGTCCCGGATGAGATCGGGGACATGACGAGGAGTCTCGAAATGGTCGAGACGTAAAAATCGATATATTGGACGACTATATTCGGACATCGGAAATGTTCCGAGTGATTCGGGTATTTTCGGAGTACCGGGGAGTTACGGGAATAGAGGAGAGAGGCCAAAAGGAAGGAGGCGCGTGGCCCCCTTCTGGTCCGAATTGGACAAGGGGTGCAGCCCCCTTTTCCTTCTCCCTCTCCCCCTCTTTCCTTCTCTCCTACTCCGGAAAGGAAAGGGGAATCCTACTAGGACTTGGGAGTCCTAGTAGGACTCCCCACACTTGGCGCGCCCCTTCTAGGGCCGGCCTCTCCCTCCCTCCTTTATATACGGGGGCAGGGGGGCACCTCTAGACACAACAGTTGATCTCTTGATCTCTTAGCCGTGTGCGGTGCCCCCCTCCACCACAGTTCTCCTCGATAATATTGTAGCGGTGCTTAGGCGAAGCCCTGCGACGGTAGAACATCAAGATCGTCACCACGCCGTCGTGCTGACGGAACTCTTCCTCGACACTCGGCTGGATCGGAGTTCGAAGGACATCATCGAGCTGAACGTGTGCTAGAACTCGGAGGTGCCGTAGTTTCGGTGCTTGATCGGTCGGGCCGTGAAGACGTATGACTACATCAACCGTGTTGTTCTAACGCTTCCGCTTTCGGTCTACGAGGGTACGTAGACACACTCTCCCCTCTCGTTGCTATGCATCTGGTAGATAGATCTTGCGTGATCATAGGAAAATTTTAAAATACTACGTTCCCCAACAGTGGCATCATGAGCCAGGTCTATGCGTAGATGATATGCACGAGTAGAACACAATGAGTTGTGGGCGATACTAGTCATACTGCTTACCAGCATGTCATACTTTGCTTCGGCGGTATTGTGAGATGAAGCGGCCCGGACCGACATTACGCGTACGCTTACGCGAGACTGGTTTCATCGTTACGAGCACTCGTTGCTTAAAGGTGACTGGCGGGTGTCTGTCTCTCTCACTTTAGCTGAATCAAGTGTGGCTACGCCCGGTCCTTGTGAAGGTTAAAACAGCACATACTTGACGAAATATCGTTGTGGTTTTTGTATGCGTAGGTAAGAACGGTTCTTGCTAAGCTCGTAGCAGCCACGTAAAACATGCAACAACAAAGTAGAGGACGTCTAACTTGTTTTTGCAGGGCATGTTGTGATGTGATATGGTCAAGACATGATGAGTTATACGGTTTTGTATGAGATGATCATGTTTTGTAAAGTTATCGGCAACTGGCAGGAGCCATATGGTTGTCGCTTTATTGTATGAAATACAATCGCCATGTAATTGCTTTACTTTATCACTAAGCGGTAGCGATAGTCGTAGAAGCAATAGTTGGCGAGACGACAACGATGCTACGATGGAGATCAAGGTGTCGCGCCGGTGACGAAGGTGATCATGACGGTGCTTTGGAGATGGAGATCAAAAGCACAAGATGATGATGGCCATATCATGTCACATATTTTGATTGCATGTGATGTTTATCTTATTATGCTTCTTATTTTGCTTAGAACGACGGTAGCATTATAAGATGATCCCTTACTAAATTTCAAGGTATAAGTGTTCTCCCTGAGTATGCACCATTGCGAAAGTTCGTCGTTCCGAGACACCACGTGATGATCGGGTGTGATAAGCTCTACGTTCAAATACAACGGGTGTAAGCCAGTTTTGCACACGCAGAATACTCGGGTTAAACTTGACGAGCCTAGCATATGCAGATATGGCCTCGGAACACTGGAGACCGAAAGGTCGAGCGTGAATCATATAGTAGATATGATCAACATAAGATGTTCACCATTGAAACTACTCCATCTCACGTGATGATCGGACATGGTTTAGTTGATTTGGATCACGTGATCATTTGGATGACTGGAGGGATGTCTATCTAAGTGGGAGTTCTTAAGTAATATGATTAATTGAACTTTAATTTATCATGAACTTAGTCCTGGTAGTATTAGCATATCTATGTTGTAGATCAATAGCTCGCGATGTTGCTCCACGTTTATTGTTTATATGTTCCTAGAGAAAACCAAGTTGAAAGATGTTAGTAGCAATGATGCGGAATTGTTCCGTGATCTGAGGATTATCCTCATTGCTGCACAGAAGAATTATGTCCTTGATGCACCGCTAGGTGACAGACCTATTGCAGGAGCAGATGTAGACGTTATGAACGTTTTGACAAAAGCTCGATATGATGACTACTTGATAGTTTAGTGCACCATGCTTTACGGCTTATAACCGGGACTTCAAAAACGTTTTGAAACGCCACGGAGCATATGAGATGTTCCAAGAGTTGAAATTAGTATTTCATACTCATGCCCGTGTCGAGAGGTATAAGACCTCTGACAGTACTTTGCCTACAAGATGGAGGAGAATAGCTCAACCAGTGAGCATGTGCTCAGATTGTCTGGGTACTACAATTACTTGAATCAAGTGGGAGTTAATCTTCCAGATAAGATAGTAATTGACAAAGTTCTCTAGTCACTATCACCAAGTTAGTAGAACTTCGTGATGAACTATAATATGCAAGGGATGACGAAAGTAATTCCCGAGCTCTTCGCGATGCTGAAATCGGCGAAGGTAGAAATCAAGAAAGAGCATCAAGTGTTGATGGTTAACAAGGCCACTTGTTTCAAGTAAAGGGCAAAGGGATAGAAGGGGAACTTCAAGAAGAATGACAAGCAAGTTGTCACTCCCGTGAAGAAACCCAAAGCTAAACTCAAGCCTGAAACAAGTGCTTCTACTGCAAAGGAAATGGTCACTGGAAGTGGAACTGCCCTAGATACTTGGCGGATAAGAAGGATGGCAAAGTGAACAAAAGGTATATTTGATATACAGATTATTGATGTGTATTTTACTAGTGTTCATAGCAACCCCTCGGTATTTGATACTGGTTTAGTTGCTAAAGAGTAGTAACTTGAAATGGGAGTTGCATAATGAACAGAGACTAGTTAAAGGATGAAGTGACGATGTGTATTGGAAGTAGTTCCAAGATTGATATGATCATCATCGCACACTCCCTATACTTTCGGGATTAGTGTTGAACCTAAATAAGTGTTATTTGGTGTTTGTGTTGAACATGAATATCATTTGATCATGTTTATTGCAATACGGTTATTCATGTAAGTTAGAGAATAATTGTTTTTCTGTTTACATGAATAAAACCTTCTATGGTCATACACCCAATGAAAATGGTTTGTTGGATCTCGATCGTGTGATACACATATTCATAATATTGAAGCCAAAAGATGCAAGGTTAATAATGATAGTGCAACTTATTTGTGGCACTGCCGTTTAGGTCATATTGGTGTAAAGCGCATGAAGAAACTCCATAGTGATGGACTTTTGGAATCACTTGATTATGAATCACTTGGTGCTTGCGAACCATGCCTCATGGGCAAGATGACTAAAACTCCGTTCTTCGGAACTGTGGAGCGAGCAACAGAGTTGTTGGAAATCATACATGCTGATGTATGCGGACCAACGAGTGTTGAAGCTCGCGGCAGGTATCGTTATTTTCTGACCTTCACTGATGATTTGAGCAGATATGGGTATATCTACTTAATGAAGCACAAGTCTGAAACATTTGAAAAGTTCAAAGAATTTCAGAGTGAAGTGGAGAATCATCGTAACAAGAAAATAAGAGTTTCTACGATATGATCGTAGAGGTAAAATATTTGACTTAGCGAGTTTGGCCTTCAATAAAAACAATGTGAAATAGTTTCACTACTCACGCCACCTGGAACACCACAGTGTAATGGTGTGTCCGAACATCATAACCGCACTCTATTAGATATGGTGTGATCGATGATGTCTCTTACCGATCTACCACTATCGCTTTTGGAGTTATGCATTAGACAGCTACATTCACGTTAAATAGGGCACCATCTAAATCTGTGGAGATGACACCGTATGAACTGTGGTTTGACGAGAAACCTAAGCTGTCATTTCTTTAAGTTTGGGACTGCGATGCTTATGTGAAAAGTTTCAACATGATAAGCTCGAACCCAAATCGGAGAAGTAAATCTTCATAGGATACCCAAAAAGAAACTGTTGGGTACACCTTCTATCACAGATCCTAAGGCAAGGTCTTTGTTGCTAAGAGTGGATCCTTTCTAGAGAAGGAGTTTCTCTCGAAAGAAGTGAGTGGGAGGAAAGTAGAACTTGATGAGGTAATTATACCTTCTCCCAAATTGGAAGGTAGTACATCACAGAAACTTGTTCCAGTGATTCCTACACCAATTAGTGAGGAAGCTAATGATGATGATCATGAAACTTTAGATCAAGTTTTTGCTGAACTTCGTAGATCAACCAGAGTTCGTTCCGCACCAGAGTGGTACGGCAACCCAGTTCTGGAAGTCATGTTACTAGACCATGATGAACCTACGAACTATGAGGAAGCGATGATGAGCCCAGATTCCGCAAAATGGCTTGAGACCATGAAATCTGAGATGGGATCCATGTATGAGAACAAAGTGTGGACTTTGGTTGACTTTCCCGATGATCGGCAAGCCATCGAAAATAAATGGATCTTCAAGAGGAAGACCGACGCAAACGGTAATGTTACTGTTTACAAAGCTCGACTTGTTGCGAAAGGGTTTCGACAAGTTCAAGGAGTTGACTACGATGAGACTTTCTCACCCGTAGCGATTCTTAAGTCTGTCCGAATCATGTTAGCAATTGCCGCATTTTATGAAATCTGGCAAATGGATAACAAAACTGCATTCTTTAATGGATTTATTAAAGAAGACTTGTATATGATGCAACCAGAAGGTTTTGTCAATCCTAAAGGTGCTAACAAAATGTGCAAGCTCCAGCGATCCATCTATGGACTGGTGCAAGCATCTCGGAGTTGGAATATACGCTTTGATAAGTTGATCAAAGCATATAGACTTATACAGACTTGCGGTGAAGCCTGTATTTACAAGAAAGTGAGTGGGAGCACTACAACATTTCTGATAAGTATATGTGAATGACATATTGTTGATCAGAAATAATGTAGAATATTCTGGAAAGCATAAAGGAGTGTTTGAAAGGAGTTTTTTCAAAGAAATACCTTGGTGAAGCTGCTTACATATTGGGCATCAAGATCTATAGAGATAGATCAAGACGCTTGATAAGACTTTCGATGAGTACATACCTTGATAAGATTTTGAAGTAGTTCAAAATGGATCAGTCAAAGAAGGAGTTCTTTCCTGACTTGTAAGGTGTGAAGTTGAGTAAGACTCAAAGCCAGACCACGGCAGAAAAATATAGAGAGAATGAAAGTCATTCCCTATGCCTCAGCCATAGGTTCTATAAAGTATGCCATGCTGTGTAGCAAACATGTTGTGTACCTTGCCATGAGTTTGACAAGGAGGTACAATAGTGATCCATGAGTAGATCACTGTACATCGGTCAAAATTATCCTTAATTACTGGATGACTAAGGAAATGTTTCTCGATTATGGAGGTGATAAAGAGTTCGTCGTAAAGAGTTACGCCGATGCAAGCTTTGACACTAATCCAGATGACTCTAAGTATCAATCTGGATGCGTATTAAAAGTGGGAGCAATTAGCTAGAGTAGCTCCATGCAGAGCATTGTAGACATAGAAATTTGCAAAATACATACGGATCTGAATATAACAGACCCGCTGACTAAACTTCTCTCACGAAGCAAAACATGATCACACCTTAGTACTCTTTGGGTGTTAATCACATGGCGATGTGAACTAGATTGTTGACTCTAGTAAACCCTTTTGGGTATTGGTCGAATGGCGATGAGAACTATGGGTGTTAGTCACATGGTGATGTAAACTATTGGTGTTAATCACATGGTGATGTGATCTAGATTATTGACTCTAGTGCAAGTGGGAGACTGAAGGAAATATGCCCTAGAGGCAATAATAAAGTTATTATTTATTTCCTTATATCATGATAAATGTTTATTATTCATGCTAGAATTGTATTAACTGGAAACTTAGTACATGTGTGAATACATAGACAAAACAGAGTGTCCCTAGTATGCCTCTACTAGACTAGCTCATTGATCAAAGATGGTTACGTTTCCTAGCCATAGACATGAGTTGTCATTTGATCAACGGGGTCACATCAGTAGGAGAATGATGTGATGGACAAGACCCATCCGTTAGCTTAGCAACCTGATCGTTTAGTTTTATTGCTATTGCTTTCTTCATGACTTATACATGTTCCTATGACTATGAGATTATGCAACTCCCGAATACCGGAGGAACACTTTGTGTGCTACCAAACGTCACAACGTAACTGGGTGATTATAAAGGTACTCTACAGGTGTCTCCGAAGGTACTTGTTGGGTTGGCGTATTTCGAGATTAGGATTTGTCACTCCGATTGTTGGAGAGGTATCTCTGGGCCCACTCGGTAATGCACATCACTATAAGCCTTGCAAGCATTGCAGCTAATGAGTTAGTTGCGGGATGATGTATTACGGAACGAGTAAAGAGACTTGCCGGTAACGAGATTGAACTAGGTATTGAGATACCGACGATCGAATCTCGGGCTAGTAACATACCGATGACAAAGGGAACAACGTATGTTGTTATGCGGTTTGACCGATAAAGATCTTCGTAGAATTTGTGGGAGCCAATATGAGCATCCAGGTTCCGCTATTGGTTATTGACCGGAGACATGTCTCGGTCATGTCTACATAGTTCTCGAACCCGTAGGGTCCGCACGCTTAAGGTTTCGATGACAGTTTTATTATGAGTTTATGAGTTTTGATGTACCGAAGGAGTTCGGAGTCCCGGATGAGATCGGGGACATGACGAGGAGTCTCGAAATGGTCGAGACGTAAAAATCGATATATTGGACGACTATATTCGGACATCGGATAGGTTCCGAGTGATTCGGGTATTTTCGGAGTACCGGGGAGTTACGGGAATAGAGGAGAGAGGCCAAAAGGAAGGAGGCCGTGGCCCCCTTCTGGTCCGAATTGGACAAGGGGTGCAGCCCCCTTTTCCTTCTCCCTCTCCCCCTCTTTCCTTCTCTCCTACTCCGGAAAGGAAAGGGGAATCCTACTAGGACTTGGGAGTCCTAGTAGGACTCCCCACACTTGGCGCGCCCCTTCTAGGGCCGGCCTCTCCCTCCCTCCTTTATATACGGGGGCAGGGGGGCACCTCTAGACACAACAGTTGATCTCTTGATCTCTTAGCCGTGTGCGGTGCCCCCCTCCACCACAGTTCTCCTCGATAATATTGTAGCGGTGCTTAGGCGAAGCCCTGCGACGGTAGAACGTCAAGATCGTCACCACGCCGTCGTGCTGCCGGAACTCTTCCTCGACACTCGGCTGGATCGGAGTTCGAAGGACATCATCGAGCTGAACGTGTGCTAGAACTCGGAGGTGCCGTAGTTTCGGTGCTTGATCGGTCGGGCCGTGAAGACGTACGACTACATCAACCGTGTTGTTCTAACGCTTCCGCTTTCGGTCTACGAGGGTACGTAGACACACTCTCCCCTCTCGTTGCTATGCATCTGGTAGATAGATCTTGCGTGATCGTAGGAAAATTTTAAAATACTACGTTCCCCAACAGTGGGTACTTATTCTTGATCATTACTTCATTCAATCCCCGGTAATCAACAACCATTCTTAACGATCCATCCTTCTTCTCCACTAGAAGTACTGGCGAACCCCAAGGCGAAGAACTTGGGCGTATGAATCCTTTATCCAGTAACTCCTTAATCTGCTTCTTAATTTCCTCCAAATCCTTTGCGGGCATCCTATATGGTCTCTTAGAAATTGGTCCGGTGCCTGGCAAAAGTTCAATCAAAAACTCTATATCTCTATCCGGTGGCATGCCAGGTAACTCCTCTGGAAACACATCCGGATAATCCTTCACTACTGGCACTTCCTCCTGAACAACTCCCGTGAGAGAATATACTTGAGTTCTTATAGGCGAATGCCTAGATACATACTTAATCCTTTTTCCCTCCGGGGTGGTGAGCAAAATAGACTTACTGGCATAGTCAATGTTACCTCCATACTGTGATAGCCAATGCATACCTAATATCACATCCAATCCTTGTGACTCTAGAACTATTAGGTCAGAGGGGAAAGTATGGCGTCCTATGGTCAATGGCGTCTGAAAACATCCTTGATGTGCCATATAATCTGCTCCAGGTGAACTTACTAACATGGGGGTCTTAAGAACTCGGGTGGACATCCTATGTTTATTTACGAATCCCCTTGAAATATATGAATGCGATGCACCAGTATCGAAAAGGACTATTGCGGTAAATGTTTTAACCAAAAACTTACCGACAACAATATATGGTTGCTCTTCTACCTCCTCCATGGTCACGTGGTTCACTTGTCCTTTGTTGAACGGGTTGGGCTTCTTCCCGGCGCTTCCATTGTCGTTCCCATTCTTAACTTCTGGGCATTCATTGGCGTAATGTCCAATCGTCCCACACTTGTAACAAGTGACATGGCTAAAATCCCTCTTGGTGGGTGTGGACGGTGCAGGGCGGTTCTGGTTTCCATTGGTTCCATTCCCATTCCCATTACCATTGCCATTCTTGGTGCCATTGTGGTTGTGTGAGCTACTTCCTCCATGGATATGCTGAAACTGTCCTACTGCTTTAGGGGTAAAGCGAGGCTTCTGCTGAGCTCCAGAATTATACTTCCCTTGCCCATACTTCCTCTTGCGACTCTCAATCTGTTGATGTTTCCTTTCAATCATCAGGGCTCGGTCAACCAACTCCTGATAGTTATTGAAAGTTGCCACCATCAGCTGTACACTCATCTCATCATTCAGCCCTTCCATAAATCTCTCCTGCTTCTTGGCATCTGTAGCCACATCATCTGGGGCATAAAGAGATAGGGTACTAAACTCATCCACGTACTGGGCTACTGTACGATTCCCTTGACGCAAGTTGCGAAACTCCTGCTTCTTCATACTCATGGCTCCAGTTGAGACATGAGCGGTACGAAAAGCTTGCTGAAACTGATCCCAAGTCACATTGGCTATGGGGTAAGTGGCTGTGTAATTCTCCCACCATGCTGCGGCTGGTCCAGACAACTGGTGTGCGGCAAATCGCACCTTCTCCGCATCCGAGCAATTGGCGGTGGTCAAATTCCTTCCAATCTTGCGTAGCCAGTCATCAGCCACAATTGGTTCGATGCTGCTAGCAAACACAGGTGGTTGCAACCTTAAGAAACGTGTCAGGTTGTCCATAGGTGGTGGTGGTGGAGGGTTGTTGTTGTTGTTGTTGTTCTGGTTGTTCTGGACAAGAAGTTGCATCAGGGTGTTCCGCTGCTGGATCAACTGAGTGAGCTCAGGGGGAAACTCGAATTCACGTCTTGGAGGCATCTGATGGGTGTAGAGGGAAGAGATTAGAATAGAATAGAGGTCTAAGGGAAAATCACTACCCATATGCACATGAGACAAACACACAATCATATCACACCAATCAATTTCAAACAAGGTCTTACAAATCTAACGATCGTTACAAAAGTGCTCTAAATCTAATATATGGGGTAAACTACTAGTTATAGGGTGGTCATCTAAAAATATTGGTCGGCAAAGGATTCCATAATATCTGCCCCAGCTTCATCTTCAGCTTCAGAATCCGTGTCATCTATGATGATATAATCTTCCGGTGGAATCTCCTTGGGTTCTTCTTCCTCGTCTTCTTCTCCCATGAGTATCCCTAACTTCTGAGTCAAATCGTCATTCTTCTCCACAAGTATCTTCATCTCCTCCTCATATCTGTCGCGTGTAGACTTGAGTTCTTCTTCTAGCTCCAAATTCCTATTTAGGGCCTTCTTCAAATCTATCATCCCAGCACACATCTGGTGCTCCTGGCGACGAATGTGGTGGTTCAACTCCTGGATGAATGCTGCTATGGATATACCCTTCCTAGTGCTGATCATATCCCAGTTCTCATCTCGGCGTCCACAAATCTGGTAGATAGTGTCCTTTAGCTCCTGTTTGTAGACTTCTCCAATCCTTCACATAGCAATGTGAGCTGCCATACTCCTTCCTAGGCTCCATGTAGGTGCATTAAAGGAAAATGCTATGAGTGGGGTGACGGGTGCATACGTCCTTCCTGGAACTTGAGCTTGAATCAACCAACGCTCCTCCTCAGGTAGAGTGGCATTGTAGGCTCCAGTGAAACTTGGTAATCCAATGTGTAGATATCTGGTGACCTCCTTCAGGTGTCGTCCAAAAGGTGTATCATCATCCGGTTGCATGAACTTGTGTTTTGCTTCCACCATCCTAAGGAATAGTAAAGATAAGGAGTCAGAAGAGAAAGAGTGGAATGTGTTCTAGGGCTTGTCTTAGTGGTCGTGTCCTACAGTCAGCGTGTGCTATGATACCATCTTTGTAGCGACCAGACCTCAAACAGTCTGATCTCCATGCATCAGTGTCATCCCTGGATCAGTAATGCTGACACGCATGGTACTCGAAGGATTTATAACAGAATAACAATCACACACTTATTACATCGATAGTCCAACGATGAATTTATTACATAAATCATGGCTGAAGGCCATCTAACATGATAACAGTGGAAGGCTTGGAAGATAAGTGAGTCCATCAACTCCAGCGGCATCACTGAGTATAGAACCACGACCTAAAAGGGCATCTTACTCGTCGTCTGAAAAGTCTGCAACATGAAACGTTGCAGCCCAAAAAATGGGTCAGCACATGGAATATGCTGGCAAGGTAACACAAGAGATGCAATGAAAGTAAGGCTATACTATATACAATATGGCTGATGGAAAGCTCTATGGTTAAGTTTTTGCGTAAAGCCAATTTTTCCCTACTTCAAAGGAATGTATTTTAAATTAACTATCATGGTAGTTGAAACATCGTTGAGAAGATAGACATCCTCTCAACCCCAATTAAAAGTAATCATTAAACCCAACAAAATTAAATTAAAGTAACATGTTGAGATGCACATGATAATCCAAATACCAGATACTTAAGATGTCCATAACCGGGGACACGGCTAATCATGATCAGTTTGTACACTCTGCAGAGGTTTGTGCAGTTTCCCCACAAGACTCGATCGCCTCCATTTGGTTTCTCGCACTGCATGGTGTTTGAGAAACGGATGACCGAGACACAGTCTTTCAGAAGAGGTCCCCTTAACCAGATAGATAGGCCGGTACACCTACAAAAACCCAACTACATCTGCTAGCCCATCGTGGAAAGGTTTCCCACAACTTACTCAACTATGCTAGTGCCCATATTGGCATGTGGCTGCACACGGAAGTTTCTAGCATGAAAAATCTCATGATCCCTTTGAGTCTGGGTGGCGGTCCAAAAGAAAAACAGGCAATCCTGGAATACCCAGATGCCTCAATCCACCCAGATGTGTATTAATGTTGCCACCTTAAGTTGAACCATTAATTAACAACTCACATCTGTCATGGATTTCACTCAAACCCAAACCACGTCTACGAGCATAGCATGTGCTAACAGCAAACGTAGAAGTAACTCCCAAGGGTTTGAATGTAATGCAGGTAATAGGTACTACCTCAATCTACTTCCCAATCCCACAAATTAATTGATCCTACTCATGCAATGTGTGAGGGGTTTGACTAATGCAATGAAAACTGGGTAACTGGAAAGCATGATCAAAGTGTTACTTGCCTTGCTGATGATCCGCAAAACCTAGAGACTCAAAGTAGCAAGCGGCGCACTCCGGGTACTCTATCGCAATCAAACAGCAAGCATACAATAAGTACTTAACTAATGCACGGGTAAAACTCAAATAAGAGATCTAACCAGAAAGTTCAACTTAAGAACTCCGGTTTGCAAAAAGAATCAACTCGAAAGAAGCAACGAAACTCAAACTGCAAAAGAAACGAGCTCCGAATTACTATTTGGCCTAAATTTAAATTTTATTGTAGCCAAAACTTTGTTCAAGTTGGTTAAACGTAAAGAGGGCTTCGAGACGAAGATCTGGGATTTTGAATCACCTGATTCCGACTCTCGAGCGAAAAGAAAAACGAAAAACAAGATGAGGGCAGAAATCACGATCGGAAAAATCGCGGATAAAATACCCCGAAAAAGAAAAACGACGAACAGGCTAACGAACGAACGTTCGCTGTCTGCAATTAACTAACGAAAACCGTTCGTTAAAACGAACGTACGGACGAATGTCCGCTGTTTAACTAAACCGACGAAAAACCGATCTAAACCGAAAAACACAGATCTAGGGTTTTTTTAAAAAAAAACCTATCCGATCTTTTCAAAAAAAAAAATCTACCGCGGCGTCTACCTCAACTCCGGCGAGGGCGGCGGCTCCGGCGAGGTGGGCGGCGGGGCGGCGGCGTCCGGCGGCGGCGGCGAGGTGCTGCTGGGGCTAGTGTTTCGCGCGGGCGGGCTGTGCGAGTTGGGCCGGCCTGGGCGCTATATAAAGCCCGGAGTCCTGGGCTAAAACGACTCCTAGTCGGTTCCTTTTTTTTTAAATAGATTCCCTGCGCAATAAAACTAACGAAAAAAATATCAAAGGGACTCCAAAATTCCCGAAATAAATTTTCACCGTCCTCTAATAATATTTAGGACAAAGTGAACATTTTTTCCGGACCTAAATGCAATTTTGAAAAACGCGTATTTTTCCTATGCAAATAAATCCGCAAATAAATCCAAAAAAATACCAAAAGTGATTTTAATATTTTCCTCCAATATTTCTATTATTTTGGAGAAGTCATATTATCTCCGCTCATTATTTTATTTAGAAATATTTTTAGGAGAGAAAAATAATTAGAATCACACTGTCCTCGTACCGGTATTCGAGCGAACTCAAATACGAAAACGGTAAAATCCCCAACTCTCTCCGTAGGTCCTTGAGTTGCTTAGAATTTCGATGAACTCCACGAACAAAATGCAAAAATATGTAAATGCAATTATGATCTATGTATAACATTCCAAATTGAAAATTTGGGATGTTACAAAGCACCGAATGTATGACACCTCCGCATTCAGCACACGTTCAGCTCGATGACATCCCACAAACTCTTTATCCAGTTGAGGTCGAGGGAGAGTTCCGTCAGCACGACGGCGTGGTGACGGTGATGATGAATTTACCAGCGCAGGGCTTTGCCTAAGCACTACAATGATATGATCGAGGTGTGTAACTGTGGAGGGGGGCACCACACACGGCTAAGAAATCAACTTGTGTGTCTATGGGGTGCCCACTGGCCATGTATACAAAGGAGAGGAGGAGGGGGCCGGCCGGCCTCCTATGGCGCGCCCCATGGGAAATTCCTACTCCTACTAGGAGTAGGTTTCCCCCTTTCCTAGTCCAACAAGGAGGGGGAAGGAAGGAAGAGGAGGGGAGAAGGAAAGAGGGGCCCGGCCCCTTTGCCCTAAACCAATTCGGTTTGGGCCTAGGGGGGCGCCCCACACCTCCCTTGCTGCCCTCTATTTCCACTAAGGCCCATGTAGGCCCATTAAGCCCCCGGGGGGTTTCGGTAACCTCCCGGTACTCCGGTGTTTATCCGATGACCCCCGGAACCATTCCGGTGTCCGAATATAACCTTCCAATATATCAATCTTTATGTCTCAACCATTCCGAGACTCCTCGTCATGTCCATGATCACATCTCCAACTCCGAACTACCTTTGGTACATCAAAACACATAAACTCATAATACCGATCGTCATCAAACGTTAAGCGTGCGGACCCTACGGGTTCGAGAACTATGTAGACATGACCGAGACTCATCTCCGATCAATAACCAATAGCGCAACCTGGATGCGCATATTGGTTCCTAAATATTCTACGAAGATCTTTATCGGTCAAACCGCATAACAACATACGTTGTTCCCTTTGTCTTCGGTATGTTACTTACCCGAGATTCGATCGTCGGTATCATCATACCTAGTTTAATCTCGTCACCAACATGTCTCTTTACTCGTTCCGTAATACATCATCTCGTGACTAACTCATTAGTAATTTGCTTGCAAGGCTTATTACGATGTGTATTACCGAGAGAGCCTAGAGATACCTCTCCGACACTCGAAGTGACAAATCCTATTCTTGATCTATGCCAACGCCACAAACACTTTCGGAGACACCTATAGAGCATCTTTATAATCACCGAGTTATGTTGTGACGTTTGATAACACACAAGGTGTTCCTCCGGTATTCGGGAGTTTCATAACCTCATAGTCAGAGGAACATGTATAAGTCATGAAGAAAGCAGTAGCAGTAAAACTAAACGATCATAGTGCTAAGCTAACTGATGGGTCTTGTCCACTACATCATTCTCATAATGATGTGATCCCGTTGATAAATTGACAACACATGTCTATGGTCGGGAAACATAACCATCTTTGATTAACAATCTAGTCTAGTAGATGCATACTAGGAACACTCTATTTTGTCTATCCATTCAGACATGTATCAAGTTTCCGGTTAATACAATTCTAGCATCAATAAAAGAAATTTATCATGATATATAAGGAAATATAAATAACAACTTTATTATTTCCTCTAGGTCATATTTCCTTCAGTCTCCCACTTGCACTAGAGTCAATAATCTAGATTACATGTAATGATTATAACACCCATGTAGTCTTGGTGCTGATCATGTTTTGCTCGTGGAAGAGGCTTAGTTAACGGGTCTGCAACATTCAGATCCATATGTATCTGGCAAATTTCTATGTCTCCCTCATTGACTTGATCGCGGATGGAATTGAAGCGTCTCTTGATGTGCTTGGTTCTCTTGTGAAACCTGGATTCCTTCGCCAAGGATATTTCTCCAGTGTTATCACAAAAGATTTTCATTGGACGCGATGCACTAGGTATTACAGCTAGATCGAATATGAACTCCTTCATCCAGAACCTCCTTCATTTGCTGCTTTGGAAGCAGCTATGTACTCCGCTTCACACATAGATCCCGTCACGACGCTCTGCTTGGAACTGCACCAACTTACAGCTCCATCGTTCAACAAAAATACATATCCGGTTTGTGACTTAGAGTCATCCAGATCAGTGTCAAAGCTTGAATTGATGTAATCATTTACAATGAGCTCTTTGTCACCTCCATAAACATGAAACACATCCTTTATCCTTTTCAGGTACTTCAGGATGTTCTTGACCGCTGTCCAATGATCCACTCCTGGATTACTTTGGTATCTCCCTGCTAAACTTATAGCAAGGCACACATCAGGTCTAGTACACAGCATTGCATACATGATAGATCCTATGGCTAAGGCATAGGGAATGACTTTCATTTTCTGTCTATCTTCTGAAGTGGTCGGGCATTGAGTCTTACGCAACTTCACACCTTGTAACACATGCAAGAACCCTTTCTTTGACTGATCCATTTTGAACTTCTTCAAAACTTTATCAAGGTATGTGCTTTGTGAAAGTCCAATTAAGTGTCTTGATCTATCTCTATAAATCTTGATGCCCAATATATAAGCAGCTTCACCAAGGTCTTTCATTGGAAAATTCTTATTCAAGTATCCTTTTATGCCATCCAGAAATTCTATATCATTTCCAATCAAAAATATGTCATCCACATATAATATCAGAAATGCTACAGAGCTCCCACTCACTTTCTTGTAAATACAGGCTTCTCCAAAAGTCTGTATAAAACCTTATGCTTTGATCACCTCATCAAAGCGTATATTCCAACTCCGAGATGCTTGCACCAGTCCATAGATGGATCGCTGGAGTTTTCATACTTTGTTAGCACCTTTAGGATCGACAAAACCTTCTGGTTCCATCATATACAACTCTTCTTTGATATATCCATTAAGGAATGCAGTTTTGACATCCATTTGACAGATTTCATAATAAAAAAATGTAGTAATTGCTAACATGATTAGGACAGACTTAAGCATTGCTACGGGTGAGAAAGTCTCATCGTAGTCAACTCCTTGAACTTGTCGAAAACCTGTCGCAACAAGTCGACCTTTGTAGACGGTAACATTACCATCGGCGTCAGTCTTCCTCTTAAAGATCCATTTATTTTCAATGGCTTGCCAGTTATCTGGCAAGTCAACCAAAGTCCACACTTTGTTCTCATACATGGATCCCATCTCAGATTTCATGGCCTCAAGCCATTTTGCGGAATCTAGGCTCATCATCGCTTCCTCATAGTTCGTAGGTTCATCATGGTGTAGCAACATAACTTCCAGAACCGGGTTACCGTACCACTCTGGCGCGGAACGTACTCTGGTTGACCTACGAGGTTCAGTAGTAACTTGATCTGAAGTTTCATGATCATCATCATTAGCTTCCTCACTGATTGGTGTCGGAATCACTAGAACTAGTTTCAGTGATGTACTACTTTCCAATTCGGGAGAAGGTCCAATTACCTCATCAAGTTCCACTTTCCTCCCACTCACTTCTTTCGAGTGAAACTCCTTCTCTAGAAAGGATCCATTCTTAGCAAGGAATATATTGCCTTCGGATCTGTGATAGAAGGTGTACCCAACAGTTTCCTATGGGTATCCTATGAAGACACATTTCTCTGACTTGGGTTCGAGCTTACCAGGTTGAAGCTTTTTCACATAAGCATCGCATCCCCAAACTTTAAGAAACGACAACTTGGGTTTCTTGCCAAACCACAGTTCATAAGGCGTCGTCTCAATGGATTTAGATGGTGCCCTATTTAACGTGAAGACAGTTGTCTCTAAAGCATAAGTCCAAAACGATAGTGGTAAATCGGTAAGAGACATCATAGATTGCACCATATCTAATAAAGTACGGTTACGACGTTCGGACACACCATTACGCTGTGGTGTTTCAGGTGGCGTGAGCTGTGAAACTATTCCACATTGTTTCAAATGAAGACCAAACTCGCAAATCAAATATTCGCCTCCGAGATAAGATCATAGAAACTTTATTTTCTTGTTACGATGATTCTCTACTTCACTCTGAAATTCTTTGAACTTTTCAAATGTTTCTGACTTGTGCTTCATCAGGTAGATATACCCATATCTGCTCAAACCATCAGTAAAGGTCAGAAAATAACGATACCCGCCGCGAGCCTCAACACTCATTGGTCTGCATACATCAGTATGTATGATTTCCAATAAGTCAGTTGCTCGCTCCATTGTTCCGGAGAACGGAGTTTTAGTCATCTTGCCCATGAGGCATGGTTCGCAAGAACCAAGTGATTCCAAAAGTCCATTAGAATAGAGTTTCTTCATGCGTTTTACACCAATATGACCTAAACGACAGTGCCACAAATAAGTTGCACTATCGTTATCAACTTTGCATCTTTTGGCTTCAATATTGTGAATACGTGTATCACTATGATCGAGATCCAACAAAAATAAACCATTTATCAAGGGTGCATGACCATAAAAGATATTTGTCACATCCCTAGATCAACCCCTGTGGTTTTTGCCTGATCATCATGTCATCATGTTTAAATTTTTGCTAAACTTTAATTGGGGATGACTAAACCCTAGCACCAAATCAAAGCAATCAGGTTTAACCTAAAAATATTTTCAATAAACCCAAAAATTGCCTTCATTAATGTTTGATAATTTTGGCAAGGGTTTTGGTCCAAACCAAAAATATTGAACATTTTTGGGGAATTGTTTGGGCTTTGATTTAATTCACTAATGTATTTAAGTTGGAGCAAATAAATCTTATGAATATTTTTATTGCCCCAATAATTATGAGACTTCTTGTGGAGTTTTGGAATTAATCTTTTTACATCCACAAAAGTTTCCAGAAGCTGGAAAAATAATTTGGTTAGTAAACCAAATTCAAAACAAAAACAAAAATAGAAAACAGAAACAAAAATGAGAAAAGCTGAGAGGGAGAGAGTAACTTACCTGGCGCTTACCAGCAGCAGAGGCGGCCGAGCTCCTGTGCGGCCCACAGGCCCAGCCCACCACCGCCGTCGTCCTCCTGGCGCCAATCGGCTAGGCGTGTGGCCGGCGTACGCGCTCGGCCGTGCCGCCACGCCACCTGCCTGCCTGGTCGCCCGAGGATAGCGCGACGCCACGAATCGTCTCGCCGCTGTCATCTGGATCGAGCCGACCTCTCCAGTCCTCCCCCACGCCTCTCCCTCACTCCCTTCTAGACATGGCCGAACGCCACCCTCGCCGCCGTTCGCCGTAGCCATGGCTACAGACCACCACTAGCCTAACCTTTATGACCACGAGCTCCGCCACGAACCCATGGATCTACACGCCCACGCACGCGAGCTTGGGAGCCTCATGGCGTCATCCCTGACCTCATCTTCAATCTCCGGCCGCCGACTACCTCACCATCGATTCGTCGCCGTCCGTGCTTCCCCGACCACGCCGGCCTGCTCGTCTGAATCGCCATGAGCCCCTCTCTGTTTTCCCCCTAATTGCTTTCCCGCCCCCGAGCCCTAGCCGACCTCCCCGTCGCACCCGTGAGCTCCTGCCGCCGGCCATGGCGCAGCCACAGCCACCGCTGCTGCCATCCGCGTCTGAGTGCATCACCGCACTCAGCGCGTCAACACGGGGCCGTAGCAACCAACCGTTGCTCCTGCCGTGCCCTGCGGCGTCGAATTCGTCGACGTCCGAACTCCGGCGCCGCCCCGCTCGTCGGTGCGGTCGATTCCGGCGACCCCAAGGCCTCCCGATCGCCCTGTTAGATGCGGACGAGCGCGGGCTACCTTCTGGTGGTCCTCGCGAGTCTAGCCGCCGCCTGTAGCTCAAGTCCGGCGGGTTGCCGCCGTGGGTTTGGTCGCCCCGGCCGAACTCCGGCGATCGCCGACATGGCATCGTAATTAGCTCTAACCCCGTCGTAGTTATCCACCCCACAGCCACTGACAGTGGGCCCTAGCCCTGGTCAAACCCCAGTCAGCGCTGGTTTTGACCGGGATTAGTACCCGTGTCACTGACATGTGGGTCCCACCGGTCAGGTTTGACCTGGACCGGTCAGTTGACCTGCTGACCTCATCCTGACGTAGTGCTGACGCAATAAAGCCTTTCTGGAATTAAAATAAATCAAAAAAGGTTTAGAAATTCCAAAAAATACTTTAAACTTCTAAAACACATATAAAATCAACCGTAGCTCAGATGAAAATATTTATATATGAAAAATGATCAAAAAAATCCAATCTATCCATCTGTACCATTTTCATGCATGTTAGAACAACTTATAGCTACTGTTTGGAGAAATCAAATGAATGGCATTTAAATAACCATATGTGGAGTTTGAATTTGAACCTTGGGTTCAAACCAACTACACTTAATTGTGTTGCTGGTTGCATTAGCCCAATCAACAACAAATTGCCATGTCATGATCATGCATCATATTGTCGCATTGCATTGATTGTGTTCTTTATCTGTTGCCGGTGTTTGTTCCCTCTTTGTAGACGCTGTTCCAACGATGAGTTCGATGACACCGATGAAGAGCCATACTATCTTCAGAAGTGCCAGGCAAGCAAACCCCCATTGAGCATTCCGATACAATCCCACTCTCTCGCTCCTGCTCTCTTTTACTGCATTAGGACAACAACGTTTTGAACTGCTTTTTGTTGCGGTAGCTGAACTCCTTTCCTCTGCATGACCTGTCATTGCCACAGTAAATAGTTGAAACCCACTAGCATGAGTAGGAGTTGTTTGAGCCCTGTTGTGCCTACTCATCCATGCTTGTATGTCATGCCTGCTATTGCTTAGAGTTGTGTCAGGATTCATCAGGGATGAATTGGAATGGTGATGAACATGTCCTACTGTGTACGAGCTAAGTGTGTGAACACGATTTGGTAAAGGTAGCGGTGAGAGGCCATGTAGGAGTACATGGTGGGTTGTCTCACTGGAACCGTCCTTAAAAACTGTCTTTTGTGTAAGTTGTCCAATGACTAGCAACTACCATGCATTGGAATGCTTAAGTGACCCTCTCGACTTATTAATCAACTCGATCTCTGTCCAGGAGTTGCAACTAGTTTCTGGTGTTTGTAGGTAGTGCTAGTAGTCTACCAAGTGGCACCCGGTACAGGTGGGCTTTGGACAGACTAGGTGCAGTGGCCCGGTGTACCAAGTGGCACCCGGATGGTGGGCTTGGGAACCCTGTACACATCGTTAGGGGCCGTGAGCGACACCCCGGCCGGATCTCCTTACGGATGGAACCCGAATAGGCGATAAACCTAGACAAGAGTCTTGTGTGGTTAGTCAGGTCATGGCCGACACCCTTGCCGGGCTTCCGCTTGAAGGTTGCCGAGATACGCGACGTGTACGTGGCGGTAAGTGGCGAGAGTGTGTGTGAAGAAGTACACCCCTACAGGGTTAACATGATCTATTCGAATAGCCGGGTCTGCGGTTATGGACTTCTTGGATGCTTACGTGGTACATAGACAAGTGAAAGTGGATACTATAAAATACTCAAGACAAGTGTGAGTGCTATTGATGGCCTTCTCGTAGGGAGACGGGAGCGGATCCATAGTGGTGTATTGATTGGTGAATATGTGGACTCGTGTGCGCCACCTCAAAAGAGTTACTTGCAGTTGTAGTTTAGGATAGCCACCGAGTCAAAGCTGGCTTGCTGCAGTCAAACTCCACCACCCCTTTGTTGATACTGATGCATATGTAGATAGTTCTGATGTAAGTCTTGCTGAGTACCTTTGTACTCATGTTTGCTTAATTTATGTTTTGCAGAGAGACTTCAGTCTCACTAGTGGTTCCACGTGGACTTCGACGTTTAGCTTGTTACCTCAGCTACGATCTTGTGCCCTCGGGAGGGTCTTGTAGATAGTCGGGCTTCTCAGCCTTTTTCTTTGTAGTTGTCTGTACTCAGACATGTTATGCTTCCGTTGCCTGTATGCTCTGTATGTTGGGTCATGTGACCGCTGTTTGTCATAAATGCTATGATGGCTCTTCTAGGCCTTTATCTATATGAGTTGTTGAGTTATGTTGTGATGCCATGTTGTACAACACATACTTGCATGTTATGCGTACGTGTAATGTGTATTGCTATGTGTGGGATCCGACACCTAGTTGTCTACCCTTGGTAGCCTATCTTACAGGGAAATGTCTCCTAGTGCTTCCCCTGAGCTTTGGTAGCTTTCTACTGCTCTGGAACACTTAGGCTGGCCGGCATGTGTCCTTCTTCGTTCCTGTGTCTGTCCCTTAGGGGAAATGTCACGCATTGTTCCTTTAAGTCCTTGTAGCTTGCTACGACTTGGGTTCATACGTTGATGACCGACACGTTCGTTGCTGGGTCATGTATGCCTGTCTCTGTAATTTAGTGCCACTTTTGGTTTATAACTGGTCATGTCGGCCCGGGTTCTCTGTCATATGATAGTGTTGCTAGCATCCATATGACAGAGAACCCGGGCCGACATAACCAGTTATAAACCAAAGGTGGCACTAAATTACAGAGACAGGCATACATGACCCAGCAACGAACGTGTCGGTCATCAACGTATGAACCCAAGTCGTAGCAAGCTACAAGGACTTAAAGGAACAACGCGTGACATTTCCCTTAAGGGATAGACACAGGAACGAAGAAGGACACATGCCGGTCAGCCTAAGTGTTCCGGAGCAGTAGCAAGCTACCAAGGCTCAGTGGAATCACTAGGAGACATTTCCCTGTAAGATAGGCTACCAAAGGTAAACAACTAGGTGTCGGATCCCACACATAGCAATACACATTACACGTACGCATAACATGCAAGTATGTGCTGTACAACATGGCATCACAACATAACTCAACAACTCATATAGATAAAGGCCCAGAAGAGCCATCATAGCATTTATTACAATCAGAGGTCACATGACCCAACATACAGAGCATACATGCAACGGAAGCATAACATGTCTGAGTACAGACAACTATAAATGAAAAAGGCTGAGAAGCCTGACTATCTACAAGACCCTCCTAAGGGCACAAGATCGTAGCTGAGGTAACAAGCTAAACGTCGAAGTCCACGCGGAACCACTAGCGAGACTGAAGTCTCTCTGCAAAAACATAGATTAAGCAAACGTGAGTACAAAGGTACTCAGCAAGACTTACATCAGAACTAACTACATATGCAACAGTATCAACAAGGGGGTAGTGGAGTTTGACTGCAGCAAGCCAGCTTTGACTCGGTGGCTATCCTAAACTATGACTGCAAGTAACTCTTTGAGGTGGCGCACACGAGTCCACATATTCACCAATCAATACACCACTATGGATCCGCTCCCGTCTCCCTACGAGAAGGTCATCCATAGCACTCACACTTGTCTTGAGTATTTTAGAGTATCCACTTTCGATTGTCTATGTACCACGTAAGCATCCAAGAAGTCCATATCCGCGGACCCGACTATTCGAATAGATCATGTTAACCCTGCAGGGGTGTACTTCTTCCCACACGCTCTCGCCACTTACCGCCAGGTACACGTCATGTATCTCGGCAACCTTCAAGCGGAAGCCTGGCGAGGGTGTCGGCCACGACCTGACTAACCACACAAGTCTCTCGTCCAGGTTTATCGCCTATTCGGGTTCCATCCGTGGGGAGATCCGGCCGGGGTGTCGCTCACGGCCCCAAAAGATGTGCGCAGGGTTCCCAAGCCCACCTCGTCGGATGGATCTACGCTTGGTACACCGTGCCACGGTGCCTAGTCTGACCCAAGCCCACATGTACCGTGTGCCACTTGGTAGACTACTAACACTACCTACAAACACCAGAAACTAGTTGCAACTCCTGGACAGAGATCTAGTTGATTAATAAGTCGAGAGGGGTCGAGTTACCGGAACCCAATGTGTGGTAGTAACTATGTCATTGGACAACTTACACAGAACTCAGTTCTTAAGGTCGGCTCCAGTGAGACAACCCACCATGTACTCCTACATGGCCTCTCACCGCTACCTTTACCAAATCGTGTTCACACACTTAGCTCACACACAGTAGGACATGTTCATCACATTACAATTCATCCCCGATGAATTAGACCTGACACAACTCTAAGCAATAGCAGGCATAACCAGTAAGCATGAATGAGTAGGCACAACATGGCTCAAACAACTCCTACTCATGCTAGTGGGTTTCAACTATTTACTATGGCAATGATAGGTCATGCAGAGGAAAGGGGTTCAACTACCGCAGCAAAAGCAGTTCAATCGTTGTTGTCCTAATGCAATAAAAGAGAGCAGCAGCGAGAGAGAGGGATTGTATCGGGATGCTCAATGGGGGTTTGCTTGCCTGGCACTTCTGAAGATAACAATGAGTCTTCATCGGTGTCATCGATCACATCGTCGGAACGTCGTCTACTGAGAGGGGACAAAACCGACAAACAGAGAAGGAACACAATCAATGCAATGCAACAATATGATGCATGAACATGACATGGCAATATGATGTGGTTTGGCCTAATGCAACTAGCAACCAAATTAAATGAAGTTGGTTTGAACCAAAGGTTCAAATTCAAACTCCATATGTGATTATTCAAATGCTATTTATTCAAATTGTCCTAAACAGTAACCATAAGTTGTTCTAACATGCATGAAAATGCCATAAACAGATTCCTTGGATTTTTCTGATCAATTTTCATATATAAATTATTTCCATCTGAGCTACGGTTGATTTTATATGATTTTTAGAAGTTTTGGCTATTTTCTGAAATAAATAAATCATTTCTGATTTATTTTAAATTACAGAAAATAGTTACTGCGTCAGCACTGCATCATCATGACGTCAGCAAGTCAACAGGGCTGGTCCAGGTCAAACCTGACCAGTGGGGCCCACTGGTCAGTGACACAATTAACTAAACTAACTTATTTAAATCTAACCTAGTTTAATTAGCCGGGCGGGGCCCATATGTCAGTGAGTCACAGGGTTAACTAATTACAAATTAGCACTAACCTAAAATAGCAGGGCACTGGGCCCACCTGTCAGTGGCACTAGGGCGTGATTACTGGGGTGGTTATGCTCTAATTAAAAAGGCCACGTCGGCGACAGGCGCCGGCGACCAGAGAACACGGCGGTGGCTCGCCGGAGTTGCTCGGGCTCGCGCTACAGACGGCGGGAGGGCGTGCGAGTGCCACCAGCAGACAGCCCGCACACGTCCGCATCCAGCTGGCTGCTCGGGAGGTCGCGGGGTGGCCGGAATCGACCGCACCGGCGAGCGGGGCGGCGCCGGAGTTCGGACGTCGATGGAAAGGGTGCTACAAGGCACGGGGGCGGTGAGCTAAGTGGTGCGTTCGGCTCCTGGGAGCTCGGTGAGCATGGTGACGTGCTCGTTTTCGAGCTCGCGCGTCTGTGGCTATGATGGCGACAAGCTCGGCGGCGGCCGGCGACGGTGAGGAAGGGGGCGACGGCTACGGTGAGGTACAGGCCACGGGGACAGGGGGAAACGGCGGAGGAGCTCACAGCGGGGTCGAAGAGCAGCTGAGTGGGCTCGGGGAGGCACCGGAGTTGACGAATCGGCAGCGAGGTCGACGGCGGCCGGAGGTTGAAGACGAGCACGATGACGACGAGGCAGGGCCTCCCGGCGTCCCGTAGCTTGCTGGAGAGGACGAGAAGGACGCAGCGGAGCTCGTTGGCGCGTCGGAGAGGCTCGGGGGTCACTGTGGCTACGGCTACGGCAACGACGGCGACGGTGGCGCTCGGCGGTGAGGGGGAGAGAGCTAGGAGAAGGGAGAGAGGTCGAGGGAGAGTGAGAGAGTGAAGCAGGGAGGTGCGTGGCGTCGTCTAGGGTCGTCCAGGCGCGTCGGCAGCGGCGGGAAGCAGGAGGTGGCGCGGCGCGTGGCCGGCGCGCGGCGGGCACGCTCCCCTGTCCTCCTGGCGTGAGGACAGGGATGACTGGCAGGGGAGCCCAGGTGGGCTGGGCTGCCAGTTGGGCCGGCCAGGTAAGTGGTCCAGGTAGTTGCTCTCTCTCTCGTTTTCTTTCTGTTTTCTATTTCTGTTATTTTGTTTGATTTAGTTTATAGCCCAAATCATTTTAATAAATCCTAAAAATAATTGTGGGCATTAAATAAATTATTAGAGAGACCCTCAATTATTTTCAGAATTGTTGGAGCATCTAAAGATATTAAAAATATTTACATGCCCCAATTTAAATACTTATTGATTTAATTCAAAGCCCAAAATATTCCACAAAAATGCTCACTATTTTTGGTTTGGTCTCAATGCCTTGCCAAAATTATCAAACATTGATGAAGGAATTTTGGGTCATTGGAAATGATTTTATTCTTGACCCTAGTTGAGTTCATTTAGTGCTACGGTTTGATCAATCCCCATTTCAAGTTAACAAAATTTTAAACATGATGCACAGCTAACCTAGCACTAGGCAGACAGGAGCTAGGGATGTGACAACTCACCCCCACTAAAACAAGAATCTCGTCCCGAGATTCGAGCGTAGGGTAAGAATTCAAAGGGGACACAAGCTAGCACAACCTTCTCGATCCAATTTTCCCTCTCGGAGATATTGATTTATTTCATCATATTGATCTTGTCATCCTTGTTTGAGATCTTCATCCAACCAGACGATAACGGATTCATACTCTGTAGAAATCAATCTTTCCGAAGATCGAGGAACTCAAGATCAACTCAAGGATTGAGACGTCGAAACATCCCTTGAGCTGAGACACGGAACACACATCCAGAGGGATGGAGTGAAACAAAAGCTAAAGATTCATTTGGCCGACAATAATTCCACACATAAAAGATGGTGACGGAGGTCACCAGACGGGACACCTTAGAGGAGGTGACTCGTAGAACTATCCTTTAAGTGGCAAAAAGAATTACTTTTGATATAGAGATCATTGAAATTCCCTAAACCAGCCTGGGGCGGATCACAATCGATCATTTGACAGAGTCCGAAGGAATGACATTCTCGGACCAGAATTGATGATGTGAACTACCTTGTTGAAGACAACACAACGGATGATTTTGCTTATCATCGGAAATGAATGGGACCCACGGTGAAATAGCACATTAACGATGCAAGCTGGGAACAAAATGCAAATGCTGGGAATGATTCTGGTATCTGGGAAGAAACCCAACAGTAGAGAGTGAATCTACTCTTTGAGAGGTTATAGCATAACCAAGAACACTGTAAGCAATCCCGGATAGTGCCAGTGATAACACCTAGTGCTTGTGCGTGCTCTCAAGAACTTGAGCATTCCCATATTCATCAAGGTTTTACCAATATCCGTGTCAAGGATCCCGACAACACAACATACGACCATGATGAATAGCGATGGACGATGCAGATGCAAAGGAAGATAACACTTTCTCAGATTTCACCTTAGCAAGGCCAAGGGGCAAGATCTGGATGATCGACCGAGAGACATTTAGCACTCCGCTTCTAATGTTCTCCTTGATGTGCTAGGTACCACGGTCAATGCTTAAAAGCATCAACATGGCCATCAAGTAAAGGTCGGACTTCGGGAGCACAAAAAGTCCATAAGGAACAACTAGGGAGTAAGTCCTACGAAGCCTTTATGGGGAGGTGGCCAACTTCCTCAAACAAGATACTACAATAACAGGTCTTCCGGTTGGGTGTGTTGGCCACGACATCCACTTTACCGGTTATCGAGAGACCAATATTATAGTTCTTGGGAAATGCACCAACCATCATATCTGCCTGAGATTCAGTTCTGATTCGTGTCAGGATATTCCAGACTCATTGAGTCTAGGAAGAAAAATGAAGTTTGCAACCCAAATCGACGAGACGACGGTGCGAGATTCTCGGAAAATGGACTGTGGTAGTAAGCTCCAAAACATGAGCTGGTTCTGCTACATACATGTGAGCACGTTGTCCAAGACAAGCATGACCATGTAGTAGTCTTATAATAAAACACTACCGAGTTCAGGGGGGACCATCATTGAGGATAACGAAGTCTCTAGGCTAGTCCATGGATTAGATCCCAAGCATAGACTTCTCTTCCTTGAACAAATCAATCGGTGGCTTGGTGTGCTATGGAATACATATGGAGTGGAGGTAATTAATCTACCAAACCATAGAATACTTTGCACGTATGCTTGACTGATTTGGGATGATTCCGGAGGAAGCAAAACTAACTTTCTCGAATTCATGGCGGCAACTTGCACCTAATGCACGTGAACTGGGAGAAAGTCACTTCTTGCACCAAACATATACTTCATGAACAGGACATGACGATAACTCTTATAAAAGTTTCCAACACTAGCTGGATGTTCAACAAGATCATGGAGAGGATAAGGAGGTTGTCGATGGGCTCAACAATAACTCATCCAGGTTTCCATATAGATGGAATTCCATGACAATGTGAACAAAGTGATATCATTGGTCAAACCCAAAGGATATAATGGTGTATGCTCAAGGGAACAACCATGAGTAAGACAACATTACGAATATCGTTGGTTCTGATTTGACTTGGCGATAACCCATACTCAAATCAAAGTCTGGACAAGACAATAGATCCACAATGATCACGAAGATCAATTGAAGAAGATATCATCTATCTTCATTACACACACAAGATATCCCTTTGAGGTGAGCTATGTGGATTAAGCTTTTATCTTCCAACTCTCCAAGTTGTTGTTTAGCTTAACCAACTAGTTCAGGGTATCCAACATAGACTCTTGGAGAAAGGGTGTTTTAGAGAGAAACCAGCTTGATCACGAACTCAACATAGCGGTCAGGTGACAACCTGGTAATACTTCCGAGAAAATATTCGGAAAATCACGAACCACCAATATGTTACTAAGCTCGGGAACAATCTTGCTTTTCAAGGCAAGACGATATGATCAATTGAGCAAGGACTTGGCAAAATCCTAACTCATCAATCAAGGAGTGCACCAGGAAAATGGACTAGGTAGCACGATCAATCTTAGGATGGTGATTCGGTAACCATCATGCTAAGAATGAGATTATCGTCCATTTAACTACCAAGCAACAGAGTTGCTAGGAGTATTGATTTCACACATCACAATTCACTTGTCAGCATTCCGGTTACAATAACACGGAGACCGAGGAATGAATAATGAGGGCGAGATGTATTACTACATCAAGAATTCATAAGAGATAGTGCAATTCTCACGACATTCTTGACATAAAGATGGTAATACTCCAGGATAGAACAGTTTAGAATCCGCATTAGCATTCTTCATCTGTGAAGTACAACTTCGTTGACCAAATCCTGGATATGGATAAGGTACTGGAGTTTGTTTCTCCTAGTCATTCCGGAATAGGATGGCTTGACGGACCACAAGAGTAAAAGGCATCGATGCACGAGTGCACAACTACTCCTGACTATCAATTGATAGACGAAGGTTAGAATACAACTAAAAGGGGACAACTCAAGGAACATATAACTTTCCGAGTTGCAGGTGCATAGACTAGCATGTCGAACTAGTTTGACATATTTCTTCCGGATAACCCATGCATAAAGGTAGGACTGGCAGAGTCACAAGATGAATGGAGTACTACTCAAGAGCACTCTGGTTGTGATCTTTTGGTTTTAGAAGAACTTCTGCCATGATGGTTCATGGTATTTGGAAGAAGGATATACCACGGACCTCGAGGACTATCATAAGGTTACTAATATCCTAAAGGGACGAGCAAATACTACCAACATGAGGTAGGTAGAAAGAATCTTGGGTTCAAGAACCCAGAAGTAGAATGCCTACTAACTAAATGGCATCACGGGATGCTTTTGAGAATTATGGCCAGAATCATCACACTGGGAATATGAAACATTGATAGATTACTGGTGATCTTCTAAGATACTTAGGGTCATAATAATAAGTCCAACATATATGTCGAGATAACAGAGTGCCTCAACACACCGACTAGTGTGGTTAATCTGGCCTAAAAGGACATTAAGAACAGATATGAATGGTTTGCAAATGCATCAGATTATTTAGAAACCTCGAATGACTCGGAAAGTATAACGGCTGCAAATGCTCGAAAATACTTTTGAGATCCAAGCAAAAGGGTAGCATATCCACTTAATATCATAATATCAAGGTTCTAAGATCAACAGTTGAACAAACAGAAGTAGTAGAAACAGAACTGAGGGTTGAATCCACAATAACGTGATCCTGATAAATAGAATGAGAATCCTAGTTCTTAATCCCCGTAGAAGAAGAAGGTAACTCAGATCAGAAGGTCATAGGGTAAAGGAGTAAAAAGAGCCTTACGTTCCCTTCCACAATCAACTCCCTTATATAACTAAAGAGTTTCTAGACACGACTTCGACCAGTTTGGCTTACTAATCCTACAGGCTGTCAGGCTCTGATACCAAAGCTGTCAGGACCCCGATCCTAAGCCACACAGGTCTAGCCTGTAACACATCATATCACTTTGCGGCCTCACGCACGGTATCCCCACGGGTGCCACCTTACCTGGCCCGGGACCGTTTGCGCATTTTGGCACACGTATATGATAGTGTTGCTAGCATCCATATGACAGAGAACCCGGGCCGACATGACCAGTTATAAACCAAAGGTGGCACTAAATTACAGAGACAGGCATACATGACCCAGCAACGAACGTGTCGGTCATCAACGTATGAACCCAAGTCGTAGCAAGCTTCAAGGACTTAAAGGAACAACGCGTGACATTTCCCCTAAGGGACAGACACAGGAACGAAGAAGGACACATGCCGGTCAGCCTAAGTGTTCCGGAGCAGTAGCAAGCTACCAAGGCTCAGTGGAATCACTAGGAGACATTTCCCTGTAAGATAGGCTACCAAAGGTAAACAACTAGGTGTCGGATCCCACACATAGCAATACACATTACACGTACGCATAACATGCAAGTATGTGCTGTACAACATGGCATCACAACATAACTCAACAACTCATATATATAAAGGCCCAGAAGAGCCATCATAGCATTTATTACAATCAGAGGTCACATGACCCAACATACAGAGCATACATGCAACGGAAGCATAACATGTCTGAGTACAGACAACTATAAATGAAAAAGGCTGAGAAGCCTGACTATCTACAAGACCCTCCTAAGGGCACAAGATCATAGCTGAGGTAACAAGCTAAACGTCGAAGTCCACGCGGAACCACTAGCGAGACTGAAGTCTCTCTGCAAAAACATAGATTAAGCAAACGTGAGTACAAAGGTACTTAGCAAGACTTACATCATAACTAACTACATATGCAACAGTATCAACAAGGGGGTAGTGGAGTTTGACTGCAGCAAGCCAGCTTTGACTCGGTGGCTATCCTAAACTATGACTGCAAGTAACTCTTTGAGGTGGCGTACACGAGTCCACATATTCACCAATCAATACACCACTATGGATCCGCTCCCGTCTCCCTACAGAAGGCCATCCATAGCACTCACACTTGTCTTGAGTATTTTAGAGTATCCACTTTCGATTGTCTATGTACCACGTAAGCATCCAAGAAGTCCATATCCGCGGACCCGGCTATTCGAATAGATCATGTTAACCCTGCAGGGGTGTACTTCTTCACACACGCTCTCGCCACTTACCGCCAGGTACACATCGTGTATCTCGGCAACCTTCAAGCGGAAGCCTGGCGAGGGTGTCGGCCACGACCTGACTAACCACACAAGTCTCTCGTCCAGGTTTATCGCCTATTTGGGTTCCATCCGTGGGGAGATCCGGCCGGGGTGTCGCTCACGGCCCCAAAAGATGTGCGCAGGGTTCCCAAGCCCACCTCGTCGGATGGATCTACGCTTGGTACACCGTGCCACGGTGCCTAGTCTGACCCAAGCCCACATGTACCGTGTGCCACTTGGTAGACTACTAACACTACCTACAAACACCAGAAACTAGTTGCAACTCCTGGACAGAGATCTAGTTGATTAATAAGTCGAGAGGGGTCGAGTTACCGGAACCCAATGTGTGGTAGTAACTATGTCATTGGACAACTTACACAGAACTCAGTTCTTAAGGACGGCTCCAGTGAGACAACCCACCATGTACTCCTACATGGCCTCTCACCGCTACCTTTACCAAATCGTGTTCACACACTTAGCTCACACACAGTAGGACATGTTCATCACATTCCAATTCATCCCCGATGAATTAGACCTGACACAACTCTAAGCAATAGCAGGCATAACCAGTAAGCATGAATGAGTAGGCACAACATGGCTCAAAAAACTCCTACTCATGCTAGTGGGTTTCAACTATTTACTGTGGCAATGACAGGTCATGCAGAGGAAAGGGGTTCAACTACCGCAGCAAAAGCAGTTCAATCGTTGTTGTCCTAATGCAATAAAAGAGAGCAGGAGCGAGAGAGAGGGATTGTATCGGGATGCTCAATGGGGGTTTGCTTGCCTGGCACTTCTGAAGATAACAATGAGTCTTCATCGGTGTCATCGATCACATCGTCGGAACGTCGTCTACTGAGAGGGGACAAAACCGACAAACTGAGAAGGAACACAATCAATGCAATGCAACAATATGATGCATGAACATGACATGGCAATATGATGTGGTTTGGCCTAATGCAACTAGCAACCAAATTAAATGAAGTTGGTTTGAACCAAAGGTTCAAATTCAAACTCCATATATGATTATTCAAATGCCATTTATTCAAATTGTCCTAAACAGTAACCATAAGTTGTTCTAACATGCATGAAAATGCCATAAACAGATTCCTTGGATTTTTCTGATCAATTTTCATATATAAATTATTTCCATCTGAGCTACGGTTGATTTTATATGATTTTTAGAAGTTTTGGCTATTTTCTGAAATAAATAAATCATTTCTGATTTATTTTAAATTACAGAAAATAGTTACTGCGTCAGCACTGCGTCATCATGACGTCAGCAAGTCAACAGGGCTGGTCCAGGTCAAACCTAACCAGTGGGGCCCACTGGTCAGTGAAACAATTAACTAAACTAACTTATTTAAATCTAACCTAGTTTAATTAGCCGGGCAGGGCCCATATGTCAGTGAGTCACAGGGTTAACTAATTACAAATTAGCACTAACCTAAAATAGCAGGGCACTGGGCCCACCTGTCAGTGGCACTAGGGCGCGATTACTGGGGTGGTTAAGCTCTAATTAAAAAGGCCACGTCGGCGACAGGCGCCGGCGACCAGAGAACACGGCGGTGGCTCGCCGGAGTTGCTCGGGCTCGCGCTACAGACGGCGGGAGGGCGTGCGAGTGCCACCAGCAGACAGCCCGCACACGTCCGCATCCAGCTGGCTGCTCGGGAGGTCGCGGGGTGGCCGGAATCGACCGCACCGGCGAGCGGGGCGGCGCCGGAGTTCGGACGTCGATGGAAAGGGTGCTACAAGGCACGGGGCGGTGAGCTAAGTGGTGCGTTCGGCTCCTGGGAGCTCGGTGAGCATGGTGACGTGCTCGTTTTTGAGCTCGCGCGTCTATGGCTACGACGGCGACAAGCTCGGCGGCGGCCGGCGACGGTGAGGAAGGGGGCGACGGCTACGGTGAGGTACAGGCCACGGGGATAGGGGAAACGGCGGAGGAGCTCACAGCGGGGTCGAAGAGCAGCTGAGTGGGCTCGGGGAGGCACCGGAGTCGACGAATCGGCAGCGAGGTCGATGGCGGCCGGAGGTTGAAGATGAGCACGATGACGACGAGGCAAGGCCTCCCGGCGTCCCGTAGCTTGCTGGAGAGGACGAGAAGGACGCAGTGGAGCTCGTTGGCGCGTCGGAGAGGCTCGGGGGTCACTGTGGCTACAGCTACGGCAACGACGGCGACGGTGGCGCTCGGCGGTGAGGGGGAGAGAGCCAGGAGAAGGGAGAGACGTCGAGGGAGAGTGAGAGAGTGAAGCAGGGAGGTGCGTGGCGTCGTCTAGGGTCGTCCAGGCGCGTCGGCAGCGGCGGGAAGCAGGAGGTGGCGTGGCGCGTGGCCGGCGCGCGGCGGGCACGCTCCCCTGTCCTCCTGGCGCGAGGACAGGGATGACTGGCAGGGGAGCCCGGGTGGGCTGGGCTGCCAGTTGGGCCGGCCAGGTAAGTGGTCCAGGTAATTGCTCTCTCTCTCGTTTTCTTTCTGTTTTCTATTTCTGTTATTTTGTTTGATTTAGTTTATAGCCCAAATCATTTTAATAAATCCTAAAAATAATTGTGGGCATTAAATAAATTATTACAGAGACCCTCAATTATTTTCAGAATTGTTGGAGCATCTAAAGATATTAAAAATATTTACATGCCCCAATTTGAATACTTATTGATTTAATTCAAAGCCCAAAATATTCCACAAAAATGCTCACTATTTTTGGTTTGGTCTCAATGCCTTGCCAAAATTATCAAACATTGATGAAGGAATTTTGGGTCATTGGAAATGATTTTATTTTTGACCCTAGTTGAGTTCATTTAGTGCTAGGGTTTGATCAATCCCCATTTCAAGTTAACAAAATTTTAAACATGATGCACAGCTAACCTAGCACTAGGCAGACAGGAGCTAGGGATGTGACAATCCATGATTCATGTTGGACATCTATGTTAGTGTTGGAAACTTTTATAACCATTATCTTCAAGTCCCGTTCATGAAGCATATGTTGGATGAAAGTAGTGACTTCCTCTAAATCATGTGCATTTGATGGAAGTTGCCGCCGTGAATTCGAGAAGGCTTATTTTTGCTTCCTCTGGAATCATCCCAAGTTAGTCACGCATATGTGCAAAGTACTCTATGGTTTGATAGGTTGGCCGCCTCCATTCTATATGTGTTTCCTAGCACGCCAAGCCACTGATTGATTTGTTCAAGGAAAAAAAGGAGTTGTTGTGCTATCCTAGGTCATGCACAAGGTTCCGATATCCTCGATGATGGTTCCCCACCTGGACCCGGTAGTGTTTTATTGTAAGACTGCCATGTGATCATGCTGTCTGGAACAACGTGTTCACATGTTTGTAGCAGAACCAGCTCATGTTTTGGAGCTTACTACCGCAGTCCATTTCCCGAGAATCTCACAACGTCGTCTCGTCGATTTGGGTTGCAAACCTTCATTTTTCTTTCTAGACTCGATGAGTCTGGAATATACTGACACCAACCAGAACTGAATCTCAAGCAGATATGATGGTTGGAGCATTTTCCAAGAACTATAATATTGGTCTCTCTATAACCAGTAAAGTGGATGTCGTGGCCAACACACCCAGCCGGAAGACCTATTGCTGTAGAATCTTGACTGAAGAAGTTGGCCACCTCCCCATAAGGATTTCGTAGGATTTACTTCCTAGTTGTCCTTATGGATTTTTGTGCTCCTGAAGTCCGACCTTTTACTTGACGTTCTAGGTACCAAACCATTTTAATAAATGGTTTGCGCTAGAACATCAAGGGGAACATTAGAAGCGGAGTGCTAAATGTTTCTCGATCGATCATCCAGATTTCGCCCCTTGACTCCGCCAAGGTGAAATCTGAGAAAGTGTTATCTTCCTTTGTATCTGCATCGTCCATCATTATTCATCATGGTAGTATGTGGTGTTGCCAGGATCCTTGACATGGATATTGGTAAAACCTTGATGAATATGGGAATGCTCAAGTTCTTGAGAGCACGCACAAGCACTAGGTGTTATCACCGGCACTAACCGGGATTGCTCCCAGTGTTCTTGGTTATGCTATGACCTCTCAAAGAGTAGATTTACTCTCTACTGTTGGGATTTACCGCAGTTATCAGAATTATTCCCAGCATTTGCATTTCGTTCCCAGCTTGCACCGCCAATGTGCCAATTTTCCATGGGTTACCGTTCCCAGCCACTGCTGTTCAGGATTATCTTCAGTAGTGGACTTGCCATGGGTCCCATCCATTTCCGATGATAACCAAAATCATGCCTTGTGTTGTCTTCAACAAGGTAGTCCACATCATCCATTCTGGCCCGAGAATGTCATTCTTTCGGACTCCTTCAAATTATCGATTGTGGTTTTCCTCAGGCTAGTATAGTGAGTTCCAATGATCTCTATATCAAAAGTAATTCTTTTTGCCACTTAAGGGAATAATTCTAGGAGTCACCTTCTCTAAGGTGCCCCGTCTGGTGACACCGATCACCATCTTCTTATGTGTGGAATTTTGCCTGCCAAGTAAATCTTCATCGTTTGTTTTATTCCATCCCTCCAGATGTGTGTTCCGTGTCTCAGCTCAAGAGGTGTTCTTATGTCTCACCCCATGAGTTGATCTTGAGTTGCTCAACCTTTGAGAAGATCAAATTCTGTAGAGTTTCCATTCTTTTGTCGTCGTGTTGGATGAAGTTTTGAAAACAAAGATGCCAAGATCAACATGATGCAATGAATCAACAACTTCGAGGAGGACAGTTGGATCGTGAAGATTTTGTTAGCTTTGTGTCCCTCTTACCCTACGTCTTGAATCTCGGGACGAGATTCTTGTTTTAGTGGGGGTGAGTTGTCACATCCCTAGATCAACCCCTGTGGTCTTTGCCTGATCATCATGTCATCATGTTGAAATTTTTCCTAAACTTGAATAGGGGATGACTAAACCCTAGCACCAAAGCAAAGCAATTAGGTTTAACCTAAAAATATTTTCAATAAACTCAAAAATTGCCTTCATTAATGTTTGATAATTTTGGCAAGGGTTTTGGTCCAAACCAAAAATATTGAACATTTTTGGGGAATTGTTTGGGCTTTGATTTAATTCACTAATGTATTTGAGTTGGAGCAAATAAATCTTATGAATATTTTTATTGCCCCAATAATTCTGAGACTTCTTGTGGAGTTTTGGAATTAACCTTTTTACATCCACAAAAGTTTCCAGAAGCTGCAAAAATAATTTGGTTAGTAAACCAAATTCAAAACAAAAACAAAAATAGAAAACATAAACAAAAATGAGAAAAGCAGAGAGAGAGAGAGAGAGAGAGTAACTTCCCTGGCGCTTACCAGCAGCAGAGGCGGCCTAGCTCCTATGCGGCCCACAGGCCCAGCCCACCACCGCCGTCGTCCTCCTGGCGCCAGTCGGCCAGGCGTGTGGCCGGCGCGTGCGCTCGGCCGTGCCGCCACGCCACCTGCCTGCCTGGTCGCCCGAGGACAACGCGACGCCATGAATCGTCTCGCCACTGTCGTCTGGATCGAGCCGACCTCTCCAGTCCTCCTCCTCGCCTCTCCCTCACTCCCTTCCAGACATGGCCGAACGCCATCGTCGCCGCCGTTCACCATAGCCATGGCTACAGACCTCCACTAGCCTAACCTTTATGACCACGAGCTCCGCCACGAACCCATGGATCTACACGCCCATGCACGCGAGCTCGGAAGCCTCATGGCGTCATCCCCGACCTCATCTTCAACCTCCGGCCGCCGACTACCTCACCGTCGATTCGTCGCCGTCCGTGCTTCCCCGACCATGCCGGCCTGCTCGTCTGAATCGCCGTGAGCCCCTTTCTGTTTTCCCCCTAATTACTTCCCCGCCCCCCGAGCCCTAGTCGACCTCCCCGTCGCACCCGTGAGCTCCTGCCGCCGGCCATGGCGCAGCCGCGGCCACCGCTGCTGCCACCCGCGTCCGAGTGCATCACCGCATTCAGCGCGTCACCACGGGGCCGTAGCAACCAACCGTTGCTCCTGCCGTGCCCTGCGGCGTCGAATTCGTCGACGTCCTAACTCCGGCGCCGCCCCGCTCGTTGGTGCGGTCGATTCCGGCAACCCCAAGGCCTCCCGATCGCCCTGTTAGATGCGGACGAGCGCGGGCTACCTTCTGGTGGTCCCCGCGAGTCCAGCCGCCGCCTGTAGCTCAAGTCCGGCGAGTTGCCGCCGCGGGTTTGGTCGCCGCCGGCCGAACTCCGGCGACCGCCGACGTGGCACCGTAATTAGCTCTAACCCCGCCGTAGTTAGCCACCTCACAGCCACTCACAGTGGGCCCTAGCCCTGGTCAAACCCTAGTCAGCGCTGGTTTTGACCGGGATTAGTACCCGTGTCACTGACATGTGGGTCCCACCGGTCAGGTTTGACCGGGATAGGTCAGTTGACCTGCTGACCTCAGCCTGACGTAGTGCTGACGCAATAAAGCCTTTCTGGAATTAAAATAAATCAGAAAAGGTTTAGAAATTCCAAAAAATGCTTTAAACTTCTAAAAATCATATAAAATCAACCGTAGCTCAGATGAAAATATTTATATATGAAAAATGATCAGAAAAATCCAATCTATCCATCTGTACCATTTTCATGCGTGTTAGAACAACTTATAGCTACTGTTTGGACAAATCAAATGAATGGCATTTAAATAACCATATGTGGAGTTTGAATTTGAACCTTGGGTTCAAACCAACTACACTTAATTGTGTTGCTAGTTGCATTAGCATCATGATCATGCATCATATTGTCGCATTGCATTGATTGTGTTCTTTATCTGTTGCCGGTGTTTGTTCCCTCTCAGTAGACGTTGTTCCGACGATGAGTTCGATGACACCGATGAAGAGCTATACTATCTTCAGAAGTGCCAGGCAAGCAAACCCCCATTGAGCATTCCGATACAATCCCACTCTCTCGCTCCTGCTCTCTTTTACTGCATTAGGACAACAATGTTTTGAACTGCTTTTTGTTGCGGTAGCTGAACCCCTTTCCTCTACATGACCTGTCATTGCCACAGTAAATAGTTCAAACCCACTAGCATGAGTAGGAGTTGTTTGAGCCATGTTGTGCCTACTCATCCATGCTTGTATGTCATGCCTGCTATTGCTTAGAGTTGTGTCAGGTCTGATTCATCAGGGATGAATTGGAATGGTGATGAACATGTCCTACTGTGTGTGAACACGATTTGGTAAAGGTAGCGGTGAGAGGCTATGTAGGAGTACAAGGTGGATTGTCTCACTAGAACCGTCCTAAAGAACTGAGTTCTGTGTAAGTTGTCCAATGACTAGCTACTACCACGCATTGGAATGCTTAAGTGCCCCTCTCGACTTATTAATCAACTCGATCTCTGTCCAAGAGTTGCAACTAGTTTCTGGTGTTTGTAGGTAGTGCTAGTAGTCTACCAAGTGGCATCCGGTACATGTGGGCTTGGGACAGACTAGGTGCAGTGGCCCGATGTATCAAGTGGAACCTGGATGGTGGGCTTGGGAACCCTGTACACATCGTTTGGAGCCGTGAGCGACACCCCGGCCGGATCTCCTTACGGATGGAACCCGAATAGGCGATAAACCTGGACTAGAGTCTTGTGTGGTTAGTCAGGTCGTGGCCGACACCCTCGCCAGGCTTCCGCTTGAAGGTTGCCGAGATACACGACGTGTACGTGGCGGTAAGTGGCGAGAGCGTGTGTGAAGAAGTACACCCCTGCAGGGTTAACATGATCTATTCGAATAGCCGGGTCCGCAGTTATGGACTTCTTGGATGCTTATGTGGTACATAGACAAGTGAAAGTGGATACTATAAAATACTCAAGACAAGTGTGAGTGCTATGGATGGCCTTCTCGTAGGGAGACAGGAGCGGATCCATAGTGGTGTGTTGATTGGTGAATATGTGGACTCGTGTGCGCCACCTCAAAAGAGTTACTTGCAGTTGCAGTTTAGGATAGCCACCGAGTCAAAGCCGGCTTGCTGCAGTCAAACTCCACCACCCCTTTGTTGATACTGATGCATATGTAGATAGTTCTGATGTAAGTCTTGCTGAGTACCTTTGTATTCACGTTTGCTTAATTTATGTTTTGCAGAGAGACTTCAATCTCACTAGTGGTTCCGCGTGGACTTCGACGTTTAGCTTGTTACCTCAGCTACGATCTTGTGCCCTCGGGAGGGTCTTGTAGATAGTCAGGCTTCTCCGCCTTTTTCTTTGTAGTTGTATGTACTCACACTTGTTATGCTTCCGTTGCCTGTATGCTCTGTATGTTGGGTCATGTGACCCCTGTTTGTAATAAATGCTATGATGGATCTTCTAGGCCTTTATCTATATGAGTTATTGAGTTATGTTGTGATGCCATGTTGTACAACACATACTTGCATGTTATGCGTACGTGTAATGTGTATTGCTATGTGTGGTATCCGACACATAGTTGTCTACCCTTGGTAGCCTATCTTACAGGGAAATGTCTCCTAGTGCTTCCACTGAGCCTTGGTAGCTTGCTACTGCTCCGGAACACTTAGGCTGGCTGGCATGTGTCCTTCTTCGTTCCTGTGTCTGTCCCTTAGGGGAAATGTCACGCGTTGTTCCTTTAAGTCCTTGTAGCTTGCTACGACTTGGGTTCATACGTTGATGACCGACACGTTCATTGCTGGGTCATGTATGCTTGTCTTTGTAATTTAGTGCCACTTTTGGTTTATAACTGGTCATGTCGGCCCGGGTTCTCTGTCATATGGATGTTAGCAACACTATCATATACGTGTGCCAAAATGCGCAAACGGTCCCAGGCCAGGTAAGGTGGCACCCGTGGGGATACCGTGCGTGAGGCCGCAAAGTGATATGATGTGTTACAGGCTAGGCCTGTGTGACTTAGGATCGGGGTCCCGACAATATTACTCATATAAATAGAAGAACCATTATTCTCTTATTTAAATGAATAATCGTCTCGCAACAAACAAGATCCAAATATAACTTTCATGCTCAATGTTGGCACCAAATAACAATTATTTAGGTCTAAAACTAATCCCGAAGGTAGATGTAGAAGTAGCGTGCTGACGGCGATCACATTGACTTTGGAACTATTTCCCACGCGCATCGTCTCCTCGTCCTTAGCTAATCTTCGTTTAATCCGTAGCCCCTGTTTCGAGTTACAAATATTAGCAATCGCAAATACCCAGGTGCTACTACGAGCATTAGTAAGGTACACATCAATAACATGCATATTGAATATACCTTTGTTCACTTTGCCATCCTTCTTATCCGCCAAATACTTGGGGCAGTTCCGCTTCCCGTGTCTAGTCCCTTTGCCGTAGAAGCACTCAGTTTCAGGCTAGGATTCAGACTTCGGTTTCTTCGCGGGATTAGCAACTGGCTTGCTATTCTTCTTGAAGTTCCCCTTCCTTCCCTTGCCCTTTTTCTTGAAACTAGTGGTCTTGTTAACCATCAACACTGAATGCTCCTTTTTGATTTCTACCTCCGCAGCTTTGAGCATAGCGAAGAGCTCGGGAATTGTCTTCTACATCCCTTGCATATTATAGTTCATCACGAAGCCTTTACAGCTTGGTGGTAGTGATTGAAGAAATCTATCAATAACACTATATTTGTCAACTTTGCAACCAAGTTGAGTCATGTGATTGTAGTACCTAGACATTCTGTGCAAGTGTTCACTGATAGAACTATTCTCCTCCATCTTGCAACTATAGAACTTATTGGAGACTTCATATCTCTCAATTCAGGCATTTGCTTGAAACATTAACTTCAACTCTTGGAACATCTCAGATGCTCCATGACATTCAAAACGTCTTTAAAATCCCGATTCTAAGCCGTAAAGTATGGCACACTGAACTATCAAGTAGTCATCAGAACGAGCATGCCAGATGTTCAGAATGTCTAGAGTTGCTCCTGCAGCTGCCCTGTCACCTAGCGGTGCTTCCAGGACATAATTCTTCTGTGGAGCAATGAGGATAATCCTCAAGTTACGGACCTAGTCCGTGTAGGTGTGATAACCCTCAACCGTAAGGGATCGAGATAGTCTTCGCGGGTAAGAATAACCCAATTTATTGATTCGACACACGGGGAGCCAAAGAGTATTTATAAGCTTTGACAGTTGAGTTGTCAATTCAACCGCACCTGAAATATACTTACTTGCAACAAAAGATAAGTGGTAACAGTGATATGATAGTGATGACAGTAATAGTAAAAGTAAACAGCAAAAGTAAATAGCAGTAGTAAATGGCAAAAGTAGCAACTAGTGACAAGCAGGGTTTAAAACACTGTAGGCTAGGGAGATGGATGGTTGGGCGCTGCATGGATGAGATAGATTCTAACTTGGGGCACGGCACACGGAAAAGTAATGACCATCTAGGCAAATATCAAACATTAGGCATGTATCCCGTAGGTAGTTGTGCGTGCTTGCAATAAGAACTTGCACAACATCTTTTGTCCTACCATCCCGCTACGAACGGGGCCAAAAGGAACTTATGGATATTAAGGTGCTCCTGTCAAAGAGCACCGGAACAAAGCAATGAACTCAATGGATACATGTAATCTTCAAACTACGGACCATCCCCTTTGGTGTCCCAAGCTGTCACTTTTGGGATCGCCGGTTCTGGACTGTAACAGGTGCAAACAACTCATAGATAGGATCACGAACACAAATATATTCATGCAAACACATATGGTTCAGATCAGAAATCATGGCACTCGGGCCCTAAGTGTCAAGCATTAAGAATAACAAGGTGAAGCAAAGATGATAAACACCCTAGTAGATGATAGGCAACATGCCCCCAACGATCTGATAAACTATTACATGATCTAACTCATCCAATCCCTACCATCCCCTTCACCTACAGCAGGGGAATTACTCACACATGAAAGGGGAAGTCATGGAGGGATGATAGAGTGGTGATGATGATGACGATGGCGATGATCTCCCCTCTCCGGAGGCCAATTCAGCCTCCAGATTAGCCCTCCCGAGGAAGAACAGAGGGTGGCGGCGGCTCCGCGATGGAAAACTGCGAAAGAACTTCTCATCTGGGGTCTCTGCGTCGGGAGTAAAAATACGAGGCAAAGTAGGGCACCAGGGGGTGTGGGACCCACCCAGGCGGCCCCCCGGCGCGGCCCAGGGGGGCGCGCCCACAGGGCGCCTAGGCACCCCCTGGCCCCCCTCTGGCCCCACTTCTGGCTCCTGGTTCCTTCGGGTGCGTGGATTTTCTGTGATTTTTCGTGGATTTTTCCGAGATACCTAAAAATCCGTTTTCCTGCACACAAATAAACCATACATGCAGCTCTGCTGAAAACATCGTCAGTCCGGGTTAGTTTAGTCCAAATCATGCAAGAATGAGGCCAAAACAATATCAAAAGTGTTTGGAAAAGTAGATACGTTTGAGACGTATCAACTCCCCCAAGCTTAGCAAATTGCTTGTCCTCAAGCAATTCAGTTCAACGAACTGGACGCGACAAAGAAAACTTTGAAAAACTCTTTTGCTTCATTAGATGTATATAAGCATGTACTACGAAAAGAGTTTAGCAAGTATTGAAACAATACTTATGAGGACAATGCAAGGAGCAATCCTTCTTTCAAGTGACCAGTCACAAATACTTAAAAGTAAATAATATATTACTGAAAATCAATACAAGATTACATTGCACCTAGCTTGAGCATATAAGGGTGTTATCTTGCTAGCCTCCATGAGTGAAGCAAAACATAAATGCAGAGACTCCTCCAGAGTTTTAAAGGAGACTAGAACTAAGAATTTCAGAATAAATCATATCACAAGTATGCAGAAGACAATGTAATACTTTGGGACAATGCACATTACACTCAGAATGACAATTATGCTCTCCTAGTCGGTGCTTTGAAGAAAGAAGGTGAGACTCTCGAACCGTGGCTTTTATTGGCAGGGTTGAAAACCCGTGGTCGGAAACAAAAACTAAACATGTACCAGAGCTCTTGGTTTTAAAAACAGAAGTAAACATGTTTTGAGAAGTGCATATTTCGTCAACGAATGCTAGCAGATAACTCAATCACTTTTTGAGTGGACAAGTCTCGAGGAACGGCTCCCGCATGAGGACGATCACATCCTCTTAATCTCCTTTGTTTATCACTGCCAAAGTTTTATGATTTCTCATGAACAAAGCGTGAAGGAGGGTTTGTTTGTTATATTATCTTTTTGAGCCGGGCGCACTCAATGCCAGTTCCTTTTCGTATTAGGGGTTTGCACATTAGACATACAATCCTGTCGGGGGAAACTGTCCTCCCACGAGCACCTATGGGACCGGAGCCCCTTGTACGTTGCGGTAAGGGAGCGGAGGGAGCACGAAGAGCAGATCGTGGAGCACACGCGGGCAGTTTACCCAGGTTCGGGCCGCGCGGACGCGTAAAACCCTACTCCTGCTTGGATTATATTGAAGTTGTGAGCTCGGGAGCTTGAAGAGCTAGCTACACCGAGCAAGAGAGCTGTCTAGGTTCCGAACCCTTTCTACGTTGTGCATGGGCCTCCTTTTATAGCTCAAGGGGTCACCGATAGGTGTATGAACAGTGAACGAACAGTGGTCTTCACCTAACCTTGACAGTGGGGGACAAGGGCATTAAATGCCCGTCACCGTCGACCCCAAAAGCGCCCATCCATGCTTCTCCTTTCGCCACGGCGGTAGCCTCGTCATCGTGGCGTGCCACCGTGTCCCCCAGGCTGCACAGCCATTGGCCACGCGTCCCTGGAAGGGCCCCAGGGCGACGCGTGGGCCGATGAGCTGGAGCGCGGGCACACAGCGCAGGCTTCCCCCGGCAAGCGCCTTGCCGGGGTCTCGATCTTGCCGGGCCCGGAAGCTTGTCGCTCCCCGGGTCCTGCCGGGGCGCAGGGCGCGCCGAGGCATGTCTTCTGAGATGCAGTCTTCTGGTCTTCCTGGCAAGCTCCTCTTGCCACGGTCTTGTGTTAATGTGGTAATCTTGAGCCTGGGACGGCCTTCCCGGCAAGCTCCACTTGCCGGGGTCTTGATCTTCTGTCTTGTATACTTTGTTTCTGAATGGCTTCATAGGGACCGAGAAGGTTTCCGGTGAGCACGTGGTGAGCCCTGCCGCGTGAAGCTGCTACTGCCCGTGCACAAGTTGGGGTACTAAGGTACCCCTATCTTAGTACACCGACAGGAGCCCCCGGGCCTGGGCCACACACGGTGCCGAGCGCTGTTGGGCCAGGCCCAAAACAGTGCACGGGCACACGCGGCCCACGGCACGTCGTATCTCCTTCCGTATCCGCCGCGTCCCTCCCTAATGGCACGCGTCGATTGCGTCGTCGTGGGAGAGATCGTGGCCTCGTTCTTTAATGGGAAATGCGGAGCGTCCCCCACTTCCCCCTTAAAAGCAGAGAAAGCAGAGGCAGTTTCCCTCCTTCGTCTTCATTGCGTCTTCATCCTCCAGAAATCCTCCGCTGCTCTTTACCTCCACCCCTCCTCCGCCGTCTTCCGCATCCGCGGCGCCGTCGAGCTCCTCGCCTCTTCCCTCGCCGCCTCCGCCATGGCTCCGAAGAGCGAGAAGGCGAAAGCGGACAAGGCTAAGGAGAAATCCGAGCAGGCGGCGAAACTTGCCGCCCTGCGGAAGAGGAACGTGGTCTTCGCGCCGAGGCTCAGCGCGAAGGAGCTACGGAACAAGTACTACCTCTTCTGGTCCGGGGAGACCAAAGCTCATCCCCGCACCAGAGCCTTCCCCGCCGTCGCCAGAGATTTGTTTCCCGGCGGGTATTTCTTCTTCGCTGCTTTCTTTCACTGTGGATTGTGCCCTCCGTACTCGGAGTTTTTCTGTGACATTATGAACACATATGGCCTCCACCTCCTAGACTTTACCCCCAACGCCATCCTTACGATGGCTGTTTTCGCACATCTGTGCAAAAACTATGTTGGGATCCATCCAAATGTAGCACTCTTTCGCCATTTCTTTATGCCTAGAGTAGAGGCTGGCGCCCCCCTTTCCGGCGGCATCTCCTGGATCTTCCGGTTGAACAAGAAGGATTCATACCTGAAGGGAGAACTCCGCGGCAAGTGGGAAGAATGGCGTGCAGATTGGTGCTGGGTAGTAGAGGACAAGCCGGAGCCTTTCACGGCGCCACACACAACAGCCATAGTGCGCGGTAGGAATTGGAGCGAATTAGCCCCGGAGGACAACAGATTCAGTATTGCCCTCGTCAGGATCATTCGTCTCCGGGTAGCTAATCTGACCATCGGAGAGGTTGGGGCAGATTTCCTCCGCCGCCGCATTGCCCCTTTACAAGAGAGGAAAAGGCCCGCCTGGGAATTTGGCAATGCGGCGGATATCATGAGGCTGCGCCCAGGATTAAACTTCAATTTCACCGCTTTGGAGCTGAAAGGAATGGTCCGAGAGCTCTTCAAGCACGACCCGGCCCATCCAGAGTGGTTCAGACCCGCCAAGGGAGTAGTGCCACTGTGCAATAGCACCGCCTGCGACTCCTTGCGCGCAATGATGCTGGAGTGCGACTCCCACGACATCGTCCCCACCTGGATCCAGCCTCCGGCAGATACAATGCTGAGCTTCTTCGACAATCTGGTCGAGGTGCCCAAGAACCCCGAGGAGAACAGGGGCCTTACCCGGGCCACTACGGCCCGGGATATAGCTTATATTGCTTCCCGGATGGAAGAGGCCGCCGCAGCTGCAGCGGCGGGAGATTTCGGATTCACCGTTGACGAGGCGCAGGCCGCGGACGAAGCGTGCCACGCAGAGGAGGCAGAGATCCGCAGGCTGCTCAAGCTTCCGCCCGAGGAGTTTGCCGGGGTCCCCTCCCTGAGGCTTTCCGGGATACCCGGGGTTGTGAGCGAGGTCGCCGCAGGGAGCGAGGTTGCCGGAGGGAGCGGAGCCGCCGGAGGGGGCGGAGCCGCCGGGCAAAGTGCTGGGCCCAGCGGGCCTGCCGGGGAGGAGGAGGAGGAGGACGTCGAGGCCGATGAAGACACCGGCGGAACTCTGGGACTTGATGACGACGCCTCCTCGTCCTCAGAGAACTCCCCGCCTCTGGCAAGTCCTAAGCAAACACCGAGGAAGCGCCTCCGCAAGGCGGCTACAGCGACGAGGACGCAGGCGCCCCGACAGCAGCCTGCTCGCCGGGCGACGCGCGCCACCAGGGCGAGCCAAACCGCGACGGAGGCGCCCCGCGCACCAGCGCCAAGCGGAGGAGGATCCTCCCGGAGCGAAGCGGCCGCTCCGCCTGCTCCTCGGGCCTCGGCGTCAACGGAGGCTGGGTCTTCGCAGCCCCCAGCCCCGGAGACCGCCAAGCGTCCGAGGGAGCCTTCTCCTCCTGCTCCTCGCGCGGGAGCATCTCAGGTGGAGTTCGACTTCTCCGCCCTCAGCTCCGACGACGACGAGGAAGAGGAGTAAGTACTTGCTGCTTGTAACTTCTTCGATTTTGACTTGGTCTCTCTTGATGATTCTAATCTTGTTCTTGCTTTGCTTTCAGGACCCTGGCCCAGCGGACGGCGAAGAGGGCCAAGATCCCCGTGGTTGAGGTCGAAGACGACTCGCCCACCGCGGCGACCGGAGACGCGCCAGCGGTAAGCTTGCCGGATCAACCCGCTGCTCCGAGGAGCAGCCCCCAGCGCAGCCCCCAGCGTAAGTCTGGTTTTTGTCTTTCTGATTGGCGGGCGCGCTTGAGGTTTTTGCTTGTACTAATATCTTGTTGTCTTGTTTGTCTCGTGCAGAAGTGGAGCCGCAGTCGCAGGAGCACCCGGAGACTGCCCCCGACGAGCTGCATGCCCCACCATCCCCGCCAAGGGCGAGCTCCCCGGCGAGGGAGAGCGCTCCGCCAAGGACGGGTACTCCGCCAAGGGCGAGTACCCCGCCAAGGGCAAGCAGCCCGACAAGGGTGGCCACCCCGCCAAGGGAGGGCGCGGGCGGCCCTCCGCCAGCAGGGGCCACCGCTCCACCGCCAAGGGAGGACTCCCCGGCGAGGGAGCCTGTCGTCGAGGAAGTCCGTGAAGGTGAGTCTTGCAACTTCATCTTTTTGAACTTGTCTTTTTGGATATTTGCTTGATCGTTTCTTTCCTTCTTCTTCTGCTAGATCCTCCTGCACCGGAGCGGATGGAGACAGAGACCGCCGGTGAGGAGGGCGCACAAGGCGGCGGCGGCAACGCCACTGCCGCTGAGGGCATGGCTGGAGCCAACGAGCCTGCCGCTGAGGAGACCGCCCCGACCGCAGACGCCGCGGCTGGGGAAGGGGGCGGCGACCACACTGCTGGCCCGGAGGCAGCAGGAGCGTCAAGCGCTGCACCGGCCACCGACCCCTCCGCCGCCACGGAGCAGCCATGCATCTATCTTGAGGCCCCCAACGGAGTCTTCATACAAGTCCCGTGGGGGTCTTCGTCGCGAGCCCCCGTGATGGGAGAGACCTATGAGGGAGAGGTCCTCGCCTCCGCGGGGTTGAAGGTCGTTGAAGCACTTGGTGGTGGAGACGAGCCCGAAGAGGAGAAGCTCCTCCGCCGGCTCCTGGCCCTTTACCGGGCCAGGCAGGCGAAACTGGACTCCCGGGAAGCTCTTGCCGCCAAGGCTGGAGTTGACTTGGAGAAGCGTGCCGCGGAGCTCCGCGCCGCCAACCAGGCGGCCCTCCGCAACTTGGCGAAGGAGCGCGAAAGGCTTGCCGAGGAGCAGCAAGAGTTTCTCCTTGAGAAGGCTGAGGCCGAGGAGCAGCAGCGCTTGGCTGGTGAAGAGCTGTCCCGGCGAGAAGGAGCGCTCAGCCAGCGGAAGGTTGACCTCGACGCCCACGAGGACGACCTCACCGCCCGGGAGCAGGCCATTGGCGGAGCCTTGAAGGAGGCGAAAGATGCCGCTGCCGCCGCGGAGACCGCCAAGAGGAGCCTGGAGCTCAAGGTGGAGCAGCTGGAGCAGTACCTGAAAGCAAGTGAGGACAGAGTCACCGCGCTCAACGTGGAGCGGGAGAAGGATGCCCACACAAACTCCGACTTGTAGGTACGACTCTCCAAGAAGGGCGACGAGCTCACTGCCGCCAAAGATTCAATCGCTGACTTGGAGTTGAAGGTCTCCACTTTGACCGATTCGCTGGACGCCGCCCGGGATCGCGAGACGAAACTGAAGGACGAGCTCCGCAAGGAACGAGGCCTGGTGGAGAGCGCCGCCGTCTCAGCGAACAACTTCAGCCGGGCGGTGGAGCAGTGGACTGACGATCTGTTCGCTTCCGCTGCGAATATTGACAAGGAGCTGATGGCGCTGAGGGTTGAGCACCTTGTGTACTCTCCGGACGAGAATCTCCCCCACAGCGCCAAGTTAAGTCTCTTCTTCAGGGGAATTGCGCCGGTGCTTGCACGGCTGCAGGAGAAGCTCCCCGCGCAGCTGGCCGACGAGTCGCGTCAGCTCTGCGCGGGCACCTTGGAGCGCGTCTTGACGAAGATAGTCTACCGCAACCCTGGCATCAATCTTGTGAACGTCCTCCGCAGCTTGCCGGATGATGCAGATCAGGAGGCGTTGAAGGCGCAGGTCGCCCACATCGTCGCCAAGGTGAACAAAATCTCAAGGCGTGAAGGCGACCGGGTGGATTAGGCCCCCTTTCTTTCTGTTTCCTTCGCCGCTGCAAAGTATGTTATGGGCATGAATCAATTAGTTATTGCGGCAAGTTATCCTTGTAATATACAGTCTTATTTTGATCAATCAGTGCAGTGTTATCCCCCTTGCTTTGGTCCTTTACTTTGTATGCTTTTTACCCTACGCTTTTAGGGGACTTGCCGGCAAGGGGCCCTTGCCGCGAGCGCTGAGTGCTGGACTCTGAGCAGCCTGCTGGCAAAGGACCTTGTCGGCAAGCAACCTTGCCGCAGCTAGTCGCAACACACTTAGCTTGCTGAGCGAACTCGAAAACGAGGTAAGGGCGCGACACTTGTCGCAGCTCTCTTAAGTCGTTGAGCGTGCTCGGAAACAAAGTAAGGGTGCGGCTAGCCACGGGTAGGTTCCTCCGCGTACAGGTTTTCCATACAAAGTGTGGTTGTTCAAGGAAGACAACTAAAATTTAAAATTTTGGACTGCTCAAATTCTGGTAACTTAGCTTTCATAGTTCGTCCATTCCCCGGCAAGCTTCTCTTTCTTGAACAGCACTTGGTTCATCCTCCACCTCCTTCCCCCCCCGGCAAACTTGTGCGCGAGGAACGTTCCTTCTGCTTAAGAGGGAAAGAAAAAGAGAAGGGGAACACAAGTATAGGGCTTCTTGGCCCATTAATGCTTACCGGAGATGTAAGTTGCACAAGATGCCAAATAATGCATGCAAATAACAAAGAAAAGCATGGAAATGGCAAATAGTGCGAAACACAAAAGCTTTACTGATGCACGGGATCTGCGCCCGGCTTTGTACAAAGGTTTACATGCAACAGCGGCAAGACTCATACAAAAGGTGGTTGCCGGAGCGGATCACGGCAACCGCGCCTTATGGGTGAAACTTGCGAAGATGCTCTATGTTCCAGGAATTGCTCACCGGTAAGCCTTCTTCGGTCTCAAGGCGGACAGCGCCGGGCCTTGTGACTTGTCTCACCCGATAAGGGCCTTCCCACTTCGGCGTCAACTTGTTGGAATTCTTGGCGGACTGAACACGCCGAAGAACAAGGTCGCCTTCCTCGAGACTCCTGGCCTTAACCTTGCGGCTATGGTAGCGGCGCAAGGCTTGCTGGTATCGAGCAGCTCGTACAGCAGCCTGGAGACGTTCCTCCTCAAGGAGCAATGCATCATCTTGTCGCAGTTGCTCTTGCTCAAGCTCATCATAAGCGAGCACTCGAGGAGATCCGTATACGAGTTCCGTGGGGAGAACTGCCTCTGCTCCATAGACAAGAGCAAAGGGCGTCTGTCCGGTGGCTCGACTTGGTGTCGTTCTGATTGACCAAAGAGCCGCCGGCAACTCCTCTATCCAGTTTCTTCCGCACTTGCGCAGCCTGTCGAAGGTTCTTGTCTTGAGTCCGCGCAGCACTTCAGCATTGGCCCTCTCCGCTTGACCATTGCTCCTCGGGTGAGCAACAGAAGCGAAACAGACCTTGGCGCCAAGGTCTTGGACGTACTGCATGAAGGTGCGACTTGTGAACTGTGTGCCGTTATCGGTGATGATCCTGTTCGGGATTCCGAAACGGCAAACAATTGACCTGAAGAACCTGACTGCTGACTGTGCTGTCACCTTTCTCACTGGTTCCACTTCTGGCCACTTTGTAAACTTGTCGATTGCAACGTACAAGTATTCATAGCCCCCGACAGCACGGGGAAAGGGGCCGAGGATATCGAGCCCCCAGACCGAGAAGGGCCAGGACAAAGGAATCGTCTGGAGAGCTTGAGCTGGCTGGTGAATTTGCTTGGCATGGAACTGGCACGCCTCACACTTGGATACTTGTGCAGTTGCATCTTGGAGGGCTTCTTGCCAAAAGAACCCTTGCCGGAATGCTTTCCCGGCAAGTGCCCTTGCGCCAATGTGGTGGCCACATATGCCTCCATGTATTTCTGCCAACAGCTTCTGTCCATCTTCCCTGGAAATGCACTTCAACCTGACACCATTGAGTCTTCTTCTGTACAGTTCATTGTCAATGAACTGGTACATACTTGACTGCCTGGTTATTTTCTCTATTTCTTCTGGCTCGTCGGGAAGTTCCCCAGTTTGCAGAAAACGGACGATTTGCTGTGCCCATGCCGGAGCTCGAGGCTCAACGGCAAGGACTAAAGGCATGAGGGCCGCTGCGGGAACCCCAGCTTCTACGGCAAGGACCTCTGATACTGCCGGAGCTGATGATCCCCCGACAAGCCCGCCGGGGCAAGGCTTGTCGGTAACGCTTGCTTCAACTGTACAGACCCTTGGGTCTGCAGGAGCAAACTGTTCCTCAGCGTTTTGGTTGTTGTTCTTGGGGACCTTGGCGGCGGCTTCAGGGAGATCCGCCGGCAAGTAGTCGCCGGAGACCAACTTTCTCTTATTGTTCTGCCCAACTGATGGTGTAACGGATGGCTGAGTTAGCTTGAGCAGGAAGGTCCCTGGTTCCACAGGTAACTTCATTGCAGCACACTTTGAGATGCCATCTGCAATATCATTCTGAGCTCTCGGGACGTGCTCCATTTGCAGACCTTCAAAGTGCTCTTCAAGCTTCCTCACTTCATCTACATAAGCTTCCATCAAAGGGCTCTGGTAACTCTTATTCACTTGTCGGACCACCAACTGTGAATCTCCCCGCACAATCAACTTCTTGATCCCAAGCTCGGCTGCAATCCTGAGGCCGGCAAGCAAGCCTTCATACTCAGCAGTATTGTTTGTTGCTTGTTCCTTGGGAAAGTGCATCTGGACAACATACTTGAGGTGCTCTCCGGTGGGTGCTATGAGCACCACGCCGGCACCGGCGCCTTGCAGCGAGAAAGCACCATCAAAGTACATTACCCATTCGCTGGTCACTTCTTGTACGGGGACGCTTGTCTCTGGAACTTCTTCATCCGGTGTTGGGGTCCATTCTGCTATAAATTCTGCCAAAGCTCTGCTCTGTATAGTTGAAGTACTCTCAAACTTGAGACCAAAGCTAGACAGCTCTAGTGCCCACTCAACGATCCTGCCTGTTGCTTCTGGATTCTGCAATATCCTCTTCAACGGAAAGCGAGTGACTACTGTTATCTCATGTGCTTGGAAGTAATGGCGCAGCTTTCTCGAGGCCATGAGGAGTACGAAAAGCAACTTCTGCACCCCAGAGTATCTTGATCTAGCCCCCTGCAAGAGGGAACTTACAAAATACACTGGGCGCTGCACCATCTTCCTTCGCACTTCTCCTTGCTCATGCGCAGAGTTGTCCTTGTCGGGGCCAGAGCTAGCCGGTGGAGCTCCCTGCTTGTCGCTGGATTCGCTTGCCGGAGGTGTGGGCTCTTCCTCTGCCTCCCTTTCCGCTACCAACGCAGCACTAACCACTTGATTGGTTGCCGCTAAGTATAGCAGCAACTTCTCTTGTGGCCTAGGTGCGACAAGTATTGGAGTGGAGGACAAGTATCCTTTCAAATCCTGCAGCGCTGCCTCCGCTTCCGGAGTCCATTTCATAGGACCTGCCTTCTTTAAAATTTTAAAGAAAGGCAAGGCGCGCTCTGCGGATTTTGAAATGAACCTGCTGAGGGAAGCCACACAACCAGCAAGTCTCCTTACGTCCTTGACGCGCTTCGGGGCTTCGATCTGCTCGATGGCTTTTATCTTGTCGGGATTGGCATTAATCCCTCTCTAGGACACAAAGAACCCGAGAAGCTTGCCGGAGGGGACTCCGAAGACGCACTTCTCGGGGTTCAACTTAAGCTGGATCTTGCGCAGATTTGCAAATGTTTCTTCCAAGTCTTGGATCAGGGTATCTTTGCTCTTGCTCTTGACCACTATGTCATCCATGTAAGCCTCTACATTTCTGTGTATCTGTGGCTCAAAAGCAGTGTGCACCACCCTTGCAAATGTTGATCCTGCATTCTTCAATCCAAAGGGCATGCGTATGAAGCAATACGTGCCGCATGGAGTAATAAATGCAGTCTTCTCTTCATCTTCCTTGGCCATGAATATCTGGTGGTAGCCTGAGTATGCATCAAGGAAGGAAAGCAGCTCACATCCAGCGGTGGAGTCAACAATCTGGTCGATACGCGGCAAGGGAAATGGATCCTTGGGACATGCTTTATTCACATCAGTGAAGTCTATACAAAGTCTCCACTTCCCGTTGGCCTTGCGTACGACAACTGGATTGGCCAACCACGTGGGATGGATCACGCCTCTAACTAGGCCTGCTGCTTCTAGCTTTTTTATTTCTTTAGCGATGAATTCTTGGCGCTCCACGGCTTGCTTCCTGACCTTCTGCTTGACGGGCCGCGCATGAGGACAAACAGCAAGCTTGTGCTCAATTACCTTCCTGGGAACGCCGGGGATGTCAGATGGTTGCCACGCAAACACATCGACATTCGCCCGCAGGAAGGCAACGAGCGCGCTTTCCTATTTGCTGTCAAGTGTAGCACTGATGGTGAAGGTACCACCAGCGCCGTCCTCCTTGGCGGACACCTTCTTGGTCGCTGGTGGAGCGGCCATCCCTTTCTTGCACTTGCCGGTGGAGCTCGATGGAACGTCCTCGACGGCAGCGCAGCACTCCGAAGAGGTGCGTTTGCCGGAGTGGGCCCCAGAGCTCTTGCCGGACTTGGTCTTGGTCTTCCCCCCGGGAGCTTCAGCGGCAAGTGTGTTGCTTTCTGCCGCGGCTGCTGCATCCCGGTATATCTTGTCGGCGCAGATAAGCGCGTCCTTCTTGTCGCCAGGGACAGAGATGACGCTTATCGGCCCCGGCATCTTGAGTATGTTATAGGCATAGTAGGAAGCTGCCATGAACTTGGCGAGGGCAGGACGTCCAAGTATCCCATTGTATGGCAATGGGATATCGGCCACGTCGAAGGTTATCCTCTCCGTCCTGAAGTTGAGTTCCCCGCCAAAGGTCACTGGCAGAGTAATCTTCCCCTTCGTCTTGCTCCTCCCCGGGTTTATTCCTTGGAACGATCCGGTTTCTTCGAGCTCGCCGTCTGGGATCTGGAGTTTCTTGATCACAGCCGAGGAGATTAAGTTCAGGCCGGCCCCGCCGTCAACCAACATTTTGGTGACCTTGAGGTTGCGGATGGTTGGTGAGACCAACATCGGCAAGCACCCGACCGCCGTTGTGCGGTCAGGGTGGTCCTCGAGATCAAAAATGATGGGCGTGCTGGACCACTTCAGCAGCCTTCGTGACTCGACGGGCGGCTCAGCTGCGTTTACTTCCCGCACCCACTGCTTGAGTTGGCGGTGGGAAGTGTGCAGAGAGGCGCCTCCGTCGACACACAGAACTTCTGTTGCCTTCTGGAACTCCTGCTCGCTGTTATCTCCTTCCTCCATGTCGTCGTCGTCGTCTTCTTCCTCATCCTTGTCGCGGCCCCGGGGAGGTCGATCACCTTGCCGCTGCTTAGCCTTGCCGCGGCGTCCTTCCCGGCCATTGAATGGCCGCTTCTTGCTTGGCTCTCCTCCACCACCTTGGGCCTTCTCCTTGTCGCGCCGCTCGTATTCAGCTTTCTGCTGCTCTACGAGGTACTCGACTCGCTTGCAGTTCGAAAGGTCGTGGCCCTTGGTGCGGTGGATCTTGCAGTATTGCTTGTCGGAGCCGTCCTGCTTGTCGGCTGCCGCTACAGGGGCAGGTTCCTTGCCGGAACCGCCAGCCTGTGCAGTCTTGGCGGGAGCCTCCTTGCCGGACTGCTCGACGACCAGCACTTCCTTGCTCTTCTTTCTTCTGTTGTTTCGCCGCCGGCTCTTCTTTGTCGGGGCGGCGTCCTCGCTGTCGCTTCCTCCTGCGCCAGCATCCTCTCCGGGGAGTTTCCTCCCCTCTTCAGCGCGCGCGCACTTGTCGGCCAGAGCGTAGAGCTCGCTGACATCCCGTATCTTGGTCATGGCCATCTCTTCCCGCATGCGGCGGTTACGCACGTTCTGGTGGAACGCGCTGATAACCGCGGCGGGGTGGACGTCGGGAATATTGTGCTGCACGCGGCTGAATCGTTGAATGTACTTGCGCAGGGATTCTCCTTCCTTCTGGGCCAAGATGTGGAGATCACTTTCCTGGCCGTGGGGTTTGTGGCCGCCCGTGAAGGCGCCAACAAATTGGTGGCACAGATCTGCCCACGAAGAAATGGAGCCTTCCGGCAAGTGCATAAGCCAAGAACGGACGTTTGGCTTAAGCACTAGCAGGAAGTAGTTTGCCAGTATCTTCTCGTCGCGTCCCCCGGCAGCCTGCACCGCGATGGTGTAGATGCTGAGGAACTCCGAGGGGTGTGTCTTGCCGTCGTACTTCTCGGGTACGTCGGGCTTGAAGTTTTTCATGCTGGGCCACTGGACGCGCCGCAGCTCACGGGTGAACGCAGGGCAACCTGCCGCGTACGGCAAGTCGCCTGGCTCACCGGGCGCGTACGTGTCGACAGCGGTCCCAGCACGGTGATCTGATTGTCGCCGGGCTTCTCGTCGGCGCTCAATGCGCGTCCGAGCGTCTTCTTGCCGCCGATCGTCGAGGACTTGGCGCTGGTCCCGACGAGCCCGCGGATCCGACGACGCCGTAGAGTCGTCGTCGACGTTAATCCAGCGGGGTGGCGTCTTCTGCTTCCGCGGCGGGGAGTGCACGGTGGTCGCACCCCCGGCGGTCTTGTCGCCGTCGGCCTTCGTCTGGTCGACTTGTCGTGGCCGCGATGTCGCCGGCTGCTGCGGCGTGTCGTTGTTGGCGAAGGCGATGAGGCTTTGGATCGTCGCCCTCCAGTCTTCGGCCTTGTCTGCCGCTGGAGGGAAGTCGAGGAGCAGTTGCGCTCTTGCGAGAGCTTCTGCTGGAGAGGAGGGGAGCGGCGGCGAGCGGTGCGAGGAGCGAGATATGCTCGGACTTCTAACAGGGTTAGAAGGAGCAGTTTCTCGCCCCGGCGACCGCGCCTTGCTCGTACCGGGACGGTGGCCTTGAGCGTCCCGCGATCCTCCGGTTTGTCCTTGGCCCAGCAAGCGAATGGTACCTCCTGTACCACGGCGCTGCTGGCCTGGCGTCTGCTGAGATAGACGTGGTGCATCTACGGACACCGAGGCCTTGGAATTGGCCCGGTCGTCCGTCTTGTCCTTGGATTTGGTGGCGCCGTGAGTTTCCTCGCCGGCGACCACCCTTCCGCCGGCGTCTCCTCCACCCACCGTTGGTTCTGGTGGTGGTGGGATCGACGCAGACGGGCCTGCGACCTCCGAAGCCTTCTTCTTCGGGGCCATGTTGTTGTTGCTGATGAAGTTGATGAAGCTGGAGAGGTTGATAAAGAATGCGCCCGCGTGAGCGCCGGATCAGGTTCGCACAACCTCGACGCCCCCTACCTGGCGCGCCAAAGATGTCGGGGGAAACTGTCCTCCCACGAGCACCTATGGGACCGGAGCCCCTTGTACGTGGCGGTAAGGGAGCGGAGGGAGCACGAAGAGCAGATCGTGGAGCACACGCGGGCAGTTTACCCAGGTTCGGGCCGTGCGGACGCGTAAAACCCTACTCCTGCTTGGATTATATTGAAGTTGTGAGCTCGGGAGCTTGAAGAGCTAGCTACACCGAGCAAGAGAGCTGTCTAGGTTCCGAACCCTTTCTACGTTGTGCATGGGCCTCCTTTTATAGCTCAAGGGGTCACCGACAGGTGTCAACGTAGAGGAGGGTAAAAATGTAACTTTGGTGGTAGTTGTAACAGTGCGGGAACAGTGAATGAACAGTGAATGAACAGTGGTCTTCACCTAACCTTGACAGTGGGGGACAAGGGCATTAAATGCCCGTCACCGTCGACCCCAAAAGCGCCCGTCCATGCTTCTCCTTTCGCCACGGCGGTAGCCTCGTCACCGTGGCATGCCACCGTGTCCCCCAGGCTGCACAGCCATTGGCCACGCGTCCCTGGAAGGGCCCTAGGGCGACGCGTGGGCCGATGAGCTGGAGCGCGGGCACACAGCGCAGGCTTCCCCCGGCAAGCGCCTTGCCGGGGTCTCGATCTTGCCGGGCCCGGAAGCTTGTCGCTCCCCGGGTCCTGCCGGGGCGCAGGGCGCGCCGAGGCATGTCTTCTGAGATGCAGTCTTCTGGTCTTCCTGGCAAGCTCCTCTTGCCAGGGTCTTGTGTTAATGTGGTAATCTTGAGCCTGGAACGGCCTTCCCGGCAAGCTCCACTTGTCGGGGTCTTGATCTTCTGTCTTGTATACTTTGTTTTTGAATGGCTTCATAGGGACCGAGAAGGTTTCCGGCGAGCACGTGGTGAGCCCTGCCGCGGGAAGCTGCTACTGCCCATGCACAAGTTGGGGTACTAAGGTACCCCTATCTTAGTACACCGACAAATCCAGGGGTGAAACTTGTCCAACTTAAAAAGATCATGAATTAACTACTACTTCCTCATGAGCTAAAACATAGGCACAAAAGAGAAATGCTTTTGATTAGTTTCGAGATGGTACATGAAAGTCTTCGTTAGGAATGGCAGGTAAATACCATGTATAGGAAGGTATAGTGGACTCATATGGCATTACTGGTTTTAAGGATTTTGGATGCACAAGCAGTCAGTCCGCTTAGTACAGGTGGAGGTTTAGCAAAAGACTGGGAAGCGACCAACTAGAGAGCAATAACGGTCATAATCATGCAGAGCGACAAAGCAACATTAAATCGGAAGTGATATAACTATTCTAAAACTCAAAGATCATCAAGGCAAAGTAGACTTTTTAGTCTTAAACATGTGTAAGCATGTGCCAAGTCAATCCAAAAATTCTCTAAAGAAAAATACCACCTTAGTATACCAGACTATGAACAGTGCAATGCATGTACATCATTTCAATAACACATTATATACTCTAGTTATTCGGGACTAGCCACAAGGAAAGCATGAACCACTGGAAGAGCATTGTAAACATAGCACTATGTCGTTACAAGCTGGTCTCTAGATCATAAGTACAGGCATATGTACAAAAGTAGAAACAATAAGAGTTCATACCGGTCTTCCTTGTTGCTTCCTTTCAGTCGATCTTCGTCATCACTGCTTGTCACTTGCACGATCGAACGTAGGAAATATAATCAAATGACATCACGGACTCGAGCTGATCTCTGAAAACAAAGCAAACTAAAGAGAGAAAGGAAATCTTTTTTGTTTTTTTTAAAGGTTGAATAAAAGCAAAAGAAAGAAAAAATCTTTTTGTTGTTTTTGCAAAGAGAGAAACAAATAAGAACGGGCAAAAACTTCGAAAAGATCAAAGCGAATAAAATGGATAATACAATGGAAAAGTGAGAAGGGCACGTACTCCCCCAAGCTTAGGCTTTTGGTCTAAGTTGGTAGCAGCTACTGCCCCCAGGAGCCTCCTGCTCCAGGGGTATGGTGGTGAGTCCAAGGGTCATAGAAGGATGCTGGCGCGTACACCGAACTCCTCGGAGTCTCCCACGAGGAAGGTTCCGAACGCCAAACAGAGGAAGACCCTTCACCAAAATCGGTGGCGGTCTCTTCCTGAAAATGTGGTATCTCACCGTGCCTCTCCTCGTCGGGCACAACCCCCTCCATGGGGTTATGAAACTGATGCTGTACCATGAACTCATCGAACTGGACAACATCAAAGGACCATTCGTTCCTGCGAGAAAAATCAAACAAAAGAGGTGCAGGTAGACGGATCTCGCATTCCGCGGAAGTTCCGAAACGCAAGATATAAATAAGATTATCAAGCTCAGAACCCATGGTAACAAACTTATGCCTTTTCATAGCAGCCAGATCAAAGCTTAAATAAGTAAAAGGAGTATCATCAGGGTGTGGGGTGCCTCCAAGATGCTCTAAGATAAGTGTGGCGTAAACGCCACCATATAAGTCCCCCTTGTTACCGTTCATAGCAAGGCGTCGAGCAATTAAGGTACCCAGATTATAATCAGACCTCCCTGAGAGGGATGCTGCCAGGATAGCAATATCCGGAGCAGAAATGTTGCTCGTGTTGTCGCGAGCTAACACCCCTCTAGCAATATAATATGCAAAATACCTGAGGTGAGGAAACAAGATGCTGGAGATCTTCGATCGATGAATAACCCTCGTACCCATGCTGCAGAGGGAGTTGATGACGGTTTTCAGCTCGGAGGGCTGAGTGGCCATCCTAGCCGTCCTCCCAACGTTCGGCACACCTATTATTTCACAAAAATTTCCCAAAGTCATGGTGATAAGATCATTATAAATTTTAAACTCAATAGCACCTGAATCATGATTATATCTAAAACTGTTAATGAAACTGGAGGTGAGTTTTTGATACTGAGTAACACGGCTCGTGACCAGCCGTGTCAAACCTGCATTAGCACAAAGATTATAAAACTCATCCTTGATTCCCGCAGCTTCCATGAATTCATCACATGGAAACGTCATCGCACGTGCTGGACTTGTGTCTTCCAACAACTCCAGGGGCACATGATCTTCATTATAGCTCACCCTAGCAGTCGATGGTGAAGCTGCGGCTCTAGTAACTCGATCGAAGTGTGCGGGCCTCCTCTTCTCAAGCCACCCTTTTGCCCTTCCTAACAAACTCATTTCTGAAATTTTCTAGAATTTACAAAAACGAGGATTAAAACCAAGTGAGCTAAGGCAAACTACTCAACTCACTTGCCCAAGGCATAAACTTGCATCAAAACTTGAAAAATAACTTTCTACATATGCATGCAAGCTCATCTATACAGCACCAAGAACTACTAAATACTCATAAATGAAGCCACCAATCAAAAATCTAATTGGAGGGGTGGAGGAGTCACATACTAGGGAGTATTTTCTCAAAATTTCAGCTCAAATGAGGGGCTGTAGAGAGAGATCGAAGAATCGCCTCCAAGAACAGCAAGAACACAAGAACAAGTGCAGAACTCTGGTTTTTGGAGAAAAAGAGAGAGGGAGGAAGAAGACATACCTGGAGGGGGGCCCTGTGGGCCCCAGGCACCCTATGGGCGCGGCCAGGGGCTGGGCCGCGCCAGCTGGCCGCCTGGGCCACTGGTGGCCCCCCCTGGCTGGCCCCAGGCCCCTCTGGGTCTCTCCCGACGTGGAAATTTTTATTATAATTTTTCTGGAATTTTTCTGAAAACTTCACTGTTGAATTTTTTTCGAAGTTCAAAAAGCTGCGAAACTCTCTGAAAATTTGAAGCAGTTAGTAGTATTGTGAAGCTTCAAAAACATAAATGCTTGGTACAACAAGTAGGACAAAACTAAAAACAAGTCAAAACATAACAAGCTCAACTTTTTATCTATATAAAACATGTTCACTAGTAAGGTTGATCAAGTCTTACCAACAAACAAGCGATATATAGAGCAAAAAGTCTCACCTCCTACGAAGTAGTTACTAAACCTTTACTTTGATGGACATTGTCCCCACCATGATAGTTTTATATTTGTGATGCACATGTAGTGGACAGTCCCATTCTCCAATTTTCACGGTCTCGATATTCTCTATAGAGTTGAGGCCATGCCTCCTGTCGGTCTTCTTTGGAAAATATACCGTGTGTTCTTTATCATTCACATGGAAAGTAACCTTCCCTTTATTGCAATCAATAATAGCACCTGCAGTGTTAAGAAAAGGTCTACCAAGAATAATGGACATGCTCCCATCCTCCGTCATGTCAAGCACAACAAAATCAGTAAGAATTAAACAATTAGCAACTTCTACGGGAACATCCTCACAAATACCTATCGGAACAGCGATTGACTTGTCAGCCATCTGAAGGGAGATATCTGTAGGAATTAGTTTTTCTAAACAAAGCCTCTCGTAAAGAGAGAGAGGCATAACACTCACTCCTGCTCCAAGATCACATAAAGCAGTTTTGACATAATTATTCATTATGGAGCAAGGAATGGTGGGTATACCTGGATCACCGAGCTTCTCAGGAATCTTGCCACTGAAAGAATAGTTACCAAGCATAGTAGATATTGCATCATTAGGAACTTTTCTTTTGTTAGTGACAATATCTTTCATATATTTTGAATAAGGAAGTAACTTAATAGCATCAGTCAAAGGGATTTGAAGAAAAAGAGGTTTAATCCACTCACAAAACTTATTATAATGCTCTTCTTCTTTAGATTTGATGGACTTACCTGGAAAGGGCATGGGTTTCTGTACCCATGGTTCTCTTTCCTTCCCATGTTTTCTTGCGATGAAGTCTTCTTTAGTGTACCTCTTATGTTTGTCAGGTGCTTCTTCTTCTCGAACTTCAGGCGGATCATTCTTCTCATTATTATTACCTTCAGGTTCAGCACCGTCTTCAGTCTCAGCATCGGAGATAGATACACTGTTGGGATCAATAGCTGGTTCTTCATCTGCAATAGGATCATTAGAATTGTCAGTCTCCTTATGTTTCTTCTTTTTCTTTGGAGAGCCAACAATTTCTTCTTCCTGCATTTGAGAATCCTGCTCGATTCTCTTCGGATGCCCCTCTGGATAAAGAGGATCTTGAGTGCTAGTTCCTCCTCGGGTCTTAATCCCGAAAGCCTGCAAATTATCTTGTTTGGCATTGTTAGCAAGCAAATCTCTTTGCACATTAGATATTTGATCAAGCTGAGTTTGAACCATATGAAAATGCTTCACAAGACATTGAACATCATTAACTGTTCTATCTAAAACATCAAGCAGTCTTTTGATAGCAAGGGAATTATCATGCAACTGACTTTCTATCCTCTCATTAAAATGATTATGTTTCATAATAAAATTATCAAACTCATCTAAACATTGATCAGGAGGCTTACCATGAGGGATGTCACTTGCGTTGAAATCTAAAAGAGAGTGTACCTCTACCATAGGAGGGTGAGTGGTAGGCTCACACAGCTTCTCAATAGGGGGTAGATTCTTCACGTCCTCAGCTTTAATACCTTTCTCTTTAATAGACTTCTTTGATTCTCGCATATCCTCGGGGCTTAGAACAAATATGCCCCTCTTCTTTGGTGGTGGAGGTGGTTCAGGGACGGACCAATCTTCATGGTTTTTGGCAATCCTGCCCATCAAATCTTCCGCATCGTCCGGTGTTCTTTTCCTGAAAACACAACCAGCACAACTTTCCAAATAGGACATGGATTCATCAGTTAGACTAGCATAGAATATATCGATTAATTCATTCTTAGGGATTTCATGTCCAGGTCTAGCCCAAATCAGACCGCAGTACCTCCCCCAAGCTTTAGGGAGGGACTCATCCTGCAACTGTTTAAAGTTATAAATTCTTTGTAAAGCAGCATGTTGCATGTGAGCAGGAAAGTACTTATCAACAAAAGAGTGAGCTAAGTCCGGAGGACTCTTAATGGAACCACATGGGAGTGAATCATACCATGCTTTAGCACCCTCCTTCAAGGAGAAAGGAAGAAGCTTGGTCACATAAAAGTATCGTATCTTCTCATCTGTGGTAAACAGGCTACCCAACTCACCGAGTTTAGTCAGGTGTGCAATAGCATCATCATTTTCTCTGCCATAAAAGGGGTCAGCTTCAACCATAGGTATAAGTGAAAGATCAACAGAGAAATTATAATCAGGATCATCAATGCATATAGGGGATGTAGCAAATTCAGGATTAGGAACGGTTTTGTTCTTCAGAGAGTGTTTTTCAAACAGTTTCTTAATAGCTTCAGGGTCAGAGCCGGAAAACTCTGTCAGTTCCCTGCATAAATCTTCATCTAGTATATAGTAATCATCATCAAGGAGACTCTCCTTGAGTTTACTCAAATCAGGATAATCATAAGTTTCACCAATAGGGTAGCGAGTAACAGGGAGTTCAATTCCAGATTTTTTTGCAGCAGCAGCAATTTGTTTCTCAAGAGCATAACCAAGCGAACTAATATCATCAAAAGTAGTAGAAGCATCATCAAGAGTATCAGACATAGTAACAGATTCAGTAGGAGCATCATGTGGTGGTGGTGAGGCAAACTTACTCATAACGGAAGGTGAATCAAGTGTAGCACTAGTGCTCAGAGCAGTACCTCTTCTTGTAGTGGATAGTAAGATCGGAACCTTGGGGTCTCCTTTCTTACCCATAGTGGATGAAGTGCAGCAGGTAGGATACCTCAAGTAGACTTGTAAATATTGCTATGCTCCCCGGCAACGGCGCCAGAAAACGGTACTTGATAACCCTCAACCGTAAGGGATCGAGATAGTCTTTGCGGGTAAGAATAACCCAATTTATTGATTCGACACACGGGGAGCCAAAGAGTTTTTATAAGCTTTGACAGTTGAGTTGTCAATTCAACCGCACCTGAAATATACTTACTTGCAACAAAAGATAAGTGGTAACAGTGATATGATAGTGATGATAGTAATAGTAAAAGTAAACAGCAAAAGTAAATAGCAGTAGTAAATGGCAAAAGTAGCAACTAGTGACAAGCAGGGTTTAAAACACTGTAGGCTAGGGAGATGGATGGTTGGGCGCTGCATGGATGAGATAGATTCTAACTTCGGGCACGGCACACGGAAAAGTAACGACCATCTAGGAAAATATCAAACATTAGGCATGTATCCCGTAGGTAGTTGTGCGTGCTTGCAATAAGAACTTGCACAACATCTTTTGTCCTACCATCCCGCTACGAACGGGGCCAAAAGGAACTTACGGATATTAAGGTGCTCCTGTCAAAGAGCACCGGAACAAAGCAATGAACTCAATGGATACATGTAATCCTCAAACTACGGACCATCCCCTTTGGTGTCCCAAGCTGTCACTTTTGGGATCGCCGGTTCCGGACCGTAACAGGTGCAAACAACTCATAGATAGGATCACGAACACAAATATATTCATGCAAACACATATGGTTCAGATCTGAAATCATGGCACTCGGGCCCTAAGTTTCAAGCATTAAGAATAACAAGTTGAAGCAAAGATGATAAACACCCTAGTAGATGATAGGCAACATGCCCCCAACGATCTGATAAACTATTACATGATCTAACTCATCCAATCCCTACCATCCCCTTCGCCTACAGCAGGGGAATTACTCACACATGAAAGGGGAAGTCATGGAGGGATGATGGAGTGGTGATGATGATGACGATGGTGACGATCTCCCCTCTCCGGAGGCCAATTCAGCCTCTAGATTAGCCCTCCCGAGGAAGAACAAAGGGTGGCGGCGGCTCCGCGATGGAAAACTGCGAAAGAACTTCTGATCTGGGGTTTCTGCGTCGGGAGTAAAAATACGAGGCAAAGTAGGGCACCAGGGGGTGTGGGACCCACCCAGGCGGCCCCCCGGCGCGGCCTAGGGGGGGGCGCCTGGGCACCCCCTGGCCCCCCTCTGGCCCGACTTCTGGCTCCTGGTTCCTTCGGGTGCGTGGATATTCTGTGATTTTTCGAGGATTTTTCTGAGATACCTAAAAATCCGTTTTCCTGCACACAAATAAACCATACAGGCAGCTCTGCTGAAAACAGCGTCAGTCCGGGTTAGTTTAGTCCAAATCATGCAAGAATGAGGCCAAAACAATATCAAAAGTGTTTGGAAAAGTAGATGCGTTTGAGACGTATCAAGGTGCTACCATCGTCTTAACTTAGCTTTGTCTAGGAATGCATTCAAATTCAAGGGAACGGTAGCACGGGCCATTGATCTACAACAACATAGATATGCAAAAAGTATCAGGACTAAGTTCACGATAAATTAAAGTTCAATTGATCATATTACTAAAGAACTCCCACTTAGATAGACAACCCTCCAGTCATCTAAATGATCACGTGATCCAAATCCACTAAACCATGTCCGATCATCACGTGAGATGGAGTAGTTTTCAATGGTGAACATCTTATGTTGATCATATCTACTATATGATTCACGCTCAACCTTTTGGTCTCCAATGTTCCGAGGCAATGTCTGTACATGCTAGGCTCGTCAATTTTAACCCGAGTATTCTGCATGTGCAAAACTGTCTTACACCCATTGTATTTGAATGTAGAGCTTATCACACCCGATCATGACGTGGTGTCTCGGCACGACGAACTTTCGCAACGGTGCATACTCAGTGAAAAGACTTGTAGCTTGAAATTTTGTAAGGGGTCATCTTATAATGCTATCGCCGTAGTAAGAAAAATAAGAATCATGATAAGATAAACATCACATGTAATCAAAATATGTGACATGATATGGCCATCATCATCTTGTGCTTTCGATCTCCATCTCCAAAGCATCGTCATGATCTCCATCGTCACCGGCTTGACACCATGATCTTCATCATAGCATCATGGTCGTCTGCTACTTCTCGAGCTTGCGTTGTATTCCCTCGAAGAGGAAAGGGTGATGCAACACGGTAGCGTAAGTATTTCCCTCAGTTTTTGAGAACCAAGGTATCAATCTAGTAGGAGACCACGCGTGAGTCCATCGCACCTGCACAAACAAATAAGAACTTCGCAGCCAACGCGATAAGGGGTTGTCAATCCCTTTACGGTCACTTACGAAAGTGAGATCTGATAGAGATGATAGTTTGATATTTTTGGTATTTTTGGATATAAGAACAGAAAGTAAAAACGGAAAAGTAAAGTAGATTGTAGATTGATATGTTGAGAATAGACCCGGGGGCCATAGGTTTCTCTAGTGGCTTCTCTCATGATAGCATAATTCTACGGTGGTTGAACGAATTACTGTCGAGCAATTGATAGAAAAGCGAATAATTATGAGACTATCTAGGCATGATCATTATATATAGGCATCACGTCCGAGACAAGTAGACCGAAACGATTCTGCATCTACTACTATTACTCCACACATCGACCGCTATCCGGCATGCATATAGAGTATTAAGTTCATAAGAACAGAGTAACGCCTTAAGCAAGATGACATGATGTAGTGGGATAAACTCGAATAACATGATATAAACCCCATCTTTTTATCCTCGATGGCAACAATACAATACGTGCCTTGCTACCCCTACTCTCACTGGAAAAGGACACCGCAAGATTGAACCCAAAGCCAAGCACTTCTCCCATTGCAAGAACTATAGATCTAGTAGGCCAAACCAAACAATAATTCGAAGAGACTTGCAAGGATATTATAATCATACATAAAAGAGTTTAGACAAGAACCAAATATTTCTCATACATAATCTTGATCATAAACCCACAATTCATCAGATCTCGACAAACACACCGCAAAAAGAGATTACATCGAATAGATCTCCTCGAAGACCGAGGACAACTTGGTATTGAGATCCAAAGAGAGAGAAAAAGCCATCTAGGTACTAACTATGGACCCGAAGGTCTATGGTAAACTACTCACAACTCATGGTGAGGCGATGATGATGATGTAGAAGCACTCCGTGGTAGATACCCACTCCGGCGGAGCTCCGGAACAGGACCCAAGATGGGATCTCACGGGTACAGAAGGTTGCGGCGCTGGAACTAGGGTTTTCTCTCCTCTCTTATGGTTTCGGGGTACGTAGGTATATATAGGAGGAGGGAGGGCACCGGGGGCCAGAAGTGGGGCCCACGAGGCAGGGGGCACGCCCTATAGGGGGGCACCCCCACCCTCGTGGACGCCACGTCAGCCCTATCCCGTGGTTCTCAAGTCTCCTGTGCATATTTTGCTCCAAAAATATCTCTCCCGAAGTTTCATTCCGTTTGGACTCCGTTTGATATTCCTTTTCTGTAAAACCCTGAAATAGGCAAAAAACAACAATCTGGACTGGGCCTTTGGGTTAATAGGTTAGTCCCAAAAATAATATAAAGTGTATAACAAAGCCCATTAAACATCCAAAACATCATAAATAATAGCATGGAACAATAAAAAATTATAGATACGTTGGAGACGTATCATCGTCTCTCCAACTATTGCTACTACTACTACTATCGCTAACTCATAGTGATAAAGTAAAGCAATTACATGGCCTTCGCAATTCATACAATAAAGAGACAACCATAAGGCTCCCGCTGGTTGCCGATAATGTACAAAACATGATCATCTAATACAATAATGTATAACTCATCACGTCTTGACCATATCACATCAAAACATGCCCTGCAAAACAAGTTAGATGTCCTATAATTTGTTGTTGCAAGTTTTACGTGGCTGCTACGGGATTAGCAAGAACCGTTCTTACCTACGCATACAAAACCACAATGATTTTTCGTCAAGTGTGTTGTTTTAACCTTCACAAGGACCGGGCGTAGTCACACTCGATTCAACTAAAGTGAGAGAGATACTCCCGCCGGTCAACTTTAAGCAAGGAGTGCTCGTAAAGGTGAAACCAGTCTCGCGTAAGCGTACGCGTAATGTCGGTCTGGGCCACTTCTTCTCACAATACCGCCAAATCAAAGTATGACATGCTGGTAAGCAGTATGACTATTATCGCCCACAACTCATTTTGTTCTACTCGTGCATATCATCTACGCATAGACCTGGCTCATGGTGCCACTATTGGGGAACGTAGTATTTCAAAAAAATTCCTACGATCACGCAAGATCTATCTAGGAGAACACTGCAAAAAAGACACATCCATGACATTTTGGGCCGAACGATTTTTTTTCTGTCATACTTATGACACTTCTATGATAATAATTGTGACAAAACCCGGTATCATCATAGATGTGGTGGGGGTCCTACTTCTATGTCAAAAAATCATGATAGAAAATGGGCTTTTCGTCCTGGGCGGGCCAGAGACACAACTACATGACATTCTTTGGGCCGTCCATGATGGAAAAAACCGTGGTAGAAGCGAGGGCGAGGAAAATATCGGGGTGTTCCCGGTTACGGTGGGTGGTCGGGGCCGAGCAATGTACATTTCTCTTGTACACGCACGCGCATGGGTGCGAGGCATTGGGCTCTAACTGAACCCGAGCGATTGCACTGCAGGCTACATGTTACTGAACCCGAGCGATCGATCGATGGCTGTTAACTGAACCCGATCGAGCGATTCCTTCGCTACTGCTGCTAACTGAAGCTGATCGATGATGCCTTTGGATAAACAGTGAGCGTTGCTGGGGGCTTTGGATGTACAGTTCCCGGTGGGGGTGGATGAACAGGACCCCGTGGTGTTGCCGCTGGATGAACAGGACCCCGATCGATCGAGCCGGTTGGGGTTGGATGAACAGGACCCCGTGGTGGGCAAGATGAACAGGACCACCCCATGGAGGGCTGGATGAATAGTAGATGGTGGAGGGATGGATGAACAGTAGCCCGTGGAGGGGTGGTTGAACAGGAGCCCATGGAGAGGGCTGGATGAACAGTAGCCGGTGGAGTAGCGCGCGGTGGAGGCAGGATGAACATGAGCCTGTGGATGAACAGTCACATTTGGAGGCTGGAGGAGGTCGGCGGTGGATGAACAGTAGCCCGTGGAGGCTGGAGGGGGTCGACGGTGGAGATGAACATTATTCCGTGGAGTCCTGTTTTGTGGTACGCCACACCCCTCCCGATCAACAGGACCCCCGTTTCTACCGTAGGAGGTTCGTTTCCTTCGTTTTACGGTACGCCTGACTCCTCCCGATGAACAGGATCCCGTTTTGACCGTGGCCGGTCGAACACAAGGTCGTTTCCTCTGTTCTGCAGTATGCCAGGCATCGTTTCCATCGGCTGTTCCGTCCAAGCCCTCCCGATGAACACGACGACGCACTCCGTTCCGACCCAGCCGGTTGGCTCCCCATGAACACGACGGCGATGCTGTTTCTCCTTTCCGACCCAGCCATGTACATGAGCCATGGCTGTACGTATGCGCGAGTAGACGTTCGAGACCCTGCCTGTATGTACGTACGTGGCCGTATTTTCGTTCTTACACACTGGCCGCTGTACGTACGTGTAGATGCTACGTGCGCACCTCTACTACGACATGTGTACGCCTCTACATCGACCAGTATGTACGTACACGTTCATGACCAGAATGACAACTCTACGTACGCTTCGACCAGGTGGGTCCCGACTGTCAGGCACTTCCTTGCCTGTGAAGAAGTAGCTGGTGGGTCCCAGCAGTCAGGGGGCGAATCGATTTTTTTGGCCCGGACGCACTTCCCTGCATGCGAAGATGTAGCTGCTGGGTCCCAGCAGTCAGGGGGAAACGTTTTTTTCACGAAATATGATGGCCCATCCAGTGGGTCCCCGCTGTCAAGTGGAGGAATAATTATTTTGCGCGTAATAAGGAGGCACTTCCTTGCTGCGGCCGTGGACCTAGCTGTAAGCCTCTCCACGTACAATACTCTTCCAATGAAAGTCGGTCGTTGACCACATTGACCACGCCGCGCCGAGAGCACCAAGGCGGTGGAAACGGCGAGGCCTAGGAAGGGGACGACACGGAGCGAGGGAAGACGCGGCAGTGGATGCCCACGCGGAGAGAAGTACGAGGGTTCACTAGTTCAGCTGCGATGTGAGGCTGCCGTCGCCGCAGAATAACAGGGGGTGTGGGTTAGTAGAGGGATGGCCTGGCCAATGGTGGGAATAGTAGGGGCGGTGAGGCCTCCGTAGCATCGTATCCGGCCACGTGAGGTAGGAGCACGAGGCACGATCGACGCTGGTTTGGGCGGCTGGAGCAAGAAGTCCAGAGGTTAAAGAAGCACTACGGCCATTGGATGGACATCGTACGGTCAGTGGAGCTATAATCGTGCATATTGACGAAGTTAAAAAAGCCCTCCGTCCCCGTCAACTTAGTAGGCCCACAAGTCAGCCTCCCACTATACTGGGTCGTAGCTAGCAGGGGGAGTATTCCTTTTTTTGTGCGTAATACGGAGGCACTTCCTTCCGTGCGAAGATATAGCTGGTTGGTCCGAGCTGTCAACGGCGGTAACGTTTTTTCGCGAAATACAGAGGCCCTTTCGGTGGGTCCCAGATGTGAGGTGGAGGAATCATTATTTTGCGCGTAATAAGGAGGCATTTCCTTGCGTGCGGCCATGGACCCAGCAGTCAGCCTCTCCACGTACATTCCACTTCAGATGCATGTCGGTCGTTGACCACGTTGACCAGGCCGCGCCGAGAGCACCAGGGCGATCGATGACGGCGAGGCCTAGGAAGGGAACGACACGGAGCTAGGGAAGACTCGGTAGTTGTTTCCCACACGGAGGGGAGTACGACTGTATGAGGGTTTACTGGTTCGTCTGCCATCGCCAGAGAATAACAGCAGGTGTGGGTGAGTAGAGGGATCGCTAGGCCAGCGATGGGAGTACGGTGGGGCGGTGAGGCGTGCGCGGTAGCAAAGCCGGCCGCGGGGAGGAGAGAGCAGGCAGTTCCGCCGACACTTGTTTGAGCGGCTGGAGAAGGAAGAGCAGAGATTGAAGAAGCACGACGGCCGTTGGATCGACATCCAACAGTCACTTCTTGTGCGTCAACCTTTTTTTTAGGAAAGCCTCAAATCTGTGGAAAGCATCATACATCCCATCTGCCATTATTTATAATAATTTACAGCCCATTTTCTAATTCTTAAGGTTTTTTTGGAGCCCATATTCTTTTTGTTAGCATTACAACCCATATTGTGGCCACATTAAAAAAATTATACGAAATTTTGCATATTTCGGTGCGGTCCGAACTGTTTTTAATCCCGAAATTTCGAGCCACGTTCAAACTGATTTAAAAAATAAATATATATCAATATAAAATCCAACAAATTGTCCACGCATAAAAATCAATGCAGTATAAAATATCGAAATGAAAAAAAGGAAATTTGAAACTAATTGTCAGTATGATGTGTTTTAAAAATATACAGCCCATTTCACATTACTGATAGGCCATTTTCTCGGCCAGCCGAATGAATGCTCTCCTCGTCTTGAAAGATTTGTAGCCTAACATGTCTGATAAAGTGACTTACTTGGCAAATCACAAAAAACCGGGCTGTGGCCATGGACCTAGTTGTCAGCCTCTCCACGTATAGTATTCTTCCAATGGAAGTCGGTCATTGACCACATTGACCATGCCGCACCGAGAGCACGAAGGCGGTGGACGACAGCGAGGCCTATGAAGGGGACGAAGTGGAGCCGGGGAAGACGCGACAGTGGATGCCCACGCGGAGAGGAGTACAAGGGTTCACTGGTTCGGCTGCGGTGTGAGGCTGCCATCGCCGCAGGGCCTGGCTAGAAGTGGGAGTAGTAGGGGCGATGAGGCCTCAACGGCAGCACAGCCGGCCACTAGAGGCAGGAGTAGGAGGTCTCGCCGGCGCTGGTTTAGGCGGCTGGTGCAAGAAGAGCAGCGGTTGAAGAAGCAGCAGGACCGATTGATTCAAATCCAACGGTTGTTGACTAAGTTGACAAGCCCTGCGTACGCGTCAACTTAGTAGGCCCACATGCCAGCCTGCCAACCGGTGCGGCCCAGATGTCAGTGGGAGGAATCATTTTTTTCACGTAATACAAAGGCAGTTGATTGTGTGCGGCCAGGCCAGTGGAGGGAGTAGGGTGGGCCAGGGAAGCCCGCACGACATCACAACGGGCCACAAGAGGAGGGAGCAAGCACTCCCGCCGGCGCTAGTTTAGGCAGCTAGAGCAGGAAGATTAGAGATTGAAGAAGCACGTCGGCCGTTGGACGGACATCCAATAGTCACTGCTGCTAGAATCGTGTATTGACTAACAAAGCATTGCCTAAACAAGTCAGCCTCGAAATCTGTCGCGTGTACAGCCCAGTTGATATTATTTTTATATTTTTTATTCATTTTCTAATTCATATGGAATTTATTGCAGCCCGTTTTCCATTTTTAGAATTGCAGCCTATTTTCTGGTCAGTACCAGGGTTAATTTTTTTAACTAAATATGTGGGAAATTTCGAAAATTCGCAAATTTTTGCTGGGGAACAAAATATTCTTAATCCAAAAATTAGTAGCCATACTAAAACAAATTTAAAAATAAATTAGTACTATGTCATGTTAAATCCAATGAAATACGTATAAGATATCAATGAAGAAAAAACAAAAAAAGAAACTAATATCCCATTTGCTATAATTTTTTTGGAATTTTCAACCCCTTTTGATATTAATTTTAACAGACACTGACCATACTCTTTGGCCAGGCCGGAATGCATCCCTCCTCGTCTAGAAAGATTTTCAGCCCAGTAAGTCGGAGAAAACAAATAGGCCTAGCTTGTGTATTCTTCAAAAAGAAATACTGGGCTACCTATTTTTCGAAAGAAAAAACCACTGGGCTGGTCATGTTGTTAGATGGGCCATAGAGACCGCACAACCCAGTTTATAGCCTGCTCCTCCGAATTACTACTAAAAAAGTTGTGCAATTCTATCGTTAATTGACTATACGTTGAAAATGATGTGGGTCCCAGATATCAGCAGGGTGGATTAGAGTAAAAAAACGAGGGGTTCATCCGAGTAGTAAAAGAAGCGCTTGCTTGTCTTCGGGAGTTGACCTGGTGGGTCCGTACTGTCATACTCACAACTACAATCCTCTCACGATTCACTATGTTGACAAGGACCATTTCGGAAAAAAAACTATGTTGACAGGGCCGGACGGCGGCGCCGCGGCGAGCGCACCAAGGCGGAGGATAAAGTGATGTCGCCAATGTGTTGGGCTGGGTTGGACATTCTTATTGAAAAATAAAAATGGACCGGATCTATTTACGATGTTGACTATGATTTGCATGGGTCCGCTGGTTGCAGGAAGAAAATGTTGGGAGAAAGAAGACCGGTCGCTATCTTTGCCGAGGAATAATATCGACTGAATGTAACGACACTATCAAAGGAAATAATATCCTCCTGTTAAATCGTGAATTTAAAGAACTGGTGCATGAGCATTTAGCTTTATTTATTTATTTACTTATTTATGTTTAGGGGACCATGAGTATGTACCTGGGACGAATTCATTTGAGATCCTCCCTTCCAGTTAATTATGGGCTTCTCTATTGGGCCTTCATCAGTGGGCTGCATGTTATAAACAAGTGGAAAATGTGTTCCGTACGAAAAATAGTATGCGCTACGTACGGTATGGAGCACTAAAGGATCGAACCATGCAACGACTTCCAAAACATTGTGTTTGTCATTCTAACAACACATTTATTCAACCAACAGACGAAATATACTACTGATTGTACATTGAAAACAACAACAGCAGCAACTAGGGCTGGGGGTGCAACAGAAGCAGTAAGCAGGCCAGAAGAGTGAAGACGCAACTCTCTCTTCCAAACCAAACATCAACCATCATTACAAAAGGGATATCAAAAAAGAACAAGTGTATGCATCAAACTAAATAAAGATCCTACTACACAAGTGTACGCATCTAACTAACTGGCTCAGTTAAACGTTACTATTTCTTAAGCTGTGGAGATTGGCTGACGGCTTGAACCAGATGGGTGCCTGACGGGGGAAACTCCAGCCAGCAGGTCGAAGTCTGATACTTGCGACCCTCTCTCCTACTTCGGGCTATAGAGCGTGGCGGCACATATGAGGGTATGGTGCATCTAGAGATGCATGGTACGCTGTGTACACACAGCTTTGCCTGATGAACGAAACCGCGCTGCCATCATGATCCTTGCCGTCGATTATCTCCTGGTTAATCGGATAATTCAGTCCAACAAATAGAGAGCGTGTACCAAGGCCTAGAGAAGCTGGGATCCTGCTCAAAGACCTTGCAGTGACTGTGATTGTATTCCGCGAAACAACACGTCCGGTACGTGCGAACGATCATCAATCATTCGCTGTCGTCTGATCGAGCCAAGAACCACATGCAACTGCCATGCCGCTTTTTTTGAAAGGTTCTGGGATTAGGAAGGGTAGGGACACCAGGCGGCCTACAACATCATATCAAGTTGGAGTCAAATAACCCTAAAAAAAGTTGGAGTCAAATAAAAAAGGGCTCTTGATGTACTCGATCTTAAGAACACATGTTATGAGCATGAATATTTTTTCAATAAATGTTGACAGTAATATAAGCAAGCCATCATGATATCATAGGAAAGTAACATACTGCTGTAACAGCCGTTTGTAGCGATGACTGGAGTAGGCCAGCAATACGTGCAGCCATAGAAGGAGTCGACAGCGTAAATGAAGCCCTTGTGTTCAATGGCATCAGAGAACCATGGAGGATGTATGATACTGCGATGGACGTGCAGATTTATCCACTTACCGCAGCGACCTGTCAGATAGGCGAGACCGCAGTTGAAGAACGCAATTAGCCTGAAGTCTTTATAATTCGCAGATCTTGTGGGCATTTGGCAGATTACAACCTTGAGCAAATCAAACTTGGTATCATGTTGGCTACTGGAAGATTTCGATTCTAGGCCGCGGTGCCAAAGCAGTGCTGTGTTAATCGAAGGAAGGGGGATCAATCGCCGGGTGTAGACCTCCACGAGCATCCAGCTGCCGCGACCGTCGACGAGCACCATCCAAGACGTGTTCATGCCGACCCAGTACATACCGTTAATGTAGGTGAGGCTGACGGGGATCGGATCACAGTCAAGGGGATTGATGCTCGCCACCATACGATCGTTATGCTGCGTGACACGCCGTTTCTAAATATCAGGCGGCATCATCAAGCAAGGAGCCGATTAAAAAGCTCTGGCCTGAGGGCTTTGAGGCGAGGAGGTGTGTTCAGCCAGGCATGTAGTGGGCGGCGCAGTACTATTCGATTTGACAACTACAACAAGTATATTATAAAAAACAAAGAAGTGTAGTAGAGATAGAGATAAGAATAGACACTAGGGAGGAGCACCATCTACTGCTTCGTGGGCTACTCCTGTGCTCCATTCGGCGGCCGCAACGTCCCCTGCAGCCACTCCCTCCTGCGCTCCACTTAGTCCGCATGGTTAGTTTAATCTCTGTTATAGCCGTCATGATTTATTATGTGCTTATTCAGACTAAATCTTGTAGTAACTTGGCCATATATTCAACTGGCGGAACGTTCCCTACAGCCACTCCCGTTTCATGGACGGCCTGGTCGATGCCTCCAAGGAGCCCTTCATCTACTGCTATGAGTGCCCGGTGTCGTTTTGGGGCTCGCCGACGGACATCGTGCATCCCCAGACGCAGGCGTGTGGAGATCACCACTGGCCTTTGGCGAAGAACGTCAAGTACGAGACGTGCTGCCCGTTCACCGTGCAGGAGTCGCTGGAGGATCAGCGCCGCCTGCTAGTCTCGTAGGAGGACGACAACGTCTTCCTCTTGATTGTGGGCACCAGCAAGGCCCACGCAGCCGCCGCCACATCTCTGTAGTGTGCGTCAGGGACGACGCCGCTGGCGCTGACACTGACACGAGGCCGATGTACGGGTGCATGCTCAATATTACTACCCCTTGGAGGTACGTGGGCCGCGACACTGGCTACGTCAAGCTGACTTGGACTCTACCGAGCTGGGACCTTCCCGACGATATGCACATGGAAGACGCACGGTATTATTAGACCCCCAACAATGTGCACGGGGACTCCAAGGAGGTTCACCTGGACATCTGCATTATCAAGGTAAATGTTGATCATTAGTCTTCGCTCAATGTAATCCGCTGTCTAAGCATGTGGAGACTTCCATGCATGATCTTGCTCTACTGGAGTGTCGCGCATGAATAAAAGTGTATCCATTTATGGTTTAGTCTAGAATCTTCCATGTATGAATTTTTACTACAGTACTGGTGAAAGACTTATGATGAACCATTTCTTACATATCCTCTGCCCCCTTCCAAGTCATCCTGATTTAATCCCTCCGTCTAGGTGTATAAGGGCATGGTTAATACTTAAATAGTATAGCCAACTGTTGACTATAAGAAAGTGCCATGTCATCTGTAGCCAATATGTATAACAATGGATACTCAAAAACTAATTCTTGAAGATAATTTCCTGCAAAGCACAATAAGAGTTATTTCTTCACAAGTTTTGGATGCAGGTTGAACAGTTGAACGCTTTTGTTTGTAAAAGATACTTTTTTATCTATTTCACCTGGATGTTTGTGAGCTCTAGAGATGAAATAATATCCGAACAAACCTATCGATACCCGTTACACATGAGATGACCCCCACATCCTTTGTCAAAATAAACAACTCCCTGATCAATGCATTTCACTCTTCCCTGCAACGCACGGGCACCTTACAATAGATTAGTACGATGAAAAATTGAAGTAACATTATATATAGTACGAGAAATGATGATGCATGTCACCTAAAATTATATCATTGAAAACTATGTTCAAATACGGATCCAACGATATTGTTTTTGTTGACATGCACTAGCATTTTGTCAGTTAAATATTCAGTCAAATTCAATGGGGGATAAACCACGATCGATGTAGTAGTACTAGTGTAGAGGGCGGCGCTGCACGGGAGTCTCACCCCGCTCGTGGCGCGGCAGTAAAGCCGTCATATCACAAAACCCAACCACTCCCAGTAATAAGTGGCCTGGTAAAACAAATGGACAAGCAACCATCACATCCCTTCGTATTTTTTGCACTTCATCTCTCTGCATTTACTTTCTCCGGTTCATCTCGCACTCCCGATCCCTAGCTACTACTCCTAGTATCCATAGCAACTACTCCTAGGGCTAGTTCTTTTGGCGGCTTCCCCAACTTTTCTCATAAGAGTAGTCACAGTGGAGAGTAACATTAAGGCGCCACACTCATTTATTTGGGCTTCTAAACTAGTACTAGTAGTACCTCCGTCCTGGTTTATTCCTCACCATTGTAATTTGTGCTAAATTTTGACCAAAGATTTAACTGGTAAAATGTTAGTGCATGTGACATGCACTAACATTTCATTAGTTAAATTTATGATCAAAATTTGACACAGATTACAATGGCGACCAATAAACCAGGACAGAGGTAGTAGTTATGGGATTACTAATCTAGAAGCATAAAGAACAGACCCTAGGTACTCCTACTAGTAGTAGTACTCAAGCTGGAATTCCAATTGCACGGCACAACTTGTTAGGCAAAAAATTCGATACAGGGTGTAGGAAGCGGTTTGGGAATTTCCATGCCTTTCCGACCAGTGAGATACTCTGTACAAAGTACGACACAGAAATAACCACAGAGAAGGAAGCTTAAATTAAACAATCAAACGAGCATTTTCACATTTGTTTTGCATTGAATCGTTTCACAAGCTTGACTAGTGTTGTTTTTCTACTTTTACAAAAACCGCATCATAGTGTTAGAACGTGCATTTGCACGTACATAAGTAATAGTAGTACTCCCTCCGTCTAGGTGTATAAGTCTTCCCTCTTTCTTGGTCACGGTGCACAAGCAAAGATGACTAATTGACCTGGACAGAGGGAGTAGCACAGTCTGCAAGCATATATAGAGAGAGACGTGTAGTGCGATAGTATATAGTAAAGTTTGTGCTATATGCACGTACTTACAAAATGCGTACGAATACACAAGGTTTCCAAACTTAACCTTTTACATACTTAATTAAGGATGCTAATAATTCCTAAACGTTCGGGATTTATCATTGGCGTCCCAAAACTAATGAGATTGCCTTATGAAACAAAAATTATACTCCTACTAAAAGCCACGGCGCTCGCTGGAGCGCTTGCGGCACACCACGAGTGCCCTGGTGCGCGGCCGTTTCCCAGCGCGCTGACACAATGCCTCTTCCTCAGCCTCGCAACTCGCGAGGTGCTGATTGGCGGCTTGCCGACGGGCGAGCGCGATCTCACCGGTGTGGTGATCCGGCGCCAACAGGTACTGCTCCTCGCTGGAAGCATGCACCCGGTCCACGTACCGCCAAGCGTAGATGAGGCGCTTGGATCCAACTACACTCAGGGCTTTGGCACGGGCGTCCTCTGCCACCCTCACGGCCCTCGCACGAGCCTTCTGCCAAAGAGCCAATTGCTTGACTCTCTCGGACGCGACATAGGCCTGCCAGGCAGCTTGTCTCGCGGTGCGCTTCTCTTCCTCGGCCTTCTTCTCCGCCTCTATTTTGGCGCGCTCTGCTGGAGGCAAAGCCTCCCACAAGGCGACATCCATTTCTTTCCAAAGCTCCTCAAGGCTGGGGGGCTCGACCGGCGGCGCGATGTTCTCCTAGTAGCGGGGAGCCGACGCGTCCTCCGACGCGTGTGCTGGCGAGATTGGGAATGCCAACATGTCCACCTCGATGCGTCATGGTGAGGAGCGGAATGCCGACGCATCCTCCTCGACTAGTGGCGGCGAGGAGCGTAACACCAACGTGTCCACCTCGACGCGTCGCGGCGAGGAGCGGAACACAGATGCGTCCTCCTCGACTAGTGGCAGCGAGGAATGGAACGGCGACGTGTGACCGTCCGCGCGGTCCAGCGAGGGGCTCCTAGGGCTTGGGAGTGGCGATGCCATGGTGGTCGACGTGAGAGGGAGGGGGAGGAGATAGTGATGAACATGAGCGTTCTTCCAAATGTCGTGGGAGGCGCAGTATTTAAAGCGAGCAATGGCACACCTACGTAAGATATGGACTAAGCTGCACCGACTTAACTACAGGTCCAGTTGCGTCACTGACATATGGGCCAGACCCCTGTTGGGCCCATATGTCAGGGACCCAATGCACCTGAAGTTAAGTAACTGAAGCAGCGTCCCGGAAGATATGTTGCGCGATTAACGTAGTACTCCCTCCTTTCTGGCTTATAGGGCTCAATTCAAAAATCTCACCAACCAATGTAGATGTTGAGTGGTGGAATACTTTTTGTAGTTTGCAAAATTACCCAATTAATGCTCTTGTTTTCCTCAAAAAATTATGTTTACGAATGCATTAATTGCAATGCATGCATGCATAAAATACATGCATTGGTCAATTTTCTCTTAATACTTGCATGCAAAGATTTAATGCACCTTGGAATCTGAACATGTGATGGGGAACAACCAAATTGAGCCTTATAAAATGGAAAAACTAAAATTTTGAGATAAGCCCTATAAACCGGAAAGGAGGGAGTAACATCTACGTGGGCATATTTGTTGGAGTAAATTACGGGGGAGGGAAGGGGTGGAAATATTGCTGGTCACAACGGATTGGATGAGCGGGGCGAGGAGAGTCATGCATGTAGATTTTTTCCACACGGGGTGGAGTGGTGGGACCGCCGGAGGGAGAAGGAGAGTCTGGTAGGCATATTGTTTCCACACATGGAGCGGAAAAGATTTGGAGACGAACGGGCTTCCTATAGGGTATGGGGAACGGTGCATAAAGTCTCATCTTGCATGCCGAGCTAGGTATAGTCTCAAGTCATTAAAAACATACACGCCCCACACATGTTCATATTTCAAGGTGCACTAAATTATTGCATGCGATGGTTAAGGCTGGCCATAATGGTGGTATCTTAGCTGGTATCATGCACATGGGAATAGCATACAAGCCGGCATGGTGTAACATCCCAAAATTCTAAATTTTGGAATGTTATAATAAATAGATAGATTTGATTGCTGTTTGATGTGTTGAGTGAAATTGAGTGGAATTTGAAATTTTGAAATTTAAATGAGAGGGAATAAAATGACTTTCCCAAAACTTTCACTTTGCTTTTTGATCTCCGGGGAATTCAAATTCTTTTCAACACAAAACCCTAGAGTGAAGATAATATGACTTCTTCCATTTATTTTAAATGATAAAGGGCTTTGAAATGATTTTGAATTTCATCCTCGAAATATTTTAAATTCAGAAACTTTATGCAACTCAATGATTTTCCAGAGAGAAGATAAAATGACTTCTTCAAATTATAGGAAATATGAGTTGGAAGTTTTTCTGAAATTTTCTGCAACTCATTTTTAATATTTGAGTTATTGGTTTTATTCAAATTATTTTTCTCCAAAACTAAATTATAAGGAAAATAGGGTAACATGATTCCCTACAATAGAAAATTGGAGAGAAATAAATTTGAAGTCATTTTGGATTTTTAAAAATAATTTTTACTGGATTTTATTGCAACAGCAGCACCTTTTGATTTATTAAAATTTGTGAGCATTTTATTTGATTGTAGAAAAATGTTCATGTTGTAGGATTTGTTTTTCTGAAAAATTTGATATATAATATGACTATATTATATATGGGTTTTATTTCTTTTTCCTTTTGTTCTTTGTCTGTATTTAAAAAAAAGGTCCTACAGTGCCAGGCCGAAGCCCAGCACTATTCCACACCGCACCGGCCCACTGGCCTTTCGACCCAGCCGCGCCCGAACCGCCCGCTCGTGCCCGAACCGCCTCGGCCGCTCTCGCCGACAGGTGGGGCCCACCCGTCGGGGTCTTCCCCCAACTCGCGCTGGACTCCACCCGCGGCACGTCACCGCCGGCCGCCGCCGTGTCCGAGCGGGACACTCCTCCTTTATCCCTCGCCCAAGGCTCGCCTCGCCCTTCCTTCTCCTTTAAATACCGAGGCCCCGGGCCCTGTTCCACTCCTCTCCTCACCGCAAGCAGCGCTGTCGCCGCCGCTCTGCACAACCGCCGCCACGTCGCCTTTCCCCGCACCCCGAGCCACCGCCGCCCACTCCATCCTCACCACCGCACCGCGCCACACGGCCCTGTGCCTTCGCCGTCACCGGAGATCCACCGGAGTCGCCGCTCCGTTTGACGCCCTCGCCGCCGCCGCCGTCTGCCCCTTGCCGCCGACGTGATAATCGCCCTGCCGCCCCCTCGCCGTCTGATCTGGATCTGACGCCCCAGATCGGATTTTGTTTTTTATTCTCTTTTCGAATCGTTTTTCCCTAATTAGTGAACGATCGCCGGTTAGCCCTCACAGAGAACGGTTTCAACCTGTAGTTTTTTGCCACGTGTCCAGGGATATTTTTGTAGCTGTTTTATTTTCAATTTAGTCCATAAACTTAAAACCTTCGTAACTTTTTGCTCGTTGGTCCAAATCCAATGAAACCAACGCCCACGTCTTCATTACGATCCCCTCTTTTCGGTAAAACAACTTAAACATGATTTAGAATGTTTTAAAATTTGAATTCAACTAGATTTGAATTTGAACATCGTTTGATCATAACTTGAGTTTTATAATTCCATTTTAGTTGATTCTTTTTGCAAATCGAAGCTCTTGACCTAAACTTTCTGATAAGGCCAAATTGACATAATTTTGGTACTGTTGGAAATTGTTTTATGTTTCAAGAGTTATTCGCTTGTTTTTGAAGTTTTCTGAAGTTTTTTCTTCGTTCTTCCCGATCTTCTAAGTGATTGCTTATGTGTGGTTACTACTATTTACTTACGATAGATCGAACGGAGTGTGACGAGTAGATCTATCATGAGTTCTGAGTGCGAATCATCTACATCGTCAGTACAAGGCAAGTTCACACTTTGGTCATACTTTTCAATACCCAGTTTTCATTGCATTAGTTATATCCTCAAACACATTGCATGAGTAGAATCTGATAACTTGTGGGATTGGCAAGTAGATTGAGGTAGAACCTATTACCTGCATTATTTTCAAACCTCTGGGAGTTACTTCTACGTTATGCTTAGGTTGCCATGCTATGCTCGTAGACGTGGTTTGGGTTTGAGTGAAATCCATGACAGATGTGAGTTGTTAATTAATGGTTCAACTTAAGGTGACTACTTTAATACACATATGGTTGGATTGGTTGTGGCACCCTGGAGCACCCAGTGGTTTGCCGGGCACCTGGAGAAACCAGTGTTGTCCTAGGGGATCCCGGAGGAACCGTGTGATCACCCTATTGGAATGCCACCCAGGCTCAAAGGGATCATATAATATTTTCATGCCTAGAAACTTCCATGTGCAGCCACAAGCCATTATGGGCTTTGGCATAGTTGAGTAAGTTGTGGGAAACCTTTCCATGATGGGCTAGTAGATGTAGAGGGATTGTAGGTGTACCGGCCTATCTATCTGGTTAAGGGGACCTCTTCGGAAAGACTGTGTCTCAGTCATCCGTTTCTCAAACACCAAGCAGTGCGAGAAACCAAACGGAGGCGATCAAGTCTTGTGGGAAAAGTGCACAAACCTCTGCAGAGTGTACAAACTGATCATGATTAGCCGTGTCCCCGGTTATGGACATCTTTGAGTATCTAGAAGTGGATTATTTGTTGATCTCAACACTCTATTTAATTAATTTGTTGGGTTAATAATGCCTTTGGTTGGGATTGAGATGGAGGAACCATTCTCAATTGTTCATGATTTAATTTAACAAAGTAGTTGAATAAAATGCATTCCTTTGTGGTAGGGAAAAATCATCTTTATGCCAAAAAAACAGCCTTACAACCTCTACTAGCCAAATATGCATGTAGTTGTAGGACTTGTTCTTTATCATTACAGTGTGAATTTGCCAGTACATTCAATGTACTGACCTACATGGCTGCAACGTCTCATGTTGCAGGAATTATTCGATGAGTAAGTGTTACGTTAGGGTTGCGCTGTCTACACTCAACTTTGCCGTTGGTGTTGATGGACTCCACAACCGTTGTTGCTTCCGCTATGAGTGATTGAGGTAATAGTATTTACGTTACTTTATACATGTGATTTACCTCTGTTATAAATCCTTGAGTACTCCGTGTGTCAGCATACCGATCCAGGGATGACACTTAAGCACAGAGACTTGATCCATTCAGGTCGGGTCGCTACAAGATGGTATCAGAGCACATGTTGTCTGTAGGACGTGACCTTAGAAACTGGCCAGACCATAGGAAAGGATTTCTCTAAAACTATCTTTTTCAAAAAAATTCTTATCTCTCTTCTTTTCTGAGCTTTGTCAAATCTTCCCTTTGACCTTAAATAGTTAGACAATACCCTTTACCATTTGGACCACTTCGGAGTAAAGAGGATTTCACCATGCCTTGGAAGTGTTGAAGATACAACAGTGGATACTCCGAAGATTTGAAGAGTTGACGACTTTGAGGAGATGTTGACCTTTAGAATACCAAACCCCTATTTTGTACTTATGTTAGATGCGACGATTGTGAGCCGTCAATTGTTTGATGTTTTTTTCGACGGCCACAACATAAAACCCGTCTTTTCAAAACCATTGTTTGTATTGTGTGTATCCCTCTCCATCTCTCTTATCTCAGCCAAAACCCATGGACCCAATAGAGGATGACTGAAGATAGACTTGAAGTCTCTGGACCAATGACCCAACCGGAGGCAGAACTATGGATACAAAACATGGAGGGTCAATTTAGGGAAAATTTGGTTGCAAGGAAGTATGAGGTTCAATATGCTCTTTAGTACTTTACAAAAAGTGATGCAACATGGTGGAATATGCATCAAGCCCTACAAATAGGTAATGGAGCAGGAAGTTGGAAGGAATTCAAGAAGACCCTGTGTCGGGACCCCGATCCTAAGTCACACCGATCTAGCATGTAACACACCATATCACTTTGCGGCCTCACGCACGGTATCCCCACGGGTGCCACCTTACCTGGCCCGGGACCGTTTGCGCATTTTGGCTCACATATATGATAGTGTCGCTAGCATCCATATGACAGAGAACCCGGGCCGACATGACCAGTTATAAACCAAAAGTGGCACTAAATTACAGAGACAGGCATTCATGACCCAGCAACGAACGTGTCGGTCATCAACGTATGAACCCAAGTCATAGCAAGCTACAAGGACTTAAAGGAACAACGCGTGACATTTCCCCTAAGGGACAGACACAGGAACGAAGAAGGACACATGTCGGTCAGCCTAAGTGATCCGGAGCAGTAGCAAGCTACCAAGGCTCAGTGGAAGCACTAGGAGACATTTCCCTGTAAGATAGGCTACCAAGGGTAACAACTAGGTGTCGGATCCCACACATACCAAGCATTTCAATAACATACACACAATATGCTCAATATGTGCAAGTACAACATGGCATCACAACAAGACTCTAATAAACAAAGTATTTATTCATTAGGCTACGAGGAGCCAAATATTACAAACATGGGTCTCACGACCCAGCATTCAGAGCATACAAGCAACAAGCGGAAGCACAACACGTCTGAATACGGACATCTACAAATGAAAAAGGCTGAAGAGCCTGACTATCTACAACACTCGTCCAAGAACGTAGCTGAGGTACAAGCTACTTGTCGAAGTCCAAGCGGAACTACTAGTGAGACATCAATCTCATCTGCAAAACATAAATTAAGCAAACATGAGTACAAAGGTACTCTGCAAGACTTACATCAAATCCTATCATACATGCACTTGTATGAATATGGCAAAGTGGGGTTTAGTTGCAGCAAGCCAGCTTTGACTCAGTGGCTATCCTGTACTACGATTGCTGGTAACTTGAGGTGGCGCACACGAGTCCACTAAGCACCACACAATACACCACTATGGATTCATCCCCGTCTCCCTACGAGAAGGCCATCCATAGCACTCACACTTGTCTTGAGTATTTTAGAGTATCCACTTCAAGTTGTCTATGTACCACGTAAGCATCCAAGAAGTCCATAACCATGGACCCGGCTATTCGAATAGATCATGTTAACCCTGCAGGGGTGTACTTCTTCACACACGCTCTCGCCACTTACCGCCATGTACACGTCGTGTATCTCGGCAACCTTCAAGCGGAAGCCTGGCGAGGGTGTCGGCCACGACCTGACTAACCACACAAGTCTCTCGTCCAGGTTTATCGCCTATTCGGGTTCCATCCATGGGGAGATCCGGCCGGGGTGTCGCTCACGGCCCCAAATGATGTGCGCAGGGTTCCCAAGCCCACCTCACCGAGTGGATCTACGCTTGGTACACCGTGCCACGGTGCCTAGTCTGTCCCAAGCCCACTGGCCGAGTGCCACTTGGTAGACTACTAACACTACCTACAAACACCAGAAACTAGTTGCAACTCTTGGACAGAGATCATGTTGATTAATAAGTCGAGAGGGGTCGAGTTACCGGAACCCGATGTGTGGTAGTAGCTAGTCATTGGACAACATACTCGGAACTCAGTTCTTAGGGACGGTTCCAGTGAGACAACCCACCATGTACTCCTACATGGCCTCTCACCGCTACCTTTACCAAATCGCGTTCACACACTTAACTCTCAGCATCAGAATATATCATTGCACTCCAATTCATTCCCGATGAATCAGACCTCACACGCTCTAGGCAATAGCAAGCAAGGCATGGTAAGATCACAACATGGTTTCAATCAACTCCTACACATGCTAGTGGGTTTTAACTATTTACTGTGGAATGACAGGTCATGCAGAGGAATGGGTTCAACTACCGCAGCATAAAGTAGCAGTTGAAGTCGTTGTTGTCCTAATGCAATAACAGGGAGCAGGAGCGAGACAGGGGTTGTATCAGAATGAACAACGGGGTTTGCTTGCCTGGTAAAACAACGTGCAGAGCACTGCTCCTCTGACAGGTACTCTGGATCGGTCTCCGGAGCTGGACCTATCGAGAAGAACGGTGCCGGCAATCAAACACAAGCATATGCAACAATATGATGCATGAATATGGCATGAAGATATGATGTTGTTGAGCTAATGCAACTAGCATTTTAATTGGTTGAACTCCATCTGAACCAAGGGTTCAAATGCAACTCTGAAATAAGTATTTTTAAATGCCAAATATGTGTTTTCATATAAACAGTAGGTTTAACTTCATTTGTCATGCATGAAAACGCCATAAACAGATTCCTTGTATTTTTCTGATCATTTTTCATATATAAATTATTTCATTCTGAGCTACGGTTGAATTTCTGTGATTTTTTGAAGTTTAAACCAATTTCTGAAATAAATAAATCATTTAAGATTTATTTAAATACCAGAATTGGAATACTGCGTCAGCATGACCCAAGCATGACGTCAGCAGGTCAAAGGGCTGGTCCAGAGTCAAACCATACAGTGGGGTCCACTGGTCAGTGACTCAGTTAATTAACTGAGTTAATTAACACTAAACTAATCCTAACAGAAATGTCAGCAGGTCAGGGCCCACATGTCAGTGGCTAATCTAATTAACCAAAATTAATTAATTTAAACTAAACAGTCAACTAACTAAAAGGGTGGGGCCCGCCTGTCATTGACCCAGGGGGTCAAATACTGGTCAAACCCCAGCTAACACACCGGCGTTTAGCCGCCGGCGGTAGCAAACGCGGCGGAGGGCGTCGGGATTTCCATTCCGGGGTTCATTTGGGCAGCGGAGACCATCTATGGGGAGCTGGAGCTCGTCCGCGTCCATTACAGCCAGCGGCAGCAGCTAGGGCGGCCGGAGCTCGCCGGAAACGAGCTCGCGGCGGCGCCGGAGTTCGGGTTTCGTCGGAATAGGGGCTACAGGGCACGGGGAGGCCAGGGAGAAGGTGCTACGGGCTCCTGGTGAAACGGCAAGTGCGGTGGCGTGCTTAGTTTTGAGCTCGCGTGGCTGTGGCCATGGCGGCGGCATCACCGGCGGCGGTGAGGTCGGGCATCAGCGGAGAAAGGACCTAGAGGTCGCAAACGACGGCAAGGATAGGGGGGAACCATCTGGGAGCTCACCGCGGGTCTGTTGGGTGTTCAGTGGGCTCGTGGAAGCTTCGGAGGCGGCGAATTCTTCGACGGCGTCCGGTGGCCGTGCGAAGAAGAAGAGCTCGGGGGCGCGGTCTTGGGGCGTCCGGGGTCCTGCGGCGCGGCGTAGAGGTTCACGGCAGCGGGGCGGAGCTCTGAGGCTCGTCGGAGAGGCGAGGGGGAGGCGGTGGCTACGACAACGGCGATTGGCGGCGACGACGGCGGTCGGGACTGAGCGCGAGAGGGAGATAGAGGAGAGGGGAGGGTCCAGAGAGAGTGCGAGAGGGTCGGGGAGGTGCGTGGCGTCGCGAGCGTCTTCCAGGCAGCGAGGGGGAGGACAGGCAGGCAGGAGGCGTGGCGCCCTCGCCGTGAGCGTGCGCCGGCCACACGCCTCGCCTACTGGCGCGAGGAAGACAACAGGGGAGGCAGCGGGCTGGGCTGGCCAGCTGGGCCGGCCAGGCCGCACTGTGCTGGGCCAGCATAGGTAAGTTGCTTCCCTTTCCTATTTTTTTATTTGTTCTGTTTTCTATTTCTGCAATTATGTTTTGATTTAGTTTCTAAACTAAATCAATTATTTTCTTCTGACATTTTGATTTTGCAGGGACCTAGGAATTAATCCAAGCCCCTAAAAATAAACAATCAGAATTTTGGACATATATAAAATATATAATATATATATATCGAATGCAAATAACTATTGCATTAATTCCAAATGCCCAAAATAAATACTTCTGAGCTCCTAATAATATTGGTTTGATTTTTATCTCTAACCAATATTTCCAGAGAGCAACATGAACATTTTCTTGGACCTTTTTGGAGCAATTTTTATTTGGGTCATTTTCAAAAAGGCTTTCTGAGGGTTTCACAAGTCCTCAATTCAATTTCATTTGAAATTTAAACATGATGCAAACAACAAGACTAACCTAGTGCATACCGGAACTAGGGTTGTGACAACTCGCCTCCACTCGAAAGAATCTCGTCCCGAGATTCAGGAATAGGCGGAAAGAAGGTGGGGTACTCCAGTCGGAGACGATCTTCTCGCTCCCAAGTAGCTTCTCTCTCGGAATGATGAGACCACTGAACCTTGAGAAACTTGATGTTATGACGTCGAGTGACACGCTCTGCTTGATCCAGAATGCGAACGGGATACTCTCGATATGTGAGGTTATCTTGGAGATCAAGCGTTTCGTGGTCCACTCCGCGGATGGGATCCAAGAAGCAACGCCTGAGTTGAGAGACGTGGAAGACATCATGAACTCGAGAAAGATGTGGGGGTAGTTCCAATTGGTAGGCAACCTCTCCTTGTTTAGCAAGAATGCAAAAAGGACCAATGTAAAGAGGAGCTAACTTGCCCTTGATACCGAAACGATGGGTACCCTTCAAAGGAGTAACCCGAAGATAAGCTTTGTCACCAACCTCATAAGCCACTTCCTTATGATGACGATCATATTGGCTATTTTGACGAGACTGGGCTGTTTTCAAATTCTCACGAATGATGCGAACTTGCTCTTCTGCTTCCTGGATCATATCCGGTCCAAAGAATTGTCTTTCACCGGTTTCTGACCAGTTCAAAGGTGTTCGACATCTTCGTCCATAGAGTATCTCGAAAGGAGCTTGCTTGAGACTGGATTGATAGCTATTGTTATAAGAAAACTCGGCGAAAGGAAGACATTTCTCCCAATCCATACCGAATGAGATAACACAGGCTCTAAGCATGTCTTCGAGAATTTGGTTAACCCGTTCCACTTGACCACTTGACTGAGGGTGGAAAGCGGTGCTGAAAGAAAGATGGGTGCCCATGGCAGTCTCGAAACTCTCCTAGAAATGAGAAGTGAAAAGACTAACACGGTCTGAATTGATCTCTAGCGGAACACCATGAAGTGACACTATTCGAGAAATATACAAGTCAGCAAGCTGACTAGCAGTGATACTCTCTCGAACAGGTAGGAAGTGAGCCACTTTGGAGAGACGATCAATGACTACGAAGATAGCATTATTCCCTCTCTTGGTCCTGGGAAAGCCGGTGATGAAGTCCATACCAACTTTATCCCATTTCCACTCAGGAATAGCTAGAGGCTGAAGGGTGCTAGCAGGTCTTTGATGTTCTGCTTTAACGCGACGACAAACATCACATTTAGCAATGAACTCAGCAATTTCTCTCTTCATCCTAGTCCACCAGAACCTCTGGCGTAGGTCCTGATACATCTTAGTACTACCGGGATGAATCGTGAGAGGAGATTCATGAGCCTCTTTAAGAATCAATTGCCGAAGATGTTACTTCTTGGGAACCACCAGCCGGTTTTGGAAGAGAACAACACCTCGGTCATCTATGGAGAAACTACCAGCAATACCCTTGGCAATGTTTCTCTTGATCCGGGTAATTCTGGTATCATGCTTCTGGGCTTCTATGATATGATCCACAAGAGTAGGTTTCGCCACCAAAGTTGAAAGGAATCCGTGAGGAGCAATGTGAAGGTTAAGCTTACATAATTCCTCATGGAGAAGTGGTTGGCCCTGCTGCAACATGAGATTGTTGCAATAGGATTTATGACTTAGCGCATCAACCATGACATTTCCCTTGCCTGGGGTGTAGGTAATCCCTAAGTCGTAATCTGAGATCAACTCCAACCAACGTCTTTGCCTAAGATTCAAATCTGGTTGGGTGAAGATATACTTGAGACTTTGGTGATCGGTGTAGATCTCGCAACGATTACTAAGGAGGTAATGTCGCCAGGTCTTAAGTGCATTGACTACGGCTGCAAGTTCTAGATCATGTGTAGGATAATTCTCCTCATGTGGATGCAACTGTCGAGATGCATAGGCAATCACACGACGATCCTGCATAAGAATGCAACCTAGTCCTTGTCGTGAGGCATCACAGTAGATAACAAAGTCCTTAGTGAAATCCGGAGGCACAAGTATGGGAGCAGAAGTCAGGCGTCTTTTCAGTTCCTGAAAACTGTGCTCACACTGTGGGGACCACTCAAACTTTTTATCTTTCTTAAGAAGTTCCGTGAGAGGTTTGGCCACTTTAGAGAAGTTCTCAACAAAGCTGCGACAATAACTGGCTAGACCAACGAAACTCCTAACTTGTTTAACTGTTTCAGGCGGAGTCCAATCAAGAACGGCCTGAACTCTCTCGGGGTTGACAGCAATGCCCTTACCAGAAATTACATGGCCGAGATAGGTCACTTCTGGCAACCAAAATTCTCACTTGGAGAATTTGGCATAAAGGCGGTGCTCTCTGAGTTTTTCTAGAACAAGTCTAAGATGTTCGGCATGCTCTTCTGCGTTCTTCGAGTAAATAAGAATATCATCGAGGTAAACCACGACGAACTTATCTAAGTACTCCATAAAAATCGAGTTCATCAAGCGGGAGAAAGTGGCTGGAGCATTTGTTAAACCGAAAGACATGACGGTGTACTCGTACTGACCATAACGAGTGACGAAAGCCGTCTTGGGGATGTCCCCATTTCTAATCTTGATTTGATGGTATCCTAACCTCAAATCCATCTTGGAGAAGACTGAGGATCCAGCGTGCTAATCATACAGGTCGTTGATCCTGGGAAGCGGATACTTGTTCTTTACCGTGACCAAATTAACGGGACGATAATCTACGACCATCCGATCCGTACCATCCTTCTTTTTGACGAAGAGGACGGGACAAGCCCAGGGAGAAGAACTACGACGGATGAAACCCTTTTGCAAGGACTCATCAAGTTGTTTCTTAAGCTCGGCTAGTTCTAAGGGTGCCATTTTGTAAGGTCTCCTAGAGATTGGAGCGGTTCCTGGGATAAGCTCTATAACAAACTCTACATCTCGGTCGGGTGGAACACCTGGCAGTTCCTCTGGAAAGACATCCGGAAAGTCACGGACTACCGGAACATCTTCAAGATCTGGAAGAGGACTGGCATTAAGAGAATAGAGTTGACGCTTTGCAACTCTAGTGGTGACGGTGACTATCTTACCAGATGGATGTGTAAGCTGAACAGACCTAGTGAAGCAATCAATCTTGGCATAATGAGCTGTCATCCAGTCCATACCCAAGATGATATTAATATCTTAAGACTTGAGGGCCACAAGTGATGCAAGGAACACAAGTCTGTCAACAAGGATTTCATTACCATGGCTTACACTAGAAGTTTGCCATTTGGAACCAGGAGTTTGAATGAGTATTGGGGAGGGCATATCACAAAATGACATGTCGTGCAAGCGGGCATAACTTTTAGAAATGAAAGAATGAGACGCTCCAGTATCTAATAGAACTGATGTCGGATGACAATTAACAAGGAGTGTACCAAGAACGACATTTGGATCATCATGAGCGTTTTTGGCTGAGACGTGATGCACACGTCCATGTTTGGTGGGAGCTGACTTAACACTGATCATCTTGCGTGATGATTTTTCACGTCTAACAGATTTCTCGGACTGGGATGGAGCAACACGGGTTTGAGTGCAAATACGGGCAATGTGTCCCGGTTCTCCGCAATTGTAGCATATCCTGGAGGTAGGGCGTGGACCCGCATTGGCAAACGGTCCATCAATAGGCCTGGGTGGAGCATACTGCTGCACTGGAAGAGGTACCACATAAGATGGCCTCGGAGGATAAATGGGTGGAAGAACAGAGTTCGGAACCCAAATCTGGCGATTCTGGGAACTAGTACCGAAGGAAGATCCCAAATCAAGGGTGTGCTTACGAGACTTATCGTAAGTGAGCTGAGCTGTCTCTGCATTGATGGCCTTGTTCACAAGAGCATGGAATGTGTTGCAATGATGCAAGTGAAGATCACGATGCAGTTTGGGGTTGAGACCCTTCCGGAACCTAGCCTGCTTCTTGGCGTCCGTGGACACTTCCTTTGTAGCATAGCGGGCGAGGTTCTCAAACTCTCGACTATAAGCATCAACAGCCATCTTAGCATGCGTAAGACTACAGAACTCTTCTCTCTTACGATCGATAAGGGCTTGGGGGATATGATGTTCACGAAAAGCCTCGGTGAAATCTCTCCAGGTAGGAATCTGGCCAGCTGGAATCATGGCCTCATAGTTCTGCCACCAAAGACTAGCAGGACCTTCCAGGTGATAAGTGGTATAGATGACCTTGTCATCTTCAGCTACGTTCGCAGAACGCAGCTTGTGAGTGATACTACGGAGCCAGTCATCTGCATCGAGTGGCTCAATGGAATGATGGAAGGTGGGTGGTTTCAGACGAATGAAGTCATGGATGGTTGTTGATTCCTTGCACTGATGTGCGGTGTTCTCCTCAATACGTGCCAACAAGCGGTTAGACTCACGCTTCTTTCTCTCCATCTCTAACATTAACTCTGCCATCGAAGGCTGGTCGGGAGGATCCTCCTCATCCCTACCACCTCCGTGGTTCTGTCTACGAGCAGCTGAGCTTCGCTTAACTGAAGACATCCTGAGAAGCGAAACCGAAGACGGAAACATCAACAACTATAGGATGCATAAGGTAGAACAAGAAATTAGTATCTCTCGAACTACTAGGATAATTCCGGCAGCATAACGGCAGTAAAATGCTCAGAATAAGACATCCTGCTAACAAAGGGTAGTTCAACATCTCAACATCATCACTCAAGGTACTGTGATAGTACTAAATAAACTATACTGGAAGAACTTGAAAACAGGAGTAGGACTCTGATCAACCAATCCTAAGGGACTACGGAGTAGTAACTCGTGATCCTGATAGACGGAAGAGAAAGCCTAGTTCCTTAACCCCGTAGGAAAGGTAGGATGACTCAGACCAGAAGACATGAGGTATAAGGAGTAAAAAGAGCCTTACGTTCCCTTCCACAACCAATTCCCTTATATAACTAAGGAATTTCTAGACTCAACTTCGACCAGTTTGGCTTGGTAATCCTACAGGCAGTCAGGCTCTGATACCAACGCTGTCGGGACCCCGATCCTAAGTCACATCGATCTAGCATGTAACACACCATATCACTTTGCGGCCTCATGCACGGTATCCCCACGGGTGCCACCTTACCTGGCCTGGGACCGTTTGCGCATTTTGGCTCACATATATGATAGTGTCGCTAGCATCCATATGACAGAGAACCCGGGCCGACATGACCAGTTATAAACCAAAAGTGGCACTAAATTACAGAGACAAGCATTCATGACCCAGCAACAAACGTGTCGGTCATCAACGTATGAACCCAAGTCGTAGCAAGCTACAAGGACTTAAAAGGAACAACGCGTGACATTTCCCCTAAGGGACAGACACAGGAACGAAGAAGGACACATGCCGGCCAGCCTAAGTGATCCGGAGCAGTAGCAAGCTACCAAGGCTCAGTGGAAGCACTAGGAGACATTTCCCTGTAAGATAGGCTACCAAGGGTAACAACTAGGTGTCGGATCCCACACATACCAAGCATTTCAATAACATACACACAATATGCTCAATATGTGCAAGTACAACATGGCATCACAACAAGGCTCTAATAAACAAAGTATTTATTCATTAGGCTCCGAGGAGCCAAATATTACAAACATGGGTCTCACGACCCAGCATTCAGAGCATACAAGCAACAAGCGGAAGCACAACATGTCTGAGTACAGACATCTACAAATGAAAAAGGCTGAAGAGCCTGACTATCTACAACACTCGTCCAAGAACGTAGCTGAGGTACAAGCTACTTGTCGAAGTCCAAGCGGAACTACTAGTGAGACAACAATCTCATATGCAAAACATAAATTAAGCAAACATGAGTACAAAGGTACTCAGCAAGACTTACATCAGATCCTATCATACATGCACTTGTATCAATATAGCAAAGTGGGGTTTAGTTGCAGCAAGCCAGCTTTGACTCAGTGGCTATCCTGTACTACGATTGCTGGTAACTTGAGGTGGCGCACACGAGTCCACTAAGCACCACACAATACACCACTATGGATTCATCCCCGTCTCCCTACGAGAAGGCCATCCATAGCACTCACACTTGTCTTGAGTATTTTAGAGTATCCACTTCAAGTTGTCTATGTACCACGTAAGCATCCAAGAAGTCCATAACCGTGGACCCGGCTATTCGAATAGATCATGTTAACCCTGTAGGGGTGTACTTCTTCACACACGCTCTCGCCACTTACCGCCATGTACACGTCATGTATCTCGGCAACCTTCAAGCGAAAGCATGGCGAGGGTGTCGGCCACGACCTGACTAACCACGCAAGTCTCTCGTCCAGGTTTATCGCCTATTCGGGTTCCATCCGTGGGGAGATCCGGCCGGGGTGTCGCTCACGGCCCCAAATGATGTGCGCAGGGTTCCCAAGCCCACCTCGCCGAGTGGATCTACGCTTGGTACACTGTGCCACGGTGCCTAGTCTGTCCCAAGCCCACTGGCCGAGTGCCACTTGGTAGACTACTAACACTACCTACAAACACCAGAAACTAGTTGCAACTCCTGGACAGAGATCATGTTGATTAATAAGTCGAGAGGGGTCGAGTTACCGGAACCCGATGTGTGGTAGTAGCTAGTCATTGGACAACATACTCGGAACTCAGTTCTTAGGGACGGTTCCAGTGAGACAACCCACCATTTACTCCTACATGGCCTCTCACCGCTACCTTTACCAAATCGCGTTCACACACTTAACTCTGAGCATCAGAACATATCATTGCACTCCAATTCATTCCCGATGAATCAGACCTGACACACTCTAAGCAATAGCAAGCAAGGCATGGTAAGATCACAACATGGTTTCAATCAACTCCTACACATGCTAGTGGGTTTCAACTATTTACTGTGGAATGACAGGTCATGCAGAGGAATGGGTTCAACTACCGCAGCATAAAGTAGTAGTTGAAGTCGTTGTTGTCCTAATGCAATAACAGGGAGCAGAAGCGAGAGAGGGGTTGTATCGGAATGAACAAGGGGGTTTGCTTGCCTGGTAAAACAACACGCAGAGCACTGCTCCTCTGACAGGTACTCTGGATCGGTCTCCGGAGCTGGACCTATCGAGAAGAACGGTGCCGGCAATCAAACACAAGCATATGCAACAATATGATGCATGAATATGGCATGAAGATATGATGTTGTTGAGCTAATGCAACTAGCATTTTAATTGGTTGAACTCCATCTGAACCAAGGGTTCAAATGCAACTCTGAAATAAGTATTTTTAAATGGCAAATATGTGTTTTCATATAAACAGTAGGTTTAACTTCATTTTTAAATGCCATAAACAGATTCCTTATATTTTTGTGATCATTTTTCATATATAAATTATTTCATTCTGAGCTACGGTTGAATTTCTGTGATTTTTTGAAGTTTAAACCAATTTCTGAAATAAATAAATCATTTAAGATTTATTTAAATACCAGAATTGGAATACTGCGTCAGCATGACCCAAGCATGACGTCAGCAGGTCAAAGGGCTGGTCCAGAGTCAAACCTGACAGTGGGGTCCACTGGTCAGTGACTCAGTTAATTAACTGAGTTAATTAACACTAAACTAATCCTAACAGAAATGTCAGCAGGTCAGGGCCCACATGTCAGTGGCTAATCTAATTAACCAAAATTAATTAATTTAAACTAAACAGTCAACTAACTAAAAGGGTGGGGCCCGCCTGTCATTGACCCAAGGGGTCAAATCCTGGTCAAACCCCAGCTAACACGCCGGCGTTTAGCCGCCGGCGGCAGCAAACGCGGCGGAGGGCGTCGGGATTTCCATTCCGGGGGTCATTTGGGCAGCGGAGACCATCTATGGGGAGCTGGAGCTCGTCCGCGTCCATTCCAGCCAGCGGCAGCAGCTAGGGCGGCTGGAGCTCACCGGAAACGAGCTCGCGGCGGCGCCGGAGTTCGGGTTTCGTCGGAATAGGGGCTACAGGGCACGGGGAGGCCAGGGAGAAGGTGCTACGGGCTCCTGGTGAAACGGCGAGTGCGGTGGCGTGCTCAGTTTTGAGCTCGCGTGGCTATGGCCACGGCGGCGGCATCGCCGGCGGCGGTGAGGTCGGGCATCAGCGGAGAAAGGACCTAGAGGTCGCAAACGACGGTAAGGACATGGGGGAACGATCCGGGAGCTCACCACGGGTCTGTTGTGGGTTCAGTGGGCTCAGGGAAGCTTCGGAGGCGGCGAATTCGTCGACGGCGTCCGGTGGCCGTGCGAAGAAGAAGAGCTCGGGGGCGCGGTCTTGGGGCGTCCGGGGTCCTGCGGCGCGGCGTAGAGGTTCACGGCAGCGGGGCGGAGCTCTGAGGCTCGTCGGAGAGGCGAGGGGGGGGCGGTGGCTACGGCAACGGCGATCGGCGGCGACGACGGCGGTCGAGACCGAGCGCGAGAGGGAGATAGAGGAGAGGGGAGGGTCCTGAGAGAGTGCGAGAGGGTCGGGGAGGTGCGTGGCGTCGCGAGCGTCTTCCAGGCAGCGAGGGGGAGGACAGGCAGGCAGGAGGAGTGGCGCCCTCGTCGTGAGCGCGCGCCGGCCACACGCCTCGCCTACTGGCGCGAGGAAGACGACAGGGGAGGCAGCGGGCTAGGCTGGCCAGCTGGGCCGACCAGGCCGCACTGTGCTGGGCCAGCACAGGTAAGTTGCTTCCCTTTCCTATTTTTTTTATTTGTTCTGTTTTCTATTTCTGCAATTATGTTTTGATTTAGTTTCTAAACTAAATCAATTATTTTCTTCTGACATTTTTATTTTGCAGGGACCTAGGAATTAATCCAAGCACCTAAAAATAAAGAATCAGAATTTTGGCCATATATAAAATATATAATATATATATCCAATGCAAATAACTATTGCATTAATTCTAAATGCCCAAAATAAATACTTCTGAGCTCCTAATAATATTGGTTTGATTTTTATCTCTAACCAATATTTCCAGAGAGCAACATGAACATTTTCTTGGACCTTTTTGGAGCAATTTTTATTTGGGTCATTTTCAAAAAGGCTTTCTGAGGGTTTCACAAGTCCTCAATTCAATTTCATTTGAAATTTAAACATGATGCAAACAACAAGACTAACCTAGTGCATACCAGAACTAGGGTTGTGACACCCTGTTAGGATCCCGTCTCATCCGAGAGCGTGGTGACAACCCGAAGAAGAAACATTGTGCCTGCAGGATTTGCGGAGAAATAGGACACACCCAGGAGGAGCACAAGGATGAATGCCCTAATTGTGAAGGAAGTCACCTAGCTGAAGAATGCCCAACTAGGCAGATTACTTGTTTCTTGTGTGAAGGGACTACCCACTACCCTGCTCAGTGCCACATTTACCCCATGGTAGAACAAACTGTCCAACAGAAGAAATAAGCAATGAAAGAAGTCCTCAAGGAAACCTTAAGGGAATCCGCGATGGAGGAAGATATTGACGACCCTGATGGAGAAGGACTAGACAGATATTACTCACGTGCTTGCTATTCATGCGGAGAAGAAGGACATCTTTCACAGTATTGCACGAAGGAAAGCCATGAGTATCTGGGAGACTTCCCGACAGAAGAAGTGGAGTTTGATCCATAGAAGATAGAAGAATTGATAGGAACGAAGAAGTCGAAGAAGAGAAAGAGCATGTGTCCCCAGAACAACCCAATTTCTGCGGAAAAGGACCTGAGTCACATCACATGTTACAGGTGCAAGGATTTAGGTCATTATGCGAACAACTGCCCAACCAGGAAGCGAAGAACCCAGTGAACCAGGACACCATGACGTCCTTAGATTGGTCTTATGCCATTAGTATATGCTGCAAGGAACTAGGGCATTATTGCCAAGAGAAGGTTCAGACCGGAGGAAGGATTGATCAGCGTAGTTGAGATCTAGATATTAGGATGAAGCATGTAGTTAAATGTGGAATACACCTTTATTATAGTGTTGTGTTGAGTTATGGAAATAACATTGTAATAATTTGTGAAGCAATAGAAGTTGATATTTTTGGAGTCTGAGAAGGAGATGCAGTTTACAAGGGTTATCCCTTCATGGAGAATGGAGTTGAACTTTGGTACATGGAGGTACACCTCCACTGTGTGAAAGGAGTTTTCCCAAAGACTATGGGTCAATACTTTTCATCTCCCGAGTACCACGAACAACGTTCTTCGACTCTGTTCGTGAAGCTGCTATGGTGGCCATACGTCAAATTGGAGAAATACTCGAAGAAAGACTTCGTTATACCTAGGAAAGCATGTGTAGAGTGCATGCAGAGATGATGGAGATGAAGCACACGGCCAATAGGACGAAGCAAAAGATTGATGAGTTCAAAAATCACGTTGCACAATTCCGGTGGGACCGAAGCGTCCTTAGCTGGGACAAAGGAATAAAGATGGGAGGAATGTTTGACCATACCCAACTATGTGGATGGCAATATTTGTAGTGAAGCACCTTTGTGATTGGAGTGCTGAATAATGGTTCAGGATATACTAAGAGATTTGATATGAGGAGAATATGGATTAAGGATGAAGCAGTGCCTTTTGTTTAGGGCGATACTTTTCAGAGTGAACCCTGGACCCCTAGGAAGGAAAGTGTTGCTCCAAGGAGTAGAGTTTGCACAAATAAGTTGGAGTTTATTTTGATATGAGGCTTACCCCAAGAGTATGAAGGAAAGAAGTACAATTGGATTTTTAAGAGGGTGTAAGGCTGAAGTATGGAACTATAGTGACCCCAAGGATTGAGTTATGGATATACAAGTTCTGACGTGGACCCTTTAACGGAGGACCTAAGGAGGCTACATAATCACAAGGGAACCACGAGACTTGTCAATAGTTATGTGTATCTGCTGTAGTAAAGCAGTGCATTTTGCTATAGATTGTACCAAGAAGAAGGAGTTTTGTGCTAAGTTTTGGAGTTGAAGCAAGAAAATGGAAGTGTAGTAGATCGTAGTAAGTTGAGAATCAATACAGTTGGCATCAGGGTATTGATTTGGATTCTATGAATTGTTACTACATAAGTGAAGGGCGAAGACATGATGTATGGAATAAGATTTTAAAGAAACTAGTGTTATTCATTTTAAGTGTGGTAGAATCCAACACCGTTACCTGAATACACTAGCTAGTGGTTAGATATGTCCGACTTGGAAAGGACTACCCAAGGATGAGTGTGAGTAATTACGCTCAGTTTGGTACCTAGAGAAAAGGGATACCAAACAAGAATTGGATGGATTTAAGAGAGCCAATGAAGTTGGATGTTGGAAGAATGACCAGATGCAACCCGATGATGATACCACGTGTGGCTAGTGATGAGATGAGCCATAACCCACAAACCCCAGGACCTGTCAAGAATGCAAGCACACTCTTGCTAAAGGAAAACCCCTGGTAGAAGTTATGACTTTGTCAACAGACGATCATATAGGTACCTACGGAAAACCCGAGGGTTGTGAAACACGATAGATGGTTATTTGGCTTGCAGAATCAATGGATTTATCCGAACTTAGTTCGTTGACAAGTGAAATTCTGCAATGCTTGTGAGGATGACCGAGTGTTAGAATGCGAGATTCACTAAACCATATACAAGGTAATGATTTGGGTGCGGGATGGATTGATCACCATACCGACTTACTCTTATTGTTTTCCTCTATTATACGGGATGGTTAATCTGAGTGACTTACCTATAGTAGAGAGACGACGATGTCAAAACCTTATTTAAAACCTTAGAATGGTATAGAAAGTTTCCCCTGTACTAGACAATTGTTGCCAACCGTAGGTTATACGGTGAGAATGAAGCCTAGACCCGTTTTCTGCAGAAAGAACCATACATTGTTGACCACCAGGAGATATCGATATTTGTTTAGTATTGGCGCCAGACTAGTTAGTTAAGAAGAACCAGTCTCACAGGAACCTCACCAAGATGAAAGAACACAAGGAATTGAGGACAAAAGTTATGCCACTACCGGAAGAGCCAGAGAAGGATTTATACTTAAGATTTGAGAAGACCGACACTGTCAACTATAAGGATGGAGTACTTGAGTTCTGATGGAACCATAACCATGATTCTAAGTGTGGTTGCACACTAGGCCACACCAATCAGTGTTTTGTTAGAAGACCCCCAAACCCTAACCTATTTCTTGCTAGCCTCTCCGAATCTCGAGGACGAGATTCATTTTAAGTGTGGTAGGTTTGTAACATCCCAAAATTCTAAATTTTGGAATGTTATAATAAATTGATAGATTTGACTGCTGTTTGATGTGTTGAGTGAAATTGAGTTGAATTTGAAACTTTTGAAAGTTAAATGAGAGGGAATAAAATGACTTTCCCAAAACTTTCACTTTGCTTTTTGATCTCCGGGGAATGCAAATTCTTTTCAACACAAAACCCTAGAGTGAAGATAATATGACTTCTTCCATTTATTTTAAATGATAAAGGGCTTTGAAATGATTTTGAATTTCATCCTCGAAATATTTTAAATTCAGAAACTTAATGCAACTCAATGATTTTCCAGATAGAAGATAAAATGACTTCTTCAAATTATAGGAAATATGAGTTGGAAGTTTTTCTGAAATTTTCTGCAACTCATTTTTAATATTTGAGTTATTGGTTTTATTCAAATTATTTTTCTCCAAAACTAAATTATATGGAAAATAGGGTAACATGATTCCCTAGAGTAAGAAATTGGAGAGAAATAAATTTGAAGTCATTTTGGAATTTTAAAAATGATTTTTACTAGATTTTATTGTAACAGTAGCACCTTTTGATTTATTAAAATTTGTGAGCATTTTATTTGATTGTAGAAAAATGTTCATGTTGTAGGATTTGTTTTTCTGAAAAATTTGATATATAATATGCCTATATTATATATGGGTTTTATTTCTTTTTCCTTTTGTTCTTTGTCTATAATGGCCAGGATGGGACTATACCTCCTACGTGTCGAGGCACGACTTAAAGGTATAAGCCCATTCTGGAATGATCTCAAGTTTGGTATCTTTGCACGACTCATGTAAAAGAGGGGTTAAATTTCAAAAGGAGATAGTTGGCTTACAGTCGCCACTTCACACAATACATTACATAAGCAAGACATCATTCAAAACATCACAACCCGACTACGGGCGAAGATCCAAAAGAAAGATACCAAAACATAAAGCCACAGGTCTGAATCGCCCCTAGTAGAAACCACTACTAATCGTCGAAACGTCACAAGCATACGGCCAAACTCTTCATAGAGCTCCCAGTGAAGTACTTGAACCAGCTCCTGCATCATTCTCGACTGAACCTGCATCTGGTGTTGTAGTAACTGCGAGCCACGAGGACTCAGCAATCCCATAACCATGGGTAACAAGACTAGCAAAGCTTTATGGGTAGGAAGAGGTAAAGTGGCGAGGTTGCAACAGCGGCTAAGCATAATATGGTGGCTAGCTTACGAGTACAAGAATAAGATGAGCATCTACGCAAACGATCGCAACTAGTAGTGATCGCTAAAGATCCTGAACTACATACGAATCAAACATAACCCCACCGTGTTCTCTTCTCAAAGTGAAAAGAGACAGTCACGGTTACTCACACAGTTGTGTGTTTTACTTCGGATCCTCTGTCAAGTTTTCTACAACCGGACATTAATAAATTCCAATCTGCCACATAACCGCGGGCACGGCTTTCGAAAGATCATAACCCTGCAGGGGTGTCCCAACTTAGCCCATCACAAGCTCTCACGATTAGCTGAAGTGATAAATATAATACCATCACCCCTTATCTTAGAGAAAACCGATCAGGCTCGGCATCCCGGTGCACAAGACATTTCGACAATGGTAAAACAAGTCCAGCAAGACCTCCCGGCGTGCCGACACCCTAATAGTAGCCGCGCGTATCTCGTCTCAGGCCACAACCGGATGGGACATCCTACGAGTAAAACCAAACCTCGAGTTTCCCCAAGGTGGCCCCGCAGTCTGCCCGTTTGGGACCAACACCATCAGCACTGGCCCCCCCCC
>LR738714.1:392284591-392392122 GCA_902687465.1 Secale cereale
CCCCCCCTGCTATGTAGAATTAAGAACCCGGGGACACGACCCCCTATGCAAATTTAATTAATTAATTAAGTTTTTATTATGAGCAAATTAAAACCAATGTTGGGCCTTGCTGGAGGAGTTTTATTCAAAGACGAACTGTCAAGGGGTCCCCATCCACCCATCGTGTAAGGAACGCAAAATCAAGGAACATAATGCCGGTTTATCGGCGCCTAAGGTGGCATGAGTGGAACAAAACACCGAGCAAAAGGCCAAGCCTTCCACCCATGCCCAGTATATAGGTGTGTTAATAATAATAATAGATATTGTGATATTCCAACAACAAGTTTCCTCCTGGAACGATCTTCATCTTCACCTGCAACTAACAACGCTATAAGAGGGGCTGACCAAGCCGGTAACATAGCCAGACAGTGGTTTTGCTAGGAAGGTTTCAAATGTTAGAGGTTTCATGGCAACAAGGAGAGGCTGACATAAAAGATGGGTAGCGCGACATGTAACGATAGCATAGAGAAACTAAGCATGGCAATGGTAGTAAAGGTATCCAAGGGTATGATCATCTTGCCTGGGATTCCGCAAGGGAGAAGAACGGATCCATGAAGTAGACGGAGCAACATAGTCGAGAGAATCCTCACAACTCCAGAACGAAACCGAAGCTAACAAGAGAAGCAACCGGAAAGAAGCAAACAACACGGTAAACACACAAGCATAAACATGGCATACGATGCACAAACAAGTATGATGCATGTCCGGTTTAAATATGCATGGCAATGGCAAGGTGCACAAACAAAACTACAAGTTAAGTGGAGCTCAATATGCAACGAGTTGCATATTGACGAAACACCACATTTAATTATTTAATTGACTCTCGTTTATTTACAAGACAAGATTAAATGTTTGTTAACATGGCAAGAGGTGAAGCATAATAAAACTACACTATTTAGGCAATTTTAAATGAGGCCGGAAAAACAACAACAATTCTGGAAAATCCCCATGAGCATGTTTAGCAATTTTAAGCAAACAACAATTCACACATATAATATTGTTAACATGATGCGGATGACATGATCAAGTTTATGCAATTTATTAATTAAAGGTTAACATGAAGATGATACGGAGTATTTGTCACCGTGGTGGAAGGAAAAAGGTGCCACGGCAACGATCCGAAAATGATGCAACGGCAGCATATCGGTTCCGGTAACTTGTCGAGAGACAGTGCAAAAGAAGGACGGAGAGCGAGTCAAGAAGAAAGGTGGGGTGATCCTGTCACCGGGTTCCCATGAGTCGGCGACGAGGCAACCGAGGAGCACGACAAAAGACGATTCGGGCACGAAGCACACAAGGGGAACATCTCATACAACACAAGCATCACACGGGTCATCGTCTCGGGGTTATACCTTCGAAGCGTTCGTTCTCGAAGCGGTTCGAGTCATCGAGGGACGTAGTGGAAGTAGTCGTTCTCACGAGTCGTGGTACACGTTCGTAGAGGGAAGTAGCCGTTCCGTAGAGGTACACATTATGTAGCCGTTCAAGATTCCGTAGATGTTCATGTCGTCGTGTCGTGGTACTTGGCGCATCCGGTAGTCGTACTCGTACGTTGTGGTCTTGCCGGTCTCGGTCTCGCGTCGGTAATTGTACTCGGTCATCGATGACGTAGGGGTACATGAGGGTCGTCGTGGTACTTGGCGAATCCACGTAGTTGAACTTGATGCTTCGCGGAACTTGGCGTAATTCAAAACGTAGCAGTACAACAGGCCTCATATTAGCTGAGATCTCCGATGAACAAGTGGGTGACCGAGAAGGAATAGCCAAAGGTGGAGGTGCTGAGGCTGGCCGGAGCAGAGGCGCTGCGGCGGGCGAGGTCTTGGCGGCACGGAGAGCTGATTGCTCGAGGGAGATGGCGAGGCGGCGAGCTTGGCGTACGGGAGCTGCAGCCTTGGCAAGGAGGCAGGGTCGGGCCGAGCTTGACGTGGCGCTGGATGAGGTAGGGCGCCCAGCGCTGGAGGGCGCGACCACGCGAGGGAGAGGCGGAGGGCCTTGCTGGAGAGGAGGCGCTGCGGGCGCTGGAGGACGGGGCGCGCTGGCTGCGGCCTTGGCGCGCGGCGGAGGGAGGCACTCGGGGCTGGAGAGCTGGAACCGGCGAGGGGCTGGCCGCGGTCGGCTGCTTCTGGTCCTGGCGGGCTCCGGCCGCGGCGAAGGAAGGAGGCCGCAGGAGATCGAAGGGAGGAGGGAGCGGGGTCGGACGAGGGGATCGAGCGACGCTCGAGGCTGAGGGAAAAACGAACGAGGGGCGGCGGCGGCTGAGAGAAGGGAGAGCGAGGGGATGCTGTGAGAGGTGAGGTTGGGCTAGGGTTAGGAGGGGCGTTGGGCCAGGAGGCTGATTGGGATGGGCCGGCTGGACCTTGAGGCCTGGAGGCGGGCTGAGGTGGTTCTTGGCCTGGCGGCTGGGCCTCTCTCTCTTTATTTTTCTTTGCAGAAAAAAATAGAGAGAGTACAACATTAAATATGAAAAGAGGCCAGGAATAAGAAAATAAATGATGGAACATTTTTGTAAGGCTTTATGGAATATTACCAACCCAACAAAAGTGGTTCCAACAAAATAGGGAAGATATGCAAGTGTGTTGGGTTAATTCCAAACAAATGGAATATTTAATATAGCTCCCTAATAATATTGAGAGACTTTTATATGTTATAAAGAGAAGTCAATCTTCCCTCGATTTAAATGGACCGAAGGTCCACACAATTTATTTAAGTTGAGATGCAAAAGATTAAAGACATGATGGCATGATGACATGATGCAATGCAAAATAAATAACATGAGCACAAAAGAAACACACGGGAGAACCCGAAACATCTGGAATCTTCTGGAATCTTCTGGTCTCTTCTGGGACGTCGGTCTTCGGGTGTCACAACTCTCCCACACTAACAGAGGATCTCGACCCGAGATCCTAGAGATGGCACCGGATAGAAACGAAAAAGAAGAGGTAAAACAAAGTTGCTTCTTGGACAAACGAGTGAAACCACGAACCTTGAGAGTTTGAACAAAATGAAAGAAGAATAGAATGGAGATGAACGAAGATGAAACACTCCGTTAGAAAAGAGGAACAAGGAGCATTATGAGAACCTTGTAGGTTGAAAGACATGAAACAAGATCTTATGAACCAAAGAATATGAAACTGCAACGGTATAGCCAAGGAATAAGAATGATAGAATTTGGACAGCACTCCGTCTGAAAATCAAAGGAATTAACAAGAGTTTGAGGAGAAGGGGTGATACTTGAAGAAATCGACAGCATATTGCCTCTGAAACAATTGAAAGAATGGCACATGGGGTAAGGAAGATTCAGACATCACTCCGGTTAAAAAGATAGGAAAAACTTGATAAGATGAGAGAATTTGAATGGAGGTCACCACACTCCTGTTAAATGATAAGCAAGGGAAAGAACATGATCTCGATAAAACGATATGATGGTTTGGAGAGAGCAACATCACAATGCCTCCGGAATGAAAGAATAGCATATAAATCAATGAAAGAAAAGAATGGAGAAGAAAATGACAACTTCTCCCACAAATGAATTAGTAAATCCTCCTTACAAAGAAGGGTTGAATGGGGGTTGATGGAAAATCAACAACGAAACGAATAAGCTCTTGTTGTGGGCTTATGGAAAACATCTCAAAATTAAGAGGTGACAACCAGCCACTGACGAAAACAATTGATTGGATTGAGATCAACAAGGAGATGAAAAACTTATTTCACGGGAATGATAAATGAAGAACTTGGGTCATTTATAAGCACCATAATTAGCAACAATCCTTAGGGAAAGCTTTTAGGTGAATTATAACCCAAGAATACTCCAACGAATAATTGAAGGGTTGAAAAGATCTCCTGAACAAGGAAAAAAATGGTTTTAAATATCTCATTCCTGACAACTTGTGAATCATGAAGCATGAATGAAAATTGTCAAAAATGACATAACACCATCTGAAAAGATAAGGTAGAAGGATTGCAATTGGAATGCATGATGAAGAATATTTGAGATCCAACAAGAATCTTGAAGAAGACTTCGAGGATGAATTAAAACATGATGAACCACCATGAGAACTCCGGTAACAAAAGCATGAGAAGTGAACGATGAAAAGAATAAGATTCAAGGCCTGCGATGAATTAGATGGAGCTTTGAAATGATGTAATAGAAATAACTTGGATCTCCGGAAAACAAGATGGAGAACTTGAAACCTAGAATTTATTCCTCATGAATAAACTCTAACAAAGGGATTAATCCACTTGGATGAAATAAGAATAAGAATTATGTTATGCATATCCTTCACCAATTTAAGTTGATGACAACCAAAGGATTTGGCATACTACTTCTTCTTGTTGAAAAGGATTGGAGAGAGATATAGCCAAACTTGAGAAAAGTCTTCAACGACTCACCGGTAGGATTATGAAAAGAACAAATGAATTGATATGATAACAAGGAAGAGTAAACTTGAAAGAACCACCGTAAGAATATGGAGACGCACGAAGAGACATCAATGAAGAATATTTGGTGGACGAAGTTGAAAACTGAGAATGAAGAAATCTTATGAAATGATGGCCTTCGGAGGAACACAAAGAAAAGAATTCATAAATGCTTCGGACGGGTATAAAAAGAATTCCTCACAAACGGAACAATAATGAGGATGGCATGAAGCTAGAACCACAACTCATCAAGAGAACGGCCAAGATTAAGATAAACTCTTCTCCGATCTTCAAATGTTGAGAGTGAAGACGAGAAATGCCATGAAGAATTTCGAGATACTCCGGACGAATGACAAGAGGAAGGTGGAGCTAAAGATGGAAATGATTGAAAATAAGCTTGGAGAAGGCATGTGACTGATGGAAATCATTTTTACGTCACACTTTGAAAAAAAATTGAGTATAACTCCAGAAAAATAGAAGAGTCTGGTAAGATCCTCGGAAAAGACCTGTGGGTTAGGGCCCACTAAATAAATCACCGTTGAAAAAAAAGATTGCTAAAGAGATATTGCACCGGTTGACTTAAATGGCTTGAGTAAGATAACAATCCTCAAAATAGCTTGAAAGGATTAAGAATGGAATTATGAATCTTCAGCACGCCGGATATGAATAGCAAGAGGAGAATGATTAATTGGTGCATCGGAATAAGAAAGCATTGTGAAAAGAGGAAAAAGGATAAGATCAACACCGAAATCTTGAATTACATCCAACGGCAGAATTTGAGAACAAAAGAACGATGAACTTGAAGCTCTTGAGCAACTTCACGATAAATCACCGGATAAGAACATTGAAGGAAATGAATGAAGAAATATCACATGAATAAAATGGATACTTCATTAAGAATTCTGGCTCCACGAAGAAGAAGGGTGGGAGGGTGGGGAAACAAAGATAGCTTGGGATGAATGAAACAGACAAATCGTCAGATTTCTCAACGACGTCCGTATGGAATAACTTGAAGAGAAGGCACACCGGTTGAAAAAGGATTAACATGTTGATCTCGATGGTCAAGAAGAATTAGCACTCCCATAGAAATATGAGAATACCGATTAGGAAGGTATGGAATCAACATTTGACATCAAAGCAACTCGAATACCAGAATCAAAACAAGAACAAAGGATAGATATGTTGCAGCATAATCTTCACAATATCATCCGAACAGAGAATTGAACAAATGAATTCCGTAGGTACATCAACTTGTCGAGAAGCCACTTAGGAGAACAAAGGTAAATAAAAGCAACAAGGAACAGATAGAACAAATACAAGATATAAGTTTCGTTCGACATATTCGTGCTGAAAGCTCATGGAACGTGTTACGAAAGGGTTTTGCAATCCCCGAATCAGCATAGCCAAGGACCCTTTAAGATGCAACTCCCGACCGGAACAAGTCCATAAAACTACTTCACTCAATGTAGAACCCCAAACTCCATATCATGCACTCGTTGAAGAATGCCTAGAACTACTAGATGAACCCACCTATTAATTTCCGAAAGTTTCCAGTTATGCAATCAGGTGTTGGGGATACAGGGGAAGCACCGCGCACTCAACTCTAAACCTACATCCAGCTGTATCCATCCTTCAACACATAACCAGTTATTTTCGGAAACCGTTTACCTCGGACCTTCGAAACGCATCTACTATACAAGCTATGGCAATACTCCCGAACTACCTCCCCAGTACTGGGTGATGTCGGGGTTATCTTGCCACTAACCGCATAGGAGAGTTTTCGATGTCGGCCGTCTTAAGTATTCTAGAACTGATGCGATATATTTGTGACGACAACACCTCGGAGCTGAACTCCCCGGGACACTGCCACAACCCCTAAATGACAGGAGGCATCGAGAACAATGTTCTCGTCACAAAGACATCGGAACAATCCAAACAATACTCGTGTGATCCTAAAAAAAAATTGGTGAATTTTTGAGAGTAGAAGAGATAAGAGTAATCGTCAGGAGTCCTCACCAGAGTGAAAAAGGGACGAGGAGCAAAAGAAATCCTACTCTCCGATATATATATATATATATAGGACTCAAAACATTTTAAGTGTGTGCCTAGACTCAACCGTCAACGATTCGATCAATCAGTGGGGGCTTCTAGGTCGGAGAAGGCTCTGAATACCAACTTGTAATGCCCAGGATGGGACTATACCTCCTACGTGTCGAGGCACGACTTAAAGGTATAAGCCCATTCTGGAATGATCTCAAGTTTGGTATCTATCGTGGAAATAGCACGGCAGATGTCCGGTTTAGCGGACTTGATGATGGAACCATCGCACGGGTTAGCTTGAAGGGGTTCATAGCACACAAAGGACACAGAGAGTTTATACTAGTTCGGCCCCTTCGATGAAGGTAAAAGCCTACGTCTAGTTGGTTTGGTATTGCTTGGGCGTCGGTTTACAGGGAGCGGATCGCTTGCCTGTAGTCTCGACGGGTTGATTCTTGCTTGTCCTTGAACCGTCGCCGGGTCGTCCCTTTATATAGAGGTGACGCCTGGTCCGGTTTACAGAGTCCCGAGGCCGGCTCATACTCGTGTCCGCCTCGGTATCTGTCCTTTCTTCCTTATCTCTCAAGTTACATCGCTTGGCGGTTTACAAACCATAATTCTATACATGGGCCCTAAGATCTCATGGGCCGTAGCCTTTACTAAATATTACAAGCAAGCATATTATAACTAAGCCGGTTTACACTAGCCGGTTCATACCTGCTAGTAATATCCCTGACATTAGGCCCCAGAATGATTTGAACTTGTTCATATCAATCTCCCTTGTCTTTTATAACTTTCTTCTGTGCCTTCTCATTTTTTGTAAACCGGCTCTAACGTCATCCTCGAGAATCATTGAATCTGACCGTGACATCATCTCCACGTTTAACGCTGCGAGCTGTACTGTGACTTTGTTTTAATGGTTATCCCGAAAATCGAGGCATCAAGGGATCTTTATCCGATCTTTGCTCCCTCGAATCCCGCACCTGTCGCTTCATATCTCACCTTCCCTTATAAATGTTGCTGCCCCCATCCGTTTATTCTCTTCCCGCATCTTCTTCCTTCATCCGTCGCCCGAGCTTCAAGACGCCATTGACGCCCGAGCTTGAAGCGCCGCCGTCGCCCGCCGAGTCAAGACCTCACTGGCCGCTGCATCAACCTGACTTGACCAGAGAACTTCCGCCGCTGATCTCTACCGTTCCAGGTATGTCTTTCCTCCTCATTATAGATCCGCGTCTTCTAGGGTTCTTCCTCGCGCTTCTGCCATTAGAGCCTCTACGAGAGCTTCGCCTTGTACACAGAAATTTTAACCTTTACGTTCCGCCCTTAGATCCTGCCTTTATTTTGCTGCTTCTATGCTTTAAATCTCGTTACTTTATATAACCTGTAGATTCATCCGCTCCGTCCATCACACTTGTAGTTCTTCCCGTATCTTCACGTATTTATTTTTCTTTTTCTTGCATATCCAGATCTGTTCTGCCCTAGTTGTCTGCCAAAACTTGTTTCTTTCCCTTTATAAATCTGCTAAGTATACTCCGGTTTATACTGTCATGCCCTGTTCCTGTAAAAAATTTGAAGTTGAACGTGACGGTTTAGCTGTTCCTCTTTTGCTGTCATGAACCGACAGTGACATAGCTCCCTGTTATTGCCGGTTTAACCATATCATTAGTCCCCTGTCTAAACCGTTACGTAATATTCGTAGATATCTTCCGGTTTATCCTGTTATACTCGCATAATCCGGTTTTACACTTTATCTTTTTCAGTACTTGTCCTTCTGTCGCTATGGCCAAGCAGTTTGTCTCTTGTGACTGGGTCCCTTCCATCATCACCGAAGAAGACTTGGTCAAAATTGGCACTTTAGGCCCTCAATCCGTTTTGAAGTGGCGGGCTCCAGGAAACGAATGCCCTCCTACTCCCAGAGAAGGGGAGGTTATTGTTTTCTTTGATCACATAACTCGATGCTTCACACCCCCCGGTTCAAAGTTTTTCCGGGATGTACTCGCCGCCTTTCAACTCCATCCTCAGGACATAGGTCCAAACTCTATCTCCAATATTTGTGACTTCCAAGTATTTTCAGAGGTGTATCTGCAAGAAGAATCGTCTGTTGATCTGTTCCGGGATTTCTTTCACCTGAACCGGCGCACGGAATTCACCAGCGGACCGCATCAGGAACTCGGCGGAGTTGGCATCCAGAAAAGGAGAGACGCTGTCTTTCCCCACGCCGCTCTCCACACGCACCTGAAGGAGTGGAATAAGTCACGGTTTTACTGTGTTAACACTTCTCCTGAAGGGGAGAACCCACTACCGGGCTATCGCGAGCACCATCTTCCGGAGGATCATCCTCTGCCACAACGACTCAGCTCCATCGAACGGACCCGGTTTGCATCTCAGCTTTCCAGACTGAAAGCTTTTATGGCCAACGGTTTAATAGGAACCGACTTTATGCGCTGTTGGCTCTCTTGGAGTATTCTTCCCTTGAGTCGGCGGTCGCAGTTGATGTGCCAGTATTCTGGTAAACCGGACGACCCTCAACGGTTTACCAAGGATAAACTTTCTGAATCAGAGGTTATTGAATCAGCTAAGAAGATGCTCAACGTCTCCTTGGCAGACTGCGGCAAAGTCAGGTTAGCTCCGTATTACAAGAAGAACAAGTTGCCTGCGGTAAGCTTTGCTTTGTTATGTATTTGTAATCCATTCTTTTAAACCGTCCTTTCAATTGTCTTTTCTTCCTTTGAATAGGCTGAGGATCCTGTCTGGAAGAGAAAACCTCAGGAGAAACCCGGCAAACAAGCACGCCGGAAGACCTTTGCTAATAAGAAAGAAAAGCAGCTGTTGACTTTAGTTCTCACGCTGAGGATCATGATCCGGATTCCGAGGTATGAATTAATCCGGTTTTAATTTGCTTTCTTGTACTCATATCTGTATCTAATGATAACTTTCCACAGGAGCTGGCTGAAGGTGATAAACCGGCCGAAGTTGAGGTAACTATCCTTTCTTCCGATTCAGAACCTCTTCCACAAAAAAGTCGTCGAACCGTCCGGAAATACCAATTTTCTCACCCTTATGCTCAATTGGATCCTAATTTTCTTTTGAAGAAACAACAGCATGAAGCTCTTCGCCGGACCACTCGCCATAGCGGTCTGGCAGTGGAATCATCCGGGATTTCTCTAACTCCGGCTCGGAAGCGCCGCACTGAGGTGATACTTTCTCCGACCCTCATAAAACCTCTTAAACCGTCTGAACCTGATTATCAGGAAACTCCACTATCCTCTTCTGGTGAATCAACTGCCACGCAACTTCCCCCACTAAAAACCGTCCCAGGGCAAGTCCTTTTAACTTATCCGGTTTATGATTACATTTGTCTTTATAGTTCTAACTTGTTTTTCTTCACTTCCTTCAGCAAGCCAAAGCCTAGTAAAAAATCAAAGGCCAACCCCTCAACAGCTGAGATTGTCGCTGATGACCCGGCAGCTAATCCGGATTCAACTGTCCCTCCAGAAGGCGAGCCCACAATTCCTCTTGAGGATCCAGCGCCTACGGATTATATGTCAATGCCTGAGAACCCTACTGCTGATGATGTTCATAAGGCGCCAAGTCCTGCCCGAACCAATTCTCCTCAGGCCAATCCGGCCTCTCCCAATCCGGCTCATATTGCAACTCCACCAACTGCGCCTACTTCTCCAGAAGTTGTAGTGACTGGGGCTGCTTTCGTTGCTCCGGCTGAGCCCACCGTTTTAGCCAAACATACGGCTAAAACGGAGAAACTATATAAAGAGAAGGGTAAATGGAGTACTGAGTTATCCAATCTTGCTGATATGAGTGCTCAAGAAATCTATTCCGGGTATTTAAACCGGCTCCACAGCAGCCGAGATTATGAAGCGGGCTTAATTAATTTGATGAAGGAAAAATATGAGGTAATCCTTTTCCTTCTGACTTTGTGCTTTTGATATGCCTCTATCTCATAGTAGCCCCCAAGTTCCGGTTTAGCTGCGTGTTGAAGGTGAACCGGAACTTATAGCTTGAACAATTGATCTTTACATTAGCCCCCAAGTATCAAGTAGATAACTTGGTTATGTATTTGATACTTGTAAGAATGTCTTCTGATACCTCAATTATCCATTAGCCCCCAAGTGTCAAGTAGACAACTTGTTTGTGTGCTTGAGACTTTTGACTTTGAATTTCTGCTGTTTATTGCTTCAACTGCCATTAGCCCCCAAGTGTCAAGTAGACAACTTGTTTGTGTGCTTGAGACTTGTCTGATTTTCACTTCTTATCACTTGATTGTACTCGCAGGCTGACTTAAACCGGAATGCTGATGAGATCAATGAGCTTCGGAACCGTCTTGCTGAGACAGAGTCTGCTGCTTCGAAAGCCAAGAAAGATCTTCAGGTGAGTTTAAAGACCGCTGAAGATCTGAAAAAATTCTTTGAAGAAGAACGGACCACTTTTGAGGTTCAGAAGAAAGAGCTGGAGAAAAGGGTTCAGGATGCTGAAGGGGCGCTTAATCCGGTTACTGAAGAGTTAACCGGCTTAAAGCAGCAAATTGAGTTGATGACTTCTACAATCTTTGGTAAGTATAATCTGAACTCCTGCTTTATCCTTGCGATCTTCCATCTGTGCCGGTTTAACCGTGATATTTATATGCAGGGCGCCGGGTCACCCATCTTGGGGATGACCTACGTAAGAAACTTAAGGCATGCTATACTTTGGTCGAGCAGCTGTATTCCGGCGCCCAGAGGATCATCAGTGCAACATCTTTCGGTAAACCGGCCCCCACGACTATCCAAGGCACGTTGGAAAAGTTGTCTGTTCTGCCCGTGCGTCTAGAAGAAGTTAAAAAATCTGCTGCTCGAGGCGGTGCCCTCCTGGCACTTACCAGGGCTAAAGCCTGGGTCCCGGATCTTGATCCGGAAGAAGCTCTGACTGGATTTCCTGACACTAAAGAAGACGGTTCCACTTTTACCGTGAACGACCTCCACGCCTTGATGAAGGAGATGCGCCCCCTCGCCAGCAAGCTTGCAGCTGAATCCGATTTATCCAGGTATCATCCGGGGTACGACTTGCAAAACGAGCGTGTGGAGCGGCCGGTTTATGACACCGTCAATTTAATCCCACCAGTTCGCCCTCATACCTTCGCTCCAGATATCGAACCTTCTGAACTTATCAGCGAAGAGATGTACTTTCGGGCTTTGACGAAGATTGATTGGCGTGTTCCGGACTTCCAACCGCTTCAAGAGGACGAAGATATTCCGGATCAAGCTGATAGCCAGCCGTCTCAGCAGGAAGGAGCATAACTCAGAATTTATTGTTGTAATTGCAGTCTCCGCTTTATCAAACAATCTTTTTAATCTGTCAAGCTTGCTATGCCTTGTAATAGGATAGCTGAGCCGGATATTCTGACTTCTTGTTTTAATGTTTGCCAAATTAAATTTCATCTGATGTCGCTTATCTTGCGTGTCATCTGTTCCTACATAAGTAAGACTGAAAACATGTCCTAGCGGTTTACCACTGGACAGATTAAATTGCCCTCACAGTATATCAAACAAGTATATACTTATATCAGAAATAAATTTATACCTGAGACCAAGCATGCTCAATACTCTTAATCCGGTAGAATTTAAAATTTCTTGATGAAGATCTTCATGGATCCAATAACAAACCCGGGCTTGATAAAAGATACCGGTTTATATCGTTCTGAAACTTTGTCCAGAAGTTTGTAGCTTGTTGCCTGATGGATGATCCGGGTTATAATGAACACCGGTTTATTCATGCTGGTATTCATGACCCAGACTTTTCACTTTATAGATACGTGGTCAGCTTCTGTAGCTGTTCCACTCCGGTTTAAAGAGTTATAAAACATAAACACCAAAGATGCAAATTTGCAAATAAAACCATGTAGTCGAGGCTTTTTAAGAGCTGCCAGGCTCAAAGCAAGGTTCAGCCAATCACTGGATGTGGATTATCCATCTTTCCAGAGGGCCTAGCCAATCACTGAATGTGGATTATCCATCTTTTCAGAGGGCCGGTGGATGAGGATTATCCATCTTTCCATATGAACCATAAGAAAAAATTTAGCCAATCACTGGATGTGGATTATCCATCTTTCCAGAGGGCCTAGCTAATCACTGAATGTGGATTATCCATCTTTTCAGAGGGCCGGTGGATGTGGATTATCCATCTTTCCACTTGAACCATCATAAACAATTTAGCCAATCACTGGATGTGGATTATCCATCTTCCAGAGGGCCTAGCCAATCACTGAATGTGGATTATCCATCTTTTCAGAGGGCCGGTCGATGGATGCGGGTAAACCCGACTGTTCATATAGTTTTCCCTGGCTCCATGGAATCATGGGTAGATCTTGAAGCATTCTCTCTTGAACCGGATGTAACCTCATGCTCTTTAGAGAGTTTTATTGCTTCTGTGTATAGTCTGCAAAAAATCAATTTTAAACCGGCCAATATGTTGAAATATAACATATGATAAAACATGCATGGTTGTCCTCACAAGATATTTGTATTTGGAAAAAAGGCTGAGCCCCCGGTTTACCGAGGGTGCCGGTTTATTCATTGATCATAATATATACATAGGATACAGTGGAGCTCATAGCTCAAGTATAGTATGGCCGTAAATGGGCGATGTTCCATGGCCTCTTCGTCTCCTCCTCTGATGTCCATGAGTCTTTGTGTTCTCGAACGTCCAGCAGGTAATATGAACCATTGTGCAGATTCTTGCTAATCACAAAGGGCCCTTCCCAAGGTGGTGATAATTTGCGCATATCTGTTTGATCTTGGATGAGCCGGAGTACCAAGTCGCCCTCCTGGAACGTCCTTGTTTTGATCCGGCGGCTATGATACCTGCGTAAATCTTGTTGATAAATTGCAGATCGTGCCGCAGCTATATCACGCTCTTCATCCAGCCGGTCCAAGCTGTCTTGCCTTGCTCTCTCGTTGGCCACTTCAACATAAGCCGTTACCCTTGGTGAATCATGACGGATATCACTTGGAAGGACCGCTTCAGCACCATAGACCATGAAGAAAGGTGTGTAACCTGTGGACCGGTTTGGTGTAGTGTTGATACTCCAAAGAACAGATGGTAACTCCTCAACCCAACATCCTGGGGTTCTCTGCAAAGGAGCCATAAGCCGGGGCTTGATACCTCGCAAAATCTCCTGATTTGCCCTTTCAGCTTGACCGTTGGATTGGGGGTGGGCCACAGAAATACATCTAAGCGAATATGCTCCCGTTGACAGAATTCTTCCATCTCACCCTGAGATAAATTAGTGCCATTGTCTGTGATGATGCTGTGCGGGAAGCCAAACCGGAAAATTACCTTTTTAATGAATTTGACTGCCGTCGCCGCATCACACTTGCTTATAGGCTCTGCTTCAACCCATTTTGTAAACTTATCCACTGCTACTAGTAGATGAGTTTTCTGATCTTGGGATCGCTTGAAGGGTCCGACCATATCAAGCCCCCAAGTCGCAAACGGCCAAGTTATTGGTATCATGCGGAGCTCCTGCGCCGGAACCAGAGCACGCCTCGAAAATTCCTGACAAGCATCACACTTCCGGACCAAATCTACCGCATCAGCATGAGCAGTTAACCAATAGAAACCATGCCGGAACGCTTTAGCCACCAATGATTTTGAACCGGCATGATGACCGCAATCCCCTTGATGGATCTCGCGAAGAATCTCACAACCTTCCTCAGCTGATACACACCGCTGAAATACTCCAGAAGTACTGCGATGATGAATCTCTCCGTTTGCAATTGTCATGGACTTAGAACGCCGGACTATCTGTCGTGCCTCGATCTCATCATCCGGTAACTCTCCTCGACTCAAATACGCTAAGTAAGGCTGCGTCCAATCCGGGATTATATGAAGTGCTGCAACCAACTGTTCCTCCGGATCAGGAACAGCTAGGTCTTCCTCTGATGGTACTTGAACCGAAGGACTGTGTAACTCATCCAAAAAGGTATTTGGCGGCACCGGTTTACGTTGGGAGCCTAGCCGGCTTAAAGCATTAGCCGCTTCGTTCCATCGCAGGTCTATATGATCCACCTGATACCCCTTGAAATATCCTGCAACTGCTTCAACTTCTCGTCTGTAAGCTGCCATAAGAGGATCTCGGGAATCCCACTTGCCTGAAACTTGCTGTGCCACCAGATCTGAGTCACCAAATCACTTGACCCGGCTCAAGTTCATCTCCTTTGCCATCCGCAAGCCATGAAGTAACGCTTCGTATTCCGCCGCATTGTTAGTACAAGGAAACAACAAACGGAGGACGTAACAAAATTTATCACCTCGGGGGGAAGTCAAGACAACTCCAGCCCCCGAGCCTTCCAACTGTCTTGAACCGTCAAAGTGAATCGTCCAGTACGTAAGATCCGGCTTCTCCTCAGGGGTTTGTAACTCTGTCCAATCATTGATGAAATCCACCAATGCCTGAGATTTTATAGCGGTGCGTGGCACATACTTTAATTCATGTGGGCTGAGCTCAATGGCCCACTTCGCCACTCTACCTGTAGCTTCCCTGTTCTGGATTATATCCCCCAACGGTGCTGAACTAACCACAGTTATTGGATGACCTTGAAAATAGTGCTTTAGCTTCCGGTTTGCCATGAACACACCATATACCAGCTTCTGCCAATGTGGGTACCTTTGTTTGGACTCAATAAGTACTTCACTCACATAATAAACCGGGCGCTGAACCGGGTGTTCTTTCCCTGCTTCCTTGCACTCAACCACGATTGCAACGCTGACTGCCCGTGCATTAGTAGCGATGTATAACAGCAACGGCTCCTTATCAACAGGGGCAGCCAGGACCGGTGGCTTTGCCAGTTGCCGCTTCAAATCCTCAAACGCCGCGTTGGCCTCATCACTCCATATAAACCGGTCTGTTTTCTTCAACATCTGATAGAGTGGAATCGCCTTCTCTGCCAAACGGCTGATGAACCGGCTTAATGCTGTGATCCGGCCAGCGATACGCTGAACATCGATGATGCAAACTGGCTTAGTCAAAGATGTAATGGCCTTGATCTTCTCCGGATTAGCTTCTATTCCTCTGTTTGTGACCAAGAATCCCAATAGTTTACCTGCCGGAACACCAAAGGCACATTTCTCCGGATTAAGCATCATCTTGTAAGCCCGAAGATTGTTAAAAGTCTCCTTAAGATCCTCTATCATTGTCTCCTCTTTCCTTGACTTAACCACAATGTCATCCACACAGGCATGAACATTCCTCCCTATCTGTCCTTTAAGACAATTCTGAACGCAACGCTGATAAGTTGCTTGAGCACTCTTGAGCCCAAAAGGCATATATACATAGCAAAAAGCACCAAAAGGGGTTATGAAAGCCGTCTTCTCTTGGTCTTTAACTGCCATCTTGATCTGGTGATATCCTGAATATGCATCCAAAAAGCTTAGCCGCTCACATCCCGCTGTAGCATCGATGATCTGATCAATGCGAGGGAGAGCAAAAGGATCAGTTGGGCAAGCCTTGTTGAGGTCTGTGTAGTCCACACACATTCTCCACTTCCCATTCTTTTTTAACACCAGCACCGGGTTAGCCAACCACTCTGGGTGAAAGACTTCCACTATGAATCCTGCGGCCAAAAGCCTGGCCACTTCTTCCCCTATAGCCTTGCGCCTCTCTTCGTTGAAGCGGCGGAAATATTGTTTAACCGGTTTATATTTCGGATCAATGTTAAGGCTGTGCTCAGCGAGTTCCCTCGGTATACCTGGCATGTCAGAATGCTTCCATGCAAAGATATCCTGGTTCTCATGGATGAACTCGATGAGCGCGTTTTCCTATTTGGGATCAAGGTTAGCGCTGATAGTGAACTGCTTTGACGAATCTCCTGGCACAAAATCAACTTGCTTGGTCTCCTCCGCCGATTTAAACTTCAGCGCCAGATCATGCTCTGTAGTTGTCTTCTTCAGCGGAGTCATATCTGCTGGATCAACATTATCTTTATAAAATTTCAACTCTTCTGTGGCACATACTGCCTCCGCATAGGCCGCGTCTCCCTCTTCACACTCCACTGCTATTTTGCGACTTCCATGAACCGTGATCGTGCCCTTGTGACCCGGCATTTTGAGTTGCAGATAAACATAACATGGCCTAGCCATAAACTTGGCATAAACCGTTCTCCCAAATAAAGCGTGATAGGGACTCCGGATCTTGACAACTTCGAAAGTTATCATTTCTGACCTGGAATCATGCTCATCTCCAAAGGTCACCTCCAAATCAATTTTTTCAACTGGATAGGCTGATTTACCTGGAACCACTACATGGAACACCGTGTTTGATTGTCTCAGCTTCTTATCCGTTAGGCCCATACGACGGAAGGTCTCATAGTACAAGATATTGATGCTGCTACCACCGTCCATAAGAACCTTAGTGAACTAATAACCTCCTACCTGGGGTGCTACCACTAAGGCCAAGTGGCCCGGATTGTCCACCCGCATCGGGTGATCCTCCCTACTCCATATAATGGGCTGTTCTGACCAGCTCAGGAATTGCGGCGTTGCCGGTTCAACCGCGTTAACTGCCCGCTTCAAAACCTTCTGATCCCGTTTACACAGACTTGTGGTGAAGACATGGTATTGCCCACTGCTCAACTGCTTCGGATTATTCTGATATCCGGATTGCGGCTGCTGTTGATGACGCTGCTGATTCCCCTGATTATTGCAATTCCCTTGGCCCTGCTGTTGATTGCCTTGGTTATTGTGATTACCTTGGCCATGCTGCTGACTGCCTTGGTTATTGTAAGCACCTTGGTTACGCGGCTGATTGCCCTGGTTATTATAACTTCCTTGACTATTTTGATTACCGGCCCGGTTTTGATAACCACTGTTATTGCCCCTATATCCTGATCCTGAGCTGCTCCCCTGATGACCCGGACCATAAAACCCTGGACCTGAACCGCCATTTGGAGGCCTGTCATAAGGATTAAAGCGGCCCACTATTGCTTCCATAAGGGGCCTGCACTCTCTTATAGTGTGTTTTGCCGGTCGATTTCTCGAGCCATGCTTCGGACAAGGCTGATCTAACTCTTGGTCCAAGCTAACAGCCCCTCCGCCGGTTTGTGGAGGTGGGTTGCCCATGCTACGCTGAAAACCCCCTTGAACTTGAGTATTGGCCACGAAGTCAGAGCCACCTTCTGCCTTTCGTTTGCCCAAGAAACTTGTAGTAGCCGGATTAACTTGCGCCGGTTTACCAGGCTTGTTAACCTTCCCTGCCTTGTCTCCTTCAGCTTCTGGATACTTGGTATTATCAGAGTCCCCATATTTTACCAGAGCACTCATGAGAGTTCCCATATCATTGCAATCCCTTTTAAGCCGTCCTAGCTTTAACTTTAAAGATTCAAACCGGCAATTGTTTTCCAAAGTCACTATCGCCGTACTAGGATTGATACCATTCGAAGAGTGCAAGATCTCTGATACTCGCCGCACCCAAGCACTTGTAGACTCCTGCTCTCCTTGCACGCAGGCTGCTAGATCCACCACTGACATCGGCTACTTGCATGTATCTTTGAAGTTTTTGATGAACTGACGATGTAGCTCTCCCCATGATCCGATGGAATTAGGGGGTAAACCCTTTAGCCAGGTCCGGGCTGTACCCTCAAGCATCATGGTGAAGTATTTTGCACAAGCCGCTTCATCCACGTCCAGCATCTCCATGGACATCTCATAACTTTCCACCCAAGCTTCAGGAGGTAAATCCGCAGTATAATTAGGTACCTTGCGGGGCCCTTTAAAGTCTTTGGGCAACTTTACACTCCGTAAAGCGTGGATAAGACACTGGACTCCAAAGGAACTTGTCGTAACTCCTGTCTCTGCCGTGGCAGTTTGAACCGGCGTTGTCTGACTGACCTCCTCCCGGGCTACAGATCTAACCCGGTTTACATCCTGAGCCTCCGCGCCTGCCGGATTATCCTGTCTGTGCCGATGTCGCCTGCGCTCACTGCTAGATACTTCTGGCTCCTCCCAATGCCTAGTGTAACTCCGGCTGGGACGTGGTGTTGAATGTAGCCTCTCCCTGCTATGAGAATATGCCTGCTGCTGTATTAACGCCGTATTAAGCAACTCCTTAGCCCGGCGTGCCTCCAATGCTGCCCGGGATGTCCCCTCCACGGGTAAAGCAGCCAGACGTGCAGCAGCAGCCACGATGTTATCCAAAGGATTTGAGTAATGACCTAGAGGAGTAGGAACGTGAGGTATAGACGTTATCCGCCGATCTTGCTCTGCAGTGGGCTGCTGAACCAGCTCTTCCTTGGCTGGAGGAGCCCTCCAGTTTAAAGCCGGATCGTTGCTGGCTCCAGTCCCGGGTGTCCTGAACAGATCCGTCGCTTCATAAACCAACGGTAGACGAGACTGGTACTTCCGACCCCTTACTCCCTGTACAGAGGCCTGCTCCATCCTTAGATAAAAAGCTTGATCATCCAGCTCCGCCTGTCTTATTGCTATCATCGCCTTCTCCGCTTTCAAATCCTCTTTTAATTGGTCAATCCGGCCCTTTAACTGAAGGAGCTCTGCATCATGCTGCGCCTTGTCCGCTGGAGCTACCGTTTCCACTGCTTTAGCTGTGAACTCCTCGATCAAGGTGGATAGAACGTCAGTAGGTGAGAGGGCCGGGCCACTCCCCCCTACACCAGCTTCTGCTGTCGCCCCGTTCACCGTGGGCTGTGAACCGACCATAAAGACAGCCACCCGGTTTGGCGGGTCGAAGGGGTCCGGAATACTGTTTCCATCGGACTCCCCCTCAGACCGGCCGTCCTGCAACTGATACAAAGACTCAGTTTCTCCGGATGAAGATGCTCGTCGGAGTAGACAACTGTTGCACCGTCGGATTCCGATCCATCCCCGGTTTGGACCCCATGAATTGCTCCAACGAACACGCGCTTCATGGCGGGCTGAATCCGGGCCGATCTCGCACGCTGAGCCGGCTCGATGATGTTGGGGAAGATGTCCGGCTCAGGTCCCGGTTCACCGATCTTGCCGATGAAGACGTGGATGCCGCCGAAGGGAATCCGGTACCCATATTCGATCGAATCGGCCTCCGGCCCCCAGCCTGCATCGTCGATGTAGATCCGGCCACGGCGACTCTTGGTCATCCGGCCGACCGCGTAACCCTTGAGCCCTTCAAAGCTGCCCTTCAAGAACTCGAAACCGTCGTGCGGAGGCCCCACGGTGGGCGCCAACTATCGTGGAAATAGCACGGCAGATGTCCGGTTTAGCGGACTTGATGATGGAACCATCGCACGGGTTAGCTTGAAGGGGTTCATAGCACACAAAGGACACAGAGAGTTTATACTAGTTCGGCCCCTTCGATGAAGGTAAAAGCCTACGTCTAGTTCGTTTGGTATTGCTTGGGCGTCGGTTTACAGGGAGCGGATCGCTTGCCTGTAGTCTCGACGGGTTGATTCTTGCTTGTCCTTGAACCGTCGCCGGGTCGTCCCTTTATATAGAGGTGACGCCTGGTCCGGTTTACAGAGTCCCGAGGCCGGCTCATACTCGTGTCCGCCTCGGTCTCTGTCCTTTCTTCCTTATCTCTCAAGTTACATCGCTTGGCGGTTTACAAACCATAATTCTATACATGGGCCCTAAGATCTCATGGGCCGTAGCCTTTACTAAATATTACAAGCAAGCATATTATAACTAAGCCGGTTTACACTAGCCGGTTCATACCTGCTAGTAATATCCTTGACAGTATCTTTGCACGACTCATGTGAAAGAGGGGTTAAATTGCAAAAGGAGATAGTTGGTTTACACTCGCCACTTCACACAATACATTACATAAGCAAGACATCATTCAAAACATCACAACCCGACTACAGGCGAAGATCCAAAAGAAAGATACCAAAACATAAAGCCATAGGTCTGAATCGCCCCTAGTAGAAACCACTACTGATCGTCGAAACGTCACAAGCATACGGCCAAACTCTTCATAGAGCTCCCAATGAAGTACTTGAACCAGCTCCTGCATCATTCTCGACTGAACCTGCAGCTGGTGTTGTAGTAACTGTGAGCCACGAGGACTCAGCAATCCCATAACCATGGGTAACAAGACTAGCAAAGCTTTATGTGTAGGAAGAGGTAAAGTGGTGAGGTTGCAGCAGCGGCTAAGCATAATATGGTGGCTAGCTTACGAGTACAAGAATAAGATGAGCATCTACGCAAACGGTCGCAACTAGTAGTGATCACTAAAGATCCTGAACTACATACGAATCAAACATAACCCCACCGCGTTCTCTTCTCAAAGTGAAAAGAGACAGTCACGGTTACTCACACAGTTGTGTGTTTTACTTCGGATCCTTTGTCAAGTTTTCTACAACCGGACATTAACAAATTCCAATCTGCCACATAACCGCGGGCATGGCTTTCGAAAGATCATAACCCTGCAGGGGTGTCCCAACTTAGCCCATCACAAGCTCTCACGATTAGCTGAAGTGATAAATATAATATCATCACCCCTTATCTTAGGGAAAACCGATCAGGCTCGGCATCCCGGTGCACAAGACATTTCGACAATGGTAAAACAAGTCCAGCAAAACCTCCTGGCGTGCCGACACCCTAATAGTAGCCGCGCATATCTCGTCTCAGGCCACAACCGGATGGGACATCCTACGAGTAAAACCAAACCTCGAGTTTCCCCAAGGTGGCCCCGCAGTCTGCCCGTTTGGGACCAACACCATCAGCGCTGGCCCCCCCTGCTATGTAGAATTAAGAACCCGGGGACGCGACCCCCTATGCAAATTTAATTAATTAATTAAGTTGTTATTATGAGCAAATTAAAACCAATGTTGGGCCTTGCTGGAGGAGTTTTATTCAAAGACGAACTGACAAGGGGTCCCCATCCACCCATCGTGTAAGGAACGCAAAATCAAGGAACATAATGCCGGTTTATCGGCGCCTAAGGTGGCATGAGTGGAACAAAACACCGAGCAAAAGGCCAAGCCTTCCACCCATGCCCAGTATATAGGTGTGTTAATAATAATAATAGATATTGTGATATTCCAACAACAAGTTTCCTCCTGGAACGATCTTCATCTTCACCTGCAACTAACAACGCTATAAGAGGGGCTGAGCAAGCGGGTAACATAGCCAAACAGTGGTTTTGCTAGGAAGGTTTCAAATGTTAAAGGTTTCATGGCAACAAGGAGAGGCTGACATAAAAGAGGGTAGCGCGACATGTAACGATAGCATCGAGACAACTAAGCATGGCAATGGTAGTAAAGGTATCCAAGGGTATGATCATCTTGCCTGGGATTCCGCAAGGGAGAAGAACGGATCCATGAAGTAGACGGAGCAACATAGTCAAGCGAATCCTCATAACTCCGGAACGAAACCGAAGCTAACAAGAGAAGCAACCGGAAAGAAGCAAACAACACGGTAAACACACAAGCATAAACATGGCATACGATGCACAAACAAGTATGATGCATGTCCGGTTTAAATATGCATGGCAATGGCAAGGTGCACAAACAAAACTACAAGTTAAGTGGAGCTCAATATGCAACGAGTTGCATATTGACGAAACACCACATTTAATTATTTAATTGACTCTCGTTTATTTACAAGACAAGATTAAATGTTTGTTAACATGGCAAGAGGTGAAGCATAATAAAACTACACTATTTAGGCTATTTTAAATGATGCCGGAAAAACAACAACAATTCCGGAAAATCCCCATGAGCATGTTTAGTAATTTTAAGCAAACAACAATTCACACATATAATGTTGTTAACATGATGCGGATGACATGATCAAGTTTATGCAATTTATTAATTAAAGGTTAACATGAAGATGATAAGGAGTATTTGTCACTGTGGTGGAAGGAAAAAGGTGCCACGGCAACGATCCGAAAATGATGCAACGGCATCATATCGGTTCTGGTAACTCGTCGAGAGACCGGTTCAAAAGAAGGACGGAGAGCGAGTCAAGAAGAAAGGTGGGGTGATCCCGTCACCGGGTTCCCACGAGTCGGCGACGAGGCAACCGAGGAACACGACAAAAGACGATTCGGGCACGAAGCACACAAGGGGAACATCTCATACAACACAAGCATCACACGGGTCATCGTCTCGGGGTTATACCTTCGAAGCGTTCGTTCTCGAAGCGGTTCGAGTCGTCGAGGGACGTAGTGGAAGTAGTCGTTCTCGCGAGTCGTGGTACATGTTCGTAGAGGGAAGTAGCCGTTCCGTAGAGGTACACGTTATGTAGTCGTTCAAGATTCCGTAGATGTTCATGTCATCGTGTCGTGGTACTTGGCGCATCCGGTAGTCGTACTCGTACGTCGTGGTCTTGCCGGTCTCGGTCTCGCGTCGATAGTTGTACTCGGTCGTCGATGACGTAGGGGTACATGAGGGTCGTCGTGGTACTTGGCGAATCCACGTAGTTGAACTTGATGCTTCACGGAACTTGGCGTAATTCAAAACGTAGCAGTACAACAGGCCTCATATTAGCTGTAATCTCCGATGAACAAGTGGGTGACTGAGAAGGAATCGCCAAAGGTGGAGGTGCTGAGGCTAGCCGGAGCAGAGGCGCTGCGGCGGGAGAGGTCTTGGCAGCGCGGAGAGCTGATTGCTGGAGGGAGATGGCGAGGCGGCGAGCTTGGCGTACGGGAGCTGCAGCCTTGGCAAGGAGGCAGGGTCGGGCCGAGCTTGAGGTGGCGCTGGACGAGGTAGGGCGCCCAGCGCTGGAGGGCGCGACCACGCGAGGGAGAGGCGGCCTTGCTGGAGAGGAGGCGATGTGGGCGCTGGAGGACGGGGCGCGCTGGCTGCGGCCTTGGCGCGCGGCGGAGGGAGGCGCTCGGGGCTGGAGAGCTGGAACCGGCGAGGGGCTGGCCGCGGTCGGCTGCTTCTGGTCCTGGCGGGCTCCGGCCGCGGCGAAGGAAGGAGGCCGCGGGAGATCGAAGGGAGGAGGGACCGAGGTCGGACGAGGGGATCGAGCGACGCTCGAGGCTGAGGGAAAAACGAACGAGGGGTGGCGGCGGCTGAGAGAAGGGAGAGCGAGGGGATGCTGCGAGAGGTGAGGTTGGGCTAGGGTTAGGAGGGGCGTTGGGCCAGGAGGCTGATTGGGATGGGCCGGCTGGGCCTTGAGGCCTGGAGGCTGGCTGAGGTGGTTCTTGGCCTGGCGGCTGGGCCTCTCTCTCTTTATTTTTCTTTACAGAAAAAAATAGAGAGAGTACAACATTAAATACGAAAAGAGGCCAGGAATAAGAAAATAAATGATGGAACATTTTTGTAAGGCTTTATGGAATATTACCAACCCAACAAAAGTGGTTCCAACAAAATAGGGAAGATATGCAAGTGTGTTGGGTTAATTCCAAACAAATGGAATATTTAATATAGCTCCCTAATAATATTGAGAGACTTTTATATGTTATAAAGAGAAGTCAATCTTCCCTCGATTTAAATGGACCGAAGGTCCACACAATTTATTTAAGTTGAGATGCAAAAGATTAAAGACATGATGGCATGATGACATGATGCAATGCAAAATAAATAACACGAGCACAAAAGAAACACACGGGAGAACCCGGAACATCTGGAATCTTCTGGAATCTTCTGGAATCTTCTGGGACGTCGGTCTTCGGGCGTCACATTGTCTGTATTAAAAAAGAGGTCCTATAGTGCCCGGCCGAAGCCCAGCACTGTTCCACACCGCACCGGCCCACTGGCCTTTCGGCCCAGCCGTGCTCGCAGTCGCGGGCCGCGCCCGAACCGCCTCGGCCGCTCTCGCCGACAGGTGGGGCCCACCCGTCGGGGTCTTCCCCCACCTCGCGCCGGACTCCACCTGCGACACGTCACCGCCGGCCGCCGCCGTGTCCGAGCGGGACACTCCTGCCTTTGCCCCTCGCCCAAGGCTCGCCTCGCCCCTCCTCCTCCTTTATATACCGAGGCCCCGGGCCCCGTTCTTCTCCTCTTCTCTCCTCAAGCAGTGCCGTCGCCACCGCTCTGCACAACCGCCGCCGCGCCGCCGTTCCCCGCACCCCAAGCCACCGCCGCCCACTCCATCCTCACCACCGCACCGCGCCGCACGCCCCTGTGCCCTCGCCGTCGCCGGAGATCCACCAGAGTCGCCGCTCCGTTTGACGCCCTCGCCGCCGCCGCCGTCTGCCCCTCGCCGCCGACGTGGTAACCGCCGTTGCCGCCCCCTCGCCGTCTGATCTGGATCTGACGCCCCAGATCGGCTTTTGTTTTTTTATTCTCTTTTCGAATCGTTTTTCCCTAATTAGTGAACGTTCGCCGGTTAGCCCTCGCAGCGAACGGTTACATCATGTAGTTTTTTGCCACGTGTCCTGGGATCCTTTTGTAGCTGTTTTATTTTCAGTTTAGTCCATAAACTTAAAACCTTCATAACTTTTTGCTCGTTGGTCCAAATCCAACGAAACAAACGCCCACGTCTTCGTTACGATCCCCTCTTTCCGGTAAAACAACTTAAACATGATTTTTAAAGTTTTAAAATTTGAATTCAACTAGATTTGAATTTGAACTTCGTTTGATCATAACTTGAGTTTTATAATTCCGTTTTAGTTGATTCTTTTTGCAAATCGAAGCTCTTGACCTAAACTTTCTGATAAGGCCAAATTCACATAATTTTGGTACTGTTGTAAATTGTTTTATGTGTCAAGAGTTATTCGCTTGTTTTTGAAGTTTTCTGAAGTTTTTTCTTCGTTCTTCCCGATCTTCTGAGTGATTGCTTATGTGTGGTTACTACTGTTTACTTACGATAGATCGAACGGAGTGTGACGAGTAGAGCTATCATGAGTTCTGAGTGCGAATCATCTGCATCGTCAGTACAAGGCAAGTTCACACTTTGATCATACTTTTCAATACCCAGTTTTCATTGCATTAGTTATATCCTCAAACACATTGCATGAGTAGGATCTGATAACTTGTGGGATTCGGAAGTAGATTGAGGTAGAACCTATTACCTGCATTATTTTAATACCTCTGGGAGTTACTTCTACCTTATGCTTAGGTTACCATGCTATGCTCGTAGACGTGGTTTGGGTTTGAGTGAAATCCATGACAGATGTGAGTTGTTAATTAATGGTTCAACTTAAGGTGGCTACTTTAATACACATCTGGGTGGATTGGTTGTGGCACCCTAGAGCACCCAGTGGTTTGCCGGGTGCCTGGAGAAACCAGTGTTGTCCTAGGGGATCCCGGAGGAACCGTGTGATCACCCTATTGGAATGCCACCCAGTCTCAAAGGGATCATATAATATTTTCATGCCTAGAAACTTCCATGTGCAGCCACAAGCCATTATGGGCTCTGGCATAGTTGCGTAAGTTGTGGGAAACCTTTCCATGATGGTCTAGCAGATGTAGAGGGATTGTAGGTGTACCGGCCTATCTATCATGTTAAGGGGACCTCTTCGGAAAGACTGTGTCTCGGTCATCCGTTTCTCAAACACCATGCAGTGCGAGAAACCAAACGGAGGCGACCGAGTCTTCTGGGAAAAGTGCACAAACCTCTGCAGAGTGTACAAACTAATCATGATTAGCCGTGTCCCCGGTTATGGACATCTTTGAGTATCTAGAAGTGGATTATTTGTTGATCTCAACACTCTATTTAATTAATTTGTTGGGTTAATAATGACTTTGGTTGGGATTGAGATGGAGGAACCATTCTCAATTGTTCATGATTTAATTTAACAAAGTAGTTTAATAAAATGCATTCCTTTGTGGTAGGGAAAAATCAGCTTTATGCCAAAAAAACAGCCTTACAGCCTCCACCAGCCAAATATGCATGTAGTTGTAGGACTTGTTCTTTATCATTACAGTGTGAATTTGCCAGTACATTCAATGTACTGACCTACATGGTTGCAACGTCTCATGTTGCAGGAATTATTCGACGAGTAAGTGTTACGTTAGGGTTGCGCTGTCTACACTCAACTATGCCGTTGGTGTTGATGGACTCCACAACCGTTGTTGCTTCCGCTATGAGTGATTGAGGTAATAGTATTTACGTTACTTTATACATGTGATTTACCTCTGTTATAAATCCTCGCATACTGTGTGTGTCAGCATACCGATCCAGGGATGACACTTAAGCATAGAGACTTGATCCATTCGGGTCGAGTCGCTACACATGGCGTGCGAACAGGCCGAAGGTCGTGGGAGGTGCGACAGTTGACGGAAATAATTGAAGTTACACACAAGCCGGCATGGCATGCAAACAGGTAGAAGCTATACCGCCAGGCCTACGATATGGGTCTAGTAGACATGACATTTACTGGGTCCCGCATAGTTCTTGAGAACTCTTTCGGGGCTTGCAGTCGTTTATCCACCGGGCAAGCTAGCAACCCCACGCCGTTCGCACGCCCTACTCGTCCCCATCTTCTACTAGTACAGTACCTAACAACAGTTTGCTCCCAGTCGTCCCGTCCTTTCACATTACGGCAGTTCCACTAATCCTAACCCTCCTCCCAAATCCATGGCGTCCCAAATCTCCACGATCGGCGGTGAGTACAAGGTTAGAACCATCACCGGCGATGAGTTCGACGTCATCTACGCCCGTTCTTTCGCAACGGTGAAAGAATGCCTTGCTCGCTTCAAACGCATGTTCGAAAACTCAAATGATGAGTGAGTCGCTGGGCTAGATGTTCAGTACACCATAGTCCTGGGAAGCGAGAAGAAACTAAAGGAGGCAGAGAAGAAGAAGCCCGCCGTGATCCAGGTTTGCGTGCATGACTTATGCTTGGCCTACCACATATGCCATGCCGACTTTGAGTGTGAGGAATTTAAGAAGTTCCTCAAGGGCGGCCGAGTCAAATTCGTTACTGTAGACTTTAGGAACGACAAGGAAATCCTGGGTCAGATAGGCCTCGTTGTAGGCCAGCCCTTCGATCTCCAGAAGGCAAGCCTGGTGTCCTCCTCTCAGCCTTCAATGATGACCCTGGCAGCAACCATGATTGATTGTTCGTACGCTAAACTGAAGAAACCTCACCACGAGTTTCATCATGCATGGTAGTCGAAGACATTAGACAAAGATCACATCCTGTACGCAGCAATGGATGCCTACCTTTTTTTAAATATCAACAAGGGTTGGATGAAGAAGCAGAGTCCAATGTCTGGTTCAAGCAAAGAAGCGTCGGCGAAGAGGAAGAGGAAAAGGGACGAGGACGAAGTCGAGGACGTGGACTCGGACTCCGAGTAGGTGGCAGTGTCGTCGCTCATGCTGGTGCTACTGCAGTGTCAAGCGGACTAGTTTCTTTGATTACTTTCAAGGGTGTGTTGTGCTGAGGCCCCATCAGAACTATGTTTATGTTCTTTCTCATTATTTGAACTCTTTAGTACGTACAGTAGTACTAGTACTATGTCTTACTACTGTTCTTTTTGGAGTTGGTACTACTGCTTGTATCTTCATGTTCCTACTATAGTTAATACGTTCATACTAGTAGTATAATTTGGGTCAGTCGATTTGTGAAAGAAGTTCGACGGAGTGAAGGAAGAAGACGGCAGGGTGCCCATGATCTATCTTATGAGTGTTGGGTGTGGAATGCAGTTCGCCAGAAAAATGGATCGTGCCTGGGGTTAAACGGATGGCGGGGGTGGGGGGAGCATGGCGGTGGCAGGCGGTTCACGGGAGGGTGCGGCGGTGGTGGCATGCGGTTAGGCGTGTGGCGGTCTGAGAAGATGAACCGTGCATCTATTTTGGAGGTTGAAGAAGCCCTTCTAGCCATCCATGTTGCATCAAACGGCTCACAAGAGTTGACTGACCCCAATTTCTCATTCAGATTGCAGGATCCATGTGGCATTCAAGGTCTCAAAGGTAGATTCCACATCTGCACCCGGTTTGTGGGATCGACGCGCGCACGACCAGCTTCCGTTGCGAAAGCAACCATGCGCGCCTCCTCCGCGTGGGCGGAGATGACAATGACACGCTAGTTCCTCCTCGCCGGCGTGCTGCAGCACACGCTCGTCCTCCTCTTTGTACCATGCATGCATAGATGCGGCTCCACCTGCTGCTCGCGTGCTTGGCAGTGCGGCGGCATTGCGAGGAGGGACTGCAGACGACTTGAGCGGGCAAGCCTTCGGCTTGGCGGCGACACGGCGGTGATGAGCGAGAAATTGTTGGCTGGAGCAGGTGGGCGCCGGCATGCGCAACGGCAGCGGCGGTATATTGATTAGTGCACGTATGGGAGCTTAGTTTAGTTTTATATAGGGTTGGTCAAACTTAAAAGAAAACCGTACTAGTACACATAAACATTAGACTTAGACAGCGCTTTTATTAGTTGACACAGCCACGATACGGAATCATGTGCAAGTGCGTGAACCGCGGCCGCATGGTCGATCGAACGGTGCGTCACCGTGTCGCGCTCGAAGGACATCCACCGAAACTTTTTGTGTGTGCGAAAACAATCCCCGAATATTACTCAACTTTTTTTCTGGGAAAAGTTCTTGACGCTACAATATTTCCATATATTTTAATTTAGCTCTAGTTTGTGTTTATTTGGATTTGGACGTTTTAGGTGCGCCCTAGTTTTTTTTAATACTGATTTTGTGTGTGTGAGTGAGAGAGAACGTGTGTATGTGTCCCTATGTGTGTTGTGGCGGAAGGGCAATGTGGAGACGGTGTGCATGTGATAGAGACATAGAGAGGTGTGAATGTGCAAATGATCATGCATGAGTGAGACATAGACAGATGCTGGTACGTTGTGTATACATGGGAGAATGGTCTTCCATTTTACTTGTGTGTGTGTGTGTGAGAGAGAGAGAGAGGAGCATCCGTAACACAACAACCATCTCTCCTAATTCATTCGTCCCTCGCACAATCACATGTAACACATGCATCAACGCGCACATTTTGACACCCTCACCCGGCCCCTGCCCACCTCAAGGCCCGCACATCACTCTCTATCTCACATGCACAATCTCTTCGTGAATACCCTGTTTAGCAAGTAGTTTTCCGTCACATACACACACATTTCTCTCCTTAGGTTTGTTTTCTTTCAATATCTGACACACACACACACACACACACAACACATATCACACACACACCCCCTCCCCCGAGCACACAATTCATCCCCATCCAAGGTTATATGGCGACCACTCTCGCTTGTGCTTCTCTGCACCCCAGCATGCACAACACCTCAATCTTCAAAGAGGGCATCGAGGAGATCGAAGACCGCGACCACACTGCGCTAGAGAATGCGCGGCCATTTGGAAGCAGGATGATGTGACGACGGCTAACTGACTCCTCCCCCCACCCTCTCTCTCTCACACAAAATTACCAATCCCTCTCTCCCCTGCACAAATTTATCAATCCCTCAACCCACAAGATCCGTCCCCTCTCTTCCATGTTTTCCAGCTCTGTCATCAAACATGTTGTCTCTTCTCCTTCCACGTGTACAGAATCCAGATGCACACGCATCTCACGTATATTACATGTCTCCATCTTTCTCACAGACCTAACTTCTTCCTCTCTCTTTCTCTCTCTATCTCACTCTCTCTATTTCGTTAAGTTTGTCTCCTACTCTCTCTTCCACATAAATACAATCTTTCCCGCCCTATCTGCTCCATCTTCGCAAGCTCTCTCTGCATGTTTCATTCACACATTGGGATATGTTCAAAATGTTGCTTTTATAATGGCTGATGTAGAGTTATTGTTGATTTTGTTGCATCCTACAAAGTAATAACTATGAAATGCATTTTGATTGTCATTTGACTGGGATTATGCGAGTTTGAGCATGTTGTGAAGTACTATAGACCTCGTATATATCTTGGAATTCAACAATGATTGTAACTATTGAATTGTATAGACCATTACATTCGAAGTCAGTAGCCTAATATATTTATTTCAAAATTTCAACAAATGATTAATTCACTACATACTAAGAAAACAAATGTGTACACTCTCCATTTTTATTTAAGTCTGCGTATTAGCATTGGTCAAAGTCAAGTTTTGTAAACTCTTAGAAAGTTTATAACAAAAAATATTAACATATAGAATAACAAATAGATACCATGCAGACTAAGGCATAGCCTAGTGGTGGGAAGGGGTTGATGCCTTCCCACCCACCCAGGTTCAAGGCATGGTACTTGCAATTTGGATTTGTTGCACCGATTATACTGTACGGGGTTCCCGTACAGTCTTTCTGTCAAAAAAATAGATACCATTAGATTCATTATTGAATGTACTTTCACATCATACATATCTACTATGGTAAATGTTTATATTTTTCTATAAACTTGGTCAAACTTTAGGAAGTTTGACTTTGGTCAAACCTAATATGCAGAGTTTACTAGTACTACTCGCTAGTTGCTTAGCCGAATCAGCCAACACGCCACACGGGGAGTTCAGTGTCACAAAATTTTGAGGTCGGCGGGAAAATCTCCCGCGACCCTGATTCGAGTTGTGGGAAGTTACCATCATAGCCTTCGGAATAGGCCTACAAATGATGGTTGGTAGGGGGCTGTTTTCGTAACTTCAGGTTCAGCCTACCCAGCCAACCCCACCCCGGCACCCAGAGTAGTACACCTGAATACTCCGCGTTTTCTATCCCCACCGCAAAATAGACTTCTCCACGGCACCGCAGCCTTCGTGCTCCTCCCCTTCTACATCGGTGCACTTGTCCACCGCAGTGCATCTGCCTCATCGATGACCTCATACGCCGCACTAGAGCCTGTCCACCGTCGTCGTTGTACATGGAGGCTCTTCCCCGGCACCATCTTCCACGGTCTTGGATCCGCTTCCTGGAAGCAGACGCCAAGCGCAGAAGCACCACCGTCATGGACAATGAACTGACTCCCGTTACCGACCATGACTCACAGAGGCCGCCGCGACCATCGTTCTCCTCCTCGATTGGTAATGTGTGTATTGAATCACTTAGAAGTACATGTGTAGTTCCAATTTTGTTCATACCTACCCTTCAAATTTCCTGGGTGCTATTGTTCCCGTAAAAGTAATTGGTTATAGCCTCCATTGTCCAACAGAATATCAGCTTGTAATTGGGCGTCGCTCCTGTATCGTGTTGTGCTTGGGTAGGTATTTCATCTGCAACCAGTAGTGTGGCAAACGATGGATAGTTTTTTAGAAGTAGCAAGATGCCCATGCGTTGCACGCATCAAGATGCATTTGTATGAGTAGTTTATCTTGTGGGAGAGAAGGATGAACGAGGGAATGCCTTATTTTCAAATGCGGAGAGGGGTGTGGGTATCTTTTTGCAAAATTGCCACAGTTTCCTTCCTATCCGTCGGATATAAATCGGATGGCCTATATTGCAGGATAGCATGAACACCATCATCACCAACTCTATTTTTTATAAGATTAGGGAAAAAGTAGAGATAAAAAATAGAGACTAGAGAAGTAGAGATAAATATAAAATATAAAATAAATATAACGGTGGAGAAGAGAGTAGAGATAGCAGAGATGTCGGGAAAGGATTGTGCGCATGGGGGAAAAAGCGGTCGGGCGTGCGCTAGTTTTGGCGCATGGCGTCCGGCACGCTTTATAAAATCCAACGTCCTCCCACCACTTTATGTCGTGCCACCGCTCTCTCCCCGCTCTTTCTCGCCTCGCCGCCGCCGCGCCACCATGCCGCCTCGTCGCCGAGAAACTTGGGGATACCGTGGCGTCGGCGCGCGCCCCTCCGGTGGCTTCTTCGTAGAGATCCGGTTCCGCGGGATGCGCCTCGGCCTCGGCAATTTCGACACCGCCAATGAGGCTGCCCGCGCGTACGACGCGGCGGTGTGGCACCTCCAGTGGCCTCATAGAACATTGAACTTACCCAACATGCCGACGCGGGAGCGGGCACAGGAGCTCGCGCCTCTGCCGCGGCTTATCACCGACGAGGATTGTCGCGACAACCGGAGGCTGGAGCACCATCTCGGCATCACCGAGATGGACAAGGAAGCCATGGCGTTGTGGCGCCAACGCATCCCGTAGGACATCATCAACGAGCACGAGTTCTATGAGCAAAGGACGTCGGAGAGGGATAAGAGGAGGGCGGAGCGAGCCGCCTATCGCAAGGACAAGCATAGGCGAAAAGCGGACGCTCAATTCAACATGAGGCTAGGAGCAACGTCGCCCTGGGAATCCGACGGCGATCGGTATCTTCAGGCCTACAGTCAGACGTCGGAGGAGGACATCGCCGAGGAGGAGTCGGACGATGAGGAGTAGTTGAATAATCTATTTTTTTATCTATCTATGCTGAGAACTATCCTCTACTCTCTATCTCTACTTCTCGATCTCAGCACTGTAAACGCTTTTTGAAGCACCGCACGTTGCAATTCCTTTGGAGATGCTCTAACATGGCAGACGAGTGCTTTAATGTTTCCCACAAGATGCGCGAGTATTACTAGTAGTATATTTTTCTTGCCATGTTGAGATTTTAAAACCACGAGTGCGAACACGCACAGGAGGAATGAAGACCAAACACGGGATATTGGGGACATCTTCAAGGAGTGTGGAAAGTTAAATAGGAGATGCATCGAACTTGTAAAACGAGCTTTGGTAAGTAACACCCTTTCAATTACTTTCATTTAGCCTCGTGTTCTTCGATGTGTATATGTTGTAGTTTCTGTTTCTCCTTAGCCTCGTGTTCTTCGATGTGTCATAAGAAGAGTCTTAATCATCCTAATGCTTTCGTTTTTAGCTTGATGTAGGAAGTGGGTGTTCTCACCTTGTAGCCTGTTTTTATTTTATTTTCCTTTTGAATTCACTTCTTCTAGTTCTGTTTATCTGGCTTCTACTAAATGGATCTGGGTTACTCTAAGTAATTATCTAAAAAAGAAGTAACTTCATGTGAGGATGCAGTTCCTACGAGGAGGGAAGTATGGTCAGCCTCGAGATCAGGTTTCCAGAATGAGGCTGGATGACACACAAGGTGCCAGTTCCCTAATGATGTTGGATTAGACACAAGGTGCAAATTCCCAGGTGATGTTGGATTACACATAAGCCAGGTGGAGTCGTCAGCTGTTCGTGTCCTCGTGGCTCTAGTAAAGGCTAAAAGAAAGCGTGCAGCAGCCATTAAGAATGTAGCTGAGTTCCTGAAGAAGCGAAAAGAGCAATCAGATTCTCTCTTCACCCATGCCAAAGAAGAGATGTAAGAAGCCAGAAATAAGCTAGCAGAGGCAGAGCACGCTAGGCGTCTCCTGCTATCTAAAACTATTGTCAATACAAAATTTCCTTCATAGTAGCTAGGTTCAAATGTTTATCCAGTCAGCATGCATGTTGTGATGTCCGTGCATCTACTGATGTGGCACAATTTTTTTCCAGGTCATGTAATAACAGCAATAACTTTCCAAACAATAACAGACGAAGCATTGGACATGGTATAGTTCACGCGCAAGCCCGCCATTCCAAGTTCAACTTCCACATCAAACTTATGTTCACAGATATCTCCACATTCATACATAATGTCCACAACCATGATTCACTTCAAAGCCAAAAAAAATTTGAGGAGAGTTATGAATAAAGAAAAACCTCTAGTTCCTGCAACCAGTGCGAGCACAGCAAGTCAAGACCATGCGTAATTAATTATATTTTGGTCATTTTTTGTGTTCTAAAATGTCGGCCGGCTCGCGGAAGGACGTGTTGTCGGCACACGCGTGGATTCAATGAAGGCAGGAAGAGCAGTCTGAAGCCAGTTGCATGCGGCGAGGAGGCGTATTCAGCCGGGCTTGCAGCGAGTGGGGCCTTCTTGGCTGGTGCGCCGGTTCAATGCATGCGCTATGAGAGGTTGCGTATGTGTCAGAGAAATCACTCCTTATAGTCCTTTTTTGTTTGCGTATAACAAAATCTCGTTTTCCATTCATATTTTACAAGTAAAATTCGTGGACAAACTTTGACCCAAAATAGGATGGGGACTAGTAAACCAGAACAGAGGTAGTAGTTTTTTTAATCAAAGAAGGGGTTCCCCCTTCCGATTTTCATTACTAAAAACCAACATCTAAATCTAAACATAGTATTTACCCTAGAACTACCAGGTTCAACATCTCGCAACATAAACCCATACAACCATACGCCAAGGAGGTACATAGTACTATGAATTCCATTTTCGCTCCATACCAATCGTTCTAAAAACTACTTAGTACTTATAACGCGCCATTGAAAATCGGAACTCTTAACCCCCGCTAAAAAGTGATATTTTAAATGTGGCTACTCGATTTGTGGCAACTGGCGAGCCACCGCCTCCAAGTCGTTCACCTGTGGTCCCGACCATCAACTCCTAGGGATCAAATTATCACGCGAGCTGACTATTCCTACAAAGGTGCGCTCCACCACGTACCTGGTACCCACGAATGCAGCAATCGTGCACCTAGGGTTTTAGGGTTTATTTGTTAATGTTGCCTTTATGTAACACTCATGTTTGCGAGACAGCGAGAGACCGACTGCGTGCGTGCGCCTCTTCTCTTCGTATATGTACTCCACCGTTTGTTTGGTGTCCAAAAAATTATAATAACTACTAGCAATGTGCCAATGCGTTGCCACACGATCTGAGTAGAGTAATACATATTCACCGATTTGATAGAAAAAAAGTCTAGTTATGAAATACGTATATCACTAAAAAATTGTTATGTTTCACTCAAAATATATTCCTTTGGCGGTTTTGATGAGATAAGGGAGGAATGTTGTTGGTTTCAAGATTCGAGAAGTGGTATATGTCTAATTTCTACTCTTACTAGCAAGATGTCCGTGCGTTGCGTGGAACATCAAGATCTTGTGGGAGAAAAGGATGAACGAGGGAAGGCCTTATCTGCAAATGTGGAGAGGAGTGCGGGTAAATTGCCATAGTTTCGTTCCTATCCGTCAGATATAAATCGTATGGCCTATATTGCAGGATGGCAGGCCCACCATCATCACCAACTCTGTTTTTTATCCCCACTCTTATAAAAGGAATAGTCCGTGATGATCGTGTGCCTGCCATCCTGCAATATAGGTCGTCCGATCTATATCTGACGGATAAGAAGGACACTATGGGAATTTTGCAAAAAGATACCCACACCCCTCTCCACACTTGCAAATAAGGCATTCCCTTGTTTGTGCTATTCTCCCACAAGATAAACTACTCATACAAATGCATCTTGATGTTCCGTGCAACGCATGGGCATCTTGCTAGTTGTTGCAAAAAGCCCATGTGTGTGTGTGAGAGAGAGGGAGAGGGGAGGAGGACGGAGTGCATGTGTGACAAAGACACAAAGAGTGTGTGTGCGAGAGGTATCAACGTAAATGAGGCGATAGTGTGTGTGTGCACGATCGAGAGGGCGTGTCTCAAGAAGGGAAGAAAATTCTACATAGATACAAGAAGCGGGAGAGAGACATGTATGTGATAGTGGAACCACGAGTGTGCGGGTGTATAAACCAATCTAGAGGCTAGTCGATAAATTTTTGTGAGAGAAATACGAGTCGGGGGTGCGAAAGCGAGAGTTTTGTGTGTGATAGAGAGAGAGATGGTAGTCGGGAAGGGGAGTGGAAGCAGGAGTTGTGTCTATGTGTGTGTGTGAGAGAGGGGGCAGTTTGTCTGCTCGGTAAACAAATGAATAATGTCAGTCTAGGATGGAGACGAAAAGGAGACCCCAACAAATGTTGTGTCTACAGGAGAGAGAGAGAGAGTAATTTTAGTGGTATGATACATATCTAGAGACATATAGGGTGTGTGAGAGAATCGCATAGAGAGAAAGACAAAGTGAAAGACGAGTGGAGACTGTGTGTGTGGCGGTGAAAAAGAAAGCTTAGGTACGTAGTGATACGAGAGAATGGTAGAGACGTTAAAGATAATGAGAACCGTGTAATGTATAATGATAGGGAGAGTGTGACACTTCTCAAGGTAGACGTCGAGAGACCATGTTGCGAGGATAGGAGAAACATGAAGTGAGCGTGCGGGTGAGCTGGAGAAAAGAGAGTGATAGCTACATGAAGGAGCATGCATGCGAGAGAGATGGGCATGAAAGGAGTGAACATAAAAGGGATTCAAATATTTGAATTCGAGATGATGATACATGTAATCCATACTCGAACCAAAATTGATCTATCAAACATGCATACTCATATGAATTCACGTGCATCTATGTTACTTAATATGTAGATATTACTGATCCATACATTTTAGTAGAACATAATTTGGTTTAATTTTTGATTTCAACCTTATGATTTTGAGATCATTGTATTTGTAAATCATATTATACATATAAAGCAGCAGAATTCTTTGTTGTGCTTTTGAAAGTATATATAAAAATGATGTATATAGAATTTTATTCCAATCGAAAATGGATCCCGCCCGAAAAAATAGAATACAAATGGGATTTGAATTGAGTTGGCACGGTAAACATGCACTCTGCAAAATTTGAACGAAGCGAGGGAAGTCGCAGTAACCGCCTGAACCCAAAATCTGCGAGATGGAATTTACTACTGCCTATCAGTGCCTAGCAAAGCCTATCTACTCGATTTCTATAGGTTTCGATAGGGGTAGGTTTTTAATTTCACTCAAACATGACATAACCGCCTCTCACCCGGATGCATACACGCCGGGCGCCAAAACACAGTGTGTCCTCGGTCGAAATCGACTCCCTCCCCCATTCATACATGGTGGGCGCCAAGAACAAACTCTCGTCGGCAAATATTCGGTGTATGAGAGATTACCGTCCTATCCCCAACCGACTAATATTGTTGTGATGTAGGAAATTTGAAACGGGGGCTAAGTTTGTAAATTTCCTCGCATTTGAGACAAGCACACCTTGAAGACATGGTTTGCCCCTTCCTCTCCACCTCCATTTCCCCATTCATACTCCGTGGGCGCCAAAGCACCCTCTCCACCCGAGCCTCCTCCGTCCGCCACCCCATCCACCGCCGTCCTCCTCCACCATGCCGGAGCTGATACCCCGACGCCGCCGTCCATTACAGATATCGACTTCTCTCATCCACGGCTTTGGGCTGGGATCCTTGCATCATGTCCTCTCGCTTCATCCCCACCGTCGTCCACCTTGTCGGCGCCCCGCTCCTACGACCGTCTCATCCACCACGCCCCACCGCCACCGTCTACCCTCCTAGATCTGCTTCCACGCCGCCGACAACCATCGCTACCACAGCACCGTCAAATTCTCAGCAGATGCATACACGGCGTCGCACCAGAGGCGGTACTCTTTCGTATCTGCTCAACTTATTTATCACAGCAAGAAAATAGATCGCCACTGCTTTACTCCGATTTCTTGTCCATCACTTACTTGCTAGTTGAAAGCAAACATTGGTTGTGAAGTTGCCTTTGTCCGGTTTGCACCTTCAGATCTGTCATGGCACGCTCAACACTATACTCCCAATGCTTATGGTTTTTGCCTTTTATATTCCACACTAGTTAAATCATAGTAGACTAAATTTCAAAATTGGGTCAGTCGATTTTTCCGAGCTCGCCGGAGTTCGCCGGTGTGAACGAAGGGGCTCGTGTGGGATACTTTGGTTTTTTTTGGGGGGGGGGCGGTGGTCGGGCCTCGCCGAACAAAGAAAAATCGACGTCGGTGGGGGCGGGGTGGGGGGTGGGGGTGGCGGAGGAACACAGGCGGTGGGGGCCGATGGTCCGGCCGGCGGCCCGTGTAGTGTTCTGTATGGGAAGAATCAGAGATGAGGAAGAAGAAGGGTTAGGAGATGTAGGATCTTCATCCAACCGCTTGAAATGGTTGACTGACCCAAATGACAAAAGTCACGCGACTTGCATGCAGACATGCCTTTATATTCAGTACCTTCATCGTACCTGCTTAGCACTGCTCCTGAATCCATCAAGCTAAACAACATGCCACTCATAATTCCAAACTTGTTGCTCAAGTACGAGTCTGATATGATGCTAATATTACTAAAATATATAACATTTAATTGGTCAGCTAATGTTCCTACTTTACTTTCGAAAAAGCACGTGCACCACATATAGAGAGACAATAGGGAGTTGATTTCTTAATGCGCTCTGGTTCATCATGTGTGGGCACTACGCAACGAACATTTTATTATCCAAAATCTGCTTACTCTTCTTTAGCATGTTCCTCTTTCGTTCTTCTTTAATAAGTACTCTCTCCGTTCCTAAATACAAGTCTTTGTATAGATTCCACCATGGACTACATATGGAGCAAAATGAGTGAATCTACACTCTAAAATATATCTGGATACATCTGTATGTGATCCATAGTGGAAATCTCTACCAAGACTTATATTTTGGAACGGAGGGAGTATGATAGTAGTACAATATGTTCCTTGTAGTGAAGATGAGCAGGGACATTTGAAGTGTAGAGGTCTATACGGTCGGTTGGTATGGACACGTTGAACTCTTCGGGCCTCTTTGATTCATAGGATTTTGTAAACATGGGAATAGGATTTGTAGTGGCCTGCCCACTTGAATCCTATAAGAATAGCAAGGAAATGCGTGGAGATGTGTCGCCTTTGAGAGTTACACTGATATTAACAGTACCGCACCTTCAGTTGAAGAGAGCTGGTATCCGAAGCCTTTCTAGCCGCACTGGCAATACTAGCACATATATTCCAGCAAGTTCCACTTTGTTGATTTTACTCTGATGCTTACGGTTTTCCCGCTATATCTACACTATGATCTGTGTAGCTGCTTTGTGTTGCACTAGCAGCAGTCCACTCTTGAAGCTAAACACCGCAATGACTTACAAAATTGGCACCAAGGCATTGAGTGCCATTCTGGATGCAATGAAACTCATATGCTCCCCACCTGTTGATTCTTGTTCCGAATATGATCCTAATGACTATTCTAACCTCGAGGAGTCAAAGGCATATGGCATGTCCTGTTCACCCATCAAGGTGCCTGTTCTAATTTGGCAAGGTTTTATTGATTGTGCGTATCTTGCATATGTTGTCTTGCATTTCTTCTACTTTGATGCATCGCCATCTGCTTAGTTTACTCATCATATATGTCGAGATGCCATGCCCATCCATTATCAATACATATTCCATCTGTCATCATACCATGTTTTTCCACTCAAATTCTATTCTTGTGCATCAGACATTAAAAAGGAAGAGGGTGATTGCCGAACCTGAAGGAGCACCAACAAAGTCCTTGAAAAATGTTGTTGTGCCAGAGAAATCAGACAGCACCCCACTTATATTGGCTCTACAATCAGTGACACAAAACGTAGGACCGACTCTAGCAGACTGTACCCATACTTCATTGGCAACACCACTAGCCGCACCACAAAGGACCTGCACTCCAGCCAAAGGTATGCTGATTTCAGTTGCCATAGCACCAGTCGTACCACAGAAAAATCCCACTCCAGCAAAAAGTACAGCAAGTCCATCGGCCGAAGACCTATCCCAACTGCAGAGATGGCCAATTCCTGCAGATTGGAACCCCATTCCAGTTATTCCTAGTTTAAAAGACAATGCTTTCAATGTTTTTAGGGACTACGTGCATATATTCCCATCATGGCAAGATTATAGTGAAGACAAACACCATTTTCACATCTTCCCGTCCCACTTACATGTAAGTGCTATTATTCATGGTGATTATTTTCCTTTTTTCTGCTGATTGAACACATCAATAATTTACATTACATTGTTGTAAGTAGGCGAGGGTCAATCTGATAGTCATGACGAGCAAAGCTTGCTTGCGATTTTCAAGGAAGCATTGCCGAAGTATTGGTGTTACCTAAGGAAATCACACTTTGACGGCAAGTCTATAAACGAATTTCTGGTAAAGTCTCCTGTGCTAAATTTAGACGATATTGTTTGGAAAAATCTTGTTATGCACTAGTCTCGTTCTGAGGATGAGGTACTATCTATGATATCGCATGACAATTTGAACTTCTACTTTTCCACATGTGCCTTACGAATTTTTTTTGCAGGAAATCTGCTCGAAAAAGAATTCTGGTTTGAAAAGAACGACAGGATATCGCAAATATCCTGCCCGCTACTTTGCTCTTGTTAGTACCCATTGTCTTGTATCACTGTACTTGCATACATACCTGGTTCATTATGTGACAGCAGTATGCATGATAGCTTTCTTATCAATTGTTCGCTCCAAATTATCTGATATGTATGAATGGTTACATTAGTGTAGAATATATCCAATGCCAATGAATTTTTTTAGCTCTGCATTGTTCTTGTAAGTACCTATTGTTCTTTATCAGTGTACTTATATTGACAGGTAGTTGTTCATCTACCATCACTCTACAGCTTATTTTCCTTTGCCCTCCATTTTGTACACATAAGATCTATATTTACTCTTACCATAAGGTTGGATAACACCGATGGTACTGAAGAAGTTTAGCTCTGCATTGCTCTTGGCTGTACCTTTTGCCTGTATCGCTGTACTTACATTTATAGCTACTTGGTTATGTAGCATCACTATTCATCTTATCTTAAATATTCTCCATTTTTCTTATATTGTCACATTTATATTTACTCTTAACAAAATGTAGAATAAAGGCAATGCTTATGAAGAAGATTATGTGGTAAGATTCTTGAATCCCCCCCCCCATCAGCATGGACAAGGGCTTTATAGAGTCTGCCTTCACTAATAATGTAAGTTTGTCCTTCTCAGGCCTTCAAACTTTGTTGTGTATATTTGGTTAGGCATGACTGCAACAGCTGTTTATTTTTGGTGTTTGCTTTAAATTGCATGTTTAAAGTTTATTATGTAGTTCATAAATGAAAGTTTGTCCTTCTCAATTTAAGTTTTCAGTTGTAAAACCAAGTTCCTTCTTCATACCACGTAAATTAAACTATACGGAGCAAGTGACCTTCTTCTGCACTGCATGTATGCTTCTGTTCTAGATCTGTAATCGAGTGGTGTGGTGAACCTACCCACTACATCACAATGTCATATTCTGCAATGTCTTAACTATGAACAATGTCATATCATTCTACTATTATTTAAACCATCTCTTTATTTGCCAATCTTAAATGGGATAAATTGACAGCACACTAACCATTGATACTTATGAGTTCTTGATCTGTAATCGAGTGGTGTCGTGAAGCTGCCAACTTCTTCACAATGTCATTTCCTGCCATGTCTTCACCCGAACAATACCATATTGTGTTAATGCAATTTTAAACTGTGTCACTTCATTCGTTAGTAAGAAATGTGATGAATTGTCAGCACTGATACTTTTATGTGCAAAACTTGTCATCTGTCTGCATGTTTATCTTTCAGAGTGAGGAGGATATAAGTGTTAAACAAGCACAGTATCATCAGCTTGCTCAGCTGCTTGCGCTGCAGCTCCCCAGCAGGACTAACCTTTCTTGAACTCTATTGAAGTGTTGTCGGTTTTGTATATTATTTTGTCGGCGTGTTTAGTTGCACTGGTGGCGATCTTTGATGCCCTGTGTATGTAATCTGCTGTCTGCTTGTGCTTTATTATCATAGTGGCGAACTTTGATGCCCAGTGGATGTGATATGCCACAATTTCTTTATTGTATAGTCGAGGTTTTTTCTTATTCACGATGCTGCAGTTATTTTACTGTATATATATCCTATCTTCACAGTAAACCGGCGAAACCGTAAAATTACGGTACATAATCGGGCCGTCATGCAATCACGATGTATGATCCGCATCATGGGCCCCGTCTTCTTGGTCCGTTAGAAGGCCTAAATGTAAACTGGCCCACTATTAGAGTCAGGCCTTTAATAGGCTGAGTAAACCGCCGACCCTCTTTTTGCAAGAAAACTTAATGGGCTTTTAGGAGGCTGAGAAATAGGTTGGGCCTGAAACGTGCCGAACAGCTCACGGGCCGGTAGAAGCCCGTAATGGACCCCAGCCCATGATTGTGCTAATCAAATCACAGGCTTTTAATAGGCCAAAATTGTCTCGGTCCTTGTTTGGCCCAATCAGATTATCGGATGCGAGGAGGTCAGATGCAAACCGTGCCGTAGTTAGGCGCACCTATATGACGGGCTTTTAACATGCCGAAATTAATATAGGGCCAAAATGTTAAACGGGCCCTTAACAGGCCGAAACTAATATCATGACGAATTAATAAATGGGCCTTTAACAAGTGGGCCCAAAAGCATAGCGTCTAGTTGGCGTACCAAACCTGATATGGGCCATAATTTAGCCCAAATCCTCTTAAAGGGTCGGACCTGATCTAGGCCGTAATTTGGCCCAGAACGTGGTAGGCTTTTAATGGGCCGGATCTCATATGGGCCATTGTTAGGCCCGAAACGTGGCAGGCAATTAATGGACCGGATCAAATATGGGCCGGCATTTGGCCCAAAACATGGCAGCCAGTTAATGGGCCGGCCTACTAGGGTCCTCAAATCTCGTGGGCCTACAGCTGGGTCGGCTCATTAATGTTGGCGAAATCTCATGGGCCTTTAGCTGGGCTGGCCCATAATGGTCCACAAAAATCTTTGTGGGCCTTCACCTGGGTCGGCCCATTATGGCCCGCAAAAATCTTGTGGGCGTTTACTTAGGCCGGCCCATTATGGCCCGCAAAATCTTGTGGGCCTTTAGCTGGGCCAGCCCATTATGGTCCGCAAAATCTCGTGGGCCTTTAGCTGGGCCGGCCCATTATGGTCCGCAAAATCTTGCAGGCCTTTAGTTGGGCTAGCCCATTTAAACTTTATGGGCCACTTTTGGGTCGGTCCATGTGTCAACATATCATAGGCGCATCTCGCCCATTGGATGAGTGACACCTGTGCCAACGTGGAGCTGACACATGTTTCCGTCAGCCAATCAGAATTTTACACGTGGAAAATCCCCATTGGTCCAGGCTGTCAACGGTTATCGGATCCAAAACCGAACCCGATAGCTTAACGGTGTTCCGTTAAGGTGGATGCCACATGTCGGTCACCCTTGACGAAAGCACTTCTATGACGCGTGATTTATCATCATGGAAGTGGACACTTCCATGATGATAATTTTGGTAATGTCATGGAACACTTCTACGACAGCACAGGTATGACTATCTTGATTCTGTCATAAAATTGACATGGATGTACATGCATGACAGAAAACATGACCTACTGTGACAAACACGTATCATCACGGAAGTGTATTTTTTTGTATTGGAAAAATAGCGACGAGCGGGGAGAGTGTGTTCACGTACCCTCGTAGACCGAAAGCGGAAGCGTTCAGTAACGCAGTTATTGTAGTTGAACGTCTTCACGATCCAACCGATCCAAGCACTGAACGTATGACAGCTCCGCGTTCAGCGCACGTTCAGCTCGATGACGTCCCACGAACTCTTGATCCAGTTGAGGTCGAGGGAGAGTTGCGTCAGCACGACAGCGTGGTGACGTTGATGATGAAGTTACTAGCGCAGGGCTTCGCCTAAGCACTACGACGATATGACTGAGGTGTGTAACTATGGAGGGGGCACCGCACACGGCTAAGAAATCAACTTGTGTGTCTATGGGGTGCCCCCTGGCCACGTATATAAAGGAGTAGAGAAGGGGGCCGACCGGCCTCCTATGACGCGCCCCATGGGGAATTCCTACTCCTGCTAGGAGTAGGTTTCCACCCTCTCCTAGTCCAACTAGGAGGGGGGAGGAAGGAAGAGGAGGGAAGAAGGAAACAGGGGCCTGCCCCCTTTTCCCTAAACCAATTCAGTTTGGGCCTAGAGGGCGCGCCCCACACCTCCCTTGCTGCCCTCTATTTCCGCTAAGGCCCATGTAGGTCCATTGAGCCGCCGGGGGGTTCCGGTAACCTCTCGACACTCCGGTATTTATTCGGTGACCCCCGGAACCCTGCCGGTGTCCGAATATAACCTTCCAATATATCAATCTTTTTGTCTCGACCATTTCGAGACCCCTCGTCATGTCCATGATCACATCTGGGACTCGGAACTACCTTCGGTACATCAGAACATATATACTCATAATACCGATCGTCATCAAACGTTAAGCGTGCAGACCCTGGACCCCCGAGGGGTTCGAGAACTATGTAGACATGACCGAGACTCATCTCCGGTCAATAACAAATAGCGGAACCTGGATGCTCATATTGGTTCCTACATATTCTACGAAGATCTTTATCGGTCAAACCGCATAACAACATATGTTGTTCCCTTTGTCATCGGTATGTTACTTGCCCGAGATTCGACCTTCCGTATCATCATACCTAGTTCAATCTCGTCATCGGCAAGTCTCTTTACTCGTTCCGTAATACATCATCTCATGACTAACGCATTAGTTGTTTTCTTGAAAGGCTTATTACAATGCGTATTACCGAGAGGGCCCAGAGATACCTCTCTAACACTCGGAGTGACAAATCCTATTCTTGATCTATGCCAACACCACAAACACTTTCGGAGACACCTGTAGAGCATCTTTATAATCAGCAAGTTACGTTATGACGTTTGATAGCACACAAGGTGTTCCTACGGTATTCGGGAGTTGCATAACCTCATAGCCAGAGGAACATGTATTAGTCATGAAGAAAGCAGTAGCAGTAAAACTAAACGATCAAAGTGCTAAGCTAACCGATGGGTCTTGTCCATCAAATCATTCTCATAATGATGCGATACCGTTGATCAAATGACAATACATGTCTATTGCCAGGAAACATTACCATCTTTTATTAACGAGCTAGTCTAGTAGAGGTATACTAGGGACACTCTGTTTTGTCTATGTATTCACACATGTATCAAGTTTCCGGTTAATACAATGCTAGCATGAATAAAAGAAATTTATCATGGTATATAAGGAAATATAAATAACAACTTTATTATTGCCTCTAGGGCATATTTCCTTCATTTACCGCCCTTATTCTTTTTGATATTGTTACATGTCATTCAACATATCAAGGGGTTTTGTGGAAAAGTATCATTTGCCCATCATAGCCCTTAAGTCACCTATGTTAGTAAGTTCCCATGGAGAAGAGTACATGGCTAGTCGAGGATGTTATTAATTGCCAGTGACCATTGGGAGACATGTATTTCCCACGAACATCATCATTTTGGAATCCCAGGGTTCAGATGTAATTGTGACACCCCGAGACCGATGTGTCAGGTGTCTTCCAGTTATTCGCCGTCGTTGCCATGTCATTCGCTTGCGTGTTGCACTTTTCCATGTCATCATGTGCATTTGACCTGCATCGTTTTCAAAACTTGCATCCATTTGTAGTTGCCCGTCTCCCAATCCTCTTTGTTGTCCATTCTGAGCCCAAACACACTTGCACGTGACGAGGCACCTCCGAAACTTCTTGTTGTAAGTGGCCGAAAAACATTCTCAGAATGGTGTGAAATTTGACTTGCGGTCTTCTTATAGTGTAGGTAGACCGCCTGTCAAATTTTGTTCAATTTCCAGGTCCTTTGATGCCCCAACGGTTAACCGCGTTAAACGCCGGAAGCCATTTCACTTTCAGCCCAACACCCCTTCACAACAGCCGACTAGCCCATCTAAACCCCTTCCATGCTGTCCGTCGTTGGATCATGATCGCGTGGCAGAAAACCGCACCTCATTTGTACTCTCCTAGCTCCCTCTACCTATATAAACAGCCCCAACGTCCATTTTCGGGTAAAATCCCTTGATCCATCGTCTCCCTCCACCCCAGACACGTCCGCCGACGTCGGACGTGTCCAGCCGCCGCCCTCAGCCACTCACGCGCTGCCACATGTCGCCTCCTCCTCCTCTCTCTCCTCCGCCGTCGCAGGCCCGCGCGGCACGAAGCCGGCCCGCCGGCCCGAAACCGCCACCGCCCGGGCACGCCTCGCCCCGCACCTCCGCACGCACCCCGCCGCCGAACCATCTCCGCCGCCGGCGCCGCCCGACCCCGCCGGCCGCCGCCACAGCGCACCCCGGCGCCGCTCCAAGCTCTGCCGCGCTCCGCGCCTTCCCCGCCATCGCGCCGCCCGGCCGCCGCTAGCCCGCGCCTCCGACCTCGCGCACCCCGCCGCCGTCCACTTCCCCGCCGCCGCGGGCCACTACTTCCTATAAATGCTGGGTGTTTAAAACTTTCCCACCATCCCCGCCATCAGCAAACTTATAAGTGTTTAAAACTGCTGGAATTTGTAATAACTTGCTCATTGGTCTTTTTCTTATCTTTTTGTGTGATTTTTTTGAGCAACATGTCAACATGTGTTAGGAGCTATGTCATGCCATAGTTGTTGTGGCGCAATCCATTTTTGATGATATGCCTTGTGGTGAGAGGAACAAGCTCGTTAAGTGACCTACTTGATGTTTGCTGATTTCTGTGACTTGGTAGAAAACTGCTAAGTTTGAATCTGTTAATTTTGATGCCATGTTTGCTTGATGCTACAGTCATATCCATGCAAGTTTTGGGATGCCCAATGACCATGTCTTAAAGTCCATGTTATGATCTATCCATCCATGCCCTTGTTTGAAATTATAAGTTGTTGTAGCATGTCTCTTTCTTGCTCTCAAATTCTTACATAATGTTTCTGTCAGCCTGTTATCAGTAAGTTCAGTTTTGCCATGTGAATATGTAGTGTTCTATGCATCCTATGACCATGTTCTTGCCATGAGTAGCTGAATAAACATGTATTCTTGTTGTTGGTTATATTCACATGCCATGAAATGCTCTGAGATGAGTTGCACAAGCTTGTAAACATGCCTACTTGTCGATGTTGCTTCCATGTTCAGTTTATTTCACGAAGTCAATGAAACTGTTATCATTTGCAATCTGGCCATGATGTTTTGAGCATGTTCTAGTGGTATTTGGCAGTAGCTCAGTGATCATCTTTGTAGTGCTTGACATGTACATGCTTGCCATGCCCTTTGATGCCATGATATGCTCTTGTAGCGTGTTGTTTTGATGATTGCAAAGTGCTTAGTTGCTGTTTTGGGACAGATTGTTGTTATATCTTGTTTCGTGTGTATGTGTTGAACCATTGCTCCATTTTAGGCATCCTCTATATGAAACTTGCTTGTTTTTGCATGTAGATGCATCATATAATGTTGATTATATGTTTGGAGTGTGTTTGCTTCATGTTTGAATGCATCTTGCATCTTTGCCATGCTTAACTTGTTTTGCTCATATCTTCTGGGCCGTAGCTCCGAATTAAATGAACTATATATGTAACTTGACTAGAATTTCATGTAGAACATCATGGTTCTTGTTAACTTGCTGTTTAAAAACTCTAACATAACGTTTGTTCAGATCTGGACCAATTTCGAAATTTGCATATGAGGACTTACCGAAATTGTTATATGTTGTTTCCGGCCGCATTTAAACTTGCTTGTTGTAATGTCTTGTGTGCTTCATCTCTTGCCATGTTTTGCATCATGTAGCCTTGTCATGCGTCATACTTGGTTGAGCATATTGTCTTGTTTATGTGTTGTGTGTTTACCATGTTGTTTGCTTCTTCTCATTAGTTACTGTTTCGTTGCGATCGTGAGGATTCGTTCGGCTACACTTGGTTCATCTTCGTGGCTTCGTCTTCTTCATTGACTCGTTCTTCTTCCTTGCGGGATCTCAGGCAAGATGACCGTAACCTTGGATCTCATGACTATCATTGCTATGCTAGTTGTCTCGATGCTATCGCTATATGTCGCGCTGCCTATCTTTTGTTGTCAGCCTCTCATTGTTGCCATGAAACCTCTAACCTTTGAAACCATCCTAGCAAACCATTGTTTGGCTATGTTACCGCTTTCTCAGCCCCTCTTATAGCGTTGTTAGTTGCAGGTGAAGATGAAGATTGCTCCATGTCGGAAGTTGGATACTTTGGGAATATCACAATATCTATTACTATAATTAACACACCTATATACTTGGCAATGCGTTGAAGGCTTGGCCTTTTGCTCGGTGTTTTGTTCCACTCATGCCGCCTTAAGAACCGATAAACCGATGTTATGTTCCTTGATTTTGCATTCCTAACGCGGTTGAGTTTATGGGGACCCCTTGACAGTTCGCTTTGAATAAAACTCCTCCAACAAGGCCCAACATTGGTTTTACCATTTGCTTAATAACTAAAACTTGCATAGGGAGTTAGCGCTGCCCGCCGACTTAATTTACAACCCGGGCCAGTGCTCCTGATGAGTGTTGGTCCAAACTAGAGCACTTTGCGGGGCCACCCCTTGGCAACTTGGGGTATCTGGATCCCGTACGCGTCGCTCATTCGGACGTGGCCTGAGACGAGATACGCGCGGCTACTATCAGGGTGTCGGCACGCCGGGAGGTCTTGCTGGACTTGTTTTACCATTGTCGAAATGTCTTGTGCACCGGGATTCCGAGTCTGGTCGGGTTGTCCCTAAGATAAGGGGTTTTCACCTCTGCTGATCGTGAGAGCTTGTGATGTGATAAGTTGGGACACCCCTGCAGCGTTATGATCTTTCGAAAGCCGTGCCCGCGGTTATGTGGCAGATTGGAATTTGTTAATGTCCGGTTGTAGAAAACTTGACAGTGGATCCGAAATAAAACACACCAACCGTGTCAGTAACCATGACCGTCTCTTTTCATTTTGAGAAGAGAACACGGTGGGGTTATGTTTGACTCGTAGGTAGTTCAGGATCACTTAGCGGTCATTACTAGTTTGCGACCATTTGCGTAGATGCTCATATTATTCTTGTACGCGTAAGTTAGCCACCATATAATGCTTAGCCGCTGCTGCAACCTCACCACGTAACCTCTCCATACCCATTAAGCTTTGCTAGTCTTGATACCCATGGTTATGGGATTGTTGAGTCCTCGTGGCTCACAGTTACTACTACAACGGTTGCAGGTGCAGGTTTCCGCTCACTTGACGTGAGAGCGATGTTTCCTTGTGTTGGAGTTCTTTCTTCTTCTTCTTCGTCAATCTTGGGATAGGTTCCGGGTCGGCAGCCTAGGGTAGCAGGATCGATGCCGTTGTAGTTTTCATGTTTTTCATCCATAGTCAAATGTCTTGTGTATGATGTGCTGTATTCATGTGGTATTGTATGACTTGTATGTATCCCCATCTATTTATGTAATCGTACGATGTAATAATATCCATCTTGCTAAGCGCCCGAAATGCGGTTGTGCCCGAATCACAAGGTGTTCACGTGATCAGCATAGAATCACATCTTGGGCAGGACAAGTTGGTATTAGAGCCTCGACCAACCATAGGAGCCCCCTTGATTGTTCGTAGTTTGGCCGTTGTCGAGTCTAGCAAATATTTTCCAGAGTCTAGTTATATCGGAGAGTAGGAATTCTTTTTACTCCTCGGCACCTTTGTTGCTCTGGTGAGGAATCTTGACGTAGGTGTTTTCAATTACTCCTCTTCCCCTTCAACTTTTTTTTAGGATCACGCGGTTAGTTTTTCGTTCGTTGCGATGTCAGGTCTTTTCATCTGGCGCACTTCTCTTCGATTGGATTCGATCCTCTTTACCTTTTGCCAGTTCAATCCTCCGCTCTTCTCGACCGGCATCATTTTCCCTGTCCGAAGTGATCTTTCTTTTTCCCACACGCTCACCCTTTTTTCTTCTCAGAGCCGGAGTCCGTAATCGATTATCTATTCTTTTCATGAAAATCCTCTTCATTCTTTCCTCAATTATTTAAACTGGTGAATCCTCGTCTATTTCGTCATTATTCATCTCTTTTCTTCTTCAGTGGATTCAATTAAAGTATTCGGTGTTCATCATATTCTTTTCCTTGTTCAAATGTTTCCCCTTGCCCGTTCGCCTCTCGCCATTTAATTAATCCAGAGTCCTGAAGACATCTCAGAAGATTCGTCTATGTTCTAATTCATCCGAGGTAGTCACCTCATTCGAGTCTTTGAATCTTTCTGGTGCATCATTTCTTATTCAAACAATACTTTTCAACAGAGTTTTCTCTTCGGTGGGCTCATAACCCACAGGTCTTTTCCCAGGATCTTACCTGACTCTTCTAATTTTCCGAAATTATTCCCAAATTCTGTTCAAAGTGTGACGTAAGTATGGATTCAATCATTCACATGCCTCCTCCCAGATTGCTTTCTATTTTTTTCATTGTTTATTCAACCTTCCTCCTTTCATACTTCCAGAGTATCTCAGCAATTTTGGTGGTATTCCTCATCATGATTCTCAACATTTCTAGACTGATGAAGAGATTTCCTCAAAATCTTGACCGTTCTCTTGAAGATTCATGGTTCTAGCTTCATGCTATCCTCTCGTATTATTCCATTGGTCATAAATTCTTTCCCTACCCATCCGGAGTATTTCATGAATTCTTTCCATTGTGATCCTCCAAAGGCCACCATTTTAGAAGATTTCTTTGTTCTCAGTTTTCAACTTCGTCCTCCTAATAATCTACATTGATGTCTCTCTGTTCGTCTCCATATTCTTATGGTGCTTCATTCAAGTATTCTTTAATCTGTTCGCGATCTCTTCATTCTTTCTTCATTCATTTTCTAATTCTTCCCGATGGTTCATGCTTTTTCTTCACTCGGTTTCAATTTTTGTGGTGGTTCGTTCAAGATTTTCACTTCCGTTCTTATCACGTCAATTCATTCGCTCTTCTAATTCGACCGGTGGGTCATGAAGACTTTCTCGAGTTTTGCGCTTTATCCCTCTTTAATCAATTTCACCGTGAAAAAGTGGTATGCCAATCCATTGCTTCTCATCAATTTAATTGATGAAGGATAGGCATAATACAATTCTTATTCTTCAAGTTGATTAATTCCTTCCTTCGAAATTTGTTCATGATGAATATATTTTAATCCCAAGTGTTTTCATCTTTTCTTTCCGGAGTTCTAGCTTTCTCGGCTATCTCGTTGGAACCCCATCTAGATCATCGCAAGGCTTAATCTAATTATTTTCATCCTTCAATTCTATCTCATCATCCTTTGGTTACCGAAGTTCTTCATGGTGGTAAATCATGAGTTAATTCATTCGTCAAGTGTCCATCAATAATTCTTGTGGAGTAGCTAAAGTATTCGAATTCTTGCTTCTCGAGATGCAATAATTCACCGTATTCATTTGAATTGGCGTTTTGCATTTCTTCCTTCATCTCATCTATTCAATCTTTTGGTAGTGGCGGAGATTCACCTCAAGTGTGAGATGTTTTCCATAAGTCCACAACAAGCGTATTCTTTTGTTGTTGATTTTCTCAACAACATCGTTCAAGATTTTCTCTTGATGATACTCTTTCAAATTCATTAGTGCTGGAAGTTGTTGTTCTCTTCTCCGTCCTTTTCATTCCATTCTTTCAATTCTTCCAGAGGCATTGTGTTGTTTCTCTCGTCAAGTATAATTCCATCTTCCCAAGTTCATGTTCTATTCCTTCCATATTTAACCAGAGTGTTCTCTAATTTTTTTCTTGTTCTTATTCCTTTTCAATCTCTTATTAGCCTGAGTGGTTTCAAATTCATTATTATTCCTTCACCTGTTGTTTCTTGTCTTTCAACCGAGAATGCGCTTGTACTGTTCTTTGTTCCTCTTTGTAATGGAGCTTCTCAATCTCATTCATCTCCGTTGTATTCTTTCTTTCAACTTGTTCAACCTCTCAAGATTCTTTGGCTTCACCCTATTCCCCAAGAAGAACTCTGTTCTTCCTATTCCTCTTCCGCCTCATTCCTAAGATCTCGGGATGAGATCTCTTGTTAGTAGGGGAGTGTTGTGACACCCCGAGACCGATGTGCCAGGTGTCTTCCAGTTATTCGCTGTCGTTGCCATGTCATTCACTTGCGTGTTGCACTTTACCATGTCATCATGTGCATTTCATATGCATCATTTTCAAAACTTGCATCTGTTTGTATTTGCCCGTCTCCCAATCCTCTCAGTTGTCCGTTCTGAGCCCAGACACACTTGCACGTAACGCGGCACCTCCAAAACCTCTTGTTGTAAGTGGCCGAAAAACATTCTCGGAATGGGGTGAAATTTGACATGCGGTCTTGTTATAGTGTAGGTAGACCGCCTGTCAAATTTTGTTCCATTTGGAGGTCGTTTGATGCCCCAACGGTTTACCGCGTTAAACACCGGAAGCCTTTTCACTTTCAGCCCAGCACCCCTTCACAACCGCCCACTAGCCCATCTAAACCCCCTCCATGCTCTCCATCATTGGATCACGATCGCGTGGCCGAAATCCGCACCTCATTTGGACTCTCCTAGCTCCCTCTAACTATATAAACAGCCCCCACGTCCATTTTCGGGTAAAGACCCTAGATCCACCGTCTCCCTCCGTGCCGGACACGTCCGCCGGCACCGGACGCGTCCAGCCGGCGCCTTCAGCCACTCAGGCGCTGCCACGTGTCACCGTCGCCTCCTCTCTCTCCTCCTCCGCCGCGGGCCCACGCGGCCCAAAGCCGCCACCGCCCGGGCGCGCCTCGCCCCGCACCTCTGCACGCGCCCCGCCGCCGGTCCCGCGAACCGCTGCTGAACCACCTCCGCCGCCGGCGCCGCCCGACCCCGCCGGCCGCCAGCACAGCGCACCCCCTCCCCGCCGCTCCAAGCTCCACCGTGCCCCGCGCCTTCCCCGCCGCCGGCCCGCGCCTCCGACCTCGCGCACCCCGCCACCGGCCACTTCCTCCCCACCATCGGCCACTTCCTCCCCACCGCCTGCCACTACCTCCCAGCCGGAGCTGATCGCGATCTGGTCCTGGAGGGTGGATCAGATCCACCGGTTTCGGGATCCAAACATCTACGTCCGCCCGTATTTCCTCGTCCCCCTCCTCCTCATCCCGTTGACTTTTGCGGTGGTAATTTTTCTCTAAGTCCCTGACCGTTGTAAATTTGTTGCTATAATTGCCATGCCATAACATGATGCTTGGTGCTCTGTCGCATGCATGATATATCAAAATGTTTGTATTGAAGTGCTCTTCATGTTAGTTGCATTTGCATGCTTGTTACTATTCATCTTGATGTCTTAAACTTTGTTGCAAAACTGCTATGTGATGTATATGTCTAGCCTTTGTTGTCTGTTTTCAGCACATAGGCATGTTTAGCATGTGGTAACTTGGTGCATGTTGGTCCAAATGAAGTGTATGATATGTCAAAATGTTCATTGAAGAGTTCTCTACATGTTGGTGTGGTTTGCATTCATGTTAGGGTGCATTATAACATGTTTATCGCTATTGAAAAAGTGCTAAGTGTTTAAAACTGCTAGAATTTGTAATAACTTGATCATTTGTATTTTTCATATCTTTTTGTGTGATTTTCTTTTGAGCAACATGTCAACATGTGCTAGGAGCTATGTCATGCCATATTTGTTCTGGTGCAATTCATTTTTCATTATAAGCCTTGTGGTGAGAGGAACAAGCTCGTTAAGTGACCTACTTGATGTTTGCTTATTTCTGTGACTTGGTAGAAAACTGCTAAATCTGAATCTGTTAATTTTGATGCCATGTTTGCTTGATGCTACAGTCATATCCATGCATGTTTTGGGATGCCCAATGACCATGTCTTGAAGTCCATGTTATGCTCTATCTATCTATGCCCTTGTTTGCAATTATAAGTTGTTCTATCATGTCTTTTTCTTGCTCTCAACTTGCTATATAATGTTTCTGTGAGCCTGCTATCAGTAGGTTCAGTTTTTCCATGTTAATATCTAGTGGTCTATGCATCCTATGACCATGTTATTGCCATGAAAATGTTTTCTTTCTGTTGGTTATATTCATATGCCATGATATGCTTTGAGATGAGTTGAACAAGCTTGCAAACATGCCTACTTGTTGTTGTTGCTGCCATGTTCAATTTATTTCACTAAGTCTGTGAAACTGTTATCATTTGCAATCTTGCCATGATGTTTTGAGCATGTTCTAGTGGTATTTGGTAGTAGCTAAGTGATCACATTTTTACTGCTTGACATGTACATGCTTTCCATGCCCTTTGATGCCATGAAATGTTCTTGTCGCATGTTGTTTTGATGATTGCAAAGTGCTTAGTTGCTGTTTTGGGACATATTGTTGTTATATCTTGTTTTGTGTGTATGTGTTGAACCGTTGCTCCATTTTGGGCATGCTCTATATGAAACTTGCTTGTTTTTGCATGTAGATGCATCATATCATGTTGTTTATATGTTTGGAGTGTGTTTGCTTCATGTTTGAATGCATCTTACATCTTTGCCATGCTTAACTTGTTTTGCTCATATCTTCTGGGCCGTAGCTCCGAATTTAATGAACTATATATGTAACTTGACTAGAATTTTGTGTAGAACATCATGGTGCTTGTTAACTTGCTGTTTAACAACTCTAACATAAGGTTTGTTCAGATCTGGGCCAATTTCGAAATTTGCATATGAGGACTTACCGGAATTGTTATATGTTGTTTTCGGCCTCATTTAAATTTGCTTGTTGTAATGTCTTGTGTGCTTCATCTATTGCCATGTTTTGCATCATGTAGTCATGCATCATACTTGGTTGAGAATCTTGTCTTGTTTATGTGTTATGTGTTTACCATGTTGTTTGCTTCTTCTCGTTAGTTCCTGTTTCGTTGCGATCGTGCGGATTCGTTTGGCCACACTTGGTTCATCTTCGTGGCTTCATCTTTTTCATTGACTCGTTCTTCTTCCTTGCGGGATCTCAGGCAAGATGACCGTAACCTTGGATCTCATTACTATCATTGCTATGCTAGTTGTCTCGATGCTATCGCTATATGTCGCGCTGCCTATCTTTTGTTGTCAGCCTCTCATTGTTGCCATGAAACCTCTAACCTTTGACACCATCCCAGCAAACCGTTGTTTGGCTATGTTGCCGCTTGCTCAGCCCCTCTTATAGCGTTGTTAGTTGCAAGTGAAGATGAAGATTGCTCCATGTCGGAACTTGGATACTTTGGGAATATCACAATATCTATTACTATAATTAACACACCTATATACTTGGCAATGGGTGGAAGGCTTTGCCTTTTGCTCGGTGTTTAGTTCCACTCATGCACCCTTAAGAACCGATAAACCGGTGTTATGTTCCTTGATTTTGCATTCCTAACGCGGTTGGGTTTACGGGGACCCCTTGACAGTTCGCTTTGAATAAAAATCCTCCAGCAAGGCCCAACATTGGTTTTACCATTTACCTAATAACTAAAACTTTCATAGGGAGTTAGCGCTTCCCGCAGACTAAATTTACAACCCGGGCCAGTGCTCCTCGTGAGTGTTGGTCCAAACTAGAACACTTTTCGGGGCCGCCCCTTGGCAACTTGGGGTATCTGGCTCCCGTACACGTCGCTCACCCGGCCGTGGGCTAAGACGAGATACGCGCGGCTACTATCAGGGTGTCGGCACGACGGGAGGTCTTGCTGGACTTGTTTTACCATTCTTAAAATGTCTTGTGCACCGGGATTCTGAGTCTGATCGGCTTGTCCCTAATATAAGGGGGTTTTATCTATGTTGATCGCGAGAGCTTGTGATGGGATAAGTTGGGACACGCCTGCAGGGTTTGTATCTTTCGAAAGTCGTGCCCGCGGTTATGTGGCAGATTGGAATTTGTTAATGTTCGGTTGTAGAAAACTTGGCAGAGGATCCGAAATAAAACACACCAACCGTGTGAGTAACCGTGACCGTCTCTTTTCATTTTGAGAAGAGAACACGGTGGGGTTATGTTTGACTCGTAGGTACTTCAGGATCACTTAGCGATCATTACTAGTTTGCGACCGTTTGCGTAGATGCTCATCTCATTTTTGTACTCGTAAGTTAGCCAACATATAATGCATAGCTGCTGCTGCAACCTCACCACTTAACCTCTCCCTACCCATTAAACTTTGCTAGTCTTGATACCCATGGTTATGGGATTGTTGAGTCCTCGTGGCTCACAGTTACTACTACAACAGTTGCAGGTGCAGGTTTCCGCTGACTTGACGTGAGAGCGATGTTTACTTGTGTTGGAGTTATTTCTTCTTCTTCGTCGTCAATCTTGGGATAGGTTCCTGGTCAGCAGCCTAGGATAGCAGGATGGATGTCGTTGTGCTTTTCATGTTTTTCATCCATAGTCGGATGTCTTGTGTATGATGTGTTGTATTCATGTGGTATTGTATGACTTGTATGTATCCCCATCTATTATTGTAATGGTACGATGTAATGATATCCATCTTGCTAAGCCCCCGAAATGTGGCTGTGCCCGAATCACGAGGTGTTCAGGTGATCGGGATAGAATCGCGTCTTGGGCGTGACAGTAATTGTCACGACCAGTCCTTCAGTAAAATAATTACCGAAAGACCGACCTTTTATTAAACTAGCGAGGAATATTATTACCTGCTGGCAGACAATTCCTTGATACAGAATTCCAGTACACTAAATATTATACAAGGTTGAGTTGGGGTTGCTCAACAATTTTATTACAAGCGCGCCAATATAAAACATAAAGGCGGATATGACACAAGGCGGGGTGGCATACTACTAACTCATAATAAAAGGGTGGTGGAATATGTCACAGTGAAGTGTGTGATGTGACTCCAATATAATACAGTCCATCGGGTGTCGGAGTGAGACCCAATGAATTTATTTGGTGGTAGGCGGAAGCGATTATAAAACAGTGATCAACTCCAGGATCGCAAGGGACTGACTGGGACTCCTCTAAGCGTCGGACTCGCTATCGAACTCTTCATCCATGAGATCGCCTTCATCCACATCTGGCCAAATTAACAAGCTAGGTGAGTACTTTGAATATACTCGCAAGACAGTTCGCACTTAAGATATAATAAATGCCAACATGATGCATATGAGTATTCCAGCAAAAATGCGACCGGAATAAAAGTATTAATGTGCTGAATGCGATGATGGAAGTCGGGCGGTAATCCTCCCGAAATCCCAAAAGATAATAATAAAGAGACCAAACGAGGGTCTGGATGACGCCTTGTAGGAAAAATAATAGAAGATAACGGGCCACAGTCGGGCGTCTGAGCGACACCGCATAAAGGGCTTATAGCAAAATAAATAACAAGAATGCCTCAGTCGGACGTCTGAGCGACATCACATAAAGGGCTTATAAAAGAAAAGAATGCCACAGTCGGACGTCTGAGCGACATCACATAAAGGGCTTATAAAAGAAAAGAATGCCACAGTCGGACGTCTGAGCGACATCACATAAAGGGCTTATAAAAGAAAAGAATGCCACAGTCGGACGTCTGAGCAACATCACATAAAGGGCTTATAAATAGCATTAGTATAATGATAAAATACTTTTGGAAATAAATAAACACAGAGATGGTAGGGGAGTTCATCTACCAAATGAACTTGACAAAAATACTACTCTGGTTACCAACAAGAATATACTCGAGACGGTCACCGGGTTGACATGAAGATTGACCCTAGGCCATAAACATGGCTACTGAAGGAATTTAACTCTGCAGAGCTTGTACCATTAACTCATAGCCAACGGGTTCTACTAGCCACGTGGGCTAGTCCCGTCTACGGTGTTTTAGTAGAAACTCAACTAACCAGTACACACCCATTTAACATCCTGTCGTCCGGAATCACCCGCGATGACATTCACGGAAAACTTTAAGACGGGGAGGCTACAACCTCGAATAGCATGGGATCAAATTTATATACGCGCGCTCTAAGGGGTGCCCCCCTCTCGGTCCCAACCGGAAACACCCATGCCCCCTGACCGGATGACGGGCTTTAATCCAGGGCCATGGAACCCTCATCCCGGCCCCTTGTGGGGACCCCGACTTAGAAGTCGAGATCACCGAATGCACGTGTACAGTGCTCCCAGAGATCAATGCTCACTGAACACACAGAAGCTGAAATAACAAGAGTCTTACATCCATACAAATAGTCTTACACGAATTAAGGCCATTATGGCCAAGTCTTACATAGATAGAGCCTCACGGGCTGAATAGCAAATAACTCAAATAGCGGAAGTCTTCGATAACGGGTAGAACCCATGCCATCTGCCTTAACCCTACAGGCATTCTGACTGGGATAGCGTCCTAGTTCGCATGTTCGTCTCCAAAGAACTCTTCCTCATAATCATGTTCTTCCATGCCTGGCCAATTAAATAACCAGTGGCAAGCCAATGAGTACTTTGAATGTACTCGCAAGCAACCCATGATGTGGTTCAAAGTAACAATGCAATTGAATAATAATGATCAATCTAGCAAGGCTAGAACAACATACTACTATCAAGTTTATGCATCAATAACCTCGCGTAACCTCGAAGACAGGTTACCGATATCAACATGAATATGATTCAACTCATCGAGTCAAGTCACCATCCTTGACTTATCACACACATTCCAACACCGATGAAGTAAAATTCTGGACATAGTTTAAGTAGCACCACCCAACTGTCCATGACCGTGGACACGGCTATTCGAATAGTTTTACACTCTACAGAGGTTGCGCACTTTACCCACAAGATCCGGGGAACTTCTGTGTCATCCACGACCCGCGGTACCTCAAGTACCCGGGGTAAGCACCCGGTCATTACCTTTCCTTAGACGACACTAACATAGAGTCCACTCGTTGGTACACGGCCCTCGGGTACAAACAATAGATCACGGGACTTGCCCTAATTTCAATGTCACGCGTAGCCGAAGGGACCAACGGTGTGTCCGGTGCCCTGTGAAAACAGTCATGGTCGTCTATCCAAGCACGACCCCGTCCCGGGAAAGACCTCAAGTCTTCCCGTCACTAGTAATGCGGGCACCATGCTAATATCGACCTAAGTAATCAATAAAGCCCCGTCCCATAAGGGGTAGTGTGGTTGCACATGTTTGGTTGGGACGGTAGTCACACATAAATCTAATCCATCATTCCACCATGCACATGATATTACCGGCACGTCACTTCTTTCTCAAGTGATGACCTAACACAACATCACCCTCGGGCATTAGGGGCACCCGATGGGTTCATGCAAATGTTTCAACTACGAGGGTTCATATCACACGTGCATCATATAAGTATCATGACCAACTATTTGCATGTCATCTAGCTCTTAGCAAGATCAAGATCAAGCATGCATCATGTGGTGGAATCAACTAGGTTACCATCGTAACCCTAATATCATGCATCGGAAACAAACGGGTTCCGAGGAACAAGTGTATCATGGTCAAAGGGCTGCTTGCCTGGATTGGCTTGGTCTTCAAAGTCTTCAAGTCCTTCTCCTTCTTCTTCCACAACAACTTTGTCAAATACGGGATCTATACGTCGCATAATAACCACAGGAAAATAAGAATACAAACAAAACAGAAAAATCAAAGTGCTCAGAAAAATGTCAACTCATTTTTGTAAAATACTAGAGGGATTTCTAAGTTGGGGAAAAATATTAGTTGGAGTTTTGGAATGACAGAATGGAATCTACTGATTTTTGAACAGGAGTATTACTGTCCAAATTTGAATTTAAATTTGAACAGTACAGCAAAGTTTCATGGATTTGAATGAAAGTGGTACCATTAAATAGGTTGGAATATTACAAGATTTTAGGAGTTGGAATTGTTTAATTTGGACCATTATTCTTTTCTGTAGATATGTTTAAAACATTTACAGAAAAGAAAAAGGAAAAAGGTCCTGTGCACTGGGCCAGAGGGGGCCACAGTGCACGGCCCAGGCAGTCCAGCCCAGCCGCACGGGAGCCTGCGCGCGCACGTTAGGTTTTTAAACCCGACGAACGGGGCCCGTGGGTCAGTGACAGAGAGGTGGGGGAGAGAGGTGTGGGGATGACAGGCGGGGCCCGCCTGTCATCTCCAACCTTGCGGCCACGGCGACGACGAGCTCACCGGCGAGTTTTCCGGCCACGGCGATGGCAACGGAGGCCAGGGATGGACTCAGCGTCGTGTCGCGGTTTATGTGGTGGTGGTGCGGCACGCCGGGGAGGTCCGGTTCGCCGGCGGCGAGGTGGGATGGCGGAGGCTCGTCGGGAGGTGGTTGCTGCGGCTGTTTCCGACTTTAAACGGAGGGGGAAACAAGGGGGAAAGGATCAGTGAGGCGAGGGGGTTCCAAATCAGGTGGAAGGAGGGGCAGGGGAGGCCCGTACCACGAGATCGCCGGCGGCCCGACGCGGCGGAGCTCCGGTCGATCCCGAGCACTGGGACGTCCTGGGGAGGAGTGGGTGGTACTGGGAGGCTCAGTGGAGTGAGGAGAGGTCGCTGATGCTGTTGGAGAGGCTCGGGAGGGGCTATTTATAGGAGCTCGACGGAGGCCCGTGGTCCAGTGCGCCGGCGAGCTCCGGCTCGAGGCTACAGCGCACGGGAGGCCAAGGGAATGGGTCCGTGGAGTTCCTGGACGATCTCCACGTCCAGCTGAGGGAGAAAGAGAAGCGGGGGAGCGTCAGGAGCGTGCGCGCGTGCGAGGCAGAGGAGTGGCCGCCGCGGGCGCCCAGCGCGCGTGCGACGACGACCACTAGAGGGCGCAGGAGGAGGGGGGGACAGCGCCGGGGAGGTCGCGGACGTCGAGAGGCCTCGACTGGCGCGAGGGGGAGGCCCGAGGCTGTCGGGGGAGGTTGATTGGCCGAAGCTACAGTGCTTGTCTGCACTGTTGCGTGCTCCAGAGCGCGCGTTTGGCTGGCATCGCCGCGCTCTCGCCGTCCTGGTCAAACCCAACGTGTCCAGCATCGTCTAGAAGGTCAGGGGGGAAGTAAAGAATTGGTCTGAGGCCTTGGATGCCCTGGAGATGCTGAGAGAGAGTGGAGATGCTGGTGAAATGGTGAAAACCTGCTGTCCAGCAAGGTAAAATAGGGCTTTCACCCCTCAATCATAGAGCTGGGGTGCTGGGGAAGTTACTGGTGGTAGCTAGTAACTCAATGATCATGTGGTAAGAAGTTGAGGCCATGGTGAAAAGTAAAAGTGATCAAGTTGGAGGTTTTAGCAATTCTGCAGAAGGTGTTTGATCAGTGTTTGGTCAAGTAAATGACCTCCACTTGATATGGCACTTAACAGGGTTGAAAGACATGAGAAAATAGGGTGCTTCACCAAATTTGGGCTCATTTGAAGAAACTAGCCAATGTAACTTTGGTGAACCCTAGAAATCAACAGAAACAGTTTCATCTTGATTGAGTCAAGCTAATCATCTCCCCTTGATGCACCACTTGGTGTAGCATCATCATTTGGGGTATTGATCATGCCCACAAAGTTTGAAGCTCCAGATAAAAAGTTGGTAATGTAAAGTTGTTCAAATTTGCATTTGAACAGAAAGGGTTTTGAGGTGATCTGATCAAGTTGATCTATTCCAAATCTTGTGCCATTTGGTCTAGATGCCTTATTAGGTCATTCTAGCATGTGCACCAAGTTTGAGAGCATTTGGACAAGTTTGGCAATGTAAAGTTGCTCAAACTTCAAATATGGACAGAATGGTTATGAAGGGGTTTGAGGATGTTTTCTTGCTTCCCAAGGCATGGGACTTGGCAAGATCATTAAATATGTCATATATGACATGATATAATTTCCCTGGATTTTTTGGAGGATATTTCCTTTGTAAATATATCAAAAGCTTGAAATATCCAGAAAGGGTTTTAGAGGGTTTAGCCCATTATTTTGAACATGACCAAGTGTTGAAACTCTTATATATGGACAATATATGTCCTCTGAGTCTCTCTGAATTTTGGCAAATATTTTTGAAACAGTTAAATAATTTTCCCCTATTAAAGACCATTTATGGCCTTAAGAAAAAGCTTTTAAATAAAATAGGAAAATAACTTTTAAAATTATACCTTTGCGGTTTCTGGGAGTCCTATGACTACTAGGTCTCAAATAAACCTTTTGAAATAATTTTCTCACCCTAAATCAAGTACTTGCAGTGCAAATCTCAATTCAGGGGTTTTTGGAAAACTAAATTTATAAAATACTTTTTGGCCAAATTAATTTTGTAAGAAAATACTATACTGTCATGTAACACTTGGCATGATCATTGGGCAGAAGTTTTGGGTATGGAGATGAAATCTACAAGAGATCATAGTTGACTTTAATGAGCACATGAAAAAGCACATGAAGAAAACTCAATTCCAAATAAGAGCCAAATGATGCTAAAAAAATTCCTGGTCCAAATTTTCATGCTTCAAAGATACAAATAACATGTTACAAAATGCAGGGTGTGACACCCCTCTACTTGGTGTGTACTCGGAAAGTGGTTTACAACTGACTAGACCGTAATCCCAACGGACGGCCTATGATAGTACCGAAAAGGAGACGAACGGAATCATGACATGATCTCCGTTGATACTGAGTTAACCAACTACTGGCATGCTCCAACAACACCAGCATTTCACCCATCATATCACCATATGATCGAGGTGGTTCAACATTTTCCTTCGGGACTCACCCGATGCTTACTTGCATGAGATATAACGATACACATATGCTTATATGACCATGCTTATGCGAAGAACAGCTCGAGCAAACATGCAACACACTCATCATATCAAAGGTTCAAACATGCTTGCCTGGTTTTGAAAAGTCAGAGCCTAACTCGGTGTGATTCGCGTCTCCGTCACAGCCTCCAGTATCTATGTATTCAAACAAATACATACTAACATAAATACCGCGCGTGCAAATAAAGTTGCTCAAAATATTTCCACAGAAATATGACAAAAAACTAGACAGAAAACCAAGGTGGATAGAAAAGAATCAACTAAAAATCACTTCTAGTTTAAAATATATTAAGGTTTCTGTCCAGGGACTCATCTGTAATGAAACAGAAAAGATCCAGGGGCTAGAACAGAAAATAACAAAGAGAATCGGTACGCAGTACGCCAACCGCAGAGGGAGACGTATTTTGCCGAATGCGCTAACAGAAAATGATTCGAGGGGGGGGGGAGATGTGAGGCTGACAGGGGACCCCACTTGTCAGGTTTGAAAAAGGAAACAAAGCCGCGCCGGCGCCGGTGCTGCGGTGATCGCCGGCGTCGATCCACGGCGAGTTAGGGGAGGGGAGTGGTACCTATGTCTTCACGGTGGTCTTCCGCATCGAACAGTGGTAGAGTTGGGTGCCGGCGAGTCCCACGTCGACGGCGACACTGTCTCCGGCGGACGGCGGCTCGGGTGGTCGTGGACCTCGTCGGAGAAGGTTCCTGGGGTGAAATTGAGGTGGGGGTTAGGCCTAGGTGGATGCCAGGATGCTACGCTCAAGTTCACGGCGGCAGAGAAGCCCTCACCGGAGTGAACGGAGCTGGAGACCGAGGCGGAGGTAGCTGGCCGGAGCTGGGGAAGAAAGGCCTCTCGGGGCTCTTCCAGAGGCGGGGCGTGGTCTAGGGAGGTAGTGAGGATGTCTGGGCTTGAGAACGAGCCCTGGGGTGCCCTTTTATAGGCGGCTCGAGGTGGCTGCCGCGAACGGATAAGTCCAGCGAGCCAATAACGGCGCTGAAGTGGTCGGACGGCGGGGTTAGGAGCTTGAGCATCATCAAGGAGCTGTTGCGGTTCCATTCCCGCGCCTAACCTAGCAGGAGAGGTGGAGTTACGGCCTGTCATCGACGGAACGGCCGCGCGGCACGTCGGCGGCAGAAACGGCGCTCTGCGCGTGCCAGGCCACGGCGACGGTGTGCCAGGCGTGCGTTGGCAGTGGAGGTGGACACGCCGGGCTCCGGGGTGGTTTGGGTGGCGCTAAACGGCGTTGCGCCGCGGGGTTGCTTCTGTCAGCCGCCACGGGCGGCGCTGTGGCCGTGGCAGTCGCCGGTGCGGTCGGGCCAGGGCTCTACCGACGCCCAGAAGCAGCCAAGCGACCGTGCGGCGCATGGATAAGAAGAAGCTGCACTGCAGCGTCGAGCCAAGGAAGATACAGACGAGGTTTGTCGCTGCGCTGAAGAAACTAACAAAACTGACGAAACTGACGAACTGTCGATAGTTTCAGTTAACAGTTCTGAATTTGACAAACAGTGTAGACTAGGTGTTTGATGAAATGATTTTGGTATTTGTGAAATGTTTCTGGAGCTGATTTTTGGTGGAGTGGCCTCTTGATGTATCTAGAGGCTGCATGATTTTTCACAGAATTTTTGGAAGAAGATAAATATGAATTTCACCAAATTTTGCAAATCTGGTCCAAACTTGCAGCAGGTGAAATTTGAAAATTTTGAACTATGGACCAGTGAAACAAGATGGATCTAGGTTGTGGGTACTAAAGACCATCTAGGAGAGTTGGTTTGGAGTCAAACAAACAAATGGAAATGGTGGTTCCTTTGTAAATCACCTAGGTCCATTATAAAAGACAGAATTTGTTTTGGAGTGAAATAAATAGAAGAAAAATCCCAATAAGGTTCAAACTTACTGGAATTGATGGAAGACTTGCCCTAAGGTGTGGAAAGGGTCTTGGAGAGAAATATTTCTGTTGTGGTCTTGACAAGATGAAGGATGGAGAGGGAGATGAGTCCAAGGTTAAAATTGAGAGATTTAAATCAAGAAGTGGAGAACTCAAACAACTTCTTTTGAAACTCAACTTGTGCTTGAGCCAAGCACAAGAGAAAAACTTGAAGGCCAAAAACCAAGCTTGAGAAGACACACAAACTTTGGCCAAAAGGGACTTTAGAAGGGAAAAAGAACAGATCAAACAATCCCCTTCCAAAAAGGCCAAAAGTTTGAAAGAAAAACCAACTCAAAAATTTGGGGTGTTACAACACCTACCCCCTTAGGAAAAATCTCGTCCCCGAGATTTCAGCTGATCCTCAAATAGGTGTGGATGTTCTGTCCGAAGGAAATCTTCCCTTTCCCATGTTGCCTCATCCTCTGTGTGATTACTCCACTGAACCTTGAGAAATTTAATGGTTTTCTGACGGGTCCTCCTTTCAGACTCCTCCAAAATCTTTACTGGGTGTTCTCGGTAGGTGAGATATGGTTGCACATCAAGTTTTTCATGTGACACATGTTTCTCTGGGTTGCTTACACATTTCCGTAGTTGCGAGACGTGGAACACGTCGTGGACGTCTGACAGTTCCTTGGGAAGGTCCAGCTGATAAGCTACTGTGCCTCTCCGTGCAACTATACGGAAGGGTACGATGAATCGTGGGGCTAATTACCCTTTGACTTTGAATCGTTGCAGTCCTCTCATAGGTGACACACGTAAGTATACGTCATCACCCGGCTCAAAACTTATTTCCCGATGCTTTTGATTGTAATAGCTCTTTTGTCGACTTTGGGCGGTTTTGAGTCGATCCCGTATTATTTTTACTCTTTCCTCGGCTTCCTTTAACATATCTGGGCCGAATATGCGACTGTCCCCTGTTTCTGACCAGTTCAATGGAGTACGGCATCTTCGTTCGTACAAGGCTTCGAAAGGTGCCATCTGCAGGCTAGCTTGGTAACTATTGTTATATGCGAACTCGGCATATGGTAAGCTTTCCTCCCATCTGGTCCCATAGGTGAGGACACATGCCCTTAGCATGTCTTCGAGTATTTGATTTACTCGTTCTGTTTATCCTCCAGTCTGGGGGTAGTAAGCCGTGCCGAACGTTAGTTGTGTCCCGAGGGCTTGCTGCAACTGGTCCCAAAATTTTGAGACGAACTGAGTGCCCCTGTCGGATATTATAGTCTTGGGAACACCATGTAGGCATACTATCCGGGCGAGGTAAAGCTTGGCGAGCTTTTGAGTGGTATGGGTTGTCTTGACTGGTATGAAATGTGCCACCTTGGTCAGTCTATCTGTGATGACCCATATGGCATCGTTACCGTGTTGTGACCGTGGTAGTCCAACAATAAAATCCATTCCAATATCGTCCCATTTCCATTCAGGTATCTTGTTTGGCTGTAATAGCCCTGCAGGTTTTTGGTGCTCGGCTTTAATGCGTTGACATGAATCGCAGCATGCAATAAAAGTGGCTATATCCCTCTTCATGTCGTGCCACCAAAATCTTTCCTGAATATCCTTGTACATTTTTGTACCTCCAGGGTGGATCGAGTATGGAGCGGTGTCGCTTTCTGCTAGAATTTTCTGCTTAAGGTCGTTGCTATTTGGTACATAAAGTCTGTCTCCGAACCATAATATTCCTTCACTGTCTATGGTGAATTCTAAGGCCTTGCCCTGACTTACTTTTCTTTTTATCCCTTCGATGCTCGGATGTCCATGTTGAGCCTTCTTTATTTGCTCAATTAGCGTAAGATGTATTTCTAGCTTGGATACTTCGCCTTCCGTGACCATCATTAGGTTGAGCCTGGCGAATTCCTGTTGAAATTCGGGTCTCAGGTTCTGTATGTTGCCGCTGTTCGGGCTGGGGTTACGGCTGAGAGCATCCGCTACCATGTTTGCTTTTCCTGGGTGATAGTGGATACCAACCTCGTAATCTTTTACCAGTTCTAGCCAGCGTCGTTGTCGTAAATTGAGATCTGGCTATGTGAAAATATAGTTGAGGCTCCTATGGTCCGTATATATTTCACAGCGATTTCCAAGCAAAAAGTGCCTCCACTCCTTGAGTGCATGAATGACTGCTGCCAACTCCAAATCGTGAGTAGGATAAGTTTCTTCATGTTTTCGCAGTTGCCGGGAAGCGTATGCGACTACTTTGCCTTCTTGCATGAGTACGCATCCGAGACCTTTCCGGGATGCGTCGCAATATACTTCAAAACTCTTGTGTATGAACGGCACAATTAATACTGGGGCTGTTGTTAACCTCTTTTTGAGTTCTTAGGAGCTTTTCTTACATGCCTCGGTCCACTCGAATTTCTTATCCTTCTTGAGTAGCTGTGTCATTGGTTTGGCTATGGTAGAAAATCCTTCAATAAACCTTCTGTAATATCCGGCCATACCGAGGAAACTGCGTATATCCGTTACACTGGCAGGTGACTTCCAGCCAAGTACGGCTTTGACTTTATCTGGGTCCACAGCAATTCCTTCTTGTGTTAATACGTGTCCTAGGAAACCCACTTGTCTCAACCAAAATTCACATTTGCTGAATTTGGCGTAAAGTTGGTGTTTCCTTAATTCTCCCAGTACAATGCGGAGATGTTCAACATGTTCTTCCGGTGTCTTGGAATATACCAAAATATCATCAATAAATACCACCACAAATTTGTCCATGAATTTCATAAATACCTTGTTCATGAGGTGGACGAAATATGTGGGGGCGTTGGTCAGTCCGAACGGCATCACTGTAAATTCATAAAGTCCGTATCTTGAGGTGAATGTTGTTTTCGGGATATCTTCTATGCGTACTTTCAGTTGATGATATCCTGACCTTAGGTCGACCTTTGAGAAAACCTTGGCTTGCGCGAGCTGGTCAAATAAGTCATTTTTCGTGGCATCGGATATTTGTTCTTGATTGTGACCATGTTGAGTGCTCGGTAGTCTATACAGAACCTCATGGTCCCATCCTTCTTTTTGGCAAATAATACTGGCGAACCCCAAGGTGAGGAGCTAGCCCGTATAAATCCTTTGTCTAGCAGTTCCTTTATTTGCTTCTTTAGTTCAACCAACTCGGATGGTGCCATTCTGTACGGTTTCTTATATATGGGGGGTGGTTCCCGGTGCTAGCTCAATAATGAATTATATTTCTCTGTCTGGCGGCATGCCTGGTAATTCCTCGGGAAATACGTCCGGAAATTCACATACAACTGGAACCTTGCTTAACTCAGAGGTATCAACCTTGTTCAATTTTGGTTGCCGGGATACTGGTCTTTCCTGAGTTGCGACCATTATTGTTTTTCCATGGTGATGAGTAAGAATCACTGTTCTGTTGAAGCAATCGATAAATCCTTTATTGGTGGTTAGCCAGTCCATACCCAGGATAACATCCAGTCCTTTGTTTTCCAACACGATGAGGTTTGCGTGAAATTTTAATCCCTCAATTTCAATGGTCAAACCTTGGAAGTAATTCTGAGTGATCTGCTTACTTCCGGGGGACTTGATGGTCATTGATTTTTCGAAGTGAAGCATTGAAAAACCATGTTGCAAAGCAAAACTCTTCGAAATGAGCGAGTGAGAAGCTCCAGAATCAAACAAAACCGTGGCAGGTATTGTGTTGACAGGAAACGTACCGAGTATGATATCTGGTGCATCCTGTGCCTGCTCCTTGGTCACAAGGCTCAGGTGGCCTTTCCTATGATTGTTATTGGGGTTGAAATTGTTACGCTTGGGCGCGGAATTGTTTCCGTTGCTGTTTGGCTTCGGTGCTGAATTTCTTGGCTTTGGGCACTGTTTAGCATAGTGTCCCTCTTCTCCGCATGCGTAGCAGGTAACACCCGGGCGATAGGTGAAATCCTTGTCTCTTGCATGAAAATTCTTATCTGGACGTGTGTCGTTGGTCGTGGGTCTGTTCACACCATTCCTCTGGAAATTTATCTTATTCTTGTTGTTGCGGGGGTGGTTTGTCTTATCCCTTTTTCTCTTGCGAATATCTTCTAGGCTACGACGTTCATTTTCCAGTGTAATGGCTTTGTCCACCAATGTCTTGAAATCTGGAAATGTGTGAACGACTAACTGGCATTTTAGTGCTGGTGCCAGTCCGTCCAGGAATTTCTCCATCTTTTTATTTTCCGTCATTCGCTCTTCGTTGGCATAACGTGATAATTGCGCAAACTGACTGTTGTACTCCTGTACTGTCATGCCTCTCTGCTTGAGGTCATCAAATTCTCTTTTCTTGATATTCATAATACTCTTAGGGATGTGTGCTCCGCGAAAGCCTTCCTTGAAATCCTCCCAGGTGATATTATTTGTGTCGGGATGCATAAGCAGGAAATTTTCCCACCAAGACGTGGCTGCTCCAGTAAGATAATGCGGTGCGTACAGCACTTTTTCACGGTCTGAGCATTGTGCCACAATTAATTTTCTTTCAATATCTCGAAGCCAATCATCGGCCTCAAGAGGCTTGTCTGTGTGCGAAAATGTTGTGGGGCGCGTCTTCTGAAATTCAGACAATTTTGAGTGATGTTGGTATGGTTCACGGTGATTTCCCATGTTAATGACATGGTTCATCATTTCTTGGCGTTGTTGCTGACTTTGCTCGTAAAGACGGCACACTTGAGAAAATGTTGTCTCATTGCCTTGCTGACTTGACTGCCCCTGTGAGAAATTGTTGTTTGTCCTTGTGCCATAATTTTCTTCCGGCGGACTTGGCATGGAACGTGTCCAGGGACGAGTCATTTCTTACTCTGGGGTAAAAAGCAGAAAATTGAGAAGAACCGAGCAGCAAAAAGAACCAAGATCTAGCAAAAGCGATCAAACACGAGCTCGAAAAAGATTTTTGAAATAAACTGGTTGATTGCGCACGGAGAAGGCTGCTAGCACATATATTACACGCCGGTTCTAATTATACATATGTCACTCAGGGTGTTGATGGCTTCTCGCCCCTCCTTGGTTACCCCAAGTGGAAGGTTGAGATGTAGCGTAGCGGCAAATTTCCCTTGGCAAAGATACCAAGGATCGAATCCCGTGAGACTCCGAGGGTCGACAAGTAGGTGTCAACGACGCCAGAAACTTAGCGGTTGACAGGACCTGCACACAGATACAGATAACTTCGCTCCCAACGAGTACAGAGAGGTTGTCAATCCCTCCGGCCTTGTTGTTTACAAAGGATCAAACACAAGAGATAATAATGATAGCTATGACTGCAACTAGGAAATAAAAACAGGAAGTAAATAGAAGGTGTGATCAGCGGTGGTAATATGGACCGGGGTCCCATGATGTTCACTAGTGATGTCTCTCTCCTAAAAGACGATAAAACAGCAAAGCGAGGTAAACAAATTACAGCTGGGCAATTGAAAGGATTATGTGCACAAACCAATGCTAACTATGCTGCAAAGAAAAGTAGAGGCTCAAAAGCATGGGCGGTACGCCAAGGCAAGTAGACCGAAATCCATCTGCATCTACTACTAATCATCCACCTTGAGATATCTATCCAGAACATCTCGCTGGTATGAAGTTGTGAATCCCACCCTAAGTGTAAACTCAAAGCAACAGACAACTGCATTAAAAGAACTTTGTGTAAAGTAAACAATCCTTGCACCCGCAAGTACAAGCACCGTTGTTTTCCCCCTTGTGGCAACAGCACATCCCCTAGACTCATGTTTCTGTCACTCAAGCTAGTCATCAGGGGGCATGAACCCACAATAAAGCATAACGCTCCCTCTTGGAGTTACTACCTACTACTTGGCCAAAGCAATAAACAGCAACGGAGAACATGCAAGAATTACTCAAGAACATAAATATAAAAGAGGTGAATCAAATATATTACTCAAACACAATCTGAACATAGTCTCATAATCCATCAGATCCCAGCAAACTCAGCAAAGCAACAGCAGAAATATTACATATGTGCCTCGATCATGTAGGGCAGCTCACGAGGTCTAAACCATGAAGAGCAAAGAGGGGAGGAGAACATCACATAGCTACTGATCATGGACCCATGGTCCAAGGTGGACTACTCACGACTCATCCGGGAAGCGTCCATGGTGGTGGAGAAGCTCCCGGTGGTGGTTCTCCCCTCCGGCAGGGTGCCGGAAAGAGTTCTCCTAATGCTCCCGATCTTGGAAGCGCTGCGGCGGCGGAACAGAGGCGAGATCGCGAAAAAGGGTTCTGTCTTCGAGGGTTTCGGGACAAGAGGAATATATATGCGAAGGGGGGCAACCAGAGGCGGAGCAGGGGCCCCAGGCGCCCCCCTGGCGCGGCCAGGGGTGGGGCCGCGCCAGGTGGCTGCCTGGGCCACCCCTGGCTCCCCTCTGGCCCCGCTTTGGTTCTTCGCGAAGCTTCCTGTACGCTCATTTTTCCTGTATTTTTCCCGGAATTTTTGGAGCACTTTTAATATGGGGGAAACCTGAAATAGAAAAACAGTAGAAAACAGGAACTGGCACTGTGGTGCACTGAGTTAATAGGTTAGTCCAAATATGATCAAAAGTGTATGGAAGTGCATCAATATCATAGCAATATCACACAAAAGAAGCATGGAGCAAGCAGAAATTATAGATACGTTTTGGACGTATCAACATCCCCAAGCTTAATTCATGCTCGTCCTCGAGTAGGTAAATGATAACAAGCATAATTTCTGTGGTGACATGCTACCAACCATATAAGAACTTTTAAGTAAAGCAATAAAGGCATGTAATTCAATTCAAGTCATAACAAGCAAGAGTCTATATTAGCATTGTAACAAGCAACATAAGAACATAAAGGTGCAAGAGCTCTCGCTGTCCGTGACTCGAATGTCTCCAAATGGTGTTTGCGTGCAAGAAAGGGGATAGGATATACGAGAGAGTAAAACATAGTTTTTGTATTGTTGAGAACTTAATCTACTAAAGTTTCACACTTGGTCTTCTTTGGAATCTTATCTTGACTCATCCCCAGACCACCAGTCAGGTACAAGTCAAAATGATCCACTCCCTTTCGATATTTTGAGCACTCATGCAATGGATGAGCGTAAGCAAGAAAGTTGACACTTATGATGGCAAAGAGAAAAAGGATGAAGGGGGAAGACAAAAAAAAGTGTGAAAGGCTCACATCAATGAGGACAATCATAGGCTAGAGAAAGCCAAATGATAGATATGATGTGAGGAGTAGGGATTGCCACGCAACGGATGCACATATGAGCTAAGGTAAGCTCTCCAATGGAACTAGTGGGGGTGCATCCAACTTGCTTGCTCAAGAAGACCTAGAGATCTTTTGAGGAGGCTCATCATTGGAATATACAAGCCAAGTTCTATAGTGTGAAGGTCCCCACATAGCTATATGCATGAATGATAATCTCTATGGAGTACAAGGTATAAGATGGAGTACGAGTGTGGATCTCTCAAAAGGAATAGTAGTGTGCCCCCTTCTCTCTTTTTATTTATTTTTCTCTTTTTTCTCTTTTGTTTTTTATTTTTTGTGGCCTCAATGGCTCTTTCTATTTAACTCTCATTTGTCCTCTTTGGGATCTTTTGATTTTGTCCTCTTTGGGATTTTTTTATTTTGTCCTCTTTGGGATCTTTTCCTCACTTTAGGGGCAACACTCTATATATTACAAGAAGTATAGAAGATCTTTCACACTTTACAAAAGTACTCAACATAAAGAAAATGAAACTATCATAATGTATGCAAATGTATGCCTCTGCCAGTGTAGCAGGATATGCAATGATACTAGCGCGTCATGTATCAATGATTAGGGCAAGGCCCGACTAGCATGCGGCTCATCGATCAAGCAAAAAGCATGTATGACATGAAGATCAAGTCATGAGAAGATGGATGTTGCATGGCAATGTATCTCGGAAAGGCTATGGAAATGCCTTGATAGGTAGGTATGGTGGCTGTTTTGAGGAAGGATATAATGAGGCTTATGATGATAGAGCGTATCGTGCCAAGGATTTGGATGCACCGGCGAAGTATGCGCCAACTCTCGAGGTAAGAAAGGGCAATGCACGGTACCGAAGAGGCTAGAAAAATATGGCTAGGTGGAAGTGTCAACTTTCGAATACTCTCATTAGTCCGAAGAACTCATGCACTTATTATCGGTAACTCTCAATATAATTAGGAGGTTCACAAAGAGACAAGTACCCCGAGGAGGATTGTATGGGGGTTTGGTTATCCTTGCGCATCCTCGACTCATGGTACGTGAGTGTACTCTAATATTCGATCCCGATTAGTGATCCATCTAGTAGCTAAAGTTCTCAACTATTTTGTAGGTTTTCGGAAATAAACACGGATTGCCCAAAATACGACATCTATCACTAATAGGCTAAAGCTCTTGACACCAAAAGTTCAGACATTACACATGGCAATACCTCAAAACTATTGCATGTTACTACTAAAATTAAATAGCAACCTCAATTACCTACTTTAAGTTAAGACACACAACTCAGTGCACAGGCAAACTCTCTTAACAAGATAAACATGAAAACTCAAGAGAGTTCAGCAACGAACTAAAGAAAAGCTCTTTAAAAAGAAAAGCATGAAAACTAAGAGCTAAACATGACAGCAGCTATGGAAAGACAAAGAACACACACAACAAAGATAAGCATGAAAATCCTATGTTGTGTTCTAGGTTGAAGTGGAGCGTGTTTCTCTCCCACACAAAGAAAGCTGGGTTTTAACTTGTTATGAACAGCAAGCAAAGCTAAAGAAAACTAAAAAAAGGAAACTAAGAGCAAGACGCTCCAAGCATAGCACATAACGCATGAAGTGATAAAAATAGAGTGGAACGAAAGACGAACTGATAATTGTTGATGGAGAAGGGGATGCATGGGGGCATCCCCAAGCTTAGACGCTTGAGTCTTCTTGAATATTTCTTGGGGGTGCACAGGGGCATCCCCAAGCTTGAGCGTTTGACCCTCCTGAATCTTCTTTTATCATCTTCCCTCGCACACTTGAAAACTCCCTTCATACATAACTCATCATAATCTGATTAGCGAGGTTAGTACCCACAATAAAATAATTTTTCCCTACTGGAAATAAAGATAATCTTGAAGAGCTACTGTTTCTCAAGATTGCCAAAAGGTTTTTGCAAAGAAAAAGCAAGCTCAAGGTTTGCAAAATAAAGAAAAGGCAAAACAGGACAGAATCTGTGAAAAACAGACCAGCAGGTAGTAAATAATTTTTTCGGGGCACTTCTGCAACTCAAATCAAAAAACTCAGAACAGACGCTCGAAAGCCAATTGTATAGAGCACGCTTTCAAAAAAATTCAGATCAAAAAGATGATCTGGTGATTTTATTCGAATTTTTCTGTCCAAGGACATAATCTGTTTTCTGGACAGCACGTCACAACTTTTGAACTTTCTTGCAATCAGAGGCTAAACTTGGCACAAAGTTAAAAAGAAAAGATACAATGATGATGCTACTGTAGTAGCAAACATCAATACACAACAAAAGCAAAAATAAAACCTAATTCGTTGTGGGCTGCCTCCCAAAAGCGCTTTCTTTTATGCCTTTAAGCTAGGCATGATGCAAAAAGGAGGAATCAAAAGTCATCATAATAATCGGAGTTATAAATTGCTTCAAATGGTTCCTCAACAAGTTCATCCTTGTTCCTTCTAGGAAAGGGGTATGTACCTTTTGCCTTCCCGCGTTGGCGGATTTGTCCCTTACTTATATCGATGAAGCCTTTTACGGCTCGGAGGAAGTCCCTTCCAAGCACTATATTTCCTTGGTTTGGCTTCATGATGAAGAAATCAACCATTGCAGTCCCTTTAAGGAATGTAACTGGTACGTCTTTTATTCTTCCCTGGATCTCAGAAATATCTCCATTAGCATGTTCATGATAGGATGATAATTTGTCAATGTTAAATTTTAAAGAATCATGAACAATTTTTGGCATAGTAGAAATCATAGATCCAATATCACAATAAGCAAGGAAGTCTTGATTAGAGATGCTAATCCTAACAAAAGGCTCCCAATCATTGTCTATTTCCAAAATATCTCTCTTATTGGGTTTGGGTTTCTCTACCTTCATCAAGTCTAGAGCATCCATTCTCTTCTCAATAGTAGCAAGTCTATCTATGACAGTATCAAAACTATGATCATAAACAAAGTAACTAGATAGACCATGTATAATTTCAAGAGCTCTAGCTTCATCACATTCTAGGAAATCTCCTTCAGCTATAATATCAGGAGAGTGTTGACACCATTTAAAAAGACCATGGTAAAAATTTCTAAGCACAATTTTTATAGGTATCCAAGGCATAATTCTCCTATGTGCATCAGAAATTCTGTCCCATGCCTTCTTCATATTTTCTCCATCCCTTTGATGGAAATCTAGAACTTCTGATTCCCTCAAAGCACCAAGTCCTAACATGCTTGCCTAAACAGCAAGGACTGCTAACAGAAAAGCAAATAATTTTTTTGTGATTTTTTATAAAGGACACTAAAGCAAAAACTAAAAGGTAAACTAACAAGACTAAAAAGCAAAGAGAAAAGATAGCGTGCAACTCCCCTATCTTGAAGAGTGGAGTCCCCGGCAACGGCGCCAGAAACTTGCTTGATGGCTTCTCGCCCCTCGTTGGTTACCCCAAGTGGAAGGTTGAGATGTAGCGTAGCGGCAAATTTCCCTTGGCAAAGATACCAAGGATCGAATCCCGTGAGACTCCGAGGGTCGACAAGTAGGTGTCAACGACGCCAGAAACTTAGCGGTTGACACGACCTGCACACAGATATAGATAACTTCGCTCCCAACGAGTACAGAGAGGTTGTCAATCCCTCCGGCCTTGTTGTTTACAAAGGATGAAACACAAGAGATAATAATGATAGCTATGACTGCAACTAGGAAATAAAAACAAGAAGTAAATAGAAGGTGTGATCAGCGGTGGTAATATGGACCGGGGTCCCATGATGTTCACTAGTGATGTCTCTCTCCCAAAAGACGATAAAACAGCAAAGCGAGGTAAAAAAATTACAGCTGGGCAATTGACAGTATTATGTGCGCAAACCAATGCTAACTATGCTGCAAAGAAAGGTAGAGGCTCAAAAGCATGGGCGGTACGCCAAGGCAAGTAGACCGAAATCCATCTGCATCTACTACTAATCATCCACCTTGAGATATCTATCCAGAACATCTCGATGGTATTAAGTTGCGAATCCCACCCAAAGTGTAAACTCAAAGCAACAGACAACTGCATTAAAAGAACTTTGCGTAAAGTAAACAATCATTGCACCCGCAAGTACAAGCACCGATGTTTTCCCCCTTGTGGCAACATCACATCCCCTAGACTCATGTTTCTGTCACTCAAGCTAGTCATCAGGGGGCATGAACCCACAATAAAGCATAACGCTCCCTCTTGGAGTTACTACCTACTACTTGGCCAAAGCAATAAACAGCAACGGAGAACATGCAAGAATTACTCAAGAACATAAATATAAAAGAGGTGAATCAAATATATTACTCAAACAAAATCTGAACATAGTCTCATAATCCATCAGATCCCAGGAAACTCAGGAAAGCAATAGCAGAAAGATTACATATGTGCCTCGATCATGTAGGGCAACTCACGAGGTCTAAACCATGAAGAGCAAAGAGGGGAGGAGAACATCACATAGCTACTGATCATGTACCCATGGTCCAAGGTGGACTACTCACGACTCATCTGGGAAGCGTCCATGGTGGTGGAGAAGCTCCCGGTGGTGGTTCTCCCCTCCGGCAGGGCGCCGGGAAGAGTTCTCCTGATGCTCCCGGTCTTGGAAGCGCTGCGGCGGCAGAACAGAGGCGAGATCGCGAAAAAGGGTTCTGTCTTCGAGGGTTTCGGGACGAGAGGAATATATATGCGAATGGGGCAACCAGAGGTGGAGCAGGGGCCCCAGGCGCCCCCCTGGCATGGCCAGGGGTGGGGCCGCGCCAGGTGGCCGCTTGGGCCACCCCTGGCTCCCCTCTGGCCCCGCTTTGGTTCTTCGCGAAGCTTCCTGTACGCTGATTTTTCCTGTATTTTTCCCGGAATTTTTGGAGAACTTTTAATATGGGGGAAACCTGAAATAGAAAAACAGCAGAAAACAGGAACTGGCACTGTGGTGCACTGAGTTAATAGGTTAGTCCAAATATGATCAAAAGTGTATGGAAGTGCATCAATATCATAGCAATATCACACAAAAGAAGCATGGAGCAAGCAGAAAATATAGATACGTTTTGGACGTATCAGGTGTGCGTACACATCCTAACATGTTATTTAAAGCTAGTGCACTCCTCCAAGATCCTACATGATGCGCAAACAGACTACTCCCATCAACCTATTTTACACAACACACAAATATTACAAGCGGGGGCGGTGCGTCGCGGAATGACGCGCTAGTCGGAGATGTTGAAGATTTCCCTCGGCCTGCCGAGGGTAAGTCCCAGTGGTGCTGGAGACTCAACTTCCTCCTCACTGATGGGCTCCAGGCGCGGAGTAAGAGTATGAGGTGTCGAAGCAGGTGCAGCAGGCGGTGCAGCTCTGATTGGAGTAGGAACAATGACTTGGTCAAACTCCTCAGTGGTAGGCAGACGGCGAGCGGTGGCCATGATGGAAGGTTTATAGGAGGCGGCGGACGAGACAAATGTCATTGGTGGTGCGGTAGGGAGCAGCTCCCTCCTGTTGGCGGAACCACTCTGGACCATCTCCATACGGGTGGCCACCAGGTCGTCCACCAGATTATCAAAGGCAGCCTCAAGTGCCTTGACGTATTCAACCATTGATTCAATGGCTTCGTCACGCTCCCCATTTGCACATGCAAATGCATAGTGATACGTATAAGGCACGTGGCATGGGAGGTAACGGAAGCGACGAGTCTTCATCGAAGGAAGAATGTCCCGGAGACGAGCTATCGCCTCACGGGCAGCCATCTGCATGGCATGCCTCTCCGTAGGCATGGCTCTGCCCACAAAACGAAGGCGGCGTGCTTCAGAACGCCCACCTTTGAAGTGTACCACAGCCTGATGCATAGACACGCTATCGTTGAGCTTGTGACAGTAGAGTGTAAATTCGGGACGTGTGGATGGCCCGATTTCGACTTTGGTGATGGCAAAGAGGAGCTTAACAAACCCCTCAGGAATGTTGGCGAACACCTGTGCATCGCAGTCGTTGCTGGCCATCTACAAAAGTAGACAAAAATTCCGAATAGTCAGGCCATAAATTTATGCTGACCAACAGAAAATTGCTACAGATGTAAAAAAAATGCTGAAACGCAAATTTTCGCTAATAACCGATTAGCGAGCGCACCTAGTGGCTTCCTACAGTCAGCCTGGCTCTGATACCAAGGTTGTCACGACCGGTCCTTCAGTAAAATAATTACCGGAAGACCTACCTTTTATTAAACCAGCGAGGAATATTATTACCTGCTGGCAGACAATTCCTTGATACAGAATTCCAGTACACTGAATATTATACAAGGTTGAGCTGGGGTTGCTCAACAATTTTATTATAAGCGCGCCAATATAAAACATAAAGGCGGATATGACACAAGGCGGGGTGGCATACTACTAACTCGTAATAAAAGGGTGGTGGAATATGTCACAGTGAAGTGGGTGATGTGACTCCAATATAATACAGTCCAACGGGTGTCGGAGTGAGACCCAATGAATTTATTTGGTGGTAGGCGGAAGCGATTATAAAACAGTGATCAACTCCAGGATCGCAAGGGACTGACTGGGACTCGTCTAAGCGTCGGACTCGCTATCGAACTCTTCATCCGTGAGATCGCCTTCGTCCACATCTGGCCAAATCAACAAGCCAAGTGAGTACTTTGAATGTACTCGCAAGACAGTTCGGACTTAAGATATAATAAATGCCAACATGATGCATATGAGTATTCCAGCAAAAATGCGACCGGAATAAAAGTATTAATGTGATGAATGCAATGATGGTAGTCGGGCGGTAATCCTCCCGAAATCCCAAAAGATAATAATAAAGAGACCAAATGAGGGTCTGGATGACGCCTCGTAGCAAAAATAATAAAAGATAACGGGCCACAGTCGGGCATCTGAGCGACACCGCATAAAGGGCTTATAGAAAAATAAATAACAAGAATGCCTCAGTCGGACGTCTGAGCGACATCACATAAAGGGCTTATAAAAGAAAAGAATGCCACAGTCGGACGTCTGAGCGACATCACATAAAGGGCCTATAAAAGAAAAGAATGCCACAGTCGGACGTCTGAGCGACATCACATAAAGGGCTTATAAAAGAAAAGAATGCCACAGTCGGACGTCTGAGCGACATCACATAAAGGGCTTATAAATAGCATTAGTATAATGATGAAATACTTCTGGAAATAAATAAACACAGAGATGGTCGGGGAGTTCATCTACCAAATGAACTTGACGAAAATACTACTCTGGTTACCAACAAGAATATACTCGAGACGGTCACCGGGTTGACATGAAGATTGACCCTAGGCCATAAACATGGGTACTGAAGGAATTTAACTCTGCAGAGCTTGTACCATTAACTCATAGCCAACGGGTTCTACTAGCCATGTGGTCTAGTCGCGTCTATGGTGTTTTAGTAGAAACTCAACTAACCAGTACACACGCATTTAACATCATGTCGTCCGGAATCACCCGCGACGACATTCACGGAAAACTTTAAGACGGGGAGGCTACAACCTCGAATAGCATGGGATCAAATTTATATATGCGCGCTCTAAGGGGTGCCCCCCTCTCGGTCCCAACCGGAAACACCCATGCCCCCTGACCGGATGACGGGCTTTAATCCAGGGCCATGGAACCCTCATCCCGGGCCCTCTACTTGGTGTGTACTCGGAAAGTGGTTTACAACTGACTAGACCGTAATCCCAACGGACGGCCTATGATAGTACCGAAAAGGAGACGAATGGAATCATGACATGATCTCCGTTGATACTGAGTTAACCAACTACTGGCATGCTCCAACAACACCAGCATTTCACCCATCATATCACCATATGATCGAGGTGGTTCAACATTTTCCTTCGGGACTCACCCGAGGCTTACTTGCATGAGATATAACCATACACATATGCTTATATGACCATGCTTATGCGAAGAACAGCTCGAGCAAACATGCAACACACTCATCATATCAAAGGTTCAAACATGCTTGCCTGGTTCTGAAAAGTTGGAGCCTAACTCGGTGTGATTCGCGTCTCCGTCACGGCCTCCGGTATCTATGTATTCAAACAAATACATACTAACATAAATACCGTGCGTGCAAATAAAGTTGCACAAAATATTTCCACATAAATATGACAAAAAACTAGACAGAAAACCAAGGTGGACAGAAAAAGAATCAACTAAAAATCACTTTTAGTTTAAAAGATATTAAGGTTTCTGTCCAGGGACTCATCTGTAATGAAACAGAAAAGATCCAGGGGCTAGAACAGAAAATAACAAAGCGAATCAGTACGCAGTACGCCAACCGCAGAGGGAGACGTATTTTGCCGAATGCGCTAACAGAAAACGATTCGAGGGGGGAGATGTGAGGCTGACAGGGGACCCCACTTGTCAGGTTTGAAAAAGGAAACAGAGCCGCGCCGGCGCCGGTGCTGCGGTGATCGCCGGCGTTGATCCACGGCGAGTTAGGGGAGGGGAGTGGTACCTACGTCTTCACGGTGGTCTTCCGCGTCGAACAGTGGTAGAGTTGGGTGCCGGTGAGTCCCACGTCGACGGCGACACTGTCTTCGGCGGACGGCGGCTCGGGTGGTCGTGGACCTCGTCGAAGAAGGTTCCTGGGGTGAAATTGAGGTGGGGGTTAGGCCTAGGTGGATGCCAGGATGCTACGCTCAAGTTCACGGCGGCGGAGAAGCCCTCACCGAAGTGAACAGAGCTGGAGCCCAAGGTGGAGGTAGCTGGCCGGAGCTGGGGAAGAAGGGCCTCTCGGGGCTCTTCCAGAGGCGGGGCGTGGTCTAGGGAGGTAGTGAGGATGTGTGGGCTTGAGAACGAGCCCTGGGGTGCCCTTTTATAGGCGGCTCGAGGTGGCTGCCGCGAACGGATAAGTCCGGCGAGCCAATAACGGTGCTGCCGTGGTCGGACGGCGGGGTTAGGAGCTTGAGCATCATCCAGGAGTTGTTGCGGTTCCATTCACGTGCCTAACCTAGCAGGAGAGGTGGAGTTACGTCCTGTCACCAACTGAACGGCCGCGCGACACGTCGGCAGCAGAAACGGCGCTCTGCGCGTGCCAGGCCGCGGCGACGGCGTGCCAGGCGTGCGCTGGCAGTGGAGGTGGACACGCGGGGCTCCAGGGTGGTTTGGGCGGCGCTAAACGGCGTTGCGCCGCGGGGTTGCTTCTGTCAGCTGCCACGGGCGGCGCTATGGCCGTGGCAGTCGCCGGCGTGGTCGGGCCAGGGCGCTACCAACGCCCAGAAGCTGCCAAGCGACTATGCGGCGCATGGATAAGAAGAAGCTGCAGTGCAGCGTCGATCCAAGGAAGATACAGGCGAGGTTTGTCGCTGCACTGAAGAAACTAACGAAACTGACGAACTGTCGATAGTTTCAGTTACCAGTTCTGAATTTGACAGACAGTGTAGACTAGGTGTTTGATGAATTGATTCTGGTATTTGTGAAATGTTTCTGGAGCTGATTTTTGGTGGAGTGGCCTCTTGATGTATCTAGAGGCTGCATGATTTTTCACAGAATTTTTGGAAGAAGATAAATATGAATTTCACCTAATTTTGCAAATCTGGTCCAAACTTGCAGCAGCTGAAATTTGAAAATTTTGAACTATGGACCAGTGAAACAAGATGGATCTAGGTTGTGGGTACTAAATACCATCTAGGAGAGTTGGTTTGGAGTCAAACAAACAAATGGAAATGGTGGTTCATTTGTAAATCACCTAGGTCCATTATAAAAGACAGAATTTGTTTTGGAGTGAAATAAATAGAAGAAAAATCCCAATAAGGTTCAAACTTACTGGAATTGATGGAAGACTTGCCCTAAGGTGTGGAGAGGCTCTTGGAGAGAAATATTTCTGTTGTGGTCTTGACAAGATGAAGGATGGAGAGGGAGATGAGTCCAAGGTTAAACTTGAGAGATTTAAATCAAGAAGTGGAGAACTCAAACAACTTCTTTTGAAACTCAACTTGTGCTTGAGCCAAGCACAAGAGAAAAACTTCAAGGCCAAAAACCAAGCTTGAGAAGACACACAAACTTTGGCCAAAAGGGATTTTAGAAGGGCAAAAGAAAAGATCAAACAATCCCCTTCCAAAAAGGCCAAAAGTTTGAAAGAAAAACCAACTCAAAAATTTGGGGTGTTACAGTAATCATAGGTATGGATTGGCTATCCAAGTTTGGAGGAAACATTGATTGTGCCAGTAGAACAATTCTCCTCACTACCCCGGAAGGAAAAAAGGATAAAGTATGTGTCGAGGCAGACACCCCGGAAGACGGAAGTGAATGCACTCTCGGGAGTTGTACAGGAGGAAGTACTAGTTGTAAAGGATTACCCCAATGTATTTCCGGAGGAGTTACCAGGCATGCCACCGGAGTGAGACTTCAAATTCTTGATTGATTTATTGCCAGGCACCGGACCAATATCCAAGAGACCATACCGGATGCCCGCAAATGATTTGGAAGAGATCAAGAAGCAGATCAAGGATTCTATGGAGAAATGTTATATCCGACCAAGTTCTTCACCTTGGGGAGCCCCAGATCTTTTAGTCCAGAAGAAGGATGGTTCCCTAAGGATGGTTGTGGATTATCGTGCACTGAATGAGGTGACGATTAGGAACAAGTACCATCTGCCAATGATCAATGATCTGTTTGACCAGTTGCAAGGAGCCAAAGTTTTCTCTAAGATCGATTTACGATCAGGCTATCATCAGTTGAAGATCCGAGAACAGGACATACCTAAGACAACTTTTACCACGAGGTATAGGCTTTATGAGTATACGATTATGCCATTTGGTTTGACTAAGGCCCCTGCCTATTTTATGACTATGATGAACAAGGTGTACATGGAGTTCTTGGATAAGTTTGTGGTAGTATTCATTGATGACATGTTGGTTTACTCCAAGAACGAAGAGGAGCACAAGGAACATTCGTGTTTAGTTCTTGAGAAGCTCAGAGAACATCAACTATGCGCCAAGTTCAACAAATGTGAGGTTTGGTTGAAGGAAGTTGGATTTCTCAGACATGTTATATCAGGAGATGGTATAGCAGTAGACCCCTCCAAAGTAGAGGCCGTCACCGAACGGAAAGCACCCACCTCAGTAGGTGAGATTCTCAGTTTTCTTGGACTCGCAGGATATTATTGGAGGTTCATTGAAAATTTATCCAAGATTGCGAAGCCCATGACGGAGTTGTTGAAGAAGGAAAGTAAGTACAATTGGACCGAAGAATGTGAGGCTAGTTTTCAGGAGTTGAAGAAGTGTTTGGTTACAGCCCCAGTGTTGATTCACCCGAATATTCGTAAGGATTTTCAAGTGTATTGTGATGCTTCACTTCAAGGACTTGGAGGTGTTCTTATGGAAGAAGGAAGGGTTGTTTCATATGCCTCATGTCAGCTTCGACCCCATGAGTTGAATTATGCCACGCATGATTTGGAGTTAGCAGCCGTAGTGCACGCACTCAAGACCTAGAGGCATTTTCTTATTGGAAACCGTTGTGATGTATACATGGATCATAAGAGTTTGAAGTACATATTCACGCAGAAGGAGTTAAACCTCAGGCAAAGGAGATGGCTGGAGCTCATAAAGGATTACGACATGATATTGCATTATCACCCTGGAAAAGCCAATGTCGTGGTAGATGCGTTGAGTTGCAAGAGTTATGCTAACACTATCATAACCGGAGGTTTACCCCAGGAGTTAGCAGACGACCTCAGAGACTTATAGTTGGAGGTAGTCCCTAGAGGCTATGTTGACACATTGGAGATTTAGTCCACTTTGTTGGGCAAGATTCGAGAAGCCCAGAAGACAGATGAAGGAATTGCAGAAATAAAAGGCAGAATGAGCAATGGAACGGTAGAAGGATTCCGTGAGGATGAACACGGAACACTGTGGTTTGAAGAGCGTATTTATGTGCCTAATGACCTGGAGATCAGGAAGTTGATTCTTCAGGAGGCTCATGATTCACCTTACTCGATACACCCAGGCAACACTTAGATGTATTTGGATTTGAAGCAGAACTTCTGGTGGACCAAAATGAAGAAGGACATTGCCGGGTATGTAGTGATCTGTGACATCTGTCAAACAGTTAAGGCGGAACATCAGAAACCAACAGGGTTGCTACAGCCATTACCCATACCAGATTGGAAGTGGGTTAATCTTGGAATGGATTTTATCATAGGACTACCCAGGACACGTTGAGGGTATGATTCTATCTGGGTTATAGTTGATCGTTTGACTAAGGTAGCTCACTTTATCCCCGTGAAGACCACTTACACAAGTGCTAAGTTGGCCATGATATACATGACCAGGATCATATGTCTGCATGGAGTTCCGGGGACCATCGTATCAGATAGAGGAACACAGTTTACTTCAATGTTTTGGAAGCAGTTGCACGAGACTTTGGGTACGAGGCTAGAGTTCAGTACAACCTTTCATCCATAGACAGATGGACAGACAGAGAGAGTCAACCAGATTCTGGGACATGTTGAGAGCTTGTGCACTAGATTATGAATCTAGTTGCGATGATAATTTGCCTTACGCAGAGTTCTCTTACAACAACAGTTATCATACTAGTCTGCAAATGGCCCCTTTCGAAGCTTTGTACGGAAGGAGGTGTAGGAAACTGTTGATGTGGGATGTAGTCGGAGACCGTAAGTTATTTGGACCAAATTTAATCAGAGATTCAGAGGAGAAGGTCAAGTTGATTCCCGACAGATGGAAGATAGCCCAGTCCCGACAGAAGAGTTATGCGGATACGAAACACAAAGAGGTGACCTACGAAGTTGGAGATAGAGCATATCTTCGTGTGTCCCCACTTTGAGGTGTTAAGCGTTTTGGAGTTAAGGGTAAACTGGCACCACGATTTGTGGGACCATACAGAGTTTTAGAGCGCAGAGAAGAAGTAGCTTATCAGCTAGAGTTGCCCGAAAATTTGTCCGGGGTTCATGATGTGTTTCACGTATCTCAGTTGAAGAAGTGTCACACAGAGATGACCGAGATTACGTTACGAGATACAGTGCCCCTGGAAGCAAATCAATTAGAGAGCGATCTGACCTATGAGGAGAAGCCTGTCAAGATTCTCGAGTTTGCCGACAGAGTTACCCGCAACAAGGTCATCAAGTTTTGCAAAGTTCGGTTAAGTCACCATACAGAGGATGAAGCCACCTGGGAGTGAGAGGAAGGCCTTCGAAAAGACCACCCACACCTATTTTCTAGCCAACCCGAATCTCGAGGGCGAGATTCATCTTAAGGGGGGTAGATTTGTAACATCCCAATTTTGAATTTGGATGTTATCATAGATCATTCATATGCATTCACCATTTGAGCATTTTGAATTTGATTTTATTTGAAAGTTGATCCAGAGACTTTAAGCAACTCAAGGACCCAAGTGAGAGAGTTGGAAGTTTTTCAAAGAGGACCCACAATTTTATTATTTCCAAGTGGGGTTTGATCAAATATTGTACCAATTTTCATTATTCAACATTTTTTAAAAATAAATGAGAGAAGATAAAATGACTTCTTAAAAACAGAATAAAAATGTTGGAATTTGAATTTTGAGTAAATATATATTTATTGGATTTTTATTTGCAAAAATATTTCCTTTTAGTATTTTAAATAATACTAAAAAGTTTACTTTTATTTTAGGCATTTAGGCCGAGAAAAATGTTCACTAGGTCAATAATAAGGCCCTAAGTACGTGTGAATTTTTCTGTAATTTTTTAAATTGCATTTATTGTCTTTTTCTATTTTTCTGTATTTTCAGAAAATTGTTTTATATAAAAAAAAGTTTTGGACCAGACCGACTGGGCCGAAGCCCAGCCGCCGGCCCGCACCGCGCCCCCTTTCCCCGTCGTGGCCGACCGGGACTCACCCTGAGTCCGGCACCAACATGGCCGGCCGACCCCTTCCCCAAGGCAGCCGCCGCCCCGGGGGCCTTTATAAGCGCCGCCCCCGACCCCCTCGAGCCCCACACCGCCGCCGCCTCGCCGACCCCGCCGCCCACTACCACACCGCCGCCGCCTCGCGCCTCCCGCACCCATCACCACCGTTGCCGCCAGAGCACCTCGCCGTCACCGGAGCCCCGCCGCCCGAAACCCGACCCGGTCCGCTACCCCGAACCGTTTCGGTAAAACCAACCGTCACTTTTTCTAGTTTTTCTTTTCGGTTTTTTAAGAACCTATATCAGGTTTTTTCAAAAAAAAAATAGATCTGTTTTTAGGTTTTATTTAAACCGTGAACGTCCTCTGTTTAGATCAGAAAAACGAATGTTCTCTTTTTAGTGTTTTCTTTTTATGTTTAATTTCACGAGGGACCTATCCGTGATTTAAGTTTTTACAGATCATCCCCTGGTTTTCAAACAATCATTACTTTTGCTCGTTAGTCGGAATTAGATGAAACCAATGCCAAACTCTTTGTTTTGATCTCATCTATCCATTAAGACTACTCAAATTTGTTTTGGAAAGTTTTAAAATTTGAATTCAAATAGATTTGTATTTGAACTTCTTTTGATCATAACTTGAGTTTCGTAACTCCGTTTGTGTTGATTCTATTTGCAAATCGAAGCTCTTGACCTAAACTTTCTGATAAGGACAAATTCACTTAATTTTGGTACTGTTAGAAATTGTTTTCTATTGGAAGAGTTATTCGCTTGTTTTCGAAGTTTATCGAGATCTGTTCTTCGATTCTGTTGCATGATTGCTTATGTATGCTATTGTTTGATTGCGATAGAATTTCTGGAGTGCGAAGCTTGCTACTACGAGTCTCTGGGTTTCAACGATCGTCAGCAAGGCAAGTTCATACTTTGATCATACTTTTCAATACCTAGTTTTTATTCCATTAGTTCTATCCTCAAAGATTGCATGAGTAGGACTTGGTTACATGTGGTATTGTTGAGTAGTTCATGAGGTAGGAACCAATGACTTGAAAAAACAGGGAATATACGCTTTGTTACGTATTTCTTAGCCATGCTCGTAGACATGGATTGGTATGTGAGATTTCATGAAAGTTGTGACTGTAATAACAACTAAGTGAATGTTTAAGGTGGCAACTTTAATACACAACTACTGGATTGGTTGCAGGACACCTAGAGAATCCAATGTTATCCTAGGATATCCCCGAGGAACCGTGTGATCGTCCTATGGAATGCCACCCAGGCTCAAAGGGATCATATATCATTCATGCCTAGAAACTTTCGTGTGCAGCCACAAGCCATTATGGCCTCTGGCATAGTTAAGTATGGTGTGTGAGCTCTTTCAGTAGTGGACTAGCAGATGTAGGGGAAAGTAGGTGTACCGGTCTATCCAGGGTAAAGAGTGAATGCTTCTGAAAGACTATGTCTCAATCTTCCGATCATGGATGTGGTCGAGTCTTGTGGGAAAAAGTGCACAAACCTCTGCATGGTGTACAATCTATTCAAGAGTAGCCATGTCCCTAGGTTTCTGGACATCTTGATTATCCTGGTATTTGAATTATGGACCGATCTCAACACTCTTTTATTAACTTGTGGGGTTATTAATGACATTGTGGATTTTGGGATTGAGATGGAGGAACCACTCTCAATATTGCTTAACCCAACTATGTAGTAAATAAAAAGTTATTACTTTGTTGTAGGGAAAAACTAGCTTTATGCAAAAATAAACCTTATAGCCTCCACTAGCCAAATATGCATATAGTTGTAGATACTTGTTCATTACTTGCTACAGTGTGTTCTTGCTAGCATATTCAGTGTGTTGACCTACACGGCTGCAACGTCTCATGTTGCAGAGTTCTCCGATGAAGAATAAGGTGTGATTAGGTCGTTGTCATGCACTCAATGTTTGCCGTGGAGTCGGATGGACTCAACTTATCTTCGATGCTTCCGTAGTTTGTATTAGTTTATTATTGTTAGATGGACTTTAGCCATATTTTGTAATAAGACTCTCTATGAGGATTCTTCGATGTAATAAATGTGTGATTGAAACTCTGCTGTAAATCCTCAACTATTGTGTGTGTCAGCATACCGATCCAGGGATGGCACTTAAGCACAAAGACTCTGGTCCATTGGGATCGAGGTCGCTACACCGGTTCAGCAAACTTGGGTTCTTCTGCCAGTTTATTCATTTTGTGCTTCTTGCTTGGTTTGGCTATAGCCCGGAAAAGAATTATACATGCTTAGATTAGCATATCAATTGAATAAAGGTATTAAAACAGGCAAAGTTTAATTGTTCTCACCCAAGAATACTCTTAAAGACAGGAATCTGAGTTCCAGTGGAGTTAGCAGAAGAAGAATGAGAGGTGCCATGATAATTTGAGTCAAATGGGTTAAGAGGCTGTCGAATAAGACCTGCTTTTGTAAATGGTAAGCCAGAAATTTGTGAAACCTCTGCTTGAAGCTTGCGATGAGGTGGCGTATTGGGCAAGCCGGAGGAAAGGACCACGCCACTGGTATTATGGGTTGTGCGACGAGCTTCATGCTGCTGCTTCTTCAAAATAAAGTTGGGATCCAAGTAAGATAAAGGGTGAGAAAACCTTACTTTTCGGCACACTTGATGAACTTTCTGCTCTGGCAAGGATTATGAGCCGAAGGAAAGGACAATTACCTCTTTGACATCTACGTGGCTGGCCTCCGCATCATCCTGATAACAATCCATGTCAATAAGATGAACAAAAAGAGATCCAAGGGAGTCAAGTTCTACCTCCGACTCAATATCGTCCAGGTTAAAAAGCTCAGAACTATCTGCTTTCTTCTTAGCCGGCTTTTTTGAAGCCTTGGTCTTGGTTTGAGTCGTTTTGACTGTTTTCTCGACAAGCTTGTTGGTCCAGAAGGAAGAGTCAGCCTATAAAATAATTAGATGAAATAAAGAAAATAGGCTTATGGAATTAATGGCTAAACCGGAGGTTGATGAAAGGCACTTAGTGCTGGAGGTTGGTTATGGGTGTAAAACGGAGCCAATCCCATTTGGCTGCAAGTTTCCAAGCTTTCATTCAACAATGTCTTGGTCATTTTATTGATGTTGTAATTAGTCAATAGGATCTTGTAGTGGCGTTGAGGATCTTATAGGTCGCCAGTACTCGCACATTAAGCCGGACCAACGGCTTAAGCGCATAATTCTCCAAGCGACCCAACACCGAACTAGATCAACTCCAGATAAACCGTTAAACATAAAGGCTCGGAGTTTTGAAAAGACTGGCATATATTTCTTATGTTCAGCTGTGCTGATACGGTCTGGAAGAGGGTGTTTGTTGCTAAGCCGGCTGGAGCGGTAAACCGGCAGAGGATTTTCCCCTTCTGGAGAAGTGTCTTGGCAATAAAACCAAGTTTGGTTCCAGTCTTTGGGATGACTGGGTAGTGCGGCGGCTGGAAAAGTGGTTTATTTGCGTCGTTGAATAGAAATGCCGCCTAACTCTAGGATGGGCCCATCAGTGAACTCAGTCGGCCAGTTTAAATAATATAATTCCCTAAATAGTTCCACAGTGGGCTCCTGTTGAAGATATGCTTTGCAGAACACTTGAAAGTTGCAGATATTTGGGACAGAATTGGGCCCAATATCTTGAGGATGGAGCTTGAAAAATTGCAACACATCACAAAAGAATTTAGAGCCGGGAGGGTTGAACCCTCGGTTCATATGATCTGTAAAAACAATGACCTCGCCTTCCATGGGCTGAGGAGGAGTTTCTGTGCCTGGGACTCTCCATTGGATGACATCCTTTTTGGCTAAATGCCGGTTTGAACATATTCATCCAGCATTTCCTCGGTGACCCGGGAAACAACCCAGTTGCAAGAAGTGACGGTTTTGGCTTTAGACATTTTTTGAACTACAAAGGAAAAGATTGCCGGTTTAAAGATTATGTTGTTAAATTAGACCGATGACTCAAAAACAAAGTGCTACAAACGACTAGCATGTTGAGCCGCACAATGAACATTGAAGTACACAGGTATCCATATTGGCGGTTTAAAGAGGGCTAATGGTACCCATTGGTATTGTCAGGTCATCAGTGATCTGGTGCCATATGTCGAATCATGGTTTACGATATAAGCCGACATAGCAGTTATGGTACTTCAAGTTTATCAAGTGAAAGTTTTGCTAAGTGTTGGACAAACAGATTTTACAAGATGAAGCTATGATTTTGGATCTACAACAGTTCAGAAAAGACAGGAAAATTCTAAACCTAAGGTGGCGACAGCAGAAAAGTTTGGGTACTCCAACGAGATCTTCTACAAGGAAAAGCTACTCTGATAATAAAAAGGAGTGCTAAGCTACTACGGCGCAAGGTCATTACCCATTTAGATCAAAAGCTGCGAGGGTTGAAGAAAACAATGAAAGGCGGCGAAGAAAATCGACGAACAGATGAAATCCTAATGTAGATCTAAGGCACAATGGGAAAAGTACTTACAGATGATGGGAAACAGCGGCGGTGCGCCGGAATACTCTGGTCCGATCAGGTTGATGATGCGGCCTAAGTTGGTGCAGCGGTTGGAGGTCGCGGCGGCGGAGCTCGTGCGATAGAAGGGACGCATGAGGAAGAAGAAGAAGACAAGGAGGCAACGGGGGGGGGGGGGAATGATAAAGCCCCCATACCTATTTATAAGAAGGTGGATACAAGTCATGCGCGGGAATCGAGGAAGCTGAAATCATTAACTCGCTATATGGACGCCTTGATTTTTGTAATGATTATTAAGATAATGATCAGCTGAGATGTTATGAGCCTTGTGCGAAATTAATGCAGGATGACGTCATGGCAGATTAACACCAATTTGGTATATGATGAAAAATGGACAAGGAAATATTCTGACAGGTCAAGAGATGAAGATTGATATGAACAAGTTCAGATCAACCTGGGGCCTAACATTGAAGATATAACTATTTGGTATGGCCCGCCCAGGAGGGGCCGAGTCATGCCACTGGCAACTTAAGATAAGCAAGCCCAGGATGGTGGTTCATCAAAAAGGCTTACATGAAGGCCCAAGACCCGGAGATGGTTTAAGGCCCATGGGTATGAACCACCATATGTATAAACTTGTATTGTAAGGCAAGATTAGTTGGTCACCGAGCCGGACACATTGTGTATGAGCCGGCCGGGACTCTGTAAGCCGCCGGGCATCGACCTGCATATATAAAAGGGGTGACCCGGTGGCGGATTAACTCAAGAAACCAACGCTCGAGAGCTACATCAAGCGTATTCACTTCCTGGTTATTGAGTCTCGAGCAATACAAACCCTAGCTAGATTAAGCTTTTACCTCATTGAGGGGCTGAACCAGGATAAAAAAAACTCTCTATGTCTCTTGTCCCATTTAACCCCTTCAAGGTAACCCAGTCGCAATGGCTCCACACCTAAGTCCTAAACCTAGGGCATCTGCCATTACAAATCCACGTCACCCTCCAACCAGACGTAGCCCCTTGGCAGAAGGATGAACTGGTCTATCAAATTCAATTGTCGCCATCGAGCACCGCTGGTTCTATTTACTTCACTTCATTACTTTCGGCAGTTTTCTTTCGAGCTCTGCGTCGATAGTTGATACGTCCATTTTGCATCATGATTTTATATTGATATTTATTGCATTACGGGCTGTTATTACACATTATGTCACAATACTTGTGTCTTTTCTCTCTTATTTTACAAGGTTTACATGAAGAGGGAGGATGCCGGCAGCTGGAATTCTGGGCTGGAAAAGGAGCAAACATTGGAGACCTATTCTGCACAACTTAAAAAGCCCTGAAACTCCACGAAAGTCAGTTTTGGAAAATATAAAAAATATCTGGTGAAAGAAGTATAGGAGGCGGGCCACCCAACGTCCACGAGGGTGGGGCCACCCAACGCATAAACTAGCATGAAACATATGGATCCAAATCAGCCCCTTACGAAGCAACGCATAAAGAAGCTCAAACCCTAGTTTATGCGTTGCTTCGTAAGGGGCTGATTTGGATCCATATGTTTCATGCTATGGTGGTTTACCTTAATACTTTTTTTGTAGTTGCGGATGCTTGCAATAGAGGTTAATCATAAGTGGGATGCTTGTACAAGTTAGGGTAGCACCCAAGCACCGGTCCACCCACATACCAAATTATCAAAGTAACGAACGTGAATCATATGAGTGTGATGAAATCAAGCTTGACAGTAATTCCCATGTGTCCTCGGGAGCGCTTTCATTTATATAAGAGTTTGTCTAGGCTTGTCCTTTGCTCAAAAAGGATTGGGCCATCTTTCTGCACCTTATTTACTTTTCTACTTGTTACTCGTTACAAATTATCTTATCACAAAACTATCTGTTAGCGATAATTTCAGTGCTTGCACAGAATACCTTACTGAAAACTGCCTATCATTTCCTTCTGCTCCTCGTTGGGTTCGACACTCTTACTTATCGAAAGGACTATTATAGATTCCTACACTTGTGGGTCATCAAGACTCTTTTCTGGCGCCATTACCGGGGAGTGAAGCGCCTTTGGTAAGTGGAATTTGGTAAGGAAAAATTTATATAGTGTGCTGAAATTTACTGTCACTTGTTACTATGGAACATAATCCTTTGAGGGGCTTGTTCGGGGTATCTTCACCCCGACCAATAGAGCAAAGAGTTTCTCCTCAACCTACTGAAAATGTTTACTTTCAAATTCCTTTGGGTATGATAGAGAAAATGCTAGCTAATCCCTTTACAGGAGATGGAACATTGCGTGGATGAAGTTTGTGGATTATTTAAGCTTGCAGGTATGCCCGAGGATGTGATCAAGAAGAAGGTCTTCCCTTTATGTTTGAAGGGAGGGGCATTGACATGGTTTAGGCTATGCGTTGATATTGGATCATGGAACTACAACCAGCTGAAATTGGAATTTCATCAGAAGTTCTATCCAATGCACCAGGTTCATCGTGATTGTAATTATCTATATAATTTTTGGCCTCATGAAGGATAAATTATCGCTCAAGCTTGGGGGAGGCTTAAGTCAATGTTATATTCATGCCCCAATTATGAGCTCGCAAGAGAAATGATTATTCAAAAAAATTATGCTCGGCTTTCTCTCAATAATCGCTCCATGCTCGATACTTCTTGCACCGATTCTTTTATGATGAAGACTATTGAATTCAAATGGGATTTATTGGAAAGAATTAAATGCAACTCTGAAGATTGGGATCTCGACGAAAGTAAGGAGTCGGGTATAACACCTAAGTTTGATTGTGTTAAATCCTTTATGGATACCAATGTTTTCCGTGAATTTAGCATTAAATATGAACGTGACTCTGAGATGGTAGCTTCTTTTTGTGAATCATTTGCTACTCATGTTGATCTCCCTAAGGAAAAGTGGTTTAAATTTCATCCTCCCATTGAAGTAAAAAATAGTTGAACCCATTAAAGTTGAAGAAAAGACTATCACTTATAATGTTGATCCTATTGTTCCTATTGCTTGCATTGAGAAACCACCATTCCTTGTTAGAATAAAGGATCATGCTAAAGCTTCAACTGTGGTTCGTGCGAGTAATACTAGAAAACCTACACCCTCTGAGCAAATTAAAGTTGAAACTAGTGTTGCTATGGTCAAGGATCTCTTGGTCGATGATATTGATGGGCATGTTATTTACCTCCGTGATGAAGCTGCTAGAATTGCTAGACCCGATACTAAGAATAAACATAGACCTGTTGTAGGCATGCCTCTTATTTCTGTTAAAATAGGAGATCATTGCTATCATGGCTTATGTGACATGGGTGCTAGTGCTAGTGCAATACCTCATTCCTTATATGAAGAAATTATGCATGATATTGCACCTGTTGAGCTAGAAGGTATTGATGTTACTATAAAGCTTGCCAATAGAGACACTATTTCACAAGTTGGGATTGTTAGAGATTTCAAAGTCTTGTGTGGGAAAGTTAAATAACCTGCTGATTTTCTTGTTCTTGGTTCCCCACAAGATGATTTTTGCCCCATTATATTTGGTAGACCCTTCTTGAATACTGTTAATGCTAAGATAGACTGCGAAAAAGACATTGTTACTGTTGGTTTAGGGGATATGTCTCATGATTTTAACTTTGCTAAATTTCGTAGACAACCCCATGACAAAGAATTTCCTAGTCATGATGAAATTATTGGTCTTGCTTCTATTGCTGTGCCTCCTAATGATCCTTTAGAACAATATTTGCTAGACCATGAAAATGATATGTTTATGAATGAGAGAAGGGAAATAGATGAAATATTCTTCAAACAGGGACCTTTACTGAAACACAACTTGCCTTTTGAAATTCTAGGGTATCCTCCTCCACCCAAGGGTGATCCCGTGTTTGAACTCAAACCTCTACCTGATACTCTTAAGTATGCTTATCTTGATGAAAAGAAGATATATCGTGTTATTATTAGTGCTAACCTTTCAGAGAAGGAAGAAGAGAAATTATTGAAAACTCTGAAGAAGCACCGTGCTTCTATTGGATATACTCTTGATGATCTTAAGGGCATTAGTCCCACTCTATGCCAACACAAGATAAAATTGGAGAAGGACGCTAAACCGGTAGTTGATCACCAACGACGGTTAAATCCTGGGATGAAGGAAGTGGTAAGGAAAGAAATACTAAAGCTTCTAGAGGCGGGTATAATTTATCCGGTTGCTGATAGTCAGTGGGTAAGTCATGTCCATTGTGTCCCTAAGAAGGGAGGTATTATTGTTGTTCCTAATGATAAAGATGAATTGATCCCACAAAGAATTTTCACAGGTTATAGGATGCTAATTGATTTCCACAAATTAAATAAAGCTACTAAGAAAGATCATTACCCTCTACCTTTTATTGATCAAATGCTAGAAAGATTATCTAAACATACTCATTTTTGTTTTCTAGATGGCCATTCTAGTTTCTCTCAAATACCTGTGTCAAAAGAGGATCAAGAAAAGACCACTTTTACTTGCCATTTCGGTACCTTTGCTTATAGACGTATGCCTTTTGGTTTATGTAATGCACCCGCTACCTTTCAAAGATGCATGATGGCTATATTCTCTGATTTTTGTGAAAAGATTGTTGAGGTTTTCATGGATGATTTTTCTGTTTATGGAACTTCTTTTGATGATTGCTTAAGCAACCTTGATTGAGTTTTGCAGAGATGTGAAGAAACTAATCTTGTCTTGAATTGGCAAAAGTGTCACTTTATGGTTAATGAAGGTATTGTCTTGGGGCATAAAATTTCTGAAATAGGTATTGAAGTTGGTAAAGCTAAAGTTGATGCTATTGAAAATATGTCGTGTCCCAAGGACATCAAAGGTATAAGAAGCTTCCTTGGTCATGCCGGGTTTTATAGGAGGTTCATTAAGGACTTCTCAAAAATCTCTAGGCCTCTGACTAATATCTTACAAAAAGATGTTCCTTTTGTTTTTGATGATGATTGTGTAGAAGCATTTGAAATACTTAAGAAAGCTTTGATCTCTGCACCCATTGTCCAGCCACCTGACTGGAATTTACCCTCCGAAATTATGTGTGATGCTAGTGACTATGATGTAGGTGATGTTCTAGGACAAAGAGTTGATAAGAAATTGAATGTTATCCAATATGCTAGTAAAACTCTAGATAGTGCCTAGAGAAATTATGCTACTACTGAGAAAGATTTTTTAGCAGTTGTATTTGCTTGTGATAAGTTCAGACCTTATATTGTTGATTCTAAAGTAATTGTTCACACTGATCATGTTGTTATTAAATATCTTATGGAAAAGAAAGATGCTAAACCTAGACTTATTAGATGGGTTCTCTTGCTTTGATTTGCATATTACTGATAGAAAGGGAGTTGAGAACCCTGTTGTAGACACCTTGTCTAGGTTAGAGAATTCTTGATGACCCACTACCTATTGATGATAGCTTTCCTGATGAGCAATTAGCTATCATAAATGGTTCTCGTACTGCTCCATGGTATGCTGATTATGCTAATTACATTGTTGCTAAATTCATACCACCTAGTTTCACATACTAGCAATAGAAAAAGTTTTTCTATGATTTAAGACATTACTTCTGGGATGACCCACACCTCTATAAAGAAGGAGTAGATGGTATTATTAGACGGTGTGTACCTGAGAATGAACAGGAACAGATCCTGTGCAAGTGTCACTCTGAGGCTTATGGAGGACACCACGCTGGAGATAGAACTGCACATAAGGTATTGCAATCTGGTTTTTATTGTCCTACTCTCTTCAAGGATGCAAGTAAGTTTGTCTTGTTTTCTGATGAATGTCAAATAATCGTTAGTATTAGTAGACGTCAAGAAATGCCTATGAATTATTCACTTGTTATTGAACCATTTGAAATATGGGGCTTATATGGGCCTTTTCCTTTCTCTAATGGGTATACGCATATTTTAGTTGTTGTTGATTACGTTACTAAGTGGGTAGAAGCTATTCCAACTAGTAGTGTTGATCACAACACTTCTATTAAGATGCTTAGAGAAGTTGTTTTTCCGAGGTTTGGAGTCCCTAGATATTTAATGACTGATGGTGGTTCACATTTTATTCATGGTGCTTTCCGTAAAATGGTTTCTAAGTATGATGTTAATCATAGAATTGCATCCCCTTACCACCCACAGTCTAGTGGTCAAGTAGAACTAAGTAACAGAGAGCTGAAATTGATTTTCCAGAAGACTGTTAATAGATCTAGAAAGAATTGGTCCAAGAAACTTGATGGTGCATTATCGGCCTATAGAACTGCATATAAAAATCCTATGGGTATGTCTCCATATAAAATGGTTTATGGAAAAGCATGTCACTTACCTCTCGAACTAAAACATAAGGCATATTGGGCTATTAAAGAGCTTAATTATGATTTCAAACTTGCCGGTGAGAAGAGGTTATTTGACATTAGCTAGCTTGATGAATGGAGAACCCAGGCCTATGAAAATGCCAAACTGTTTAAAGAAAAAGGTAAAAGATGGAATGACAAAAGGATACAAAAGTATGAGCTTAATGTAGGTGATTATGTCTTGCTATACAACTCTCGTTTAAGATTTTTTGCAGGGAAACTTCTCTCTAAACGGGAAGGTCCTTGCGCTATCGGGGAGGTCTACCGATATGGTGTCATAAAAATCAATAACTTTGAAGTCACAAATCCGAAGGTGGTGAACGGCCAAATAATCAAACGTTATATCTCAGGTAATACCATAAATGTTGAAACCAATGTTATTGAAACCGTAACCCCAGAGGAATACATAAGGGACACTTTCTAGAATGATTCAGACTCCGAAAAGGAAGAGGTATGTGGTACGGTAAGTAAACCGACTCCAAAACAGTTCTAATGGCAATTTTTCTCCATTTTGGAATATTTAAAAAATAGGAAAATAAGAAGTAGTCTGAACGGGACATGAGGCGTCCACGAGGGTGGAGGGCGCCCTACCCCCCTGGGCGCGCCCCCCTACCTCGTGGGCACCTCGTGTGCCTTCCGGACTCCGTTTTCTTGCACGATACTTCTTTTGGTCGGTAAAAATTCATTATATAATCTTCCGAAGGTTTTGACCACTGTATCACACCAATATCCCATGTTTTTGTTTCGAGCTGTTTTTTGCCAAAGCTGACAAGGCCAGGCATCATGTCGTCCTCCTCCTCCAACAATGAGGGCAACGATGCTTGGCTAATGAAGATAGAACTAAAGAGATAATAACCTGGGAAGATCAACAAGGAGGATAGGATCAAGAAGGCTATGGAGGATCAGGCCCTTGCAGCAGAAGAAGAAGACATCTTTCAACCCCTTCCAAACCTTCTTACCCCAACTGAGATTGAAGCTTTCAAGATGATTCAATTAGCTCGCATACAAAACAAGTATCTCACACGTGAAAATATTGTGTTGAAGGAGCATATCACCGCACTCAAGGGCATTATCCGCAAACCGGAGGATCTCCTACGCTCGATGTACGATGCTCCATCATCACCACCTCCGAAGAAGAGACATAATCACATTGGTATGGGCACTCCCCTTGGCAACTGCCAAGCTTGGGGGAGGTTCCCCGGTATCGTATTACCATCCCAATCCTATCTTTATTGTTTTTCTTAGTTCGATCCTTTTGGTAATATCTTGATCTAGTAGAATAAAGTTTAGTATGATTTAGTTGTGAGCTTTGCTTTATGATCCTTATCTATGTGATTGAGACCGTGAGCTATATAATAAAGATTAGTTTTGAGTCAAGGGCTTGATTTTCTCACTATGATTATGAGGGAATAAAAGAAAGAATAAAAAGAATTAAAAGAGATCATATGAAAAGTAATGACTTCACATATAAAGAGTATGATGAATAAAAGTTGTTGAGAGTTGACAAACACAGTTTTGGTCATCGTTGTAATTAATAGGAAGTAATAAAGATAGAGAGGTTTTCACATATAAATATACTATCTTGGACATCTTTTATGATTGTGACCACTCATCAAAATATGACATACTGAAGAGTTGATGTTGGACAAGGAAGACAATGTAATGGGTTATGTTTTCTTATATCTGAAATGAAGTATATTTTCATGGATCATCCAACATGTTGAGCTTGCCATTCCCCCTCATGCTAGCCAAACTCCTTGCACCAAGTAGAGATACTACTTGTGCTTCCATACATCCTTAAACCCAGTTTTGCCATGAGAGTCCACCATATCTACCTATGAATTGAGTAAGATCCTTCAAGTAAGTTCTCATTGTTGCAACTCTCTAAATTTGTCTGGTCTATTAGTGTGGAGAAAATAAACTTTATACGATCTTGTGATATGGAAGCAATAAAAGCGACGGACTGCATAATAAAGGTCCATATCACAATTGGCAATATAAAGTGACGTTCTTTTGCGCTAAGATTTTGTACATCCAACCATAAAATCACATGACAATCTCTGCTTCCCTCTGTGAAGGGCCTATCTATTGTTCTTACCTTATATAAGAGTCATGGTGATCTTCACCTTCCCTTTTACACTTTATCCTTTGGAAAGCACATTGTGTTGGAAAGATCCTGACATATATACCCAATTGGATGTAAGCTATAATGAACTATTATTGTAGACAATAACCTTGAGGTAAAAGGTTGGGAGGCCACACTATAAGCCCCTATCTTTCTCTGTGTCGGATTAAAACTCCATACCCATAAGTATTGCGTGAGTGTTAGCAATTGTGAGAGACTAAATGATAGTTGAGTACGTGGACTTGCTGAAAAGCTGTTATGTTGACTCTTTCCGATATTATGATAAATTGCAATTGCTTCAATGACTGAGATCATAGTTTGTTAGTTTTCAATGAAGTTTCTGATTCATACTTGACATTGTGAATAGATTGTTACATTAGCATAAGAGATCATATGATAAATTGCAATTGTTTCTGATTCATACTCCATACCCATATGTCTGTATTTTATTTTATCGACACCTCTATCTCTAAACATGTGGACATATTTTTCGATAACAGCTTCCGCTTGAGGACAAGCAAGGTCTAAGCTTGGGGGAGTTGATACGTCCATTTTGCATCATGCTTTTATATTGATATTTATTGCATTACGTGATGTTATTAAACATTATGTCACAATACTTATGTCTTTTCTCTCTTATTTTACAAGGTTTACATGAAGAGGGAGAATGCCAGCAGCTGGAATTCTGGGCTGGAAAAGGAGCAAACATTGGAGACCTATTCTGCACAACTCAAAAAGCCCTGAAACTCCACGGAAGTCAGTTTTGGAAATAAAAAATATCTGGCGAAAGAAGTATAGGAGGGGGCACCCACCATCCACGAGGGTGGGGGTGCGCCCTACCCCCTGGGCGCGCCCCTGCCTCTTGGGCCACCTGGCAGCCCCCTGATACCCATATTCTGATATCAAGTGTTTTGACTGGGAAAAAATTAGAAGGAGACTTTCGGGACGAAGCGCCGCCATCTCGAGGCGGAACCTTGCCGGAACCAATCTAGGGCTCCGGCGGAGCTGTTCTCCTGGGTAGACTTCCCTCCGGGAGGGGGAAATCGTCATCACCAACAACTCTCCCATCTTGGGGAGGGTTATCTCCATCAACATCTCACTACTAGGAAAAGGCCTACTAATGGCGCACCTAATTTGGCCATTAATGGCGCATTAGTGGTGCGCCATTAGTGCCACGCCATTTGTATATTTTACTAATGGCGCACCTCTGGTGCGCCATTAGTATCTGGTATACTGATGGCGCACCACAGATGCGCCATTAGTATGCACAGTAGTGCGCCATTAGTATGCCTCCCAGGGGGCCATGTGTACCCAGGTGCTTTGGCATACTAATGGCGCACGTCAGCAAGATGCGCCATTAGTAATTTCGGCATAGTAATAGCGCACTGTCTGATGATGCGCCATTAGTATCCTTTGGCATACTAATGGCGCAGTATGATGTGATGCGCCATTAGTATGAATATTAGGTTTTCTATTATTATTTTTCTGTTTTTTTGCACAGATTACAAAATGTATAATTGGACAGAATATAGACAGCACACATCGACAACAAATTCATCGAATACAATAGAAGATTAGTCTCTGAATACAATTCATCATTTTAGTCTCCGAATACAATTCATCATATTAGTCTCCGAATTGAAAAGACCGAACAAAGATAGAACAATATATTACAAGTCTCGAGACCGTGAGTAGCGAGTTTGTCTTCACATTACAAGTCGATATCGATCATCTAAACTACCATCACATAGAAGAGAGCTGCGGTCATCACGATGAGCATCATCACGATGAAACTCGTCTTCATCCGGTTCCTCCAACGCTCCCTCCCCTCTCCCGCTAGATAGCGGGCGTATCTAGATTCGGCCTCGGCCCTAGTGGTGTACCCTTTGTAACTATTACCGCTGAATCGGTGAACCTGTCTCCGACACTCCTCCCAGTCGTCGTAGACTCCGGGAACCTTACCCTTGTACACGACATACGACGGCATCGCTATGCACTAGCCAAACGAAACGTTAGTACCAATTCACAGACAATACATAAGCAATATATAAGTATGCAACAAAACGATCGAAAGAGAAAAGCAAGACATTAATAGCATCGATTACATCTAAGTTGAACGACTCTCGAAACCAAACAGACATACTACAAGTTCATTAAAGTTTAATTACAACATGAGCCAATCGATGTTTCAGAACTAGACACAGCATCACTGCTTTCGACTCAACTCAAGGGACCGGAGCGTGGATGAAGCCGCCGTCTATCGTGGGAGTCATGAAATCACGGGCGTTGTCAGCCTGCATTTGTAGCATTGTGTCGATGTCACTGTTCGACGGTTGATTTCTGAGGTAGAACTGCCCCGAGGTACGAAGGACATCTTGATGGATGATTTCCGCAAACTCCGACTGGATGCGAAAGAATTCTTGTCTGATGTCCGCGTCCTGGATTGCCGACACGCTCGCGGCCCAATCTTTGAGTTTACTCGGTAGCAGAAGTTGATGATGGTCCCGTACGATCGCCCGCATGTGATGGATGGCGTAGTAGGCACCCTTCTGACCGCCAGGCGGCTGCTTGACGCAGCAGAACGTCGTATTGTGGGAGAATACGTGCTTGCCGGTCTTATGAATAGGCCGGCCTGGTGAAGGTGCCTCCAGATTTGGCGTAGCCGGGGAGAACATCATCAAGAACCTTCTTGACATTTGTGTAGTCTACGTTCGACTGACGGTCCGGGTCGAAATACCTGGCCATGGAATATTTGGGGCTTAGGAGGATGAGCGTGCAATGTGTGTCACTGCAGAAAACACGGAATGTTAAAAGAAGAACGATCGAAATCTAAGAATGCATATGTTACGGGGCGGTTGAGGCGGAGGACTTACTCGGGAAAGTAAGGCACGAGGAAGTTATCCTTATCTCGGTTTGCCAGAATGACGCCTTCGAGGTAAGAACTCGCGACTTGCCGGTCCCCAGCGATGCCCAAGATCTTGGCACGCATGTAGAAGGGGTCGACTCTCACGATGTCCGGGGTCTTGTCGCGAATGATCCGCATCTCCATACTCAGCGAAAATAGGCGAACGAAGGTGTAGTGCAGCGGAAGAAGGTTCAACATAGCGTGGATGTCATCAAACCGCAGGATGATCGTACCCCCGATGGAGTTATCCACAAAGCCCTTGCCCTCTGGCACCTTGGCCGTGAAAATCGGGTATGCCACATCCTTCTCTCTGAGACGCCGCTTCTCCAAAGAAAGAACATTGTCATGCAGACTCCGCATAGCACCGGTTGCAGCATCAAGCATATTTCTCGATAGCATCGGCCTACCCGCCACATGCACCCTCTTCATTACATCCTCAGGTGAAGGTGGCCCGTCCTGAGCACGGATCGTACTTGGTGCTGGCTGGCTCGCACCCTTGTTAGTTTTTCTTTTGCGTGCCTTCTTCTTCTCCTGAATTGGGACCGAGTTCTGCTCACAGACCGCCTTCTTGAGTGTGTTGGGGCTGATAATATTTCGCACATTGCCTATCTGAGGCTCGGTGAAGTCGGCAGCTGGAGGCGTCTCCTGAGAGCTGAACGGTAGACGACGCCTGTTGCAACTTGGCTTCTCCGCGGTACCAGCTAGATCGCGCACGTCTTTTGTTGGGTTGGATTCTTGAGAAGGAGGCCCCATGAAGTCGCCACCGTACCCATGATCGGCAAAGTACTGATTGACGTTGCCAAATGTATCGTTGTCGTCATCGTTCCGATCCTGTGCCATATGCATGTTTGGATCCAGTGGCATAGGGATGTCCGGCACCGTTGCGGCGGTCTTGCCATGGGGACGACTTGGCGCCGGCACGACTGGCGGTGTTGTCTTTGGGGTGGTGTCCCCCGCCCCCAAACGAATCTGGCTCTTCGGCCAAAGCAGGGGCCAGCTCAGGCAGGCGCTGAGGGTCATCACGTCATCATCGTCGGCCCCGACGGGTCGAATCGGAGGTAGCACCTCGTCGCAGCCTGGCAGCACCCGAACCAGTTGAACCCTAAACAAGTTGGGTGGCATCTGGGTACCGTGGAACAAGGGGTTGCCCGGTTGAACGATTTTGCCCTTGGCGACATCGACCAACTCGTTGTTCACGAAGTGCAGGAGAGTGCACGGAACATCGGCGGCGCCCTGCGAAAACATGTAGGTTGTCAGGGATGCCCAGTCAAAGGCAAGGAGATGAAGTCCTCGGCCGAGAGCGGCTTAATTAGTTACCGTGATGATGGCGTCGAGCTCGGCTAATGTCGAGGCACCGCCAACGGCGGGTGTGCAGTTGACGGAGGGGCCGCTTGCTGCAGAGGTGCCGGCCGGCGTACACCCGGGTGCATTAAGCTCCCGTGCCGGCATCGGAGACACCAATGCCGCCTCCGCCGGAGACACCAATGGCCCCGCCATCGCGTTCTGCGAGTTGCTGGCTGTGAATCTAGGAATCAGGGGCGGCCCCTGTTGGCCGCCCGCAATCCACGCACTCAACCCCTCGATCAAGGTAGGCACAATGGCGGTGATCGTCGCTCCGAGCTGTTGTTGCACTTGCTCTTGGACAATCTCCGGAATTCGCGCCACCTGTGCCTTGAGTTCTTGAACCTCGCGCGCCTGGCTTTCCAAGCTGGTCTTTTTCTCCTTTCGCCCACCAGCGTTATAGTATGACGACCATTTTGTCGACAAGCCTTTGCCGGCCACACGACCAGCTGACGTCGGCTTACTGAGCTTATCCTTGTTCTTCATTACATTCAACGCCCTATTTAGAGTCATGTCCCAAGGGTTGCTCTTAGTCGACCCCGCGCTACTGCTTTCAGTCGCCTGCGCAAGGAATGTGAATCATTTAGAAATTTGGCTTCATTAATTAGAATGCAACCATATGGAGCTAATTACGCGGGGGTGTATTCCTTACCAGAACAAGCTCAAGCGCCCTGGTCTTCGGATCCGTGGTAAGCTCCTTTGTTTTCGGGTCCTTCTTGTACCGGGCCCTGACAAAGTTCCTGGTCTGCTTGTCACCGTATTTATCGAAGAGGGGCGGTAGGCCTTGCTCGGCACGGTCCGCCTCCTCCTTGTCCCATATAGGCTCCGCCACTCTGTAACCGCCGGGACCGAGTGTGTGTTCCCCTAAGTTCAGCTCCCGCATTTCTTTCCCCCACTGACTTGATTCGGAGGTTGCAGTGCTCGAGCACTTGATCTTGAAGTCATTGTAGTCATCTTCGGTGATCGAAGGATTTTTCTCATTGATCTTCTCATAACTCTCACCTTTCTTGATCATTCTCTTCACCGTGCTTTTCCAAGTAGACAGGGCCGTGCTCATCTTCGTGAGGGCAGCATTGTTCACTTTATTCCCTTTGAGGCTTGTGTTTTCAAATTGAGCGGGGAACTTGTATCGTTCGTGCAGCTTCGTGAAGAGAAGGTTGCGCAAATTCCCTCGGTCAGGATGCCTCAGGTTCTCGGTGTTGATCGAGACGGTGTTCCGGAGAATGCACCCGAGCTGAAGCGAGTACCCCTTGACTATTCATTCGGGCGCCGTTGGATTCCCGTCGGAGTCCACTTCAGTAACTTCCTCCTTGAGGGTGCGGAGCACGGTCGGGCGCCGGTCCTTCCGTTGCCTCTTCGGTTGGCTGCCATCTGTGCGTGCGCCGCCATCATCAGTGGTGGCATCCTCGGCGGCACCATCAGTAGTGGCATCAGTGGGGTCATCCTCGGCGGTACCATCAGTGGTGTTAGGATCAGTGGGGAAGGCGGCGTCCTCATACAAGTGAGGTTGTTCCTCCATCTCCTGGGACAGCTCCCAGAATGCCTTGCCGCCCGAACCGCCGGCCTCATCGTCGTTGGCCATGTTTCTCTCTAAATAGGAACAAAGTTTGGTCAAAAGTTGGTTATTGTCAAGGAACAAGATCATGGTCTCATCATTTTGGGTTTGTCGACACCGAGGCATCCTAAAAGCTAAGCTTTTATAATTGAGGGTTTTTCGACGCCGAGGCACCCTAAAAGCCTAAGCTTTCATCATTTCGGTTTTTATCGACACCGAGGCACCCTAAAAGCCAAGGTTTTATAATTTATGGTTTGTCGACACCGAGGCATCCTAAACGCTAAGCTGGGAAGGAGAATTCTAAGTTGGGCCTAATCACTTGGCTCTATTGCCGCCTATGGTTTAATGCAGGTAGAATAAAGGGGCACTTGATCCTACTTAATTAACTACTAAGATACCCCGGCCCATGCATTAGTCACAAGTACCCTATATGTCCTATTTTTAGCAAAGTCATGCTAAAATTCACGGAAAATTTCAGCATGACCTTTGCTGAAAATAGGACATATGGAGTACCCGAATTTGCCGGAACGGAAGTTAATCGACATTCCAGCAAACTCAAGGGCCTCTCGGGGTACCTGCAAAATCATTATCCCCGCCTAATGAAGTCGCCAATGGGTCATTTAAGAAGATCACAAGTAGCATCATCACAAGTACAACATCATGACGAGTACAGTAGCAACAGCAGTGAATACAGGCATAACAGCAGCATCAACAGTTAAGAAAAAGTTGCAGAAGCTTGTAAAACAATAGTTTGAAGTTCAAATATTTACAACAAGGAACCAAATAGATGACCACCATTATTATCATTATGCTAGTGTGACATACAAGTAGTACTAGTGTACATGAAAAAAAACCTAAAACCTAAAACTCCAACAGAACATCAAGCCCACCAACCGGCTAACGAACTAAAGATCTCACTTGGGACTACCATACTAGTAAAGGCAAGAGCCAAAGGGGTTCTGAAAAAGATGAAATTGTCACGGACTATGGCATGCCAAAGTATGACAGCAAGCACTAACATGTCTTCCAATAAGTATGACAGCAAGCACTAACACAAAAGACAGAAACCAAGTGCTATCGAGACGACTCTGGAGCCAGATGACTTATTAAGCCATCTTTTAGATTTTAGTAGTCAGGCGGCTGATTTCAAGCATTTTCCTGCTAATTTCAGGCGGCTGATTCAATTAGTCTTTCATGGTGGTAACAATGGTGAGATGAACTTTTTATTTTTTTGGGTTGATGACTGGAGTATGCTTTGGTTTCCAGTACAGATTATATTCTAGAAAGAATAACCTAGTTTTTTTTTTCTTTTTGCTTTTACTTGTTGTATGCTTGTCTTACCAAACTCATAGTCATTTCCGGTTGGTTGTACCGCTGCAACTTGCCATCGACTGAGATAATACTGGTACTAACCTAGTGGTTGTTAACATTCTCTGCCCTAACCTAGTATGCATCAACCGCATGTACTTACTAAATCAATTAATCACTTTTGACCAATCCAATTGTGGTGTCGGCAAACCAAAATACTTACGTCTTGCCACATTTGTTCTCATGAGACATCGCCTCCTATTCTAAAAGAATGAACTGAACACTTGGTAGTATATGCTTTATTTATTTATTACCCTAGCACGCAAAACATAAGATCGAGTGGGAACATTGCATGAATAGAAGTAAAACAGGCCCAAAAGATGTATATATATGTATTACCAAACTCATAGTCTTATAGCAATAGCAGCAGGAAGCACACCTAACTACAATATCAACGACAGGGTATAGCATCAACAGCAGTAGTTCAGCGGTAGAAGCGTTAGTATTATAAAACATTCAGACGTTGCTTATGTCACTTAGACCAGTAGCAGCAGGAAACACACCTAACTACAACATCAACGACAGAGTATAGCATCAACAGCAGTAGTTCAGCCGTAGAAGCAATAGTCTTAAAACAAATTCAGACATTTCTTAGCTCACTTATAGCAGTAGCAGCAGGAAACACACCTAGCTATAAAGTTCCTTATTAACTTACTGTGATCGAAAACTTGTTTACTGTTAAAAAAATACTCCTTGACCGAAATACAATACTATAAGTAGCCAATAAAACATCACTGAAAAAACATCTCTAGCAAATTACTAGATGGCGTCTGATTTCAAGCATTTCTTGCAAAAAAATAAAAAGTTTTGCAAAAAACTAAAAACTAGATGGCGGAGACCGAACCGCAATGAATGGCAGCACTGCAATTTTGTATACACTTGTAGAATAGGTAGGGGGAAGAGCACGAGCTAGTTTAAGCAACCGGAGTTGGAGAAGACGAACATCCATCCATCCGTGGCTCCTTCCATTTAGGGGCTAATCAATTTTGATCCAAGTGACCTAAATTTTGATCCAAGTGACCTAAATTTTGATCTCAACCGCGTACTTCAACGAAAATGGCAGAAATACAAAAAAAATGACTTTGTGGTGGTGATTAGAGAGGAAGGAGGGAGGAGTGATGGCTACCTGCGTATGGAGTGGTCGCCGGCGTAGCTCCGGGCGGCAGCGTTGCTGCAGAGTCGGGGAAGGCCGGGGCGTCGGGGGCGCGGGCGTCGAGGCCGGGGCGTCGAGGGCGCGGGCGGCGGCGGCATAGCTCCGGGCGTCCGGGGCGTCGGGGGCGCGGGCGTCGAGGGCGTCGGCGGCGCGGCGCTCGGCTCAGCGGGGGTGGCGAGGGGGCGGCGGCGCGGCGTTGGAGGGAGAGAGAGGCGTCGGGGAGAGGGGGAGATCTGGCGAGGGAGAGAGAGGAGGGTGCGGGATATGGATGGGGGGATTACTAATGGCGCACCGCACCTCTGTGCGCCATAAGTATGTAGATTCTAATGGCGCACCACCACCAGGTGCGCCATTAGTATTGTGTTCTAGTCACTAGCCCGACAGAAAGGTATATATTCCACCTAACCTACTACCCAACAGAACCCACGCACTAGCCCGACTGGTCAGCACGCAGCACACCCACCAGGAGGTCCTAGGTTCGATTCCCAGGCTCCCCAAATTTTTTTTTTTGCATTTAAAATGTTGTTTGACACTTTTATGTGTTTAAATATGTTCAAACTTGTTTAAATCATAACAGTAATATTTTTTTATAAAAAAGTAATAATTTTTTAAAAAATATCATCAAATTTGTTATTTGAAAATATTTATGAATATGAAAAAATATCATCAAATTTATTATTTTGAATATATCATGGGTCGGCGGCGGCGGTTGAGTAGGGGAATCGAGGGTGCGGGGGGTCGGCGGCGGCGGCCGGTGGACCGGGGGGTGCTCGGCGGCG
>LR738714.1:392392309-392425865 GCA_902687465.1 Secale cereale
CGGCGGTTGAGTAGGGGAATCGAGGGTGCGGGGGGGTCGGCGGCGGCGGCCGGTGGACCGGGGGGTGCTCGGCGGCGGCGGTTGAGTAGGGGAATCGAGGGTGCGGGGGGTCGGTGGCGGCAGCCGGTGAACCGGGGGGTGCTCGACGGCGAGGGGGACCGGATCTGGCGAGGTGGGATAGCGATCGAGATGGAGGGGGGGTCGAGATCGAGTGTCCATGAAATTTAAAAATATTCATGATAGCTGAAAAAGTGCCCATGAAATACAATTGAGAAATGAAGGCTACGATTTAAATACAATCGATCTTAGCTAGCTATCTGTTCACAATCTTCTTGCCCTTCTTTTTCGCAAATGGAGTTCTTCTATGGAACGGACGTCCTTTAGGTAGGGTGGTCCTGCTTCTTCTTGTGGTGTAAGCTGCTACTTCATCATCGTCGTCATGTTCGATCCTCGGGTCGCCGTACTTGTCGATGTCTTTCTCATTGGCTACTCCATCCATTCCGATGATCTTCCTTTTGCCTCTCCTCACGACAACACGACTGGGCTTTGACGGGTCGGTAATGAAGAAGCATTGGTCAACTTGGGAAGCCAGTACCCATGGCTCATTTTTCGCGGTGACGTTTGCGCCCGCGGTCTTGGATTTGGCTTCGGGTATAACCATGGTGGTGAAATACCGGTCTTCTTTTAGGACGCTCTTGGCCCATCTGACACGGAACATCAGGACCTTCTCTCCAGTGTAGCTTAGCTCCCAGATCTCCTCGATCCTTCCGTAGTATATGTCCTTGTCATTACCGGTGTAGGATTCCATTGTTACCCCGGAGTTCTGATAACCATCGCTCTTCATGTCCTTGGCCTCGGTGTAGAATGTGTAGCCGTTGATATCGTACGCCTCATAGGTCATCAAGTTGTGCTCGGCGCCCTATGACAAGGCGAATATGAGTTGTTCTTCCGCGGAAGAATCCTCATGTAAAGGGTACGACAGAAGATTCTGCTTGAACCAACGCGTGAAACATGAGTTGTGCTCTTTGATTATATCTTCGTCCGTCCTCTGTTGGCCTCGATCATTGTACGTCTTCTCAATAAAGGTTTTGTTCTCTACCACCCAAGGATCGACCACATCTATGTGTTGTAGCGCGACTAGCTTTGCTCTTTCAAAGTCGGCGAGTCGACCCTCGAAGTCGACATGCATTTCGCGGCGACCATCACGGTGACCCCATCCAGCGAGCCTGCCGAGGTGCCTGTTGATGGGCAGACCAACGAGGTTCTCGATGCCTAGATAATTCGTGCAGTAGGAGATGCACTCTTCGGTCAGAAAGCCCCTGGCTATGCTTCCCTCTGGACGTGACATAGGCCAAATAGGGTTTCACGGACGTGAGCGTCCATGATCCCACGGATTGCAACTGGAAGTATCTGCGTCATCAGCATGTGACAGCCGTGAGACTTCATCCCGCTGAACTTCAGCTTCGCCCGGTCTAGGTATCTACTTATCTTCCCCGCGTAACCGTAAGGAAGTTGTACTCCTACGAGGCAGGTGAAAAACTGCTTGATCTCCTCCTGACTTAGAGTGAAGCACGCGGGAGGGAAGTCATTTCCGGTCTTCTTGGCCTTTTTGCCTTTGCGACGACTTTCCGTGTCCTGCTTCGCCTCATCATCATCATCATCATCATCATCATCATATATAGCGTGAAGCTCCTGCCTGATGCCCATTGATTTCAAGTCTGCCCTTGCTTTCGGCCCATCTTTGGTCCTCTCTGGCATGTTGAGCAGGGTACCAAGCAGACTCTCGCACACGTTCTTCTTGATATGCATTACATCAAGGCTGTGAGGCACACGGTGGATCTTCCAGTACGGCAAGTCCCAGAAAACAGACCTCGTTTTCCATACCTCCAGCAGCGGCTCTGGCGCCTTTCGCTTCTTTCCTGGCTCTGGCGCCTTTTGCTTCTTTCCCGGCAGTGGGCAATCTTTCCAATTTTTCAACAGCTCGTCTATTTCCTCGCTGCTCCTCGTTCACGGGCGTCCTCGGGGTTCGGTTTCACCATCGAACAGATCCTTGCGTTTTCTCCACAGGTCATCGTCGCGAAGCCACCTTCGATGTCCCATGAACACGGTTTTCGAAGACCCCGGATCTCTATCTAGCTGGCGATTCGTTGTGTCATCCATGCACCTGACGCATCCAGAAAATCCGTGGACCACCTGCCCCGCGACATATCCGTAACCGAGATAGTCGTGCACCGTCATGAGCAGAGCGGCTCTCATAGGGAAATATTCTTTCTTTGCGGCGTCCCACGTATTGGCTGGCGTTTTCCACAGCGTGTCTAGCTCCTCTTTCAGCAGCCCCAGATACAGATTGATGTCGTTCCCTGGTTGTTTCGGTCCTTCAATTAGCATACTCATGTGAATGTACTTCCTCTTCATGCACAACCAGGGGGAAGGTTGTACATCCACACAAACACAGGCCAGGTGCTATGTGTGCTTTTCTGGCTGCCAAACGGATTGACTCCGTCGGTGCTCGCGCCCAGCACGATGTTCCTTGGATCGTTCCCAAATACTAGGTCTTTGAAGTTCAACGCTTGCCACTGGCTCGCATCCTTAGGGTGACTCAGCATCTTGTCTTTTTTATCTATCTCCGGATCATTTGCGTCATCTTCTCGCTTCTTCTCCTCCCTATCCGCGTGCCAACGCAGGAGCTTTGCTACCTTAGGGTCCGCGAAATACCGCTGCAGACGAGGAGTGATCGGAAAGTACCACACCACTTTTTGAGGAGCTTTCTTCCTCTTCTTGTATCGAGTGACGCCGCACACCGGACATATGGTAGACTCCGTGTGCTCGTCCCGATAAATGATGCAATTGTTCATGCACACATGGTATTTCACGTGTAGTAAATCCAGAGGATACACGATTTTCTTCGCCTCCTCCAAACTGGTGGGGCACTTGTTCCCCTTGGGAAGACGTTCGTGCCAAAATGACATGTTCTCGTCGAAGCATGCGTCGGTCATTTTGTGTTTTACCTTCATCTCTAGAGCCATGAGCGTTACTTTCAGGCGGGTATCCTCGGGCCTGCATCCTTCATACAATGGAGTTACCGCGTCTAACTCAAGTAGATCCATCTTGGCTTTCTCTCGGGCGGCAGCTCTTGCGTTATCGGTCTGCTTGAGAAGCAGCTCTTGAATATGAGGGTCCTGCACCCAGCCCATCGATGGTCCAGCGTCGTCTGCTCCACCGGCATCATCATCTTCATGATCATGCCCGTCGTCTGCTCCGGCATCTTCCTCATCATCATGTCCTGCATCTTCTACAAGATGACTGTGTACAGCATCACCGTCGTGATCATCTCCTGGGGATTCTTCGTCTTCTCGCTCGCCCGAGCCGCGGTGGTTGTCTTACTGCCCTTCCTCATTTCTTGCCCGGCCCCCATGGACGACTTCGTAGTCATCTTCATCACCTTGCCACCGATAGCCATCCATGAAACCACGCAAGAGCAGGTGGTCCCGCACCTGCCCGGAATCCGGGTCCGCAATAAGGCTCTTCAGCTTGCATCTTCGACACGGACATCTTATCTCCGTCTCGTTCTTTTGAAGCATCTCGGCCTTTGCAGACCTCAAAAACCTATTCACGATGCCTTCGGTCATCGTGTGCACCATGGTCGCCTGCGGGGTAGAGCAAAACGATATTTTAGAACCAAGAAAAAATTTTCCATGACAAAAAAGAATGCTTAATGCCAAAATTCTTACCGAAACGGAAATGAATCAACATTCCGAGAAAATATTGGCAACTATGGAATTTCAAATACCGGTACACCTCCAAACACAAACACATATGCAACACAACAAACATATGCAACACCACGAAAATACATAGATCTAGCTAGGACATAAAAAGTGCATGTGCACATTGTTGTATGGAGAACAACATAAATATAGCTTCCCCCCTTACTTACCTATCAAAACAAAGTAATTTAACCACTTAATTTGAATGAATCTATGGTGGAAATGAGGTGAAAAAGAGGAGGGACCCGAGAGGAGGAGGAGGTGGAGAGAATGAAGTGGGGGAGAAAGTGAGTGTGGGTAGGAGAGGCTGTCCAAAATATCTTGTTGCTGCCCACTTACTAATGGCGCACCCACTATAAATGCGCCATTAGTAATCAGGGAACTAATGGCGCATCCTCAGTTAGTGCACCATTACTAGTTTTGCAAAAAAAACATACTAATGGCGCACTGTCCCACAGTGCGCCATTAGTAGTTTTGTAAAAAAAAAGAATAAAAAATATCATAAAAAAAGAACATTAATGGCGCACTTTACTGCTGGTGCGCCATTACTAGTTACAACTAGTAATGGCGCACTTCGTCCGGATGCGCCATTAGTATGTTTGGACAAGCACACTAGTTCAAAAAAAAAACTTTTTGATACTAATGGCGCACGCTGGGCCAGGTGCGCCATTAGTAGTTTGAACTAAAATGGCGTATCTGAGGTTGGTGCTCCATTAGTATATACTAATGGCGCACTGCTTGTCTGGTGCGCGATTAGTATCAATTCCATATATAGCCCTTTTCCTAGTGGTGTCTTCGCCAGCACCATCTCCACTCAAACCCTAGTTCATCTCTTGTATCCAATCTTTGTATCAAATCCTCAGATTGGTACCTGTGGGTTGTTAGTAGTGTTGATTACTCCTTGTAGTTGATGCTAGTTGGTTTATCCGATGGAAGATCATATGTTCAGATCCATTATGCATATTAATACCCCTCTGATTATGAATATGAATATGATTTGTGAGTAGTTACGTTTGTTCCTGGCGACATGGGAGAAGTCTTGCTATAAGTAGTCATGTGAATTTGGTATTCGTTCGATATTTTGATAAGATGTATTGTGTCTTTCCTCTAGTGGTGTCATGTGAACATCGACTACATGACACTTCACCATTTTTTGGGCCTAGAGGAGGGCATTGGGAAGTAATAAGTAGATGATGGGTTGCTAGAGTGACAGAAGCTTAAACCCTCATGAAGAGTTCATCACTAGAACGGATCCGCACACTCAAATTCTTTGTGTTATGTTTGCTGGTTTCAAAAGTTTACGTAAGGAAAGTGTTATGGAACTCACTGATCGATTGACAAACATTGACGAAAGACTACATCAACAAGGACTAACTGATATCACTGATAGAGATGTAGTCAACAAGCTTCTAAGCGCTCTTGATCCAACCTTCAATTCCATCATAGCAGAAATCAAGCAAAGACCAGACTTTGAAGAACTTATATATGTAGAAGTCATGACATTGTCGTCCATTCATGAAGAAAAGATGGAAATGGAAAATGCTTATCAAGAATCTTCTTCGGAAAGTGAAGGAGAAATTCTCTCACATTACGGCAGTTCACAAGAAGAAGAAGGCATCAAGAATCAACACACTATCAGAAGTGGTCACAAAAAGGCTAAGTGATCTCAGAAGACAGAATCTGTACCTCACAAGTGATGATGAATTTGATTTGCCCGAAGCATCACTAAGATCACCTCTGAAGGAAATGAAAAGCTTCAAGTGCAAACAGTCCAGACATGTTATTGCTGGTTGTCCTTGCTAGGAGGAAAACCTAGCAACAGATGGAAATATCTTCATTGTAGTGGATTCACTTGAAAAAATCGTCATACTAAGCTTCCAAAGGAAACCGAGTCATCCCCATCTTCTTCGACGGGACCAGTCGCTGACATGAATGCAAGAGCAGTCATCGAATCAGACATGAAGAAAATATCCCAGTTGAATAGGCTTTTGGTGACTTGAACATCGATACAGAAGATGAAGCAACATATTCTGATTTTGAAGATGAAGAACTGAACAAGCTAATCGGCAAAAGCAATGCTTACATAGAAGAGTCATTTGTGAAATCTCTCGAATCTGACACTGATGATGATACTTCAAGTGATGATGAACCTATCGCATTCTGCCTCATGGCAAAAACTTCTAAGGATCAGGTATCATCAAAACATCGAAAATCTATGAATGAGTATTCCCCTGAACACATTGCCTATGCTAAACTGGTTAAGATTGCTAATTCTCAACAAGATGAGCTTGAAAGGCTTCAGAGCAATCTTAGAAAAACTAAAGGATTATTGGTCGAAGAGATGGAGAAGAATTAGGAGTTGATCGAAAAGCATGATCATCTTTCTTCAACCTTAGATGATCTTTCCTACCAATATGATTCACTTCTAGTTGACTACGTGTTTATCTGATGAATTCCTTCACAGGAATCAAGAACTAGAGTCACTGAAAGAGACTCATAACGAGCTAACGAAGGAAAAAGCTTCTCTCTTTGTTGAGCATTCTGAACGTATACCTGAAAATTTTGTGCTTCCATGCTTAAAATGCCTAGAACGTAGTAATGCTGATTCTCATCTAGAACTTGTAGTGCTAATGATAAGAATATTGCAACTACCATGAATGATATCTCTAACCCCTCTCCCGAGGAACTTGTTTCTATTTCTGATGAAAATTGTAGATTAAAGATCTTGCTTGAGATAGGAATGCTAAAGAGTCTCAAAGGACACCGAATACTTTGTGATGTGCTCAACAAATCTATACTTCATAATAAATACTCGAAAGGAAGGATTGGTTTTTGAAAGGAAACTCAATGTCGATGGAACCTACTCGAAGCCCGAACAGTATCCTCAAACGAGTTGGGTTCGAGCTAAAACTCTCGAACATGAATCATTGTCTGGATATGCCACTACTATTACTGTTGTTTCTAATGAGTCGGATGACTCAAACTACAAATTCTTCAAACAACAGAATGTTAAGATTTTTGCTTCATATGTTGGACCTAACTGCAGGTTTGGATCACCCAAGAAGGAAATCTGGGTGAAAAAATGTCTTATTAAAAATTTATCTGTGACTGCTAACTTGAACATGAAGAGAAAATTTCCTCGAGACAATGATTATCAGGCACAAAAAAACTTTCGAATGGGTATCATTCAAACCTTCGACAGAAGGAGTACATGTGTACATCCTCATATCATTATACTCATGTCTCTGGAAATAACTTCAATGCTCATTCTTATGATTACTCTGAAAGATCAACGATGTCTTACAGATCTCAGCGAAAGAATGCTCCAGCTCAGATGAAGAAAATGAGATCGTCGTTGTCGACGCAAGTGTGGATTGCAAAAAAGAACTAACCCTCTCTTGTAGATGTTATCTCAGGAAATCCTCATGTCAATCCTTCTTCCTGAGATTGGTTGTTGGTGCTAGTTCTTTGTGTTTCTCATTCGGTTTCTTTTTCTTTTCGTCGTGTTTGTATTCTGTCTAAATGCCAAACCACTCAGAGTTCTTTAGTCTTGTGTTCTCTCTCGTAAACTGAGTGTTTTGATTCGAATCATGTTTTTCTCTCTATTCTTTTTCTTCCTATCTTCGTTGGCCAGTCATAAACATGCAATTTGATCTGAAGAAGATATCACTCCAACATCCTTGGTTGTGAATGAAATCAACTTCGAACCTTTATCTATTTTTGGTGTTTGCCATTCCTGAAACCCTTCATCTGTATTTTCAGTTTCCGAGATTTTCGCAGGAAATGGTTTACACGCGCCCACTATCTCATGATCGAGATCTCGTCCGTTGAATGTGGAACGCCCCGTGCTTTTCGGCCGTAGATCTCAGGGAAGCAGTTTCACCTACGGGCTATATATATACCCCTCTAAGCGTCATCTTCCTCTATTCTCCCTTAGTTCATCCTCAAACTATCTCTCGCTCTCCTCCCAAGCCCGAGCTCGAAGCAGCGCCGTCGACACGCCTCGCCGTGCAACTCCGGTGAAGCCTTGCCATCGTTGGTCGCTCCAGTGCGGTACATCTTCTCCTCCACATTGTCGTAGCTGATTCTTGTTACCAAGTTAGGGCGCATGGATCTGGATCTAGCCGTGTCGGTTTCTCTGTTCTAGGGTTGTTCTTCCCAACGTGAATTTCCCTCTGTTTATTTTCTTGCGGTAGATCTTTAGAATTCTCTAATTTAAGGCTGGTGCGGTTTGTAGATCTTTCTCGTACTAGTTATCTAAGATCAAGGATTCATGTGTAGTTCTTCAAAAGATTAGAGAAGTTATTACTCTTTGTTGCAATCCCGTCGATGATATCTTCAAAGATACTTACCGTGAATTCCTTTGCTGCTTCCGAAAAATTTATTTTAAAATGCTTATGTGCATGTTTATGACCTTATCATGTTTTCCCTCACCTTGTTTTGCTTCTCTCTCGGGATTGGTCATGGCTCACAGTTCGGAAGAGTAGTTTGGGCTAGAAGAATAAATGCCTCAGCTACCACCCGTGGTTGAACAAGTAAAGTTGACTACTGGAAGAAAGGCATCCAAGCCATCCAAAATTCCGAAGAAGAAATCCAAGTCAGAATCTAAAGAACAGAAAGATGATATTCCCTCGGCTTACAGCCAGCCCGAGGATGAACAGATCATTGATCCAAAGACTTTATTTTCTGATGGAAGTCCAAGAATGGAGGTCGTGGAAGTGAAAGGAACACAACCGCTGAGATGTCTGATCCTGAAGGATATAAGACTCCACCTGGAGTTGAAACCGCAACCGATAGAAATAACATGCTACAAAGGATTCGCTGTCACTGGGCGAAGAAATGGTTTAACTATGAGAACGTCTAAAGGAAATATCAAATTCTGTTTGCCTTCATTCCACCTTGGAATGACTGCATAGCTGAAGGATGCCTAGGTCTATATGATGAACAAGTCAGGCCAACACCTCCTGAAAATGCTCATGCTGACTCTCTGAAAACAATGGCTGATTTTCCCAAAGAAGTGGAAAAGAGAGCCAAGGCCAAAGCTAAGCGTGAAGCCAAGGCCACGAAGAAAAATCAAGTGGAAAAGAGAAACGTTTAGTTAACTTGGCAAGTTGTTCAAGATAAGAAGGATTGGGCCTCTGCCCGAAAGGAAAGGAAGGCAAGTAAGTATGTTTCCCCTCGAACCTCCAGAAAGAAATATGTTGCCAGAAAGTCTAAGAAGGTTGTTTTGGCCTCATCTAATGAGTCCTCTAATGAAGATGCTCCCGAAGAAATACCAATGTATGATCAACGAGCTATTCTTGACGAGCCATACCAAACTCCCACTCCAGCAAAAGTTTCACCTCCATTGAGAATGTCACCAAAGCTTTCACTACACTAGTCTCAGATAAACCTTCAGGTTCTGCTGCCCCGTCTGTGAAGAGAAAGCTGCTGCCCGAGGAAAGTGCTTCTGCTTCTATCAAGAAAGCACAATCCAATGTTCCTGCTTCCACAAGGGAAAAGGAGTATGACTTTGATCATATGATTGATATCATTAAAAGTCCTGCCTACGATGCAAAATCAGCTAATTTGAGCAGTTTAGGTCTTCCTGATGATGTTACCAAGCTGGTTGCAAAACACTTTGCTGATCTGGGAGAGATTACCAAGGAGCTAAACCAAGTTATCGAGGCCAAGAAAACCCTCGAGCAAATGAGAAAAGATGCGGCCACTGAATCTGAAAGAAAGAGTCCGGACAAGGAAATTGGTGAGCTCACAAAATCTCTCAGTATGATGAGGAATAATAAGATTGAATGGCACTCATGGTTGAAGATGGAAGTCTCTCAACTGTGTGAACAAAGAAATGATGAATTAAGCATCAAGAAGATCTTGCTCGCTGAGGAATACAGGAAGAAAAGCGTCAAAAATCAAAGGCAAGAGCCAGCAAATCAAAGGCTATCAAAGATCGCTGTATTCAGAATGTTGTCACTGATGCTCCAATAGACTCGAGTGCTCCTTTGCAGCAGATACCACCATCCCCTCCTCACGAGGATGATCACATGCAACAAATTAAATCTGTTGTGATTGTCATTCCTACCTCTGCTGCTCAAGAGACTGATGTTTTTGAGGTCTTCCTGAACAACCCTGATGAAGGGAATGTCCAGCCCGAGCAACAAGCCCTAGAAGAGAAAACTGGTGAAGAGATTGAAGTCGAGAAGGCAGTTTCACCACCTCTAAAGGAAATGCAAGTTGAGCCCTATGGATCCAGGAAGGAGGAGAATGATAAGGTTGAGGGGGAGCTAAATGCTTCCTGAGGAAATACTACCCCGGTAACCACATTTGGTGCCCCTACCCAGATGGAGGTTGATCCTACTCCTGCTTCTACTGCTTCACAACTAGAACGGGAAGAATAGTAATCAGAAGAGCCCATGGCTCACGAACTAGTCATACCACCTAATGTGCCCCCAAAATCAGACAAAGTTGTTGTTATGACCCAAGTGTCCGAAGAGGTTGTTATGCCTTCCTATGTTGAAAATGCACCGAAAGAAAAGCCGTAGTGCCTGACGGTTAGAAAACCGCTAAAAGAGTTCCAGTGGAAGAAAATGAAGGACAGACTAGTGCTTCAATGCCATCTGCTCCATCGATGATGAAAATGCCCCTTGATCCACTCAAACCCATTGATGAGAATTCGCCAGCACCTGATGATTCTCGTTCCATGAAAATAAGCGATGAAGCAGAACTGAAAAATCCTCAGGAATCTTTTCCTTTGTTTCCTGCTGAGTTTGCCCCAAATGGCCCTGCATTCAATGAGCAACTTCATCTATTGAAGCTTGCTTTTTTTGGGACCAGCCCATATGAAGGGGAGAAAACTTCTCTATCAAACAGATTTTGGACTGAAGAACGGGTGGTATACTATGCCCAGATTTTATTCAGAAAGAATCCGATTTTCAATCACAAGATTCTGAACTTTGCTGAGCTCAAAGAGATTCCCCGCTTCCACCATGCCATTGAGCATTTTAAACATGCATTTCTAAAGGGTTTCCTTCGCTTTAATCATGGATGGAATTGAGAGGTAATCTATCAGTTCTAGGCCACTTTGTACATCTTAGGAGATCTAGGAGATAGTTCAACATGGATCCTTGAATGGATGACCGGAAGGGAAAAGACCAAGTGCTCACCAGATCAATTTCTTGCTCTGCGTAATATTCCTTGGTGTGAGTTTGATAAAGATTGTGAACACATGCTGCAGTACTGGGAAGTATCCGAAGAACAACTTCACATGCTGATGGACCCCAAATTGGTTGGAGATGAATGCATTACTATAGATGCTAAGAAGTTGTCCTATGAATAAAACGTGATGCTTCATGTGCTATGCAATTCTCTCATGCCAACTTACATACCAAATTCTATCAAAGGAATTGTGGGAAATGCACTTCTAGCCATCTCTCAAGGAATTTGGTTAGATATTCCAGATATGTTCATTCGAAATTTGGCTTGTGCTGCAGACAGTCCCCAATCACTGAAGCCATATGCTTCGTGGATCATGCATGCTATTGAGCACTTCATTAATGTAAAATTCTTCTGCCCTTATCATCCAATAGTTTTCATGCCACCAATACGTGATACTCTCTGTATGGTGAAGGATATTTACAAAGGAAAGACACGTGTTGATGCTGCCGGTACTGCTTCTGCTTCAGAGAACGCTCCAAAGGTTAAGAAAGAAAAGGTTGATATCCCTCGTGATGAAAATTCATCTCTGTATGAAATTTGCATTCGCACACAGCAAACTCTAGAACGCCACATCAAGCTCGATCGGAAAGAAAAGTTGGATTTGATGACATAATTGAATTTGCTTCATAATTATGCTTGCCAAACCCTTCTGCATGAGAAGGAAGCAAAGAATCACTCCTGGACTCTTCTAAGGCAGCATTATTCTCGCAAGCAGCTGGCTGCCAAAGGCATCAAGAAGGATTATGACTACCTGGACTTACTGGTTGTTCCTTGCATTCGAAGAGAAACTAATGTGCTTCCTTAGCATTCAGACTCAATTGATCTATTGTTTGCTGAACTAGATGATGAAATTGCAGACACTGCTGGAACACTCATTTACAAGCCAGATGCTCATCGCAACGTTTCTTCTGAAGTCCATGCTGCTACTCCTGCTTCAGCCTCGACCATTCCTCGTTCTGTGGATTCTGATTCGTCAAGCACTTATAATTCTGATTACAAGGACACTTCGAACGAGCAGTGACTTGTATGTTTTCTCTTTACCTTTTTGACACTTGTTGGCAAAAAGGGGGAGAAGTACATCGAGTGATAGATTATCTGGGTTTTTGTAGGGTGTTTTCTTTCGCATTTTGCTTTTCACACTCGAACATTTGGTTTCCTCTCAAACAATTTGCTTGATGAACTTATCACACCGCCTGTGATGTTGAATACTCGGCCTCCATGTAATGTTAATAACCCCCTTGAAATGTTATTAGCTTCGAACTATCTGTTTGCAGGTACCCTTGCATGTGATTATCATCGATTTTTATTTATCATGCTGGGAAAGTGTTTTATCTACAAACATGACAGGAAATCATTCGAGTAATGATAAAAGGAGAAGTACATTGAGTACTTGATGAACCATATCTATTATTGTTGGATATGACGTGATGGTTATTCTTCATTATCTAACCTTGCAGGAAAATAAGGTATATCTCAGTCTAAAATTTCTTGAAGCTTTGAAAGCTATCTATATGACTGACAAAGTGTTTTTCCTAGTATACAATCATATCATCTTTGTTGCAGGAAAATCACATCTGAAGCATATCCACTTCGATCAATATTCTCATATTATATCTTGCTCTGATCATTCACGAACATCTAACCTGCAGGAAATTACATCTCACATGGATTCAAATTGTGTTATGAGAAAACCTTCATGTCATATCTTTGGTCACAAATCATTTCAAAGTACTTACAATATCTATCTGATTCATTTGAAAGACCGTGTGACAGGAACTATCTCAGACATTGTCGAGTGCATTGAAAGGAACCTCAAATAAGATCATTGGTCAATGTCACTCATACGAAGAATTACCTCGCCACCCTCTAGTTTACTTCATGCTCTGATTCATACCTTCAAGGGGATCATGTTTTATCTTCATAATTATCTCTCATCTATCATTATCCTTGCATTCCATTCCATTCATTATCTATCCTTTGATGTGTTTTGTTCTGTCAATAATCGTCCAAAAAGGGGGATATTGTTGGTGCAATATCTTCCTACTGTGTTTTGGAGATTGTTGACAGAAATAGGCATGGACTGATTTGTTTGCTAGTGCACACAGAGAGAAATAGTCCATGCAGAACCGAAGAGCATGCCGTCTCCGGTGTCAAGTTCGAGGAACTTCACCGAAGAATATCTGCGTTGCAGAGAAGAACGAGCTATATCTGTTGGAGTCATGTTGACGAGAAGATTGATGTAAATGACTTAACCCCTCAAAAGTTTACTCCTGAAGCAAAGCATTCGATGCAGTACAGTCGTTTGAAGAAATTGGCTGCAGCAAATGGAAGTCAAAGACAAATTGAAGACATAGTATTTTTTTCGTCTTTCTTCTTCAGTTCAATTGAGTCATAGGACCTCCGTACTATTATGAGGGGTATATATTCTTGAAGCTTAGATCCGATGTGATGCTTAGCCTAAAACCTATGAAAGATGCGAGATAAATCTCTTTATGCTCCGAATGATTACCTGGTAGCAGTAGACGTTGTTCATCGTGCTGCATGAGATGTCTTTCAGACTGACAAGTTAGCTTTACTTGCTCCACAAGTATTATTATTGTTCTTCTCAAAATCTGACCGTTGGACTCGTGTAGTTTGGCCATTGGCTGCTCCACATGTCCAATTTGGTCTTTTCCCTACAGGGAAGGTTGGGGCTATAAATAGCCACCCCGCTCCAACATTATCCATTGGCTGCCCCGCTTGAGATTTCTGAGAAGATTGAATTGAGCAACCCCTGTCCGAGTGATTTGAGTTTAAGATCCACCAAGAGATAAATCAAGAGCCCAAACTTAGATAGTGGTTTAGCATCACAACAGTTCTGAGTTAGAGTTCTAGTACCTATTACTCTTGAGAGTTGCACACTCTCTAGACGGATAGGTTTTGGTTCGAGTGTTGAAGAGTCGTTGTCTTCACCGAGCCATATCTTCAGCAACCAAGAGTGTTTGTGGTTCGCGTAGATCGACCAAAGGTTTGGAGATCACTGACAAGGATCTACCATGAGTGAAATCAACAAGAGTCTAATAAGCTCTGTGTTGAAGGAGAATAGGGTGAAGAGAGTTTATCTTCCGTGTTAAGTCACAGCCCGTCCAACCAGACGTAGCCCTTTGGCGGAAGGGTGAACTGGTCTACCAAATTCAACTATCACCATCGAGCACCACTGGTTCTATTTACTTCACTACATTACTTTCAGCAGTTTTCTTCCGTGCTCTGTGTCGATAGTTTACCTGATCTGTATATGCTTATTTCAAATCCTTCAGTCATATTGTGCGTGTTGCATCAGCTGTGCAGTCTATCATTTGATAAGTGTAGTTCACTTTGTTCAGTTTGTGATACCATTCGTTCACAGTATCCTTCACTCTCATCATGTCATATTAGCTTGTCATCCCCTGTCTTATTTCTCTTTCGTTTTCTTATCCTCTGTTAATCGAGCATCTCCATCGTATCTTGGACTCTGTGTTGTCATGTTATTGTTCATGCTTTCCTGCTGCTTTGTCATTATTATCACTACTGCAGGATGCTGCTAACGTGACACTATGATTAGAGACCCTTCGAGAAACTGTGTATGAAAACCTCAAAAATGTGTAAAACTTTTGCGAAGAGGGATGCATCAAACACGGTTCCGATTTTAGTTGCGTGTGCGACGCAGGGCATACGGTTCATCTCAATTAATTGTTTGCGATCAGGAGGAACAAAAGAAACGGGGAGCCAAATGAAGGTGTGTGCGATGTACAGCATACGGTTCACTCGGATGAACTGTTTCTGATTAGGCAACACAAAAGAAACGGTCAACCCGATCGAGGTGTGTGCGATGTAATAGCATACGGTTCACTTGGATGAACTGTTTGTGATTAGGCAAGAGAACAGAAATGGTTCAATATAACAAGATGTGCGTGTGATACGTCTCCTACGTATCTATACTTTTTTATTGTTCCATGCTATTATATTACCTGTTTTGGATGTTTAATGGGCTTTAATATGCACTTTTATATTATTTTTGGGACTAACCTATTAACCTAGAGCCATGTGCCAGTTTTTGTTTTTTTCCTTGCTTTTGAGTATTGCAAAAAAGGAATACTAAACGGAGTCCAATTGACCTGAAACTCCATGGAGGTTGTTTTTGGACCAGAAGAAGCCCACGGAGTACCGGAGATGGACCAGAGGAGTCCTGAGGCCACCACGAGGGTGGGGGCGCGCCCCCCTATCTTCTGGCCACCTCGGGGACCCCCCTTACTTGTTCCCGACTCCAACACCTCTTATATATATCCAAACTTCCAGAACTTAACCTAGATCAGGAGTTCCACCACCGCAAGCCTCTCTAGCCAACAAAAACCATTCGGGACCCTGTTCCAGCACCCTGTCGGAGGGGGGATCCCTCTCCGGTGGCCATCTTCATCATCCTAGCTCTCTCCATGACGAGAGGGGAGTAGTTCACCCTCGGGGCTGAGGGTATGTACCAGTAGCTATGTGTTTGATCTCTCTCTCGTGTTCTTGAGATGGCACGATCTTGATATATCCCGAGCTTTGCTATTATCGTTGGATCTTATGATGTTTCTCCCCATCTACTTTCTTGTAATGGATTGAGTTTTCCCTTTGAAGTTATCTTACCGGATTGAGTCTTTAAGGATTTGAGAACACTTGATGTATGTCTTGCGTGGGATACCCGTGGTGACAATGGGGTATTCTTTCGATTCACTTGATGTATGTTTTGGTGATCAACTTGTAGGTTCCGTGACCTTGGGAATTTATGCATAGGGGTTGGTACACATTTTCGTCTTGACTCTCCGATAGAAACTTTGGGGCACTCTTTGAAGTTCTTTGTGTTGGTTGAATAGATGAATCTGAGATTGTGTTATGCATATCGTATAATCATGCCCATGGATACTTGAGGTGACAATGGAGTATCTAGGTGACATTAGGGTTTTGGTTGATGTGTGTATTAAGGTGTTATTCTAGTATGATCTCTAGGATAGATCGAATGGAAAGAATAGCTTCGTGTTATTTTACTATGGACTCTTGAATAGATCGATCAGAAAGAATAACTTTGAGGTGGTTTCGTACCCTACAATAATCTTTTCATTTGTTCTCCGCTATTAGTGACTTTGGAGTGACTCTTTGTTGCATGTTGAGGGATTTTTATATGATCTAATTATGTTATCCTTGTTGAGAGAACTTGCACTAGTGAAAGTATGAACCCTAGGCCTTGTTTCAAAGCGTTGCAATACCGTTTGTGCTCACTTTTATCATTAGTTACCTTGCTGTTTTTATATTTTCATATTACAAAAACCTATAACTACCATCCATATTGCACTTGTATCACCATCTCTTCGCCGAACTAGTGCACCTAAAAAATTTACCATTGTATTGGGTGTGTTGGGGACACAAGAGACTCTTTGTTATTTGGTTGCAGGGTTGTTTCAGAGAGACCATCTTCATCCTACGCCTCCCACGGATTGATAAACCTTAGGTCATCCACTTGAGGGAAATTTGCTACTGTCCTACAAACCTCTGCACTTGGAGGCCCAACAACGTCTACAAGAAGAAGGTTGCATAGTAGACATCAAGCTAATTTATGGCGCCGTTGCCGGGGAGGTGAGTGCTTGAAGGTATATCTTTAGATCTTGCAATCGAATCTTTTAGTTTCTTGTTTTATCACTAGTTTAGTTTATGAAAGAAAACTACAAAAAATGGAATTGAGGTTTCCTCATATGCTTCATCTTTTTAATATCTTTCTTGAAGATGATGGGAAGGAAAATTGTGCTCAAGTACTAGAAGAAGAATGCATTAAAATGTTTGGCACTAAATCTTTGAATGATGAGCATGATTGCAATGTTGTTAGTACGAGCTCCTTGAATATCCATAGTACTAATGATGATTGCACTAGTCATAATGAAAATATCTCTTATAAGCATGTCAATTTTTGTGATGTGCATAGAGTTTGCAAGTACACACCAAATAGGGAAGATAGATTTTGCAAGAGGCATAAGTATTTAGAAACTAAGTGGTTGCACGAAAGGCTAGATGTTTGTGCTGAAAATTTAAATTTTCTTAGCCATCCTTGTGAACTTTGCAATGAACGTGGTCATTTAAATATCCAATGTAAATTGTTTCATGATCGAATCGTGTTCAAAAATTGTGATGACTTGATTTCCCTTGCACGTCATAATGAACTTAGTTTGCTTCTGGGTTATGAAGAAATGAAACGTATAACTAAGAATATTCTAGAATTTGCCCTTGAGAGAGTTCTTGATTTTGATCTAGAAGAAATATTTATGTATTGTGCGGTGAATTGCATTGAAAATCCTTATATTACCAATTACATAAAGACAAGAAAACAAATAGAAGATGAAGAGAATACTAATGAAAGGGAAGAGACTTCCCAATATCCTCCTACTCTTTCTTATGATGAATCAGGTAACGAGGAGGAGCCTTCTATTCAACCAATCTCATTAATAAGGAGCTCCAAAAAGAGGATTAAACCCACACATAATGTGAAGAAGAAAAAGAAAAGACAGAGAAGCAAAGGTAAAAAGGTATACCTCCCAAATTATGTTGCTCCTATTACTCACTGTGATGATGACAATTGCTATACTATTGGTGCTATCCATACTATTAATGATGAGAGTGATTATGCTTATGATATGCAAAGGCCCAAGCTTGGGGATGCTATGTTTGAGGAGAATGATATGTTTGAATATTTATTTGCTGTAACTAATGTTTGTCCCAAGCTTGGGGATGCTATGTTTAATGAATACGATATTTTTAGCCCCCCAAGTTTTGATGAGCAAATTTATTATGATGATAGCATGCCTCCTATTGATGATGATTATATTGATGAAAGTGGGTTTGGAAGAGTGTCAACTTTAGGAAGTAATGATCCCACTATTTTGGAGGATGTTGAATCTTATAGTGATAATTATAAAAGTGGATTTGGAGAGGTCATGACTTTATTTAGTAATGATTCCACTATCTTGGAAGAGGTTTCAATTGATTATGATGAGAACAAAGTTGCTACTTATGATGATTATTGTGATGATACTTATGTTATAAAAAGTAGTGATGGTTATATTTACAAAACTTGTCATGATTATGATTACCCTTTTTCTGAACATTACTCTTTTAATGTGGAAACTATTTATAGTATTTGAGTTTCTTATGATACTCCCACTATCCCGGATGAGAAGAATTTTGCTTATGATGGGAGTAGTAAAATTTCTATGCAAGTAGATCATGAAAAGAATGCTTTATGTGCTGGTTATATGGTTGAATTCATTCATGATGCTACTGAAAATTATTATGAGAGAGGAACATATGTTTCTACCTATTGCAATAATATCAAGTTTCCTCTCTATATGTTGAATGCTTTGAAGCTATGCTTGCTTTGCCTTCCTATGATAGTTGATTATCGTTCCCATAAGTTGTTTGCTCACAAAATCCTTATTGATAGGAAGTGGGTTAGACTTAAATGTGCTAGTTATATTCTTCATGATGCTCTCTTTATGTTTCAATTCTTATCTTTTATGCGAGCATCATTGAAATCATCATGCCTAGCTAAAAGGCGTTAATGAAAAGTGCTTGTTGGGAGACAACCCAATATTTACCCCTACTGTTTTTGTGTGTTCACATGATTAAGCTACTGTAGTAATCATGTTTTATAGCATTTGTTTCAATAAATTGCCAAGTAGAACCATTGGGAAGACTTGGGTGAATGTTAATGTGATCTTGCTGTAAAAAACAGAGACTTTGGGCTCACGAGATTAGCTGCCATTTTTTACTGGAGAGTGCTTTTAAGTTGATTATTTTTACAGATGATTAATAGAAAAATTCCTCACATCCACCAATTTATTTGAGAATTTTTAGAGTTAAAAAAGTATTCCAAAGTTACAGATTGCTACAAACTATTCTGTTTTTGACAGATTCTGTTTTCGATGTGTTGTTTGCTTATTTTGATGAATCAATGAGTAGTATCGGAGGGTATGAACCATAGATAAGTTGGAATACAGTAGATATAACACCAATATGAATTTAGAATGAGTTCACAATAGTACCTAAGTGGTGGTTTTATTTTCTTATACTAACGGAGCTTATGAGTTTTCTATTAAGTTTTGTGTTGTGAAGTTTTCAAGTTTTGGGTAAGATTCGATGGACTATGGAATAAGGAGTGGCAAGAGCCTAAGCTTGGGGGTTCCCAAGGCAACCCAAGGTAATATTCAAGGACAACCAAGAGCCTAATGCTACTTCTCGAGCTTGCGTTGTATTCCCTCAAAGAGGAAAGGATGATGCAGCACAGTAGCGTAAGTATTTCCCTCAGTTTTTGAGAACCAAGGTATCAATCCAGTAAGAGACCACGGCGAGTCCCTCGCACTAGCACAAACAAATAAGAACTTCGTAGCCAACGCGATAAGGGGTTTTCAATCCCTTTACGGTCACTTACGGAAGTGAGATCTGATAGATAGGATAGTTTGATATTTTTGGTATTTTTGGATATAAGAACAGAAAGTAAAAACAGCAAAGTAAAGTAGATTGTAGATTGTTATGTTGACAATAGACCCGGGGGTCATAGGTTTCACTAGTGGCTTCTCTCATGATAGCAAAATTCTACGGTGGGTGAACAAATTACTGTCGAGCAATTGATAGAAAAGAGAATAATTATGAGAATATCTAGGCATGATCATTATATATAGGCATCACGTCCGAAACAAGTAGACCGAAACGATTATGCATCTACTACTATTACTCCACACATCGACCACTATCCAGCATGCATCTAGAGTATTAAGTTCATAAGAACAGAGTAATGCTTTAAGCAAGATGACATGATGTAGAGGGATAAACTCAAGCAATATGATATAAACCCCATATTTTTATCCTCGATGGCAACAATACAATACGTGCCTTGTTGTCCCTGCTGTCACTGGGAAAGGACACCACAAGATTGAACCCAAAGCCAAGGACTTCTCCCATTGCAAGAACTATAGATCTAGTACGCCAAACCAAATCGATAATTTGAAGAGACTTGCAAGGATATTATAATCACACATAAAAGAATTGATAAAAGAACCAAATATTTCTCAAAGATAATCTTGATCATAAACCCACAATTCATCGGATCTCGACAAACACACCGCAAAAAGATTACATCGAAGAGATATCCTCGAAGACCGAGGAGAACTTGGTATTGAGATCCAAAAAGAGAGAAGAAGCCATCTAGGTACTAACTATGGACCCGAAGGTCTGTGGTAAACTACTCACAACTCATGGTGAGGCGATGGTGTTGATGTAGAAGCACTCCGTGGAAGATCCCCCCTCCGACGGAGCTCCGGAACAGGCCCCAAGATGGGATCTCACGGGTACAGAAGGTTGCGGCGGTGGAATTAGGGTTTTCTCTGTTGCCTCGATGTTTTCAGGGTACATGGGTATATATAGGAGGAAGAGGTATGTTGGTGGAGCAACGTGGGGCCCACGAGGGTGGGGGCGCTCCCTGGACCCTCGTGGGCACCATGTGTCTCCTCTGCCTTGGTGCTCAAGTCTCTCGTGAAGATATCGTTCCAAAAATAACCCTCCCAAAGGTTTCATTCCGTTTTGGACTCCGTTTGATATTCCTTTTCCGCGAAACCCTGAAATAGGCAAAAAACAGCAATCTGCACTCGGCCTTTGGGTTAGTAGGTTAGTCCGAAAAACAATATAAAAGTGTATGATAAATCCCATTAAACATCCAAAACATCATATATAATAGCATGGAACAATCAAAAATTATAGATACGTTGAAGACGTATCAAGCATCGCCAAGCTTAATTCATGCTCGTCCTCGAGTAGGTAAATGAACAAAACAGAATTTTTGATGTGGAATGCTAACCAACATAATTTTCAATGTAATTTCTTTATTGTGGCATGAATGTTCAGATCCGAAAGATTCAAGACAAAAGTCTATATTGACATAAGAAATAATAATACTTCAAGCATACTAATAAAGCAATCATGTATTCTCAAAATAACATGGCTAAAGAAAGTTATCCCTACAAAATCATATAGTCTGGCTATGCTCCCTCTTCATCACACAAAATATTCATATCATGCACAACCTTGGTTTTAGCCAAGCCATTGTTTTCATACTCAATTTTTTCAAACCTTTCAACTTTCATGCAATACATGAGCGTGAGCCATGGACATCGACTAGGCGTATCAACAGGCTATGGAGATGCCCATCAATAGATATCAATATGAGTGAGTAGGGATTGTCATGCAATGCATGCACTAGAGTTATAAATGTATGAAAGCACAACAAAAGAAACTAAGTGGGTGTGCATCCAACTTGCTTGCTCACGAAGACCTAGGGCAATTGAGGAAGCCCATCGTTGGAATATACAAGCCAAGTTCTATAATGAAAATTCCCACTAGTATATGAAAGTGACTAAACATGAGACTCTCTATTATGAAGAACATGGTGCTACTTTGAAGCACAAGTGTGGAAAAAAGATAGTGGCATTGTCCCTTTTCTTTTATTTTTCTTTTTTCTTTTCTTTTTTTTCTTTTTTTTGGGCCTTTCTTTTTCTTGGCCTTTTTTTTCTTTTTTTTGGGACAATGCTCGAATAATGAGGATCATCACACTTATATTGATTTACAACTCGATATTACAACTCGATACTAGAACAAAATATGACTCTATATGAATGTCTCCGGTGGTGTACCGGGATGTGCAATGAATCAAGAGTGACATGTATGAAAAATTATGCATGGTGGCTTTGCCACGAATATGATGTCAACTACATGATCATGAAATGGCAATATGACAATGATGAAGCGTGTCATAGCAAACGGAACGGTGGAATGTTGCATGGCAATATATCTCGGAATGGCTATGTAAATGCCATGATAGGTAGGTATGGTGGCTGTTTTGAGGAAGGTATATGGTGGGTGTATGGTACCAGCGAAAGTTGTGCGGTACAAGAGAGGCTAGTAATGGTGGAAGGGTGAGAGTGCGTATAATCCATGGACTCAACATTAGTCATAAAGAACTCATATACTTATTGCAAAAATTTACGAGTCATCAAAACAAAGCAATCAACGCATGCTCCTAGGGGGAGGTTGGTAGGAGTTAACCATCGCGCGCCCCCGACCTCGACACAAAGGATGACACTCTACAAATACCTCATGCTCTAACTTCGTCACATAGCGGTTCACCATACATGCATGCTACTGGAATCACAAACTTTAACACAAGTATTTCTTCAAATTCATAATCACTCCACTAGCATGACTCTAATATCACTATCCTCATATCTCAAAAGAATCATCAAGTATCAAACTTCTCATCATATTCAATGCACTTTATATGAAAGTTTTTACTACATTCATCTTGAGTGCCTATCATATTAGGACTAGTTTTATAACCAAAGCACATTATCATGCTGTTCTAAAAGACTCTCAAAAGGATATAAGTGAAGCATGAGAGATCAACAATTTCTACAAAATAAAATACCACCGTGCTCTAAAAGATATAAGTGAAGCACTAGAGCAAAACTATTTAGCTCAAAAGATATAAGTGAAGCATGTCAGGACCGGTATTTCGGTAAAATAATTACCGAGAGACCGACCTTTTAATCGAACCAGTACGAAAGAATACTTCTTACTGGTAGACAAATCCTTGATACAGAATTCCAGAGTACTGAATATTATACATGGTTGAGCTGAGGTTGCTCAACAATTTATTACAAGCATGCCGATATTATACATAAGGGCGGATATGACACCATGGTAGGGTGGCATACTACTAGCTCGCAATAAAAAGGTGGTGGATATGTCACAGTGTGGTGGGTGGCGTGACTCCATTATTTTACAGTTCATCGAGTGTTGGAGTGAGACCCGATGAATTTATTTGGTGGTTGGCGAAAGCAGTTATATAACAGTGATCAACTCCAAGATCGCAAGAGACTGACTGGGACTCCACTAGACATCGGACTCGCTATCGAACTCTTCATCCATGAGATCGCTTTCGTCAACATCTGGCCAAATCAACAAGCCAGGTGAGTACTTTGAATACACTCGCAAGACAGTTCGGACATAAGATATAATAAATGCAAACATGATGCATGTGAGTATTCTAGCATTATGTATCCGAATAATATAATTTCTGTGCTGCAAGTAAAAATAGAAGTCGGGCGGAAATCCTCCCGAAATCCATAAGTTAAATAAAAGAAAACCAAATGAGTGTCTGAGTGACGCCTCGTGAGGAAAATGAATAAAAACATGCCACAGTCGGACGTCTGGGCGACGTTACATAAAGGGCTTATAATGAAGGTAAATAACAAAAATGCCACAGTCGGACGTCTGAGCGACATCACATAAAGGGCTTATAAGGAAAAATAAATAACAAGAACGCCACAGTCGGACGTCTGAGCGACATCACATAAAGGGCTTATAATGATAATAAATAACAAGAATGCCACAGTCGGACGTCTGAGCGACATCACAAAAAGGGCTTATAATGAAAATAAATAACAGGAATGCCACAGTCGGACATCTGAGCGACATCACATAAAGGGCTTTATAAATAACAAGAATGCCACAGTCGGACGTCTGAGCGACATCACATAAAGGGCTTATATAAACAATGGTATAACGGTAAAATACTTCAGGAGGTAAATCAGTACAAAGATAACTGGTTAGTTCATCTACCCAAAATGAACTTGGCAAAAATCACCACTCTTGTTACTATCATATAATTACTAGAGACGGTCACCGGGGTTGACACGAAGATTGACTCTAGGCCATAAACATGGCTACTCGGAAGATTTGACTCTGCAGAGGTTGTACTCTTAAATCACAGCCAACGAATTCCACTAGCCATAGGAACTAGTTCCGTCTACGGTGTTTTAGCAGAAACACAACTGACCAGTACACACCCATTTCACATCCTACTGTCCGGAATCACCCGTGACAGCATTCACGAAAAACTTTAAGACGGGGAGGCTACAACCTCGAATAGCATGGGATCAAATTTATATATGTGCGCTCTAAGGGGTGCCCCCCTCTCGGTCCCAACCGAAAACACCCATGCCCCCTGACCGGAGGCTTTAATCCAAGGCCATGGAACCCTCATCCCGGCCCCTCTACTTGGTGTGTACACGGAAAGAGGTTTGCAACTAACTAAACCGTAATCTTAACAGACGGCATATGATAGTACCAAAAGGAGACGAACGTAATCATGACTTGATCCATGGCGATACTAGAATTAACCATTGACTGGCATGCTCCAACAATACCAGTACACGACCCATCATGTCACCACATGACCGGGGTGTTTCAATCAACATTCGGGTTCACCCGAAGCATGCTTGCATGAAATATAATCATCCACAAATGCTTATATGACCATGCTATGAAGAAGAACTACTCGAGCAAACATGCAACACAGTCATCATATCAAAGGTTCAAACATGCATGCCTGGTTCGGAGTAGTCGGAGTCTAACTCGGTGAGGTTCGTGGCTCCATCACGTCCTTCGGTGTCTACGTATTCAAACAAATTGAATACTAACATAAATACCGCGCGTGCATAAAAGTTTTCCCAGATATTTTTCAAATAAATATGACAAAAAACTAGACAGAAAACTAAAGAGGACAGAAAAAGAATCAACTCAAAATCATCTTTTTCTTAAAAGATATTAGAGTTTCTGTCCAGGGGCTTGTTTGTAATGAAACAGAAAGTTTCCAGGGGCTAGAATAGAAAAACAGAAAAACGAATCGGTACGTAGTACGCCAGCCAAATAGGAAGACGTACTTTACCCGAAGGCGCCTTCCAAAAAAAATGCTTCGGAAGGAAAAGAGAGGCTGACGAGTGGGTCCCACTTGTCAGGTTTAAAAAGGACAGAACAGAGTCGCGCCGGCGCCAGAAGGCGGCAGTGGTCGCCGGCGCCGATCCACGGCGAGGTAGGGGAAGGGAGTGGTACCTATAGGTTCCTGGTGCTCTTCCGTGTCGGTGGGTGGTGGAGTTGAGCGTCGGCGAGCGCCACGTCAACGGCGACCCTATCTCCGGCAGACGGCGGCTCGGGTGGTCGTGGGCCTCGTCGGAGAGAGTTTCTGGGGTCAAATTGGAGTGGGGGTTAGTCTCCTAGAGGTGTCAGGAGGCTACAAACGAGTCCAGGGCAGTGGAGGAGCTCTCACCAGAGCGGACGCTGCTGGAACCCGAGGCGGACGGAGGTGGCCGGAGTTGAGGAAGAAGGGCCCCTCGAGGCTCTTCTAGTGGCTGGGCGTGGTCTAGTGAGGTGGTGGAGAGATGCGGGCTCAAGAGTGAGCTCGAAGGCGCTATATATAGCCGGCCCGAGGCGGTTCCCATGACCGGGATAAGTCCGGCGATCGATTACGGCGGTGCTGTGGCTGGACGGTTGGTTTAGGAGCTTGAGCATCGACTAGGAGGTGCACTGGTTCCATTTCGCTGCCTAACTCAGCAAGGTAGGGGTGGTTACGGCCTGTCCCCGATGGAACGGTCGTGCGGCACGTCGGCGGCTGGGGGCGCGCCCTGTGCGTGCCTGGCCACGGCGACGGTGCTGCAGGCATGCGCTGGCGATGGAGAAGGCCACGCGGAGATCCCAGGCGACTTGGGCGGTGCCGAACAGCGTTGTGCCGCAGGGTGCCTCCTGTCGGCCGCCACGGGTGGCTCTGCCACCGTGGAAGGCGCCGGCGTGGGCGGGCCAGGGCGCCACCGACGCCAAGAACCAGCCAAGCACGCGTGCGGTGCTCTGGATAAGAGCGAGGTGCAGTGCAGCATCGATCCCAAATGGCACTGGTGAGATTGACGAATGCTGACTGAAGAAACTAACGAAGCTGCACTGTCACCTGTAAAGTTCAGTTAACTTTTCTGAAACTGACAGAAATAGTGCACGCCAGGTGTTTGACGAAATGATTTTGGCATGAGGAAAATCTTGCTGGAGCTGATATTTGGTGGACAGGTCTCTTGATGCATCTAGAGGCTGCCTGAATTTTCACATAATTTTTGGAAGAAGGAAAATATGAATTTCACCAAAATTTGCAAATCTGGTCCAAACTTGCAGCAAGTGAAATTTGAAAATATTGAATTGTGGACCAGTGAAACAAGATGGATCCAGGTTGTGGGTGCTAAGGACTATCCAGGGGAGTTGGTTTGGAAACAAAACTCCAAGTGAACATGGTAGTCCCTTTGTAAATCACCATGGCTTATTTCAAAGGACAGAAATTGCTTTTTTTGCAAATTAATTAGAAGAAAAATTCCAATAAGGTTGAAACTTGCTGGAATTGATGAGAGACTTGACTCAAGGTGAAAAGGAGGTTTTGGAAAGAAATATTTTCATTGGGTGCCATGGAAGAGAAAAGTTTGAGAGGGAAGACAAGTCCAAGATCCTTATAAGGTGGATATTCATGGAGGGGAAAGAATCAAATAAACCCTTTGAAAATCAACTTGTATTTGAGCTAACACAAGAATCAAACCTTCAAGACCAGAATCAAGCTTGAGAAGAACACACAAACTTTGGTCAGAAAAGATTTTAGAAGGGGTTTCAAGAGAAGATCAAATATCCCCCTTCCAAAAGACCAAAAGTTTGGAAGAAAACAAATCCAAAATTTTTTTGGAGTGTTACAACACCTACCCCCTTAGGAAAAAATCTCGTCCCCGAGATTTCAGCTGATCCTCAAATAGGTGTGGGTGTTCTGTCCGAAGAAAATCTTCCCTTTCCCATGTTGCCTCATCCTCTGTGTGATTACTTCACTGAACCTTGAGAAATTTAATTGTCTTCTGACGGGTTCTCCTTTCAGACTCCTCCAATATTTTTATTGGGTGTTCCCGGTAGGTGAGATCTGGTTGCACATCAAGATTTCATGCGACACATGCTTCTCCTGGTTGCTTACAAACTTCCGTAGTTGCGAAACATGGAACACGTCGTGGACGTCTGATAGTTCCTTGGGAAGGTCCAACTAGTAGGGCATTGTGCCTCTCCGTGCAACTATACGAAAGGGTCCGATAAATCGTGGTGCTAGTTTTCCTTTGACCTTGAATCGTTGTAGTCCCCTCATAGGAGATACACGTAGGTACACGTCTTCATCGGGTTCAAAACTTACTTCCCGATGCTTTTGATCGTAGTAGCTCTTCTGTCGACTTTGGGCCGTCTTGAGTCGATCCCGTATTATTTTAACTTTTTCCTCAGCTTCTTTTAACATGTCTGGGCCGAAGATACGACTGTCCCCTGTTTCTGACCAGTTTAATGGAGTACGGCATCTTCGTCCGTACAAGGCTTTGAAAGGTGCCATTTTCAGGCTGGCTTGGTAACTACTGTTGTATGCAAACTCGGCATACGGTAAGCTTGCCTCCCAAGTGGTCCCATAGGTGAGGACACATGCCCTCAGCATGTCTTCTAGTATTTGATTCACTCGTTCCATTTGTCCTCCGGTCTGGGGGTGATAGGCTGTACTGAACACTAGTTGCGTTCCCAGGGCTTGTTGTAAATGATCCCAAAATTTGGAGACGAACTGAGTGCCTCTGTCGGATATTATAGTCTTTGGAACTCCATGTAGGCATACTATACGAGCGAGGTAAAGCTTGGCAAGCTTTTAGGTGGTGTGGGTTGTCTTGACTGGAATGAAGTGTGCCACCTTGGTCAGTCTATCTGTGATGAGCCATATGGCATCATTTCTGTGCAGTGACCGTGGCAGTCCAACAATAAAATCCATCCCAATATCGTCCCATTTCCACTCAGGTATCTTGTTTGTTTGTAATAGTCCGGCAGGTTTCTGGTGCTCGGCTTTAATGTGTTGACATGAATCACAGCATGCAATGTATGTGGCTATATCCCTCTTCATACCGTGCCACCAAAATGTTTCCTGGATGTCCTTGTACATTTTGGTCCCTCCAGGTTGAATTGAGTACGGAGCGGTGTGGCTCTCTGCTAGAATTTGCTGTTTGAGGTCTTCGCTATTTGGTACGCAAAGCCTGTCTCCAAACCATAATATTCCCTCACTGTCTATGGTAAATTTTGAGGCCTTGCCCTGACATACTTTTCTTTTTATTCCTTCAATGCTGGGATGTCCATGCTGAGCCTTATTTATTTGTTCTATTAGCGTAGGCAGTATTTCCATATTTGACACTTCGCCTTCAGTGACCATCATTAAGTTGAGCTTGGAGAATTCCTGCTGAAATTCGGGTCTCAGGTTTTGTAGGCTGCCGTTGTCCGGGCTGGGGTTACGGCTGAGAGCATCTGCTACTACGTTTTCCTTTCCTGGGTGATAGTGGAGGCCAACGTCATAATCTTTTACTAGTTCCAACAGCGTCGTTGTCGTAAATTGAGTTCTGGTTGTGTGAAAATATATTTGAGACTCTTATGGTCCGTATATATTTCACAATGATTCCCAAGCAAAAAAGTGCCTCCACTCTTTGAGTGCATGAATTACTGCTGCCAATTCCAAATCGTGAGTAGGATAATTTTCTTCATGTTTCCGTAGTTGCCGGGAAGCGTAGGCGACTACTTTGCCTTCTTGCATTAGTACGCATCTGAGGCCTTTCCGGGATGCGTCACAATATACTTCCAAACTTTTGTGTATGTCTGGTACAACCAATACTGGGGCTGTTGTTAATTTCTTTTTGAGTTCCTGGAAGCTCTTCTCACAAGCTTCGGTCCATACGAATTTCTTATCCTTCTTGAGTAACTGGGTCATTGGTTTGGCTATGGTGGAAAATCCCTCAATAAACCTTCGGTAATATCCAGCCATTCCGAGGAAACTTCGTACATCCGTTACATTGGCCGGTGACTTCCAACCTAGTACGGCCTTGACTTTTTCCGGGTCCACATCAACTCCTTCTTGTGTAAATACGTGGCCTAGAAAACCAACTTGTCTTAACCAAAATTCACATTTGCTGAATTTGGCGTAGAGTTGATGTTTCCTTAATTCTCCCAGTACTATACGGAGGTGTTCCGCATGTTCTTCTGGTGTCTTTGAATATACCAAGATATCATCAATAAATACCACCACAAATTTGTCCATAAATTTCATAAACACTTTGTTCATGAGGTGGACAAAATATGCGGGGGCGTTGGTCAGTCCAAACGGCATTACTGTAAATTCATATAGTCCATATCTGGAGGTGAATGCTGTTTTCGGGATATCTTATGTCTGTACTTTTAATTGATGATAACCTAACATTAAATCATTTTTTGAGAAAACATTGGCTTGCGCGAGCTGGTCAAATAAATCATTTATTTGTGGCATTGGATATTTGTTCTTGATAGTGACCATGTTGAGTGCTCGGTAGTCTATACACAATCTCGTAGTCCCATCCTTATTTTTGGCAAATAACACCGGCGAACCCCAAGGTGAGGAGCTGGCCCGTATAAATCCTTTGTCCAGTAATTCCTTTATTTGCTTCTTTAGTTCAACCAACTCGGACGGTGCCATTCTGTATGGTTTCTTGTATATGGGGGTGGTTCCACACGCTAGCTCAATGATGAATTCTATTTCTCTGTCTCGTGGCATGCCTTGTAGTTCTTCGGGAAATATGTCCGGAAATTCACATACTACTGGAACCTTACTTGATTCCGTAGTGTCTACCTTGTTTGCCGCGATACTGGTCTTTCTTGAGATGCGACTCTTATTGTCTTTCCGTGATGATGAGTAAGAATCACAGTTCGGTTGAAGCAGTCGATAAATCCTTTGTTGGTGGTTAGCCAGTCCATACCCAGGATAACATCCAGTCCCTTGTTTTCCAACACGATGAGGTTTCCGTGAAACTTTAACCCTTCAATTTCAATGGTTATACCTTGGTAGAAATTTTGAGTGATCTGCTTACTTCCTGGGGACTTGATGGTCATTGACTTTCCCAAGGGAAGCATCGAAAAACCATGTTGCAAAGCAAAGCTCTTCGAAATGAACGAGTGAGAAGCTCCAGAATCAAACAAAACCGTAGCAGGTGTTGTGTTGACAGGGAACGTACCGAGTACGATATCCGGGGCATCCTGTGCTTGCTCCTTGGTCACATGGTTCAGGTGGCCTTTCTTGTGTTCGTTATTGGGGTTGAAGTTGTTACGCTTGGGCGCGGAATTGTTCCCGTTGTTGCTTGGCTTTGGTGCTGAGTTCCTTGGTTTTGGGTACTGTTTAGCATAGTGTCCCTCTTCTCCACAAGCGTAGCAAGTAACACCTGGGCGATACGTGAAATCCTTGTCCCTTGCATGAAATTTTTTGCTTGGACGTGTGTCGTTTGTCATGGATTTGTTCGCCCCATTTTTCTGAAAATTTACCTTATTCCTGTTGTTGCGAGTGTGGTTGGTCTAATCCCTTTTTCGCTTGCGAATGTCTTCCAGACTGCGATTCTCATTTTCCAAAGTAATAGCCTTGTCCACAAGTGTTTTGAAATCTGGAAAAGTGTGTACGACCAGCTGGCATTTTAGTGCTGGTGCCAGACCATCCAGGAATTTTTCCATCTTCTTATTTTCAGTCATACGCTCTTCGTTGGCATAACGAGATAATTGAGTAAACTGGTTGTTGTACTCAGTTACTGTCATGCCCCTTTGCTTGAGGTCATCAAACTGTCTTTTCTTGATCTTCATAATGCTCCTACGGATGTGCGCCCCACGAAAGCCTTCTTTAAAATCTTCCCATGTGATATCATTTACGTTGGAGTGCATATGCAGAAAATTCTCCCACCATGACGCGGCTGCTCCAGTAAGATAATGTGGTGCGTAAAGTACCTTTTCACGGTCTGAGCATTCTGCCACAATTAATTTTCTTTCAATGTCTCAAAGCCAATCATCGGCCTCAAGAGGTCTGTCAGTGTGGGAAAATGTTGGCGGACGTGTCTTCTGTAATTCAGACAATTTTGAATGCTGCTGTGTGGCTCACGGTGATTCCCCATATTAATGACATGGTTCATCATTTCCTGATGTTGTTGCTGACTTTGCTCGTAAAGACGGCATACTTGAGAAAATGTTGTTTCGCTGCCCTGCTGACTTGACTGCTCGTGTGTGAAATTGTTACCTGTCTGTGTGCCATAATCTTCCTCTAGCGGACTTGGCATGGAACGTGTCCAGGGACGAGTCATTTCTCACTCTGGGGTATTAATGCGGAAATCATGAGAAGAACTGAGCGGCAATAATAAACCAAGATTTGCAAAAGCAGCAAAACACGAGCTCCAAAGATTTTCAAAATAAAAACTTGATTGCGCATGGAGAAGGACCGCTTAGTACACATCTTACACGCGAGTCGTAATTAAACATACGTCACTCAGGATGCGCGTACACATTCCTGACATGTTATTTATGCTAGTGCACTTCTCCAAGTTCCTACATGATGCGCAAACTGACTACTCCCCATCAACCTATTTTACATATCACACATATCATACAAGCGAGCATAACGCGTCGCGGACAGGCGCACTAGTCGGAGATGTTGAAGACTTCCCTTGGCCTGCCGAGGGTAAGGCCCAGTGGTGATGGAGACTCAACTTCCTCCTCACTAATAGGCTCCAGGCGTGGAGTACTAGTACGAGGTGTTGATGCGGGTGCGGCAGGTGGTGCAGCTCTGACTGGGATAGGAGCAATGACCTGGTCAAACTCCTCAGTGGTAGGCAGACGGCGAGCGGTGGCTAAGATGGAAGGTGCATAAGATACTGAGGACGAGACAAAAGTCAGTGGTGGCGAAGTACGGAGTAGCTCCCTCCTGTTGGCGGAGCCACTCTGGACCAAGTCCATACGAGCAGCCACCAAGTCGACCACAAGGTGATCAAAAAGTTGCCTCAAGAGCCTTGAGGTACTCAACCATTGATTCGATGGCTTCATCACGTTCCCCATTTGCGCAAGCAAACGCATAGTGGCACGTGTAGGGTACGTGGCATGGGAGGTAACAGTAGCAACGAGTCTTCATTGAAGGAAGAGCATCCCGGAGACGAGCTATCGCCTCATGGGCAGCCATTTGCATGGCATGCCTCTCCGTAGCCCACAAATCGAAAGCGGCGCGCTTCAGAACGCCCTCCCTTGAATTGGACCTGTGACGCCCCCAATTTGTCCGTACACTAATCATGCACGCAAATGTGTATGACCAAGATCAGGGACTCACTGCAAGATATCACAACACAACTCTAGACACAAATTAAAATAATACAAGCTTTATATTACAAGCCAGGGGCCTCGAGGGCTCGAATACATAAGCTCGAAAACACAAGAGTCAGCGGAAGCAATAATATCTGAGTACAGACATAAGTTAAACAAGTTTGCCTTAAGAAGGCTAGCACAAAAGTAGCAACGTTCGAAAAGGCAAGGCCTCCTCCCTGGGACCTCCTAACTACTCCTCGAAGCCGAACACCACGTAGGAACATCTTCGGGATCCTCTGGGTCCTGGACTCCACCATCTGGTTGTGTCATCCGAGAAGAAGGGACAAAAGGGGAAAAAAGGGAGAAAAGCAACCGTGAGTACTCATCCAAAGTACTCGCAAGCAAGGATCTACACTACATATGCAATGGTATCTCTGTAAAGGGATAATATATGTGGGTTAAACTGCAGAATGCCAGAATAAGAGGGGGATAGCTAATCCAGTCGAAGACTACGCTTCTGGCCACCTCCATCTTGCAGCAGTAGAAGAGAATATATGGAAGTAACAAGTATCCTCGCATCTCGCAGCCTCCGTCTTGAAGTAGTAGAAGGGAAATAGATGGTAAGTTCACCAGGTAACATCATATAGCATAAATCCTACCCGGCGATACTCCCGCACATCACCCTATGAGAGAGCAACCACCGAGTTGTATCTGGCACTGGTAAGGGTGTGTTTTATTAAGTATCCGGTTCTAGTTGTCATGAGGTCGGAATACAACTCCGGGTCGTCCTTTTACCGAGGAACACGACTATTCGAATAGATTAACTTCCCTGCAGGGGTGCACCACATAACCCAGCACGCTTGATCCCATTTGGCCGGACACACTTTCCAGGGTCATGCCCGGCCTCGGAAGATCAACACGTCGCATCCCTACCTAAGCACAACAGAGAGGTCAGGACGCCGGTCTAAGTCCTAGGCGCGCAGGGGTCCGGGCCCATCGCCCAACGCACACCTGCACGTTTCGTACGCGGCCGGTGAGCAGACCTAGCAACCTCCATTACTAAGGAAGTTACGTTATGCGGTCCATCCCGGCGCGCACCGCTCAATCGCTGACGTCAAGAAGGCTTCGGCTGATACCACGACGTCGAGTGCCCATAACTATTCCCACATAGCTGGTTAGTGTGTATAGGCCAGTGGCCAGACTCAGATCAAATATCCAAACTCGTTAAGCGTGTTATTATGAAATAACCGCGGACAATGACCAGGGCCAGGCCACCTCTCCACTGGGTGTCTCAACCTGCCCTGTCGCTCCGCCACAAAGATCCATTTGGGGGCCGTTGGTAACTCAGGCCCATCACTACCTGGATGGAGCCACCTGTCCTTTCAGCCCCCACATCGAATCACTTGCGGGTACTCAATGAGCCGACCCGACTTTACATGACACATGATGTGACTAAAGTCGGGTCGGCTCATTGAGTACCCGCAAGTGATTCGATGTGGGGGCTG
>LR738714.1:392427407-392439920 GCA_902687465.1 Secale cereale
AGCCCCCACATCGAATCACTTGCGGGTACTCAATGAGCCGACCCGACTTTACATGACACATGATGTGACTAAAGTCGGGTCGGCTCATTGAGTACCCGCAAGTGATTCGATGTGGGGGCTGAAAGGATAGGTGGCTCCATCCAGGTAGTGATGGGCCTGAGTTCCCAACGGCCCCCCCAAGTGGATCTTTGTGGCGGAGCGACAGGGCAGGTTGAGACACACAGTGGAGAGGTGGCCTGGCCCTGGTCATTGTCCGCGGTTATTTCATAATAACACACTTAACGAGTTTGGATATTTGATCTGAGTCTGGCCATTGGCCTATACGCACTAACCAGCTACGTGGGAATAGTTATGGGCACTCGACGTCGTGGTATCAGCCGAAGCCTTCTTGACGTCAGCGATTGAGCGGCGCGCGCCGGGTTGGACCGCGTAACTTAACTTCCTTAGTAATGGAGGTTGCTAGGTCTGCTCACCGGCCGCGTACGCAACATGCAGGTGTGCGTTGGGCGATGGGCCCGGACCCCTGCGCGCCTAGGACTTAGACCGGTGTCCTGACCTCTCTGTTGTGCTTAGGTAGGGCTGCGACGTGTTGATCTTCCGAGGCCGGGCATGACCCTGTAAAGTGTGTCCGGCCAAATGGGATCAAGCGTGCTGGGTTATGTGGTGCACCCCTGCAGGGAAGTTAATCTATTCGAATAGTCGTGTCCCTCGGTAAAAGGACGACCCGGAGTTGTATTCCGACCTCAGGACAACTAGAACCGGATACTTAATAAAACACACCCTTACCAGTGCCAGATACAACTCGCTGGTTGCTCTCTCACAGGGTGATGTGCGGGAGTATCGCCGGGTAGGATTTATGCTATATGATGTTACTTGGTGAACTTACCATCTATTTCCCTTCTACTGCTTCAAGACGGAGGCTGCGAGATGCAAGGATACTTGTTACTTCCATATATTCTCTTCTACTGCTGCAAGATGGAGGTGGCCAGAAGCGTAGTCTTCGACTGGATTAGCTATCCCCCTCTTATTCTGGCATTCTGCAGTTTAACCCACATATATTATCCCTTTACAGAGATACCATTGCATATGTAGTGTAGATCCTTGCTTGCGAGTACTTTGGATGAGTACTCACGGTTGCTTTTCTCCCTCTTTTCCCCTTTTGTCCCTTCTTCTCGGATGACACAACCTGATGGTGGAGTCCATGACCCAGAGGATCCTGAAGATGTTCCTACGTGGAGTTCGGCTTCGAGGAGTAGTTAGGTGGTCCCAGGCAGGAGGCCTTGCCTTTTCGATCGTTGCTAATTTTGTGCTAGCCTTCTTAAGGCAAACTTGTTTAACTTATGTCTGTACTCAAATATTATTGCTTCCGCTGACTCTTGTGTTTTCGATCTTATGTATTCGAGCCCTCGAGGCCCCTGGCTTGTAATATAAAGATTGTATTATTTTAATTTGTGTCTAGAGTTGTGTTGTGATATCTTGCAGTGAGTCCCTGATCTTGGTCGTACACATTTGCGTGCATGATTAGTGTACGGACAAATCGGTGGCGTCACAGCACCGCGGCCTGGTGCATCGACACACTGTCGCTGATCTTGTAACGGTAGAGTGTAAACTCTGGGCGGGTCGATGGCCCGATCGCGACCTTGGTGATAGCGACGAGGAGCTTGATAAACCCCTCAGGAATGCTGGCGAACACCTGTGAATCACAGTCGCCATCAGCCATCTACAAAAGTAGACAAAAATTCCGAATAGTCAAATCATAAATTTATGATGACTAACAGAAAATTGCTACAAATGTAAAATGCTGAAATAGAACTATTATGCTAATAACCGACTAGCGATCGCACCTAGTGGCTTCCTACAGTCAGCCTGGCTCTGGTACCAAGGTTGTCAGGACCGGTATTTCGGTAAATGTCAGGACCGGTATTTCGGTAAAATAATTACCGAGAGACCGACCTTTTAATCGAACCAGTACGAAAGAATACTTCTTACTGGTAGACAAATCCTTGATACAGAATTCCATAGTACTGAATATTATACATGGTTGAGCTGAGGTTGCTCAATAATTTATTACAAGCACGCCGATATTATACATAAGGGCGGATATGACACCATGGTAGGGTGGCATACTACTAGCTCGCAATAAAAAGGTGGTGGATATGTCACAGTGTGGTGGGTGGCGTGACTCCAATATCTTACAGTTCATCGAGTGTTGGAGTGAGACCCGATGAATTTATTTGGTGGTTGGCGGAAGCAGTTATATAATAGTGATCAACTCCAAGATCGCAAGAGACTGACTGGGACTCCACTAGATGTCGGACTCGCTATCGAACTCTTCATCCATGAGATCACCTTCGTCAACATCTGGCCAAATCAACAAGCCAGGTGAGTACTTTGAATGTACTCTCAAGACAGTTCGGACATAAGATATAATAAATGCAAACATGATGCATGTGAGTATTCTAGCATTATGTATCCGAATAATATAATTTATGTGCTGCAAGTAAAAATAGAAGTCGGGCGGAAATCCTCCCGAAATCCATAAGTTAAATAAAAGAAACCAAATGAGTGTCTGAGTGACGCCTCGTGAGGAAAATGAATAAAAACATGCCACAGTCGGACGTCTGGGCGACGTCACATAAAGGGCTTATAATGAAGGTAAATAACAAGAATGCCACAGTGGGACTTCTGAGCGACATCACATAAAGGGCTTATAAGGAAAAATAAATAACAAGAACGCCACAGTCGGACGTCCGAGCGACATCACATAAAGGGCTTATAATGAGAATAAATAACAAGAATGCCACAGTTGGACGTCTGAGCGACATCACAAAAAGGGCTTATAATGAAAATAAATAACAGGAATGCCACAGTCGAAAGTCTGAGCGACATCACATAAAGGGCTTTATAAATAACAAGAATGCCACAGTCGGACGTCTGAGCGACATCACATAAAGGGCTTATATAAACAATGGTATAACGGTAAAATACTTCAGGAGGTAGATCAGTACAGAGATAACTGGTTAGTTCATCTACCCAAAATGAACTTGACAAAAATCACCACTCTTGTTACTATCATAAAATTACTAGAGACGGTCATCGGGGTTGACATGAAGATTGACTCTAGGCCATAAACATGGCTACTCAGAAGATTTGACTCTGCGGAGCTTGTACTCTTAAATCACAGCCAACGGATTCCACTAGCCACAGGGACTAGTTCCGTCTACGGTGTTTTAGCAGAAACACAACTGACCAGTACACAACCATTTCACATCCTGCTGTCCGGAATCACCCGTGACAACATTCATGAAGAGCTTTAAGACGGGGAGGCTACAACCTCGAATAGCATGGGATCAAATTTATATATGAGCGCTCTAAGGGATCCCCCCCTCTCGGTCCCAACCGGAAACACCCGTGCCCCCTGACCGAATGACGGGCTTTAATCCAGGGCCATGGAACCCTCATCCCGGCCCCTCTACTTGGTGTGTACACGGAAAGAGGTTTGCAACTGACTAAACCGTAATCTTAACAAATGGCATATGACAGTACCAAAAGGAGACGAACGTAATCATGACTTGATCCATGGCGAAACTAGAATTAACCATTGACTGGCATGCTCCAACAATACCAGTACAGGACCCATCATGTCACAACATGACCGGGGTGTTTCAATCAACATTAGGGTTCACCCAAAGCATGCTTGCATGAAATATAATCATCCACAAATGCTTATATGACCATGATATGAAGAAGAACTACTCGAGCAAACATGCAACACACTCATCATATCAAAGGTTCAAACATGCTTACCTGGTTCGGAGTAGTCGGAGTCTAACTCGGTGAGGTTCGCATACCGCGCGTGCATAAAAGTTTTCCCAAATATTTTTCAAATAAATATGACAAAAAACTAGACAGAAAACTAAAGAGGACAGAAAAAGAATCAACTCAAAATCATCTTTTGCTTAACAGATATTAGAGTTTCTGTCCAGGGGCTTGTGTGTAATGAAACGGAAAGTTTCCAGGGGCTAGAATAGAAAAATGGAAAAACGAATTGGTACGTAGTACGCCAGACGAATAGGAAGACGTACTTTGCCCGAAGGCGCCTTCTAAAAAAACGCTTCGGAAGGAAAAGAGAGGCTGACGAGGGGGTCCCACTCGTCAGGTTTAAAAAGGACAGAACAGAGTCGCGCCGGCGCCGATCCACAGCGAGCTAGGGGAAGGGAGTGATACCTACAGGTTCCTGGTGCTCTTCCGCGTCGGTGGGTGGTGGAGTTGAGCGTCGGCGAGCCCCACGTCGACGTCGACCCTATCTCCGGCGGACGGCGGCTCGGGTGGTCGTGGGCCTCGTCGGAGAGAGTTTCTGGGGTCAAATTAGAGTGGGGGTTAGTCTCCTAGAGGTGTCAGGAGGCTACGAACGAGTCCAGGGCATTGGAGGAACTCTCACCATAGCGGACGCTGCTGGAACCCGAGGTGGACGGAGGTGGCCGGAGTTGAGGAAGAAGGGCCCCTCGAGGCTCTTCCAGTGGCTGGGCGTGGTCTAGTGAGGTGGTGGAGAGATGCGGGCTCAAGAGTGAGCTCGGAGGCGCTATATATAGCCGGCCCGAGGCGGTTGCCGTGAACGAGATAAGTCCGGCGATCGATCACGGCGGCGCTGTGGCTGGACGGTTGGTTTAGGAGTTTGAGCATCGACTAGGAGGTGCACTGGTTCCATTTCGGTGCCTAACTCAGCAAGGTAGGGGTGGTTACGGCCTGTCCCCGACGGAACGGCCGTGCGGCACGTCGGCGGCAGAGGGCGCGCCCTGTGCGTGCCTGGCCACGGCGACGGTGCTGCAGGCGTGCGCTGGCGATGGAGAAGGCCACGCGGAGCTCCCAGGCGACTTGGGCGGTGCCGAACGGCGTTGAGCCGCAGGGTGCCTCCTATCGGCCGCCACGGGTGGCTCTGCCGCCGCGGAAGGCGCCGGCTTGGGCGGGCCAGGGCGCCACCGACGCCAAGAACAATCCAAGCGTGCGTGCGGTGCTCTGGATAAGAGCGAGGTGCAGTGCAGCATCGATCCAAAACGGCACTGGTGAGATTGACGAACGCTGACTGACGAAACTGACGAAACTGCACTGTCGCCTGTAAAGTTCAGTTAACTTTTTTGAAACTGACAGAAATAGTGCACGCCAGGTGTTTGACGAAATGATTTTGGCATGAGGAAAATCTTGCTAGAGTTGATATTTGGTGGAGAGGTCTCTTGATGCATCTAGAGGCTGCCTGAATTTTCACAGAATTTTTGGAAGAAGGAAAATATGAATTTCACCAAAATTTGCAAATCTGGTCCAAACTTGCAGCAAGTGAAATTTGAAAATTTTGAACTGTGAACCAGTGAAACAAGATGGATCTAGGTTGTGGGTGCTAAGGACTATCCAGGGGAGTTGGATTGGAAACAAAACTCAAAGTGAACATGGTGGTCCCTTTGTAAATCACCATAGCTTATTTCAAAGGACAGAAATTGCTTTTGTTGCAAATTCATTAGAAGAAAAATTTCAATAAGGTTGAAACTTGCTGGAATTGATGAGAGACTTTCCTCAAGGTGAAAAGGAGGTTTTGGAGAGAAATATTTTCATTGGGTGCCATGGAAGAGAAAAGTTTGAGAGGGAAGACAAGTCCAAGATCCTTATAAGGTGGATATTCATGGAGGGGAAAGAATCAAATAAACCCTTTGAAAATCAACTTGTGTTTGAGCTAACACAAGAATCAAACCTTCAAGACCAGAATCAAGCTTGAGAAGAACACACAAACTTTGGTCAGAAAAGATTTTAGAAGGGTTTTCAAGAGAAGATCAAATATCCCCCTTCCAAAAGACCAAAAGGTTGGAAGAAAACAAATCCAAAAAAAATTTGGAGTGTTACAAAGCACATAGAGTGTTCTAAAAAATTTTAGGCCATATTTATCTCTCTCAAAAAGGTGTGTCCAGCAAGGATGATTGTGGCAAACTAACAAGCAAAGACTCAAATCATACATGACGCTCCAAGCAAAACACATATCATGTGGTGAATAAAAATATAGTCCCGAGTATAGTTACCGATAGATGAAGACGAAAGAGGGGATGCCTTCCCGGGGCATCCCCAAGCTTAGGCTTTTGGTTGTCCTTGAATTTTACCTTGGGGTGCCTTGGGCATCCCCAAGCTTAGGCTCTTGCCACTGTTTGTTCCATAGTCCATCAAAGCCATACTCAAAACTTGAAAACTTCACAACACAAAACTTAGCCAAAAATCTCGTGAGCTCCATTAGTGTAAGAAAACAAACCACCACTCAAAGGTACTGTAATGAACTCATTCTTTGTTTATATTGGTGTTAAACCTACTGTATTACAACTTCTCTATGATTCATACTCCTCAATACTACTCATAGATTCATCAAAATAAGCAAACAACACACGAAAAACACAATCTGTCAAAAACATAACAGTCTGTAGTAATCTGTAACTTTTGAATACTTCTGTAACTCCAAAAAAATTGAAATAAATTGGTAAACATGAGGAATTTTTCTATTAATCATCTGCAAAAATAATCAACTAAATAGCACTCTCCAGTAAAATCTGGTGACTATTCTCGTGAGCGCTAACGTTTCTGTTTTTTACAGCAAGATCATATAAACTTCACACAAGTCTTCCCAAAGCTTCTACTTGGCACAAACACTAATTAAAACACAAAACCACATCTAAATAGAAGCTAGATGCAATATTTATTCCTAAACAGAAGCAAAAACAAAGAAAATAAAATTGGGTAGCCTCCCAACAAGCGCTATCATTTAACGCCCCTAGCTAGGCACGATATAAGGATAGATCTAGGTATTGCCATCTTTGGAAGGCAATTCTTCAATCAAGAACTTATAATCCTTAGTAACTTCTTTATTCCTATTGATAATCAAACTTTTAGGCAAGAAATCAATAAATTCTTTGTATCAAAAGGTTCTCCGGCGAAAGTGAGAAAGTTGGGATAAACACTTATAGATTTAAGATCCGCAATTTCCTTACTAGATGGTTCACCTTTATTTTTAGGAACATACATGAACTTAGATAATTTGGTGGTAGAAGGATTCAAAGTAGTTTTCATAGCAGAAAGAGAAGACCCTACATTAGTAACAATATCCTCAAGTTTATCGATTCTAGTGGAATCTTGATCTATTTTCCCTTTAACTATGGGTTCTTTTTCTATAAAGAACTTCAGAATACCTCCTACATTGGATCCATATTGGGTAATTTCGTTGTGGATCTTTCTATCCAAATTCTCAACTAACTCTACAGTAGCAACTTTGTTTTCAATGATTTTAAGCCTTTGCATAACATGTTCCAAAGTTAAAACAGTCCCACTGACCATAAGAGGTGGTGAGCCAAATAATTCAGTCATAGCATTATAAGAATCAAAAGTATGGCTACCCAAGAAATTCCCTCCGGTAATGGTATCTAAAATATATCTATTCCACGGAGTTATGCCAACATATAAAATGCGAAGTAACACAGAAGTGGAAAGCTTCCTAGTAGATCTATTTTGAGCATTGCAAATTCTATACCAGGCATCTTTTAGATTTTCCTCCTCCCTTTGTTTAAAATTAAGAACCTCACTCTCGGGAGTATTGATAATGATAGGTGTGCTAGACATGGTGACAAGCAAGCAATCCATCACATAAGCAAACAAGAAGCAAGCGAACGGTAAACACACGGCAAAAAGAAGGGCAAATAAAACAGCAAAGGTGAAGTGGGGGAGAGGAAAACGAGAGGCAAAAAATGTAATGCAAAGGATAAGTGTTTGCGATAGGTACTTGGTATATGACTTTTGCGTAAGCCTCCACGGCAACGGCGCCAGAAATTCTTCTTGCTACTTCTCGAGCTTGCATTGTATTCCCTCGAAGAGGAAAGGGTGATGCAGTACAGTAGCGTAAGTATTTCCCTCAGTTTTTGAGAACCAAGGTATCAATCCAGTAGGAGACCACGCGCGAGTCCCTCGCACCTGCACAAACAAATAAGAACTTCGCAGCCAACGCGATAAGGGGTTGTCAATCCCTTTACGGTCACTTACGAAAGTAAGATCTGATAGATTGGATAGTTTGATATTTTTGGTATTTTTGTATATAAGAGCAGAAAGTAAAAAACAGCAAAGTAAAGTAGATTGTAGATTGATATGTTGAGAATAGACCCGGGGGCCATAGGTTTCACTAGTGGCTTCTCTCATGATAGTAGAATTCTACGATGGGTGAATGAATTACTGTCGAGCAATTGATAGAACAGCGAATAATTATGATAATATCTAGGCATAATCATTATATATAGGCATCACGTCCGAAACAAGTAGACCGAAACGATTATGCATCTACTACTATTACTCCACACATCGACCGCTATCCAGCATGCATCTAGAGTATTAAGTTCATAAGAACAGAGTAATTCTTTAAGCAAGATGACATGACGTAGAGGGATAAACTCAAGCAATATGATATAAACCCCATCTTTTTATCCTCGATGGCAACAATACAATACGTGCCTTGCTGCCCCTGCTGTCACTGGGAAAGCACACCGCAAGATTGAACCCAAAGCCAAGCACTTCTCCCATTGCAAGAACTATAGATCTAGTAGGCCAAACCAAACCGATAATTCGAAGAGATTTGAAAGGATATTATAATCACACATAAAAGAATTTGGAAAATAACCAAATATTTCTCATAGATAATATTTATCATAAACCCACAATTCATCGGATCTCGAAAAACACACCGCAAAATGATAACATCGAATAGATCTCCTCGAAGACCGAGGAGAACTTGGTATTGAGACCCAAAAGGAGAGAAGAAGCCATCTAGGTACTAACTATGGACCCGAAGGTCTGTGTTAAACTACTCACAGCTCATGGTGAGGCGATGGTGTTGATGTAGAAGCACTCCATGGAAGATTCCCCCTCCGGCGGAGCTCCGGAATAGGCCCCAAGATGGGATCTCACAGGAACAGAAGGTTGCGGCGGTGGAATTAGGGTTTTCTCTGTTTCCTCGATGTTTTCAAGGTACATGGGTATATATAGGAGGAAGAGGTATGTCGGTGGAGCAACGTGGGGCCCACAAGGGTGGGGGGCGCGCCCTGGACCCTCGTGGGCACCACGTGTCGCCTCTGCCTTGGTGCTCAAGTCTCTCGTGAAGATATCGTTCTAAAAATATCTCTCCCGAAGGTTTCATTCCATTTGGACTCCGTTTGATATTCCTTTTATGTGAAACCCTGAAATAGGCAAAAAAAACAGCAATCTGAATTGGGCCTTTGGGTTAGTAGGTTAGTCCCAAAAATAATATAAAAGTGTATGATAAAGCCCATTAAACATCCAAAACATCATATATAATAGCATGGAACAATCAAAAATTATAGATACGTTGGAGACGTATCACCTAAGCTTGGGGATGCACCGAGAAGGCATCCCCTCTTTCGTCTTCGTCTATCGGTAACTTTACTTGAGGCTATATGTTTATTCACCACATGATATGTGTTTTGCTTGGAGCGTCATTTTGTTTTATTTTGTTTTTCTTGTTGTTTGAATAATATCCCAAGATCTGAAATTCTTAAATGTTAGAGAGTCTTCACATAGTTACATAATTATTCGACTACTCATTGATCTTCAGTTATACCCTTCGGAGTAGTTTGTTATTTGCTCTAGTGCTGCACTTATACCTTTTTAGAGCACGGCGTTGGTTTTATTTTGAAGAAATAGATGAACTCTCATGCTTCACATATATTATTTTGAGAGTCTTTTAGAATAGCATGGTAATTGGCTTAGGTTATGAATTTAGTCCTAATATGATGTGCATCCAAGAGGGATATAATAAAAACTTTCATATAAAATGCATTGAATACTATGGGAAGTTTTATGCATGATGATTGTTTTGAGATAGGAGGATGGTGATATTAGAATCATACAAGTAGAGTAATTGTGAATTTGAGAAATACTTGTGTTGAGGTTTGCAAGTCCCGTAGCATGCACGTATGGTAACCGTTGTGTGACAAATTTGAAGCATGAGGTATTTCTTTGATTGTCATCCTTTGTGTGGAGGTCAGGATCGCGCGATGGTTAACTCCTACCATCCCTTCCCCTAGGAGCATGCATGTAGTACTTTGTTTTGATGACTTGTACATTTTTGCAATAAGTATGTGAGTTCTTTATGACTAATGTTGAGTCCAAGGATTATACACACTCTCACCCTTCCACCATTGCTAGCCTCTCTTGTACCGCGCAAATTTCGCCGGTACCATGTAACCACCATATAGCTTCCTCAAAATAGCCACCATACCTACCTGTTATGGCATTTCCATAGTCATTCCGAGATATATTGCCATGCAACTTTCCACCGTTACGTTTATTATGACACGTTTCATCATTGTCATATTGCCATGCATGATCATGTAGTTGACATCGTATTTGTGGCAAGGCCACCATGCATAATTTTTCATACATGTCACTCTTGATTCATTGCACATCATGGTACACCGCTGGAGGCATTCATATAGAGTCATATTTTGTTCTAGTATCGAGTTGTAATATATGAGTTGTAAATAAATAAAAGTGTGATGATCATCATTGTTAGAGCATTGTCCCAAAAAAGGAAAGGCCAAAGAAAAAAGAAAGGCCCAAAAAAGGAAAAGAAATAAAAAACAAAAAATAAAGAAATAAAAAGGGGGACAATGCTACTATCTTTTTCCACACTTGTGCTTCAAAGTAGCACCATGATCTTCATGATAGAGAGTCTCTTGTTTTGTCACTTTCATATACTAGTGGGAATTTTCATTATAGAACTTGGCTTGTATATTTCAATGATGGGCTTCCTCAAATGCCCTAGGTCTTCATGAGCAAGCAAGTTGGATGCACACCCACTTAGTTTCTTTTGTTGAGCTTTCATACATTTATAGCTCTAGTGCATCTGTTGCATGGCAATCCCTACTCACTCACATTGATATCTATTGATGGGCATCTTCATAGCCCATTAATATGCCTAGTTGACGTGGGACCATCATCCTCTTTTGTCTTCTCCACAACCACCACTCTATTTCACCTATAGTGCTATGTCCATGGCTCTCGCTCATGTATTTCCTGAAAGTTGAAAGGTTTGAAAAATTGAAGTGTGAAACAATTGCTTGAACTGAAATCGGGGTTGTGCATTATTTAAATATTTTGTGTGATGAAGATAGAGCATAGCCAGACTATATGATTTTGTAGGGATAACTTTCTTTGGCCATGTTATTTTGAGAAGACATGATTGCTTTGTTAGTATGCTTGAAGTATTATTATTCTTAAGTCAATATAGACTTTTCTCTTGAATCTTTCGAATCTGAACATTCATGCCACAATAAAAAAAATTACATTGAGAATTATGTTGGTTAGCATTCCACATCAAAAATTCTGTTTTTATCATTTACCTAATCGAGGACGAGCAGGAATTAAGCTTGGGGATGCTTGATACGTCTCCAACGTATCTATAATTTTTTATTGTTCCATGCTATTATATATTCTGTTTTGGATGTTTAATGGGCTTTATTATACACTTTTATATTATTTTTGGGACTAACCTACTAACCCAAGGCCGAGTGCAAATTGCTATTTTTTTTGTTGATTTCAGTGTTTCACAGAAAAGGAATATCAAACGGAGTCGAAACGGAATGAAACCTTCGGGAGAGTTATTTTTGGAACAATATTAACCCGAGAGACTTGGAGTACATGCCAGGAAGCGAAGGAGGTGGCCACGAGGGCAGCGGGCGCACCCCCCACCCTCGTGGGTGTGATGGCCTGGCTTATTAGGGATGATAGACTACTCATATCAATAAGGAATTCCTTCTTTTCCGGGAGCCCATTCGGATAGAACTCCAAAGTTAAGCGTGCTCAGCTTGGAGTAGTTTTAGGATGGGTGACCGACCGGGAAGTTGCTCCCGGGTGCGCACGAGTGAGGACAAAGTGCGCAGAAAAGACTAGTATTCATATGTGAGGCCAGTCTAGATCCCGTCAGGAGTAACGACCACCGGCGGGTGTGTCCGGGGCGTTACAAGTTGGTATCAGAGCCGACCCTCGCAGTTACACGGATGTTTGCGGACAGTTTGCAGTCATGTTGTGCATGACGTTTGTGACCCGTTGTGGCACACGGCATGGCACATGTGCTGTCCTGGAAGCACAGACGGTTGTGCCAAGAGGGAACGTTCCTGTGGCCCGACGAGGACGTCGGTTCCTCTGAGTGAGGGTATATGTGATGGCCTGGCTTATTAGGGATGATAGACTACTCATATCAATAAGGAATTCCTTCTTTTCCGGGAGCCCATTCGGATAGAACTCCAAAGTTAAGCGTGCTCAGCTTGGAGTAGTTTTAGGATGGGTGAACGACCAGGAAGTTGCTCCCGGGTGCGCACGAGTGAGGACAAAGTGCGCAGAAAAGACTAGTATTCATATGTGAGGCCAGTCTAGATCCCGCCAGGAGTAACGACCACCGGCGGGTGTGTCCGGGGCGTTACAGTGGGC
>LR738714.1:392439959-392499753 GCA_902687465.1 Secale cereale
TCTTCAGCCTATATATACTCTCATACCCTGAAAACATCGAGGCAACAGATGAAACCCTAAGTCCACCGCCGCAACCTTCTGTTCCCATGAGATCCCATCTTGGGGCCTGTTCTAGAGCTCCGTCGGAGGGGGCATCGATCACGGAGGGCTTCTACATCAACACCATAGTCTCTCCGATGAATTGTGAGTAGTTTACCAGAGACCTTCGGGTCCATAGTTATTAGCTAGATGGCTTCTTATCTCTCTTTGGATATCAATACAAAGTTCTCCTCGGTCTTCGAGGAGATCTATTCGATGTAATCTTTTTGCGGTGTGTTTGTCGAGATCCGATGAATTGTGGGTTTATGATCAAGATTATCTATGAATAATATTGGATTATTTTCTGAAATCTTTTATGTATGATTAGAATATCCTTGCAAGTCTCTTAGAATTATTGGTTTGGTTTGGCCTACTAGATCTATAGTTCTTGCAATGGGAGAAGTGCTTGGCTTTGGGTTCAATCTTGCGGTGTCCATTCCTAGTGACAGCAGGGGTAGCGAGGCATGGATAGTACTGTTTCCATCGAGGATAAAAAGATGGGGTTTATATAATATTGCTTGAGTTTATCCCTCTACATCACGTCATCTTACTTAAGGCGTTACTCTGTTATTATGAACTTAATACTATAGATGCATGTTGGATAGCGGTCGATGTGTGGAGTAATAGTAGTAGATGCAGAATCGTTTCGGTCTACTTGTCCCGAACGTGTTGCCTATATATAATGGTCATGCCTAGATATCCTCATAACTATGCGCTTTTCTATCATTTGCTCGACAGTAATTTGTTCACCCACCGTAGAATTATGCTATCATGAGAGAAGCCACTAGTGAAACCTATGGCCCCCGGGTCTATCTTTATCATATTACTTTCTCATCAACTTGCCAATTTCTGTTGTTGTTGCCTATTTGCTTTATTTACTTTCAATCTCTATACCAAAAATACCAAAAATATTATCTTATCATATCTATCAGATCTCACTCTTGTAAGTGACCGAGAAGGGATTGACAACCCCTTTTATCGTGTTGGCTACGAGGTTCTTATCTGTTTGTGTAGGTGCGAGGGACTTGCGCGTGGTCTCCTACTAGATTGATACCTTGGTTCTCAAAAATTGAGGGAAATACTTACGTTACTATGCTGCATCACCCTTTCCTCTTCGAGGGAATACAACGCAAGCTCGCAAGAAGTAGCATAACCCCCGCCATTCACCTTCCAAACCTCGAGGCGCGAAATAGAATGCCAATCGTGTGGGGGCCGGTTGTCTTGCCAGATCTTTACATTTCCTTTTTTGAACACCAGAAATTTACATGGTTTGAAGATTTTTTAAATCGCACACAAGTACATAAAAATATGATGTTTCAAACCGTTATGGTTAGACATTGCATGTAGATGTAGTTAAAACTTGAATCACGGTCATTAAATGGCTAGAAAATCACTTAAATGTCTTTATAATGTCAAATGAAGTCAGAAAGGGTTGAAAATTGATGATGTGGCTTTGAATTGTGCATTTTGAACACAAAAAAATTCTGGAGTTCAAATAAGTTCAAATAAATGAAATCCCTTTGTAACAGATGAGTTTTCGTCCGAAACCCTGATACTTCAAAAGAGATTGTCCATTTTGTACACGAAGTCCATCCAGTTTTAACCTTAACCCTCTCAACTTTTTAGCATATGCTATGTGGGTGAAATGATGATACCATCCCAACTTTCAACCTTTTCAAAGTTCATGTGTAGTGCTTTTCAATTTCAGGGTCATTTAGCTTTAAAATATCAGTAAATGCATGAAAAATACCAAATGAAGTAAGAAAGGGTTGCAAATTGATAATGTAGCTCTGAATGGTGCATTTTCAACACACAAAAAGTCTGGAGTTCAAATAAGTTCAAAAAAATGAAATATCTTTGTCACAGATGAGTTTTCGTACAAAACCCTAATACTTCGAAAGAGATTGTCCATTTGGTACATGAAGTGCATCCAGTTTTTGCCGTAACCCTCTCATCTTTTTAGCACATGCTATGTGGGTGAACTGATGATACCATGCAAACTTTCAACCTTGTCAGAGTTCATTTGTAGTGCTTTTCAATTTTAGGGTCATTTAGTTTTAAAAAATGTAATGCATGACAAATACCAATTGAAGTTGGAAAGGGTTGGAAATTGATGATGTGGCTCTGAATGGTGCATTTTGAACACACAAAAAGTCTGGAGTTCAAATAAGTTCAAAAAAGAAATACCTTTGTAACAGATGAGTTTTCGTATGAAACCCTGATACTTCGAAAGAGATTGTCCATTTTGTACACGAAGTGCATCCAATTTATGTCGTAACCCTCTAATCTTTTTAGCACATGCTATGTGGGTCAAATGATGATACCATGCCAACTTTCAACCTTTTCGGAGTTCATTTGTAATGCTTTTCAATTTTTGGATCATTTACCTTAAAAATCAATAAATGCATGAAAAATACCAAATAAAGTGAGAAAAAGAGTTGAAAATTGATGATGTGGCTTTGAATGGTGCATTTTGAACACACAAAAAGTCTGGAGTTCAAATAAGTTCAAATAAATGAAATCCCTTTGTAACAGATGAGTTTTCGTCCGAAACCCTCATACTTTGAAAGAGATTGTCCACTTTCTACACGAAGTACGTCCAGTTTTTGCTGTAACCCTCTCAACTTTTATGCATGAGCTATGTGGGTGAAATGGTGATACCATGCCAACTTTCAACTTTTCCAGAGTTCATTTGTAGTGCTTTTCAATTTCAGGGTCATTTAGCTTAAAAATCAGCAAATGCATGAAAAATACCAAATGAAGTCAGAAAGGGTTGAAAGTTGATGATGTGGCTCTGAATGTTTCATTTTGAACACACAAAAATTCTGGAGTTCAAATAAGTTCAAAAAAATGAAATACCTTTGTAACAGATGAGTTTTCGTATGAAACCCTAATACTTCGAAAAAGATTGTCCATTTTGTACACGAAGTGCATCCAGTTTTTGCCGTAACCCTCTTATGTTTTTAGCACGTGCTATGTGGATAAATGATGATACCATGCCTAATTTCAACCTTTTCAGAGTTCATTTGTAAAGCTTTTCAATTTCGGGGTCATTTAGCTCAAAAAAATTAGTAAATGCATGAAAAATGCCAAATGAAGTCAGAAAGGGTTGAAAATTGATGATGTGGCTTTGAATGGTGCATTTTGAACACACACAAAATTCTAGAGTTCAAATAAGTTCAAAAAATGAAATCCCTTTGTAACAGATGAGTTTTCGTCCGAAACCCTGATACTTCGAAATAGAATGTCCATTTTGTACACGAAGTCCATCCAGTTTTTCCCATAACCCCCTCAACTTTTTAGCACATGCTATGTGGGTGAAATGATGATACCATGCAACTTTCAACCTTTTCAGAGTTCATTTGTCATGCTTTTCAGTTTCAGGGTAATATAGCTGAGAAAAATCAGTAAATGCATGAAAAATACCAAATGAAGTCAGAGAGGTTGAAAATTGATGATGTGGCTTTGAATGGTGCATTTTGAACACACAAACAGTCTAGAGTCCAAATAAGTTCAAAAAAATGAAATCTCTTTGTAACAGATGAGTTTTCGTCCGAAACCCTCATACTTCGAAAGAGATTGTCCATTTTATACACGAAGTGCATCCAGTTTTTGTCGTAACCCTCTCAACTTTTTAGCACATGCTATGTGGGTGAAATGATGGTATGATGCTAACTTTCAACCTTTTTAGAGTTCATTTGTAGTGCTTTTCAATTTCAGGGTCATTTAGCTTTTAAAAATCAGTAAATGCATGAAAATACCAAATGAAGTTAGAAAGGGTTGAAAATTGATGAAGTGGCTTTGAATGGTGCATTTTGAACACACAAAAAGTATGGGGTTCAAATAAGTTCAAAAAATACGAAATACCTTTGTAACAGATGAGTTTTCGTATGAAACCCTAATAATTCGAAAAAGATTGTCCATTTTGTACACGAAGTGCGCACACTACGATCAGAGACCCTTCGACGAAACTGTGTGTGGTGCCATAATCGCAAACTGTGGTGTAAAAGAATCGTCAAAAAAGGTGCAAAACGTTTGCGATGACGGATGCATAAAAAGGTCAGATTTTAATAAAAAATATCTACAACATCACACACAGTTGTTTTCTAGGAACCGTTTGCAATGAAAATATCTGGGTCTATTTAAGTCTCCCTCCTTAAGCTTCGCCGGCTCGTCTGCCCTAGTGCCGGCAACCCCCGAATCCAGGAATCTCGATCCCCATTCCCGCACCCCCTTCTTGCAAAGATGACGTTGTGGAAACTCTTCGTGAAGGCCCGTATGATGGTCGCGTCCCCCCTGAGCATGGCCACCTACGCCGAGAGTGCCGCCGCATCCGCTTTGAGCGATGCCGCTTTCGCTGAGAGGGCGTCTACGACAGCCGACAGGGCAGCTGCAGCAGCTGAGACGGCTGCAGCTGCTGCTGTGATGGCGGCTGCAAACGTCGAGAGCGCTCGAGCTGACGTCCGTACCGCTGATGTCGCCCTAGCCCGGGTCGAGGCCATCCACGCCAAGATCGAGGATGCACACGCCAAGATATTCTAGGCCACCTTGGACTCCACCATGCAACCCACGTCTGAAGAGGCGGTGGTGGCCATGGAGCACCTGCTTCCTCATGAGGTCGTCGAGCGGGAGCTGGAGATGCAGGAGGAGTTGCGCGTGGCCGGGGTCGAGGTAGAGAAGAGTCTGTCCGTTGAGGAATCAGCGGTGGAGTACCAACGCGAGCTCTGGCGCAGCCACTACTACGAGTACTACAACCTTGAGGGTGGCGCCGAGGACGAGGATGAGGACGAGGACGCGGTCGACTTCAACAGGGGGGACGCGGAGTCCACCAATGGCAGCATGTCGCCAGGACAATTCATCGATGTCTCATCTCACACCGGCGATGCATAGGCCGACGCGGTGGCGGATTTGTTAAAGTTATGCGTACTTGGGCTTTGTTTTTAATGATGGTCTTTTGTTAGAGCAATGTTTAGGTTAACTGGCTCTGTTTAATTACTAAAATTGCTCGATTCAATAAGTGTGGTATGTCTGTTGTACGCTCTGTTGTGTGCCCAAATTAGCAAGTGATGTTAAATTATCCAATGACGTACCCGGGGAAATTACCACCAAAATTTGAATTACCAAACTCATCCCATGCGCGTAAAGCTGAAGAATCGTTTGCGATGCACACAATCGTTCAAAGTGAATGGTCCGGCAGCACCGCGCGCAAAGTTTCCCTCCACATTTCCAAAATTTTGGCCTGCCGCCAAAATATCTACCCCTGCCCCCCTTTCCCCCTTTTCTCCCCGACCACAAGTCACATTTCCCATGTTTCCTCCTTCCTTCCTTCCTTGCTAGTAAGCTATACCCGCTTCCTCGCTATCATCGTCTCGCATCCTACCGCCGGGGTCGCCATGGTCTTCTTCAAAGACCTCTCCAGCGGTTCCTCCTCCGACGACTACTCCTTCACCATCCGGGTATGCCTCTCTTCTCTCTCTCGGGCTATGACTTGGAATGAAGGATTTTTACCCGGCGGTCGATTTGAGTCATTTCTTCCTCTTGTAGCTCCCTAGGACCATCAGTGCCAATGAATCGAGTGGGGTGGCTGAAGATCTATCTGCTCGTTGTCACCATCAATCTCCATGCGTGAAGCTAGTTGTGTTTGATTATGTGAATAGTGGGAGGAAGTTTCTGGCATGCGCAGAGAAGGTTAGACCCTCTTTCATTGTTACAAATCATTTGTTAGATGTGATTCAGACACTGTCATGGTCCCAACCCATTCATACCACACCTTCAACCAAACGCATCCTAAGACAGTGTCATAGTTTGTACCTAATATCTTAAATTGTTGCCATCTCATCAGCGGTGCCATTAGAATATTATTTGCCAGCAGTTTGTGCAGCCAACTTTGGTCCACACATCCGAGCAGCCAAGCAGTAAAATACTAAATCTTTATGGCACGAAGGAACTGGGCATCAGAGCAACTACGTGCTCCGGAGTCCGGGTCCCTGATTTTTTTCTGCTGCATCGGCTCGCCAGTGCAGGGCACCGGTGTGAGATGTAGCAACAGTTGTCTTTACCCCAGTTTTGGCATACATAGTGGACGGCCTTAGTGCTATTAATTCTATGTTACTAAATTTGTGCATGTACACACCTGTTAGTATCAATTGGATGTCATCCAAACACTGTCGCTGTGTTGTGGCAGTTATATTTACCTTCCTCATAAAATTTTCAATTTGTTATTTATTGTACATGAGTAAGAACTGGTAGCATCGTTGTAGTTAATTATAGCTTCTGATGTTCCAAAATTTGGTTGTTGTCTTAGTACCAATTATTTCATTTGCACATTGATCTTTTTGAGAAGATATGCCATAATTAACATGTTTATTCAGTTTTTCAAAATAAGCATTGGTGATTTTCTATGTTGCTATAAACCCATTTCCCCTACAATTGTTACTGATCTAGTTTTTAATATTGTAGGATGAACGGAAGTGTTCTTACTTGGAGTGGGTTGATCAAGAGTGGCCACAATCTTTGAAGATGTGCCTAGCGAAGCTCTGGAGCATGTATGAGGAAGAGAACACACGCAGGCTTAGAGAAATTGTTGTCAACGCTGAAGCATATTTTAAGATGCGGGATAAAAAGTTGAAGGTGGAGAATGAGCTCAGATTTTTTTAAATCAGACTTTGCTAAGATGATGTTGGCGAAGGAGGAGGCCCTTTTCCAGTTGGCCCGGGCAAAACGGGTTCTTACAGAACTGAAAGAAAAGGTGGATAAGATGAGCCTGGATGATCTCGATTAGGGAAATGAATATATTGTTCTTATGAAGTGGAACTAGCTATATGTTGTACTGTGTTGTTTTCATGTAGCTACCGTGCTGTGATGTTATAATATATTTATGTACCTGATATGAAATTGGCAAACAACTGTTCAATATGAAATGTGAATTTCGTAATACTGGAATTATTAAATGTAAACTAATAAACCTGCTAAATGTGTCATGGAACTTTGCACACGGTTTTAGCTGTAAAAACGCTTGCGATGGGCCACACACTTTTCTTCATCAAATTATGTGTGATATAGTTGATTAAAGCAAACAGTTAACCAAGGCAGACCGTGTGTGATAGTTACACCTTTCACACACGAGCCTACACATAAAACTATGTGGGATGTACGTCCGAACGGAAACGTTTTCCCTAGATTGACTGTGTGGGTTGTACATAAGAATGGAAATGTATTCTATGGATTGACTGTGTGTGATATACATACGAACGGAAACGTTTTCCCTCAATTGGCTGTCTAGGATGTACATAAGAACGGAAACCTATTCCTTGGATTGACTGTGTGTGATATACATACCTACGGAAATGTTTTTCTGGGATTCACCGTGTGGGATGTACATACCTACAGAAATGATTGGGTTTTGATGCATCACCCGATCGCACACGAGCTCATTTGGTGTCCCAGGAGGGCCTATCCCCGACGATTTCTGGGTCGTGTGGGAAGGACCCCCCTATCGCCCACACTCACTAGACAGCGGTTCCAAATGTCGTCGCGAAAAGGGGTTTAAAACCGTTTGTATAGCACCGACGCGTACCAATGTATGGTCAAGTCTCTGATACATTATACTAGAGCTACTATTGCTTCTTACATCGATAACTTTGTTCCTCAATAGTATGCTTGTTTGAATTCATATCTATTGAACCTTATTTCCGTTGCTGTGTTTGGGATTAGTTCAAAAACTTTTGAAAGAATTTTTGAATCTCCCATTCACCCCCTCTGGTCGATATATTCTCGGTCCTAACACTTTATCTCATCTGAGACTCCGAACAACATTAGGTCACCAAAATGCATAACTCATATAGTACTATATCCTCAACGAACGTTAAGCATGCGGACCCTATGGGTTCAAGAATGATGTAGACATGACCGAGACGCTCTTCGATCAATAACTAATAGTGATACAATCAATCAAAGAGAAATTATCATAATTGAATCCCTTGAAATCCAAAGTAGTGGGTTCATCACTAAGCAAAGTTTTAATCTCTTCACTCCCACTTTTAGTAATTTTAGCATCAAGATCTAAAAACTCTGAATCATTGGGACACCTTAAAGTAGAATCATCTCCAATCCTATTTTCATCAAGATTTATACTAGAAAACAAGGATCTAATAGGAGACACATCAATAACTTTCACATCTTCATCTTTATTTTCATGATAACTAGAAGAACACGCTTTTATATAATCCTCTCTTTTAGCATGCATCCTAGCGGTTCTTTCTTTGCATTCATCAATGGAAATTCTCATGGTTTTGAGAGACTCATTGATATCATGCTTAGGTGGGATAGATCTGAGTTTCAAAGAATCAACATCAAGAGTAATTCTATCCACACTTCTAGCCAATTCATGAATCTTAAGCAATTTTTCTTCAAGCATAGCATTGAAATTCTTTTGCGAAATCATAAACTCCTTAACACTAGTTTCAAATTCAGAAGGCATCTTTCCATAAGAGTTGTTGTAGGAATTACCATAATTATTAGAGGAATTACTAGGAAAAGGCCTAGGATTAAAGTTCCCTCTATAAGCATTCTTACAAAAAATTATTCCTACCAACAAAATTCACATCCAAAGATTCATTGTTATTTTCAATCAAAGTGGACAAAGGAATATCATTAGGATCAGAAGAAGCAATCTTAGCAGCAAATAATTTCATAAGTTCATCCATCTTTCCACTCAAAACACTAATTTCTTCAATAGCATGCACTTTTTTACTAGTAGATCTTTCAGTGTGCCATTGAGAATAATTAACCATAATATTATCTAGGAGTGTGGTAGCTTCTCCTAAGGTAGTTTCCATGAAAGTGCCTCCTGCGGCCGAATCTAAAAGAATTCTAGAAGCAAAATTCAAGCCAGCATAAAAGTTTTGAATAATCATCCATAAGTTCAAACCATGTGTAGGCCAATTACGTATCATTAGTTTCATTCTCTCCCAAGCTTGTGCAACATGCTCATGATCTAGTTGCTTAAAATTCATAATATCGTTTCTTAGAGAGATGATCTTAGCAGGAGGAAATACTTAGAGATAAAAGCATATTTGCACTTATTCCACGAATCAATACTATTTCTAGGAAAAGAGGAAAACCAAGTTTTAGCACGATCTCTAAGAGAAAACGGAAATAACTTCAATTTAACAATATCATTATCTGTATCCCTTTTCTTTTGCATATCACACAAATCAACGAAGTTGTTTAGATGGGTAGCAGCATCTTTACTAGGAAGGCCGGAGAATTGATGTTTCATGACAAGATTCAACAGAGCAGCATAGATCTCACAAGATTCAGCATCGGTAATAGGAGCAATCGGAGTGCTGAAAAAATCATTATTCTTGGTATTGGTGAAGTCACACAATTTGGTATTGTTTTGAGCCATAGTGACAAGCAAGCGACCCAACACACACAAGCAAACAAGAGGCCAGCGAACGATAAACACACAACAGAAGAAGGGCAAATAAAATGGCAAGGATGAAGTGGGGGAGAGGAAATCGAGAGGCAAAAATGTAATGTGAAGGATAATGGTTTGTGATAGGTACTTGGTATATGACTTTTGCGTAAGCCTCCCTGGCAACGGCGCCAGAAATTCTTCTTGCTACTTATCAAGCTTGCGTTGTACTCCCTCGAAGAGGAAAGGGTGATGCAGCACAATAGCGTAAGTATTTCCCTCAGTTTTTGAGAACCAAGGTATCAATCCAGTAGGAGACCACGCGTGAGTCCCTCGCACCTGCACAAACAAATAAGAACTTCGTAGCCAATGCGATAAGGGGTTGTCAATCCCTTTACGCTCACTTACGGAAGTGAGATCTGATAGAGATTATAGTTTGATATTTTTGGTATTTTTGGTTATAAGAACAGAAAGTAAAAGCGGAAAAGTAAAGTAGATTGTAGATTGATATGTTGAGAATAGACCCGGGGGCCATAGTTTTCTCTTGTGGCTTCTCTCATGATTGCGATATTCTACGACGGGTAAACAAATTACTGTCGAGCAATTGATAGAAAAGCGAATAATTATGAGACTATCTAGGCATGATCATTATATATAAGCATCACGTCCGAGACAAGTAGACCGAAACGATTCTGCATCTACTACTATTACTCCACACATCGACCGCTATCCAGCATGCATCTAGTGTATTGAGTTCATAAGAACAGAGTAACACCTTAAGCAAGATGACATGATGTAGAGGGATAAACTCAAACTTAGTGATATAAACCCCATCTTTTTATCCTCAATGGCAACAATACAATACGTGCCTTGCTGCCCCTACTGTCACTAGGAAAGGACACCGCAAGATTGAACCCAAAGCCAAGCACTTCTCCCATTGCAAGAACTATAGATCTAGTAGGCCAAACCAAAACAATAATTCGAAAAGATTTGCAAGGATATTATAATCATACATAAAGAGTTCAGAAAAGAATCAAATATTTCTCATAGATAATCTTGATCATAAACTCACAATTCATCAGATCTCGACAAACACACCGCAAAAAGACATTACATCGAATATATCTCCTTGAAAACCGAGGAGAACTTTGTATTGAGATCCAAAGAGAGAGAAGAAGCCATCTAGATACTAGCTATGGACCCGAAGGTCTGTGCTAAACTACTCACAACTCATGGTGAGGCAATGATGATGATGTAGAAGCACTCCCTGGTAGATCCCCCTCCGGCGGAGCTCCGGAACACGCCCCAAGATGGGATCTCACTGGAACAGAAGGTTACGGCGGTGGAACTAGGGTTTTTTCTCCTCTTCTGATGATTTCGGGGTACGTAGGTATATATAGGAGGAAGGAGGGCACCGGGGGCCAAATGTGGGGCCCACGAGGCAGGGGGGCCGCGCCCCCACCCTCGTGGGCGCCACGTATGCCCTACTTCATGGTTCTCAAGTCTCTCGAGCGTGATTTTCTCCAAAAATATCTCTCCTGAAGGTTTCATTCCGTTTGGACTCCGTTTGATAATCCTTTTCTGTAAAACCCTGAAACTAGCAAAAAACAGCAATCTGGACTGGGGCTTTGGGTTAGTAGGTTAGTCCCAAAAATAATATAAAAGTGTATGACAAAGCCCATTAAACATCCAAAACATCATAAATAATAGCATGGAACAATAAAAAATTATAGATACGTTTGAGACGTATCAAGCATCCCCAAGCTTAATTCATGCTCGTCCTCGAGTAGGTAAATGATAAAAACAGAATATTTGATGTGGAATGCTAACCAACATAGTTTTTCAATGTAATTCTCTTAATTGTGGCATGAATGTTCAGATCTGAAAGATTCCAGACAAAAGTCTATATTGACATAAGAAATAGTAATACTTCAAGCATACTAACAAAGCAATCATGTCTTCTCAAAATATTATGGCTAAAGGAAGTTATCCCTACAAAATCATATAGTCTGGATATGCTCCCTCTTCATCACACAAAATACGCATATCATGCACAACCCCGATTTCAGCCAAGCACTTGTTTTCATACTCTATTCTTTCAAACCTTTCAACTTTCACGCAATACATGAGTGTGAGCCATGGACATAGCACTATGGGTGGAATAGAGAGGTGGTTGTGGAGAAGACAAAAAGGAGGGAGATAGTCTCACATCGACTCGGCGTATCAACGGGCTATGGAGATGCCCATCAATAGATATCAATGTGAGTGAGTAGGGATTGCCATGCAACGGATGCACTAGAGCTAAAAATGTCTGAAAGCTCAACAAAAGAAACTAAGTGGGTGTGCATCCAACTTGCTTGCTCATGAAGACCTAGGGCATTTGAGGAAGCCCATAGTTGGAATATACAAGCCAAGTTCTATAATGAAAATTCCCACTAGTATATGAAAGTGACTAAACATGAGACTCTCTATCACGAAGAACAAGGTGCTAGTTTGAAGCACAAGTGTGGAAAAAGATAGTAGCAATTGTCCCTTTTTCTTTTCTTTTTCTTTTTTTTGGGCCTTTCTTTTTTTTTCTTTGGCCTTTCTTTTTTTCTATTTTTTCCTTTTTTTGGAGGGGCTTTATATATTTAGCCTTTCCTCACATGGGACAATGCTCTAATAATGATGATCATCACACTTTCATTACAACTCAATATTACAACTCGATACTAGAACAAAGTATGACTCTGTATGAATGCCTTCGGCGGTGTACCGGGATGTGCAATGAATCAAGAGTGACATGTATGAAAAATAATGCATGGTGGATTTGCCACAAATACAATGTCAACTACATGATCATGCATGGCAATATGACAATATGAAGCGTGTCATATGAACGGAACAGTGGAAAGTTGCATGGCAATATATCTCAGAATGGCTATGGAAATGCCATGATAGGTAGGTATGGTGGATGTTTTGAGGAATATATATGGTGGCTGTTTTGAGGAAGGATATATAGTCGGTGTATGGTACCGGCAAAAGTTGCGCGATACAAGAGAGGCTAGCAATGGTGGAAGGGTGAGAGTGCGTATAATCCATGGACTCAACGTTAGTCATAAAGAACTCATATACTTATTGCAAAAATCTACGAGTCATCAAAACAAAGCAATCAACGCATGCTCCTAGGGGGGAGGTTGGTAGGAGTTCACCATCACACGCCCCTGACCTCCACACAAAGGTTGACACTTTACAAATACCTCATGCTCTAACTTCGTCACATAGCGGTTCACCATACGTGCATGCTACGGGAATCACTAACCTTAACACAAGCATTTCTCAATTTCATAATAACTCCACTAGCATGACTCTAATATCACTATCCTCATATGTTAAAAACAATTATCAAGCATCCAACTTCTCATCATATTCAATGCACTAAGTGTGAAAGTTTTTACTACATTGATATTGGATGTCTATCATGTGAAGACTAGTTTTATAGCCTAAGAACATTACCATGCTGTTTTAATAGACTCTCAAATGGATATAAGTTAAGCATGAGAGATCAACGATTTCTTCGAAATATTATCACCACCGTGCTCTAAAAGATATAAGTGAAGCACTAGAGCAAAAACTATTCAACTCAAAAGATATAAGTGAAGCACATAGAGTGTTCTAACAATCCCTAGGCCATATTTAACTCTATCAAATAGGTGTGTCCAGCAAGGATAATTGTGGAAAACTAACAAGCAGAGACTCAAATTATACAAGACGCTACAAGTAAAACACATATCATGTGGTGAATAAAAATATAGCTCCGAGTATAGTTACCGATGGATGAAGGCGAAAGACGGGATGCCTTCCCGGGGCATCCCCAAGCTTAGGCTTTTGGTTGTCCTTGAATTTTAACTTGGGGTGCCATGGGAATCCCCAAGCTTAGGAACTTGCCACTCTTTGTTCCATAGTCCATCAAAGCAATACTTCAAACTTTAAAACTTCACAACACAAAACTTAGACAAAAATCTCGTGAGCTCCGTTAGTATAAGAAAGCAAACAACTACTCAAAGGTACTGCAATGAATTCATTATTTATTTATATTGGTGTTAAACCTACTGTATTCCAACTTCTCTATGATTCATACTTCCCAATACTACTCATAGATGCATTGAAATAAGCAAACAACACACGAAAAACAGAATCTGTCAAAAACAGAACAGTCTGTAGTAATCTGCAGGTTTTGCATACTTCTGTAACTCCAAAAAATTCAAACTAAATTGGTAAACGTGAGGAATTTGTCTATTAATCATCTGAAAAAAGAATAAACTAATTAGCACGCTCCAGTAAAATCTGGTGACCATTCTAGCTAGCGCTAACGATTCTGTTTTTCACAGCAAGATCACATAAACTTCACACAAGTCTTCCCAAAAGTTCTACTTGGCACAAACACTAAACAAAACACAAAACCACATCTAAACAGAAGCTAGATGCAATATTTATTCCTAAACAGAAGCAAAAATATAAAATTGGGTTGCCTCCCAACAAGCGCTATCGTTTTACGCCCCTAGCTAGGCACGATACATGGATAGATCTAGGTATTGCCATCTTTGGAAGGCAATCCATAAGTGGCTCTCATAATAGATTCATATGGTAATTTGATTTTATTTCTAGGAAAGTGCTCCATGCCTTTCCTTAACGGAAATTGGAATCTAATATTTCCATCCTTCATATCAATAATTGCACCAATCATTATAAGGAAAGGTCTGCCAAGAATAATAGGACATGAAGGATTGCAATCTATATCAAGAACAATGAAATCTATGGGCACATAATTCCTATTGGCAACAATAATAACATCATTAATCCTTCTCATAGGTTTCTTAATAGTGGAGTCCGCAAGATGCAAATTTAAAGAACAATCATCAAGCTCATGGAAACCTAGCAAATCACACAAAGTTTTTGGGATAGTGGAGACACTTGCACCCAAATCATACAAAGAAAAGCATTCACGATCTTTAATTTTTATTTTAATAGTAGGTTCCCACTCATCATAAAGCTTTCTAGGGATAGAAACTTCTAACTCAAGTTTTTCCTCATAAGATTGCATCAAAGCATCAACTATGTGTTTGGTAAAAGCTTTATTTTGACTATAAGCATGCGGAGAGTTTAGTACGGATTGCAACAAGGAAATACAATCAATCAAAGAGCAATTATCATAATTTAATCCCTTGAAATCCAAAGTAGCGGGTTCATCACTATGCAAAGTTTTAATCTCTTCACTCCCACATTTAGTAATTTTAACATCAAGATCTAAAAACTCTGAATCATTGGGACACCTTAAAGTAGAATCATCTCCAATCCTATCTTCATCAAGATTTATACTAGAAAAAAAGGATCTAATAGGAGACACATCAATAACTTTCAGATCTTCATCTTTATTTTCATGATAACTAGAAGAACACGCATCCTAGCGGTTCTTTCTTTGCATTCATCAATGGAAATTCTCATGGCTTTGAGAGACACATTGATATCATGCTTAGGTGGGATAGATCTAAGTTTCAAAGAATCAACATCAAGAGTAATTCTATCCACACTTCTAGCCAATTCATCAATCTTAAGCAATTTTTCTTCAAGCATAGCATTGAAATTCTTTTGCGAAATCATAAACTCCTTAACACTAGTTTCAAATTCAGAAGGCATCTTTCCATAAGGGTTGTTGTAGGAATTACCATAATTATTAGAGGAATTACTAGGAAAAGCCCTAGGATTAAAGTTCCCTCTATAAGCATTGTTACAAAAATTATTCCTACCAACAAAATTCACATCCAAAGATTCATTGTTATTTTCAGTCAAAGTGGACAAAGGCATATCATTAGGATCAGAAGAAGCACTCTTAGCAGCAAATAATTTCATAAGTTCATCCATCTTCCCACTCAAAACACTAATTTCTTCAATAGCATGCACTTTTTTACTAGTAGATCTTTCAGTGTGCCATTGAGAATAATTACCATAATATTATCTAGAAGTTTGGTAGCTTCTCCTAAGGTAGTTTCCATGAAAGTGCCTCCCGTGGCCGAATCTAAAAGATTTCTAGAAGCAAAATTCAAGCCAGCATAAAAGTTTTGAATAATCATCCATAAGTTCAAACCATGTGTAGGCCAATTATGTATCATTAGTTTCATTCTCTCCCAAGCTTGTGCAACATGCTCATGATCTAGTTGCTTAAAATTCCTAATATCGTTTCTTAGAGAGATGATCTTAGTAGGAGGGAAATACTAAGAGATAAAAGCATCTTTGCACTTATTCCACGAATCAATACTATTTCTAGGCAAAGAGGAAAACCAAGGTTTAGCACGATTCTAAGTGAAAACGGAAATAACTTCAATTTAACAATAACGTTATCCGTATCCCTTTTCTTTTGCATATCACACAAATAAACAAAGTTGTTTAGATGGGTAGCGGCATCTTCACTAGGAAGGCCGGAGAATTGATCTTTCATGACAAGATTCAACAGAGCAGCATTGATCTCACAAGATTCAGCATCAGTAATAGGAGCAATCGGAGTGCTGATAAAATCATTATTATTGGTATTGGAGAAGTCACACAATTTGGTATTGTTTTGAGCCATAGTGACAAGCAAGCAATCCAACACACACAATCAAACAAGAGGCAAGCGAACGATAAACACACGGCAGAATAAGGGTAAATAAAACGGCAAGGGTGAAGTGGGGGAGAGGAAAACGAGAGGCAAAAATGTAATGCGAAGGATAAGGGTTTGTGATAGGTACTTGGTATATGACTTTTGCGTAAACCTCCCCGGCAACGGCGCCAGAAATTCTTCTTGCTACTTCTCGAGCTTGCGTTGTATTCCCTCGAAGAGGAAAGGGTGATGCAGCACAGTAGCGTAAGTATTTCCCTCAGTTTTTAGAACCAAGGAATCAATCCAGTAGGAGACCACGCGCGAGTCCCTCGCACCTGCACAAACAAATAAGAACTTCGCAGCCAACGCGATAAGGGGTTGTCAATCCCTTTACGGTCACTTATGAAAGTGAGATCTGATAGAGATGATAGATTGATATTTTTGGTATTTTTTGTTATAAGAACAGAAAGTAAAAGCGGAAAAGTAAAGTAGATTGTAGATTGATATGTTGAGAAAAGACCCGGGGGCCATAGTTTTCTCTAGTGGCTTCTCTCATGATAGCGATATTCTACGGCGGGTAAACAAATTACTGTCGAGCAATTGATAGAAAAGCGAATAATTATGAGACTATCTAGGCATGATCATTATATATAAGCATCACGTCCAAGACAAGTAGACCAAAACGATTCTGCATCTACTACTATTACTCCACACATCAACCGCGATCCAGCATGCATCTAGTGTATTGAGTTCATAAGAACAGAGTAATGCCTTAAGCAAGATGACATGATGTAGAGGGATAAACTCAAACTTAGTGATATAAACCCCATCTTTTTATCCTCGATGGCAACGATACAATACGTGCCTTGCTGCCCCTACTGTCACTGGGAAAGGACACCGCAAGATTGAACCCAAAGCCAAGCACTTCTCCCATTGCAAGAACTATAGATCTAGTAGGCCAAACCAAACCAATAATTCGAAGAGACTTGCAAGGATATTATAATCATACATAAAGAGTTCACAGAAGAACCAAATATTTCGCATAGATAATCTTGATCATAAACCCACAATTTATCGAATCTCGACAAACACATCGCAAAAAGAGATTACATCGAATAGATCTCCTCGAAAACCGACGAGAACTTTGTATTGAGATCCAAAGAGAGAGAAGAAGCCATCTAGATACTAGCTATGTGTTGGGAAACGTAGTATTTTCAAAAATTTCCTACGATCACGCAAGATTTATCTACTAGATGCATAGCAACGAGGGGGGGAGTGTGTCTACGTACCCTCGTAGACCGGGAGCGGAAGCGTCAAGTGACGCGGTTGATGTAGTCGAACTTCTTCGCGATCCAACCGATCAAGCACCGAACGTACGGTACCTCAGCGTTCAGCACACGTTCAGCTTGATGACGTCCCACGAGCTCTTGATCCAGTTGAGCTTCACGGGAGAGTTTCGCCAGCACGACGGCGTGGTGACAGATAAGATGTATCTACCGGCGCAGGGCTTCGCCTAAGCAGTGCAACGGTATGACCGAGGTGTGTTTCTGTGGAGAGGGGCACCGCACACGGCTAAAACAATTCAACTTGTGTGTCCTAGGGTGCCCCCCTGCCCCCGTATATAAAGGAGCAAGGGAGAGGCCGGCCCTAGAGGGGACGCGCCAAGTGTGGGGAGTCCTACTAGGACTCCCAAGTCCTAGTAGGATTCCCCTTTCCTTTCCGGAGTAGGAGAGAAGGAAAGAGGTGGAGAGGGAGAAGGAAAAGGGGGCTGCACCCCTTGTCCAATTCGGACCCGAGAGGGGGCGCGCGCCTCCTTCCTTTTGGCCTTTCTCCTCTATTCCCGTATGGCCCAATAAGGCCCATATACTCCGAAAAATACCCGAATCACTCGGAACCTTTCCGATGTCCGAATATAGTCGTCCAATATATCGATCTTTACGTCTCGACCATTTAGAGACTCCTCGTCATGTCCCCGGTCTCATCCGGGACTCTGAACTCCTCCGGTACATCAAAACTCATAAACTCATAATACCGATCGTCATCAAACGTTAAGCGTGCGGACCCTACGGGTTCGACAACTATGTAGACATGACCGAGACTCATCTCCGGTCAATAACCAATAGCGGAACCTGGATGCTCATATTGGCTCCTACATATTCTACGAAGATCTTTATCGGTCAAACCGCATAACAACATACGTTGTTCCTTTTGTCATTGGTATGTTACTTGCCCGGGATTCGATTGTCGGTATCTCTATACCTAGTTCAATCTCGTTACCGGCAAGTCTCTTTTCTCGTTCCGTAATACATCATCTCGTGACTAACTCATTAGTATTTTGCTTGCAAGGCTTATTATGATGTGCATTACCGAGAGGGCCCAGAGATACCTCTCCGACACTCGGAGTGACAAATCCTAGTCTTGATCTATGCCAACACCACGAACACTTTTGGAGACACCTGTAGAGCATCTTTATGATCACCCAGTTACGTTGTGACGTTTGATAGCACACAAGGTGTTCCTACGGTATTCGGGAGTTGCATAATCTCATAGTCATAGGAACTTGTATAAGTCATGAAGAAAGCAATAGCAATAAAACTAAACGATCATAGTGCTAAGCTAACGGATGGGTCTTGTCCATCACATCATGCACCTAATGATGTGATCCCGTTGATCAAATGACAACTCATGTCTATGGTTAGGAAACATAACCATCTTTGATCAATGAGCTAGTCTAGTAGAGGCATACTAGGGACTCTGTTTTGTCTATGTATTCACACATGTACTAAGTTTCCGGTTAATACAATTCTAGCATGAATAATAAACATTTATCATGATATAAGGAAATATAAATAACAACTTTATTATTGCCTCTAGGGCATATTTCCTTCACTATGGACCCGAAGGTCTGTGGTAAACTACTAACAACTCATGGTGATGCGATGATGATGATGATGTAGAAGCACTCTGTGGTAGATCCCCCCTCCGGCGGAGCTCCGGAACAGGCCCCAAGATGGATCTCAGGGGAACAGAAGGTTACGGCGGTGGAACTCGGGTTTTTTCTCCTCTTATGATGGTTTCGGGGTACATAGGTATATATAGGAGGAAGGAGGACACCGGGGGCCAAACTTGGGGCCCACGAGGCAGCGGGGCGCGCCCTATAGGGGGGGCGCGCCCCCCACCCTCATGGGCGCCACGTATGACCTACTTCGTGGTTCTCAAGTCTCCCAAGCGTGATTTTCTCCAAAAATATCTCTCCCGAAGGTTTCATTCCGTTTGGACTCTGTTTGATAATCCTTTTCTGTAAAACCCTGAAACTGGCAAAAAACAGCAATCTGTACTGGGCCTTTGGGTTAGAAAGTTAGTCCCAAAAATAATATTAAAGTGTATGACAAAGCCCATTAAACATCCAAAACATCATAAATAATAGCATGGAACCATTAAAAATTATAGATACGTTGGAGACGTATTAGTGATATGCTCCAAAAACCCTCAACCACTTTCTCACATCCACATATGTCCCAAACCAAAAGTCAAACTCGGCCCCTCCGAAAATATCTACCCGGCGCCACCGAGGTGATATGGCATAGCCACTGCCAGAAAACCTAATCATTTCGGTCTCACCGAATGGGATCTCGGTCTCACCGAGATGGGATTGCAAACTCTCTGTTGCCTGTTGCTATATTTTCGGTCTAACCGATATGTGCAATCGGTCCCACCGAGTCTGTAATGCAAACTCTCTATTGCCTCTTCGTAACATTTCGGTCTCACCGAAATGAGCGAATCGGTCCCACCGAGTTTGCCTGACCAACTCTCTGTGTGCTTATTAACAAAATCAGTTTCACCGAGTTTGTGTAATTGGTCCCACCGAGATTACGTTATGCCCTAACCCTAATGAAATTGGTCCCACCGAGTTGATCATATCGGTCCGACCGAAATACCTAACAGTCACATTATGAACTAAATCGGTCTGACCGAGTTCTTTGAATCAGTCCCACCGATTTTGGTAAATTGTGTGTAACGGTTAGATTTTGTGTGGAGGCTATATATACCCCCCACCCACTCTTCATTCGTGGAGAGAGACATCAGAACATACCTACACTTACATCATTCATGTTCTGAGAAAGAACCACCTACTCAAGTGTTGTGATCAAGATATTCCATTCCTACCATATGAATCTTGTTCTCTAGCCTTTCCCAAGTTGCTTTCCACTCAAATCCTTTTTCCACCATATCCAAATCTGTGAGGAGCTGTTTGAGTGTTGGGGAGACTATCACTTGAAGCATTTGAGCAAGGAGTTCATCATCAACACACCGTTTATTACCTTTTGGAGAGTGGTGTCTCCTAGATTGGTTAGGTGTCACTTGGGAGCCTCCGAAAAGATTGTGGAGTTGAACCAAGAAGTTTGTAAGGGCAAGAAGATCGCCTACTTCGTGAAGATCTACCGTTAGTGAGGCAAGTCCTTCGTGGGCGATGGCCATGGCGGGATAGACAAGGTTGCTTCTTCATGGACCCTTCGTGGGTGGAGCCCTCCGTGGACTCGCGCAGCTGTTACCCTTCGTGGGTTGAAGTCTCCATCAACTTGGATGTACGATAGCACCGACTATCGGAACCAAGACAAAAAAACATCGTTGTCTTCACTTGCGTTTGCTCCTTCCAAACTCCTCCCTTTACCTTCGTATGCAATTGTTTACTTTCCGTTGCGATACTCTTAGAATTGCATGTGTAGGTTGATTACTTGACTTGTGCTTACTTGCTAAAATCTACTAAGAATTAAAATTGGGAAAAGGATAGATTTTTGCTTTAGTCAAGTGGTCAAATTTACATGCTTTACTTCACAATACCTATATTCTCTTGTCATATATGCTTGTTGTGTATTGTGAAAGTTAAACATGTGCTAAAACTCCACTCCAACATCAAGTATGTTAAAAGCTGCCACTTTTCTTGCTAGAGTCTATTCACCCCCCCCCCCCTAGACACATTCTCTTCTCGATCCTTTCAATTCGTATCAGAGCATTGGTCTCCATTCCTTTGGTTTAATCACCATTGGTGGAAGATGGATGAGTCTACATTGGGGAGTATTAGACGTAGAGTACATATGCTTGATGGAGAGTACTTTCAGGAATGGAAAAATGAGATGCTTGAGATTTTGAATGAATATCATTTGAACAAGTCCATTGATAATCCTTGCATGCCCCCCATTGATGCTTCGAATCCTACTCTCAATGAGAAACTTTATATGATTCGCAATCTTAGAACTATCAATCTTATTATTAGAGGATTGCCCAAAAACATGATTGCTAGCTTACCTGCTCAAGATTGTGCTTACACTATATGGAGATTTTTAGAGGAACGGTTTCCAAATTATTCCTTGAAAAATCTTGATGAGATTCTCCATAAGTCTATTGCCTTAAATAAGATGAGTACTAGTGATCCTAAGTTTGGTGATTGTCTGTTTGAGCTTCGTGAACTCATGCTTGCCAAAGGAGACGTTGGAATAATTAGCAATATCATTTCTGAAGTCATTAGAATTCATAAAGATGAGCATTGTTATGATCATACTTCTAATGAATCACTCTCTCTAGGTGTTTGATGCGGAGCATCCTATGGACATCACCATGGCAAGAGTCCGTTCGGCAAGTGACACGTGCGACCTCTACTTCTTATACATAAAGGTGAATCTTCTCCTTTACACGTGTCACTTGACCCCTTCGAGGATGGTATACTACCTGACACTCCACTCGTGTGCATGCATAGGTATTGTCGGAGCTTCACGAATGTCAAGGAGGAGTGCAAGCGCCAAGGAACGACTACACCATCCGTGAGGGAAGCGTGGAAGAGAAGACGGAAGAAAGGAGAAGAAGAAGACGGAGCGGCTGCTGGAGCCAGGCCGGACGTCCGGACCGCAGTCCGAATCATCCGGGCCCAGCCGGATCATCCGGGCCATCCCCCGGATCATCCGGGTAACTGTGCCGAAGACACCCAAAGCTTCACCGTGAAGCCAAATCATCCAGACTTGTTCCAGGATCATCCGGGCTGCCATCGCCCGAATCATCCGGACCCCCACCCGGATCATCCGGCCCTGCCTGCGTGCAACGTATCGGGCCGAGGCCCATGTACCTGTTTCGCCCCTCACATACCCCTTCGTGGCCCTAGACTATATATACTCCTCCACCTCCACCATTTCTAGGGTTAGCAAATGTGATAGCTCATTTTAGACTCAAGCTTTGCTCATCTTAGTGGTTCTACTCCTAGGAGAGACTGCGGCCCCTCTACGGAGAAGATCCACCTTGGATTCAAGACCCCTCACGGGAAGATCCTTCGCGAATTCAAGACCTCCTCTTGGAGATGAGCTATATCTTGTATCTTTCCCTTTGTTGTTCATGTACCTTGTGATCTTGTGTGTTTGATTGTTTAGTGGATGTGTGATTGGACTTGTTCTTGAGTGTTTTCCCTCGTGATTCCCCTTTGTGTTCTTCGTGTTCTTCGTGGGATCCTCTCCATTTCGTGAAAGATCGGCCTAGAACGGGTTGACCCCGCATCATATGGTATCAAGAGCCATGGTTTCTCACGAAATTGGAGCCCCCCACCTAGTTTAGTGATCAATATGGTATCATGAGCCTCGGTTTCTCACGAATTTGGAGCCTCCCCACCGTTTTCTAGCCTTGTTTTGTTGTGTTCTTCTCCAAATTCAAAAATTCTCACAAAAAATAGCCTCAATTTTTTTTTGTGATCTATTGGTTTGATGAGATTTTGTTGATTTTGATCCATGAATTCGCTTGGTTTCAAATGGATCTAGCATCTCCACAAGTTTCCCCAATTTCCATCCACGAAATCCTCTCAATTTTTAGCCCAAAATCGTCCATTTCCGCCCCCAAATTCGTCCCCGAGAGAAAATCCCAAGCGGAGTTGACCCGCCCGGATCATCTGGACGAAGTCCCGGATCATCTGGACACCTCCCGGATGAGCTAGACATTCTCCCGGACGTCCGCGTAATCCGCGCACCCGAAAAACAGAACCGGAGCTGACAAATCCGGATCATCCGGACAAAGCCCGGATGAGCTGGACTTTCTCCCGGATGTCCGGGTAACCCTGAAACTGACGCGGGTGAAATTTTGTTTTGGCCATAACTAATTCATCCGGAGTCCGTTTTTGACGTTCTTTAGCTCGTTTTGAAGCTCTTGACATACCACATAGCACAAAAATACTACCATCATCATTTGACTCCATAAAAATTTGTCAAATTTGGCAAGTTTGCCTAGGCCTTCCACCATATCATCTGCACAGCCACCATAGCCTTCCGCAACCTAACCCATTTTGTCCACCATAGCATTTGTGGTTGCTTGATTAGTGATTTGAGTCTCCTAAGGTGTTTAGGCTACTTAGGGATGATTGCTTCTTCATCAACCACCACCACAACTTTCGCATACACATTGCCCATTATATATTTCCGCCACCCAAACCTAACCCAATTTTGTTTGAGCTTGTTTGAGTTGTGGCTTGTGTCTCCTAAGGTGTTTCAGCTACTTAGAGACGATCACGATAACTCCGACACGCATAACCCATCATCCCACTTCCGCCTTGCCGAGTGCAAAACCACCACCGCTTTACCACTACCACCATTTGACATTTGTCCTTGAGATTTTGAGTTGTGGATTTTCCGTTTCCTAAGGTGTTTCGGCTAATTAGGAATGGGTCTACATCAAGAACATCGCCTCTCATCATCGACTCGGACGGTAACCTCGACGACATCATTGTATATTCCCCTTGCAATTGCGTTGTTAACCCCTAGCCCATTTTACGTCACTTGCCTATCGAGACTAGCCATTTGAGTATTGCCGACAACGTTACTTGTGCACATTAGTGATCATCGATCCGCCCATCTATTGCCTACATACCATATCATATTGGTATCATCATATCATCTCTTGTGTCACAAGATTGTTCCCGCATATACACAATTGCTATCTTGGTTTGTGCATCGTGGCCATATACAAAAAAAAATCTTTTAAGCAAAAAGAGAAAAGCAAAGAAGCTTGTAAGCAAGAGCCATAGCATCGCATCATATGATATCATATCCGATCATCTTGGATCAACAACGGGAACCATACATACATAGCATACTTGGGATAGAAAGTTGATACATTTTGCATACAATAGGTTGTGCACAAGTGTCGTATCCGCCTATAGAGAAATCGTGCTAGCGTCTCTCTTGAGTTGTGCAACACGAGCGTTTTCCGTGGATTCCACATTTTGTGCTCATTCCTTGATTGCACGACCCCATTTATCTATCCGTGTGTGTGTTTCCGTGTGCCACATATTGCTATTGGTCTACTTGTTACATTTGCGAATTTGTGAATCTCTTTCAACATTATTGACTCTTGCTAACTTTTTGCATCAATTTTTTGTGCCACTTATCCTCACCGAGCCACTCGATAAGCTTTACTTGATAGGTGTGAGTGAACAAGTCCGGTACCAATTCCACTATTCTTTGATTTCACATTGAGTGAAACGGGATACATCCTCAACATTCGGAAAAGGTAACTTGGTATTGTTTATCTCATTTCCTACTCACCTTTGCTCGAGTCTTGTGATGGATAGGCAAAGCATTTCATCTCCGGTCTACCAACAATGACAAGTTCGATGCCATGACGAACAACTTGTGTGCCAACATGGATGCTCAAATGAAGGAGCTCAAAGCCCTCCTAAAAAACCGCAAGAGGTCTCCCTCATCTTAGAGAAGACGCTCTAGTGCACATCCTTCCGAGTTACCATCTTCGGCGAAATCACATCGGCATCGACAACATCAACGACAAGAACGTGAAGGTCATGAGCTCAACACCAACAACCGCTCAACGACTTCACCATATACCTTGGCATCTTCGCCAAGCGACTTAAAGGCATCTTCGCCTTTGGACATACGGCATCTTCGCCAACAAGCACCCCAAGCTTATGCTCAAGAGAAGCTACCCAAGCTCAAGTCCGCGACTACCATGAGCTACTACGACCTCGACAACGACCACGAGATTCCATTCTATGGGACTCAAGACCCCGCGCAGTTTCTCGGGTGGGAGCGCAAGATTGACGACTACCTCAAGCTACATCAAGTTCCCTACGAAGATCAAGTGAAGTGCGCGACAAGAAACTTCCACGACAATGCGTCAACATGGTGGCTTCACACACCTTTGACGAGCTTCAACGTGAATTGTCCCAAGATGAAGAAAGCTTTGCGGTGAGAGTTCGTGCCTCCCACCAACACGGAACAACTTCTGCGCCAATTGGAGAACACCACACAAGGATCCAAGTCCATCGACAAGTACTTCAAGGAGATGAAGAATGTCTTGCGACGAGCCGGCATGGACGACCCCATTTCGATGAAGCTCCACTTTATGATGGGATTGCACAACGACATCTACAAGACTATCTTCCTCGAGAACTACAAGTCCGTTGACGACAACTACATTGGTGCTCTCAAGGTGGAACAAGACCTCATGAAGGCCAAGGCTTCTCCACCGCAAGCACGCTTCTCGAAGACCAAGCTCCAAGACGGCGAGCATGAGGCTAGTACCACCATGATGTCCAAGCCCAACGAGCTCCAAGATGACGCTCCCACGTTCGACTTCACTGCCATCCCTCTTTGTGGCATTGATGATGCCAAGTCTACTTCGACTCTTTTTCAAGACGGTGCGACGACGACTACGACTACGGAGCCATTCGGGGACCAAGCTTTGAAGGCGACCGACATGGTGATGATCAAGGATGATGCTGCCATCTTTGGAGGCAAGAATGATGATGTGCCATCTTCGGCCTTCATCCATGGAAACGATTACGAGATGGTTAAGCATGGGATTTTCCCTTCGACCACGGTGACGTATGATGACTTGAGTGGCTTGTGCCACCATATTGAGAGCGAGAGCGAGTTCACCACTAGCCCCATATATGATGAGTTGCGCCAATTCCCATGTGAGGAGAGCCACAACCCCCACCATTTGAGTGAGATGAGTGACTCCACCATATGCGACATTGAGTGCACCTATTTTGAGGTAGTGAGTGAGCCACCACATAGAGAGAGTGAGATAGTTGATAGGTCATGTGAGGCCACTTTCAACACTAACGACTTGACCTCTACCTCTATTGTGTCTTCTCATTTGGTGCTAGGTCCCATATATGATGACGCGCCGATCCTCGACGACTTCGTCCTTCCTATGGACAAGACGATGGCCATGGTGGAATATGATGCACCCCCACATGGTTCCATCAAGATGAAGATGATGACCACCATTTGGTCTTTCCCACCTCACCTACACCACATGAGTGGATTGAGAAAGGTAATAAAGGTGAAGGTGATGCTCTCGTCCCACTAGTGGACTATGTTGACATTGCTTGCTTGCATGATGTTGATCCACCTATTGACATGCTTCATTCTAGTATGATTTCCCCATGCGATGATTTACCCATTTATGATGAGTTTGATGATTGCCATGTGGAGTCTATTAGTTGTGATGCCATGTTGCGTAGGATTTCTTGTGATAATTCTCTCGGTCACATCATGTTTGACATCTCGCTTGACTCGAATGCTATGCATGAGATCAACAATATGTCACATTTGCAATCTCATCGTAGTAACTATGCATATGCCATTAAGATAAATCCAATTTGCACTTATGGCATAGATGACAAGCCCATGGTTATTGGCATTTGTTTTTCTTGTGATGATATTGACATGCTTCATTTGCATCATATCCATCATATGCCATGCCATGATTACCTGGCTTCAGACATGCTTTGTTTTGGATGTTGTTCCACTTCTCCACATTATGCTTCTGATATTGCTCATGAGGAGACCCCCATAGTTTCCTCATACATTTTAGGAGATTTTGATACATCCCATCCATTGCATGATCCCCATACTTGTGTGCACAATATGCTCCCCATGAATGCAAATGCTATTGTTGTGCCACATATTTGCTCTAATTTGTGTCCCCATCATGCTAGACACAATAACTATTCATTCATGATGGATGACATGTTCTTATACCATGCATCAAATTTCTTTGAGCGATGCTTATCTTGTGCTAATTCACATGCGCACATACACATCATGATGGATGATGTCTACATTTACCACGCACACACTTTCTTTGGCTTGTGTCTCTTTTGTGTAGGTACCCATGCATACTCGTCAACTTCACGAACGCACGAGTTGACGAAAAGAGCTCTAGAGAGCAACGATGACTTGGGATATCGCGGATTGTCTTTCCCACCACTCATTTTGCACAAACACTTCGCGCATTCCTTCTACATGGCACTCACATGGTTATGGGTTATTGTCCATTATATCTCTTATGCCCACCTTGCCATGTTCACTTTGCATGATATGATCATTCCTATGCCTTTAACATGTATTTGTGACCCATGCTTTGCAATTCACATGATCCATGATTTGACTACTTGTATGTGTATTTGCAAGATTGGTGGAGATTTCTCTTGTTATTGCCATGTTTGCTTTGTGCCAAATGCCTATGATGATACCTTGTTCATGCTATATGCTCGTGCTTGTGATATGTCGTGTGAATTGCGTATGCGTACTATTTGCTCACATGACATGATTGTTATGAACTCATCTAGTGTATTGCATCGTCGGTCCACTAGTTTGCACGACATGATTGATATGCTTGCTTATGTTGCATCACCGATGATTCATACTTGCTCCTTTCATGCGGTTGATGTCAATCATTGCCATGCTTTGCACATGATTCCCATTGCTTCTTGTCATATATCTCCATATGTTGTATCTCTCATGCTAGATTTGCCATGTATTGAGTACAACAATGATCTTAGTCTTGATAATGAGATTGCCCCCATAACATTCTCGCATATATGTGGAGATTTTGACATATTACTTGTGAAGCATGCTTGTCTTACCTCTTTGCATCATATGCCTAGTGCCATGAACATAGCCATTGTTGTATCCTATTATTCATGCACTTGTGCTTCTAATGGTTATGTGCAAGAGAAGAGAACCATCATGATGGATGATGTGTTTATCTACCATGCGCATACGTTCTTCCTTTTGTTGTGTGCATGTGTAGGATACTTGGACTTTGTGTCGACTTCCACTTCACGTGAGTTGACCATTCGAGCTCTTGAGAGTGAACAACCTTCTACCACGACAATTCTACATCGCACTTGCTTGTGCTTCAGTATTGTGAAGGACGCACAAGGACATGCTTTCAAGGTGATATCCTTCTCTTTCGAGAACCCAAAAACCATGAGCATGAATATTGTGGATCATACTACATGTGTTGCTCGCACCATGAGACTTATTTGTCATCTTGGACCCTTTGATCGCGCACATGTTAGTGATATTGCTTTCATTCATGATAGCCACATTGCCATGCCTCATGTTATATATGCCTTGTGTGTTTCATCCAATTCTTGGATTACTTATCCCTATCATATGCTTGGTTGCAACAATGTCATCTCTTCACATATGACATGTCCCATTGCTTTTCATATGATTGACTTGATTGCCTCACACATGTCGAACAATTGCTCTTTCTATTGTGTTGAGTGCCACCGTATTTTCACTACACCCTAGGCACGTTATGCTTGGATTGTCTTGCACTTGACCCATGTGTTTAGACACTTCATTTTACTTGGTGTTGTGAATGATTCTTATGCCTACCATAGACCTTTCATTGAGCGCTTTATGAATGCTTTCTATGACTTCGAGGTAGATGCTTATTATCTTGTCACACATATGTGCATCTCTACCTCACAATTACATGCTTGTTTCCATGATGACCTTGATTGTGCTCAATTGATGTGCTTGCCTGCCATGCCAAAACCCTTTGCCACACCCTATGGTATGCTTGATGACAACACTTGTTGGGTGAATCACCTCTTGAATGCTTGGTTTTGCACTATAACGCTAACCACATTTGTTTTTCCAAGTGTTTGTTTTCCTTGACCCTTTTGAAGGAATCACTAGACGGTGCGACATTGGAGAGTGCCCATGTAGAGCTTCAAGATGATGAGTACTTCGTGATCGTTCACATCTACACGACGACACCATCTCTTTCCCATGGTGATTTGGTTTTCGGTCTGAGGTCGGATCTTTTCCAAGGGGGAGGGGATGATGCGGAGCATCCTATGGACATCACCATGGCAAGAGTCCGTTCGGCAAGTGACACGTGCGACCTCTACTTCTTATACATAAAGGTGAATCTTCTCCTTTACACGTGTTCACTTGACCCCTTCGAGGATGGTATACTACTTGACACTCCACTGTGTGCATGCATAGGTATTGTCGGAGCTTCAGGAATGTCAAGGAGGAGTGCAAGCGCTAAGGAACGACTACACCATCCGCGAGGGAAGCGTGGAAGAGAAGACGGAAAAAAGGAGAAGAAGATGGACCAGCTGTTGGAGCCAGGCCGGACGTCCGGACCGCCGTCCGGATCATCCGGGCCCAGCCGGATCATCCGGCCCATCCCCCGGATCATCCGGGTAACTCCGCCGAAGACACCCGAAGCTTCACCGTGAAGCCGGATCATCCGGACTTGTTCCCGGTGTTGGAAATATGCCCTAGAGACAATAATAAAAGGATTATTATTATATTTCCTTGTTCATGATAATTGTCTGTTATTCATGCTTGAATTGTATTGTACGGAAACAGCGATACATGTGTTAATACATAGACCACAACGTGTCCCTGGTAAGCCTCTAGTTACTAGCTCGTTGATCAACAGATGGTCACGGTTTCCTGACCATGGACATTGGATGTCATTGAGAACGGGATCACATCATTAGGAGAATGATGTGATGGACAAGACCCAATCCTAAGCCTAGCACGAGATCGTATAGTTCGTAATGCTTAAGCTTTTCCAGTGTCAAGTATCTGTTCCTTAGACCATGAGGTTGTACAACTCCCGGATACCGTAGGAATACTTTGGGTGTACCAAACGTCACAACGTAACTGGGTGACTATAAAGGTACGCAACGGGTATCTCCGAAAGTGTTTGTTGAGTTGGTACGAACCGAGACTGGGATTTGTCACTCCGTATGACGGAGAGGTATCTCTGGGCCCACTCGGTAAGACATCATCATAATGAGTTCAATGTGACTAAGGAGTTAGTCACAGGATGATGGATTACGGAACGAGTAAAGAGACTTGCCATGACGAGATTGAACAAAGTATCGGGCATACCGACGATCGAATCTCGGGCAAGTACCGTACCGATAGACAAAGGGAATTACATACGGGATTAAGTGAATCCTTGACATAGTGGTTCATCCGATGAGATCATCGAGGAACACGTGGGAACCAACATGGGTATCCAGATCCCGTTGTTGGTTATTGACCGGAGAGTCGTCTCGGTCATGTATGCGTGTCTCCCGAACCCGTAGGGTCTACACACTTAAGGTTCGGTGACGCTAGGGTTGTAGAGATATATGCACACAGAAACCCGAATGTTGTTCGGAGTCCCGGATGAGATCCTGGACGTCACGAGGAGTTCCGGAATGGTCCGGAGGTAAAGAATTATATATAGGAAGTCCAGTTTCGGCCACCGGGAGCGTTCCGGGGGTCACCGGTAGTGTACCGGGACCACCGGAAGGGTCCCGGGGGTCCACTGGGTGGGGCCACCCATCTCGGAGGGCCCCGTGGGCCGTAAGGGGAGGGGGACCAGCCCCTAGTGGGCTGGCGCACTCCTCATGGGCTCCCCCCATGCGCCTAGGGTTAAACCCTAGGGGTGGGGGCGCCCCCTTTGGCTTGGGGGGGTAAGAAACCCCCCTGGCCGCCGCCCCCCTAGGAGATTGGATCTCCTAGGGCCGGCACCCCCCGTGGCCCCCTATATATAGTGGGGGGGAGAGAGGGCAGCGTACCTCAGCCCCTGGCGCCTCCCCCCCCCCCCCCCCCCCCCGTTACACCTCCTTCTCCTCCCGCAGGGTCTCGGCGAAGCCCTGCAGCTTTTCCCGTTGCATCCACCACCACGCCGTCGTGCTGCTGGATCTCCATCAACCTCTCCTCCCCCCTTGCTGGATCACGAAGGAGGAGACGTCTCTGTACCGTACGTGTGTTGAACGCGGAGGTGCCGTCCGTTCGGCGCTGGGATCATCGGTGACGAGGATCACGATGAGTACGACTCCATCATCCACGTTCCTTCGAACGCTTCCGCACGAGATCTATAAAGGGTATGTAGATACACTCCTTTATGCTCGTTGCTAGATGACTCCTTAGATTGATCTTGGTGAAAGCGTAGGAAATTTTTTGAATTCTGCTACGTTCCCCAACACTGGCATCTGAGCTAGGTCTTTGCGTAGCATCTTGCACGAGTAGAACACAAACAAGTTGTGGGCGTTGATTTTGTTCAATTCTCTTGCCGTTACTAGTGCAATCTTGATTCGGCGGCATCGTGGGATGAAGCGGCCCGGACCGACCTTACACATACGCTTACGTGAGACTGGTTCCACCGACTGACATGCACTACTTGCATAAGGTGGCTGGCGGGTGTCTGTCTCTCCCACTTTAGTCGGATCGGATTCGATGAAAAGGGTCCTTATGAAGGGTAAATAGAAATTGACATATCACGTTATGGTTTTGGCGTAGGTAAGAAATGTTCTTGCTAGAAAACCTATAGAAGCCACGTAAAAACTTGCAACAACAATTAGAGGTCGTCTAACTTGTTCTTGCAGCATGTGCTATGTGATGTGATATGGCCAAGAAGATGTGATGAATGATATATGTGATGTATGAGATTTATCATGTTCTTGTAATAGGAAATCATGACTTGCATGTCGATGAAAATTACAACCGGCAGGAGCCATAGGAGTTGTCTTATTTATTGTATGACCTGTGTGTCACTGAATAATGTCATGTAATTACTTTACTTCATTGCTAAACGTTAGCCATAGTGGTAGAAGTAATAGTTGGCGAGACGACTTCATGAAGACACGATGATGGAGATCATGGTGTCATGCCGATGACAAAGATGATCATGGTGCCCCGAAGATGGAGATCAAAGGAGCAAAAAATGATATTGGCCATATCATGTCACTTTATTTGATTGCATGTGATGTTTATCATGTTTATGCATCTTGTTTACTTAGAACGACGGTAGTAAATAAGATGATCTCTCACTAAAAAATTCAAGAATTGTGTTTCCCCTAACTGTGCACCGTTGCTAAGGATCGTTGTTCCGAAGCACCACGTGATGATCGGGTGTAATAGGCTCTAACGTTCGCATACAACGGGTGTAAGCTAGATTTACACACGCAATACACTTAGGGTTCACTTGACGAGCCTAGCATGTACAGACATGGCCTCGGAACACGGAAGACCGAAAGGTCGAACATGAGTTGTATAGGAGATACGATCAACATGAAGATGTTCATCGTTGATGACTTGTAATGCCCAGGATGGAGTTATACCTCCTACGTGTCGAGGCACGACTTAAAGGCATAAATCCATCCTAGAATGATCTCAAGTTCGGTAATCTTTGCACAACTCATGAAAAAGAGGGGATAGTAAACTGAAAATAGTTGGCTTACACTCGCCACGTCACAGAATTACAGTACAAGTCTCAAACATCATACATTAAGAACATCACAACCCTCTAAGGGCAAAAGCCAAATGTCAAAGTACCGAACTTAGATAAATAAACCACAGGCGGATCGAATCCTAGTAAGAGACTCCACTACTGATCGTCCGGGTAGCGCACGTAGTACCGACTATGCTCTTCGTCGAACTCCCAATCCAGCTCGGTGCCATCACCTGGATAGCTCACAGCTGGACCTGCATCTGGTGTGTGAAGTAACTGTGAGCCACAGAGGACTCAGCAATCCCGTCTCCGGGTAACAAGACTATCAAAGCCTTTGGGTGAGGATAAGGCTGAAGAAAAGAATAAGTCTGCAGCAGCAACTAGCATCTAGCTTACGCAAGTGAGAGCGAGAAGAGAAGGCCACGGCAAGAAGTGATCACGAAGTGATCCTAGCTACAAGCTCACAATCATAACCCCTCCGTGTTCAACTCCCGAATCCCTATTCGGAAATTGACAGTCACGGAACACACGCTGGTAGTGTATTAGAAACATTGTGTCAAGTTATCTACAACCGGAATTAACAAGCTCCCATCTGCCACATAACCGCGGGCACGGCTTTCGAAAGTTCAAACCCTGCAGGGGTGTTCCAACTTGACCCATTACAAGCCCACGATCCGCGGAGTCGCAACTCCAAAGTGGGAAGACCAGAGTATCCTCGGAATCTCGTGCTCAAGATATACCGAGCTAAGGTAAGGCTAATCCAGCAAATCCTCCCGACGTGTCGGCACCCTGATAGTAGCCGCGCGTATCTAGGTCTCAGGACACGTCCGGATGAGCGCTACGTACAGATACCGAAGACCCCAGCGAACTGGGTAGTATCCGCAAGTGACTCTGGTTTGGACCAACACTCAAGTCGAGCACTGGCCCAGGGGGTTGAATTAATTAAGCCTCGGGTTAATTACTCCCTCGGAAAGTTTTAGTTGTTTAGGCAAATAGTACCAAGGTTGGGACTTGCTGGAAAAGACTTAGCACTTAGCGGTTTATCGAGGGGGTCCCATACACCCCAACCGTGTTAGGAACGCATAATCAAGGAACATAATACCGGCTTATACGGATCCTCACGGCATGAGTGGAACAAATCACCAAGCAAAAGGCTTAGCCTTCCACCCTTGCCAATATATAGATGATTTCATTTAAAGCATTTATATAGTGTGATATAACCCAACCAAACTTCAACATGGAGCAAGCATCTTCACTTCACCTGCAACTAGCAATGCTATAAGAAGGGCTGAGCGAAGCGTACTTAGCCAAACAACGGTTTGCATAGGTAGGTTGGTTAAACATGGCAATTGGTTACAAGTAGGAGGCTGACAAGAAGATCATGGGCATCGAGGCAAAACTATAGATCGAGACTACTAGCAATAGGCAAAGATAGTAATGTTATCGGGGTTCGGTCATCTTGCTTGAAGAGAAGTCGTTCGGATCGTAAGAAGGGTCCTCGTGCTCAACCTCGTTGGAAACCTCGTGCTCAACTTCGTACCCGGTCTCAGCTTCCGGCTCTAAACAAAACAATCACACCAAGCACCAATCAACAAGATGCAATGCGCACTCGAAAAACATGAATGCATGATGGATGCACTAAAGATGCGCACGGAGCACGGAAAATATCACTCAAGCAAAACACCTCAAAACAAGATAAAAATCTAATATTATTAATCTACACGGAAAACAATCAAGTTTGATATAAGATTCGCAGAAATTGGAGTTACGGGCTAAAAGTTATGCCCGAAACAAGATTTGAGCGAAAGCTGAAAATTACAGCAACATAGCAACTTCGGAGCTCAAAATAATTAAGCTACAGCACCCAAAAAGCATGGCAAAGGACTTGAACACAAACTAGACATATAGTACAGCAACTATGTCCAAGGTGCACCCCCAACGGAGTCACGGATCAATAGCAATGATCTTGGACATATTGAACTTTACAATAAAATTCTGGCAGCAGAATTTTATTGAAACTTTAGAGCAAAAGATAAACATGCTACAGTCACTCAAATAGGCATGTGAGGACATGAATGGAAAGACAACAATATATACTACAAGGAACAATCAAAATCCACCCCAAAACTATCATGCTTTGTCCTAGAACATCACACGAACATGGCATCGGAACGTTACAGATTTCAGACTTAGTGAAAAATCACTAAGTCCTAAAACAGCAATACCATCATAGCATATAAAAGAGCATGTTTAAGTCACCTCGAAACTAAACATGGCAAAGGGTAAGCACCTCATCAAAGAACACATGAAGGTGATCCCGAAACACACAAGCATGCATCATAGAGGTGAACACAACGAAAGCAACGAGCTCAACAAGATGGCATTTCATAACAAGTGAAAACACATCGTAGCCACATGGCACTTTGCAACGATGATAACAAGGCAAATAATAAATCTACCATGCAACCTATCACAAGCAACACGTAGTTCATGGCAAGACGAACACGTGGACATGTCATTTGCATCATTTGGACAAACGGGCTAAAAGATATCACATGACAAAGGTGGCATGAAAATAACACATAACAGCAGTTTATAACATGATGCACTCTTGCAACAGCAAAACAAGTGCCTAGATGATCTCTAACATGCATGACTACAACAGAGGAAACGTAGAGCACCTCTCCACTAACGTCTGGACATATCACACGCGCAAAACGGAGCAACACAGTAAAAGTTAGGGCAGGTCAAACTTAGCATCTCAGATTAGATCTCAGGGACTTAGGAGTGGGGAAAACAACCTCAAAACAGATCTGGAGAAAGTCAACTCTGCTTCGGGCCGGATCTGAAGCTACAGTGGCGGGCGGCCCGGGCCTGGAGGGAGATGGCACGGCCCGACGGAGGAGTGGGCCGAGCGGTGGAGGCGGCGGCCTGGCGGGACGCGGTCGACCCGCGGTGGGCTTCGGCGAGGGAAGGCCCGCGGAGGAGCGGGAGGCCCAGCCGGCGGCGGCCTGGTGCCTGGCACCTGGGAGGCGAGGCGGGAGCTGGCCTGGCCGGCCTGCGGGGCTGGAGGCCCAGGCGGCGTGCGGTGCAGAGGCGATGGGCCGAGCCCAGCTGGCGGCGGATCGGTGCAGAGGCGATGGGCCCGCGCGGCGATCTGGTCCCTCGCCCCCGGTCGAAGGATCCGCGGGAGCGTTGCGAACGGGCCGGCGGACGAAGGGGATGTGGTCCCGCAGCCTGGTCTGGACGACGACGCGGTCGCGGTCGAGCGAAGAACCCGGCGCGCTCTCGCTCTGGTGCGGGGCCGAGCCCAGCTGGCTGGGGCGTCGATGTGGGGACCTGGGCCCCTGCGCCCAGGTACCGATCTGGATCGGAGGGAGCTGCGGCTGAGGAGATCGAAGAAACGGCGGCTGGCTTCGGTGGATCCAGCCAAGTGGCGGCTGGACTGGAAAAAAAAGGGAAGGGGATCTAGAGGTAGGGGAAGGAGGAGGAAAAACTAGGGGACATGCCAAAATAGACTAGGGGGGTCTATATATAGCAGTTTTTAGGGTTAGGAGGGAGTTTAGGGGCGTTAGGAGCCCTCCGATCGCGATCCGACGGATCCGATCGCGGGGATAGATTTAGAAGGGCCTAGGAGAGACAAAAGACTACAGTAGGGGTGTTTCCGGGACACGAAGTAAAGGCACTTCGGACCCACACGAACAACGGATGGGATAGTCAACGGAGTCCAAACGAGACGAGAATTGAGAGGCGGGTTGCACACAACAAAACAACAACACACACAACAACCTCGCGGCACACCGGTAACGTTAAACGCCCGAACAACAAAGTAGGCCTACGGGACGTCACGGACACGTGAGGGAGCTCCGGAACGCGAAACGGACAACGGGAAGAAACACGCGGGACCGGATGCAACCGACAACACAAATGCAATGCGATGCACATGTCTACATGATATGAATGAATGCCACACACTCACACAACAAAACGACGAAAGCCCGAAAGACAAAGAACCCGGAATGGAAATAGATGAAGCCGGAGATATATTATATACCCAAACGGGAAAGTATTACATCCGGGGCATTACAAACTCTCCTCTACTACAAAAAGATCTCGTCCCGAGATCTAGGACTGGAAAAAGGAAGGGTACTCGGAACGAAGATGATCTTCTCGTTCCCAGGTAGCTTCTCGGTCGGTGTGATGTGACCACTTGACTTTCAGAAACTTGATGGACTTGTTGCGAGTCTTGCGTTCGGTTTCTTCGAGAATTGCAACTGGATGCTCTCGGTAGGAAAGGTCTTGTTGAAGATCAATCTCCTCAAACGGAATCATGCTCTCAGGTGCCTTGAAGCATTTGCGAAGCTGAGACACATGGAAGACATCATGAACATTTGCAAAGTTGGAAGGAAGCTCGAGCTGATAGGCTAGATCGCCTCTTTTGCCAAGAATCTTGAAAGGTCCGACGTATCTAGGAGCAAGTTTTCCTTTGATACCGAATCTTTAAGTTCCTTTCATCGGAGAAACTCGGAGATAGACATGATCACCGATGTCGAAAGCCAAATCACGATGCTTTCCGTCATAGTAGCTCTTCTGACGCGACTGAGCGGCCTTGAGATTCTCACGTATGACTTTGCACATTTCTTCGGCTTCTGAGATCAAGTCATTGCCAAGGAGTTGGCGTTCGCCTGTTTCAGACCAGTTGAGAGGGGTACGGCACTTTCTGCCATAGAGAATTTCAAACGGTGCTTTGCCTGCACTTGCTTGAAAGTTGTTGTTGTAAGAGAACTCGGCGAATGGAAGGCAGTCTTCCCATTTCATGCCGAAGGAAATGACACAGGCTCTGAGCATGTCTTCTAGAATCTGATTCACGCGCTCGACTTGACCACTTGTCTGAGGGTGAAAGGCAGTGCTGAACCTGATCTTAGTGCCCATGCCGGACTGAAAGGAGTCCCAGAACCTTGATGTGAACAAGCTGCCACGGTCTGAGGATATCACTTGAGGAATGCCATGTAGGGACACAATTCTGGAAGTGTACAGCTCTGCAAGTTGAGGTGCATTGATTGATTCTTTGACTGGAAGAAAATGAGCGACTTTGGTAAGCTTGTCAATCACCACAAAGATAGCATCATTTCCTCGCTTGGATTAGGAAAACCAGTGACGAAGTCCATTTCAATGTGGTCGAACTTCCACTCGGGGATAGGAAGAGGTTGGAGAAGACCGGTGGGACGTTGATGTTCTGCTTTCACTCTTCTGCATACATCACATTCATTCACGAATTGGGCAATCTCCCTTTTCATGCGTGTCCACCAGTAAGATTGCTTGAGATCTTGATACATCTTGGAACTGCCAGGATGAATGGAAAGGAGAGAATCATGAGCTTCTTCCATTATGAGCTTCCTGAGATCACCTTTGGGAACAACGAGTCTGTCCTCGAAGAACAAGGTATCTCTCTCATCAACACGGAAGCACTTGTATTTTGGAGTGCCCTTTGCAATGCCATGTTTCACCTTCTTCACCATGGTATCACTGAGCTGGGCCTCACGGACTTGATCTTCCAAGGTAGGAGCAATTTGGAGATTTGCAAGAAAACCCTGCGGAACAACTTGGAGGTTGAGCTTCCTGAATGCTTCACAAAGCTCAGGCTGGTATGGCTTGATAAGAAGGTTGTTGCAATATGCCTTTCTGCTCAAAGCATCTGCAATCACATTCGCCTTGCCTGGAGTGTATTCGATGCTGGGGTTGTACTCTTGGATCATCTCGACCCAACGAGTCTGGCGGAGGTTCAGATGCGGCTGTGTGAAGATGTACTTCAAGCTCTTGTGATCAGTGAAGATGTCGACCTTTCTGCCCAACAACAGATGTCTCCACGTAATCAGAGCATGTACCACAGCTGCTAGCTCGAGATCATGTGTGGGATAGTTCTTCTCACTTGGCTTGAGCTGCCGAGAAGTATATGCCACAATTCTCTTATCTTGCATAAGCACACCACCAAGACCTTGAAGAGAAGCATCGCAGAATACTTCATAGGGCTTGGTTTCATCCGGAGGAGTCAGAACTGGAGCAGAGACAAGCTTCTCTTTGAGGGTTTTGAAAGCAACTTCACATTCGAGAGACCAAAAGTATTTGACATTCTTCTGAAGCAGGTTGGAAAGAGGCTTGGCAAACTTGGAGAAGTTTTCAACAAACCTTCTGCAATAGCTGGCAAGACCCAGAAAACTGCGGAGCTGCTTGACGTTCTGAGGAGCTTCCCAGTTGACAATTGCTTCAACTTTCTCGGGATTAATCGCAATACCGTCAGCTGAGATGATGTGGCCCAGGTACAAAACCTTATCGAGCCAAAACTCGCACTTGGAGAACTTGGCATAGAATTTATGCTCTCGGAGTCGATCAAGAACCAGACGCAAGTGCTTTTCGTGATCTTCTTCATTCTTGGAAAACACCAGAATATCATCCAGATACACAAGCACAAACTCGCCAGTATAGGGGTTGAAGATGTAATGCATCATCCTTGAAAAGGTAGGAGGAGCATTGGCGAGACCGAAGGACATGACGGTATACTCGTATGAACCGTAGCTCGTTCTGAAGGCCGTCTTGGGAATGTCTTCCTCGCGAATGCGAATTTGATGGTAGCCCATTCGGAGGTCAAGCTTAGAGAACACTTTAGCTCCTTTGAGCTGCTCAAAGAGTTCGTTGATGTTGGGGAGCGGATACTTGTTCTTAATCATCTTCTTGTTCAATGGCCGGTAGTCAACACAGAGACGCTCCGTGCCATCTTTCTTCTTGACAAATAAGACACCACAGCCCCACGGAGATGTACTCGGTCTGATGAGACCCATACTCTCCTGCTTATCAAGCTGCTTCTTCAATTCCTTCAATTCATCCGGAGAGAGCTTGTATGGACGCCGGCATGCAGGCTCAGTGCCCGGCTCGAGTTCAATGACAAACTCCACCTGACGGTGTGGAGGCATGCCTGGAAGTTCTTCTGGAAAGACGTCTTGATATTCGTTCACCACTGGAATTTGCTCTATGGCATCAGGAATGTCTTGCTTTGCATAGCGAGCGAGGTTTTGGAACTTGACATTATACTGATAGACTGTCATGGAGCCCTGCTTGAGGTTGCGGAATTGCTCACGCATACCCTCGATTACACTTGTAGGAATGTGGTGCGAGCAGAAATCCTTGCAGAAATTCTCCCAAGAGATCACTTGACCCGGCCTGGAGTCTTTGTACTGCTGCCACCAGTCCGCTGCTTGATCTTTCAGTTGGAGGGCTGCAAACTTCACATAGTCATCTTCTTTCACGTTACTGCACTCAAAATGCTTCTTTATGTCGGTCAACCAATCCTCAGCATCAAGAGGGTCGACACAGTAACTGAAAGCTTTAGGATTGTTAGCCAAGAACTGGTTGAGAGTAGCATGGTGCTGCTGGAAGAAGTTGCCTTGATTCCCTGGAACACCCTGATTAGCTTGATTAGCTTGATTAGCTTGCATCAGCTGCATCATCTGCATCATCAACTGAGTGTTCTGGGCAGTAGTCTGCATAATTGCTCTCCAAGCCTCAGGCGGAGGAGGAGGAGAAGGAGGACGTTCTGGAACCTCTTCACCCTCTGGGTTAGCGTTGGGAACCCTTTTCGGAGCCATCCTGTAAGAGATGACCACGAATCAGCAATTGATTGACAAAAGGAATAAGCTGAATCAATGGAATGAAGTGCAACAAGTCTTCACAATAATCATTCGAACAATAAGAACGAATGAAATCATCCGAACAAGAGGAACGAATGAATTTCTCAGTTAATTGATAACATCAGTCTTCACGAGAAGCCACATAGGGAACAAAAGGATAAATAAGAAAAACAACAAGGTACAGACGGGAACAAACACAAGAGAGGAGTTTCGTTCTGACATCTTTGTGCTGAAAGCATATGAACGCGTTACGAAAAGGTTTTGCAATCCCCGGATCAGCATAGCCAAGGACCCTTTAAGATGCAACTCCTGATAGTAACATCGGTCATATAACCCCTTCACTCAATGTCGAACCCCGAACTCACTAACCTGCATTCGTTGGAAGAATGCCTACGATCTACTGGATAAAACCCACCTATAGATTTCCGAAAGATTCCAGTTATGCAATCAGGTGTTGGGGATACACGGGAAGCACCGCGCAATCAACTCTAAACCTACATCCAGTTGTATCCATCCTTCAACACATAACCAGTCTTTCTCGGAAACTGTGTACCTCGGACCTTCGAAAAGCATCCACTATAACAAGCTATGGCAATACTCCCGAACTACCTCCCCAGTAATGGGTGATGTCGGGGTTATCTTGCCACTGGCCGTATAGGAGAGATTTTCGATGTCGGCCGTCTTAAGTATTTAGTACTGTCGCGATATGCTTGTTACAATGATACCCCGAAGCTCAACTCCTCGGTAACAGGAGGCATCGAGAACAATATCCTTGTCACAAGAACATCGAAACAATCCCAGAATACTCGCGGGATTCCTAAAAAAAAATTTGTGCAAATTTTGAAGATAGGAGAGACAAGAGTAGACGTCAGGAGTCCTCACCAGAGAGAAAGGGGATGAGAAGCAAAGAAATCCTACTCTCCGATATAATATAGGACTCAAAAAGTTTTCAGTGTGTGCCTAGACTCGACCGTCAACGATTCGATCAAACAGTGGGGGCTCCTAGGTCGGAGAAGGCTCTGAATACCAACTTGTAATGCCCAGGATGGAGTTATACCTCCTACGTGTCGAGGCACGACTTAAAGGCATAAATCCATCCTAGAATGATCTCAAGTTCGGTAATCTTTGCACAACTCATGTAAAAGAGGGGATAGTAAACTGAAAATAGTTGGCTTACACTCGCCACGTCACAGAATTACAGTACAAGTCTCAAACATCATACATTAAGAACATCACAACCCTCTAAGGGCAAAAGCCAAATGTCAAAGTACCGAACTTAGATAAATAAACCACAGGCGGATCGAATCCTAGTAAGAGACTCCACTACTGATCGTCCGGGTAGCGCACGTAGTACCGACTACGCTCTTCGTCGAACTCCCAATCCAGCTCGGTGCCATCACCTGGATAGCTCACAGCTGGACCTGCATCTGGTGTGTGAAGTAACTGTGAGCCACAGAGGACTCAGCAATCCCGTCTCCGGGTAACAAGACTATCAAAGCCTTTGGGTGAGGATAAGGCTGAAGAAAAGAATAAGTCTGCAGCAGCAACTAGCATCTAGCTTACGCAAGTGAGAGCGAGAAGAGAAGGCCTCGGCGAGAAGTGATCACGAAGTGATCCTAGCTACAAGCTCACAATCATAACCCCTCCGTGTTCAACTCCCGAATCCCTATTCGGAAATTGACAGTCACGGAACACACGCTGGTAGTGTATTAGAAACATTGTGTCAAGTTATCTACAATCGGAATTAACAAGCTCCCATCTGCCACATAACCGCGGGCACGGCTTTCGAAAGTTCAAACCCTGCAGGGGTGTTCCAACTTGACCCATTACAAGCCCACGATCCGCGGAGTCGCAACTCCAAAGTGGGAAGACCCGAGTATCCTCGGAATCCCGTGCTCAAGATATACCGAGCTAAGGTAAGGCTAATCCAGCAAATCCTCCCGGCGTGTCGACACCCTGATAGTAGCCGCGCGTATCTAGGTCTCAGGACACGTCCGGATGAGCACTACGTACAGATACCGAAGACCCCAGCGAACTGGGTAGTATCCGCAAGTAACTCTGGTTTGGACCAACACTCAAGTCGAGTACTGGCCCAGGGGGTTGAATTAATTAAGCCTCAGGTTAATTACTCCCTCGGAAAGTTTTAGTTGTTTAGGCAAATAGTACCAAGGTTGGGACTTGCTGGAAAAGACTTAGCACTTAGCGGTTTATCGAGGGGGTCCCATACACCCCAACCGTGTTAGGAACGCATAATCAAGGAACATAATACCGGCTTATACGGATCCTAACGGCATGAGTGGAACAAATCACCAAGCAAAAGGCTTAGCCTTCCACCCTTGCCAATATATAGATGATTTCATTTAAAGCATTTATATAGTGTGATATAACCCAACCAAACTTCAACATGGAGCAAGCATCTTCACTTCACCTGCAACTAGCAACGCTATAAGAAGGGCTGAGCGAAGCGTACTTAGCCAAACAACGGTTTGCATAGGTAGGTTGGTTAAACATGGCAATTGGTTACAAGTAGGAGGCTGACAAGAAGATCATGGGCATCGAGGCAAAACTATAGATCGAGACTACTAGCAATAGGCAAAGATAGTAATGTTATCGGGGTTCGGTCATCTTGCCTGAAGAGAAGTCGTTCTGATCGTAAGAAGGGTCCTCGTGCTCAACCTCGTTGGAAACCTCGTGCTCAACTTCGTACCCGGTCTCAGCTTCCGGCTCTAAACAAAACAATCACACCAAGCACCAATCAACAAGATGCAATGCGCACTCGAAAAACATGAATGCATGATGGATGCACTAAAGATGCGCACGGAGCACGGAAAATATCACTCAAGCAAAACACCTCAAAACAAGATAACAATCTAATATTATTAATCTACACGGAAAAACAATCAAGTTTGATATAAGATTCGCTGAAATCGGAGTTACGGGCTAAAAGTTATGCCGAAACAAGATTTGAGCGAAAGCTGAAAATTACAGCAACATAGCAACTTCGGAGCTCAAAATAATTAAGCTACAGCACCCAAAAAGCATGGCAAAGGACTTGAACACAAACTAGACATATAGTACAGCAACTATGTCCAAGGTGCACCCCCAACGGAGTCACGGATCAATAGCAATGATCTTGGACATATTGAACTTTACAATAAAATTCTGGCAGCAGAATTTTGTTGAAACTTTAGAGCAAAAGATAAACATGCTACAGTCACTCAAATAGGCATGTGAGGACTTGAATGGAAAGACAACAATATATACTACAAGGAACAATCAAAATCCACCCCAAAACTATCATGCTTTGTCCTAGAACATCACACGAACATGGCATCGGAACGTTACAGATTTCAGACTTAGTGAAAAATCACTAAGTCCTAAAACAGCAATATCATCATAGCATATAAAAGAGCATGTTTAAGTCACCTCGAAACTAAACATGGCAAAGGGTAAGCACCTCATCAAAGAACACATGAAGGTGATCCCGAAACACACAAGCATGCATCATAGAGGTGAACACAACGAAAGCAACGAGCTCAACAAGATGGCATTTCATAACAAGTGAAAACACATCGTAGCAACATGGCACTTTGCAACGATGATAACAAGGCAAATAATAAATCTACCATGCAACCTATCACAAGCAACACGTAGTTCGTGGCAAGACGAACACGTGGACATGTCATTTGCATCATTTGGACAAACGGGCTAAAAGATATCACATGACAAAGGTGGCATGAAAATAACACATAACAGCAGTTTATAACATGATGCACTCTTGCAACAGCAAAACAAGTGCCTAGATGATCTCTAACATGCATGACTACAATAGAGGAAACGTAGAGCACCTCTCCACGAACGTCTGAACATATCACACGCGCAAAACGGAGCAACACGGTAAAAGTTAGGGCAGGTCAAACTTAGCATCTCAGATTAGATCTCAGGGACTTAGGAGTGGGGAAAACAACCTCAAAACAGATCTGGAGAAAGTCAACTCTGCTTCGGGCCGGATCTGAAGCTACAGTGGCGGGCGGCCCGGGCCTGGAGGGAGATGGCACGGCCCGACGGAGGAGTGGGCCGAGCGGTGGAGGCGGCGGCCTGGTGGGACGCGGTCGACCCGCGGTGGGCCTCGGCGAGGGAAGGCCCGCGGAGGAGCGGGAGGCCCAGCCGGCGGCGGCCTGGCGCCTGGCACCTGGGAGGCGAGGCGGGAGCTGGCCTGGCCGGCCTGCGGGGCTGGAGGCCCAGGCGGCGTGCGGTGCAGAGGCGATGGGCCGAGCCCAGCTGGCGGCGGATCGGTGCAGAGGCGATGGGCCCGCGCGGCGATCTGGTCCCCCGCCCCCGGTCGAAGGATCCGCGGGAGCGTTGCGAACGGGCCGGCGGACGAAGGGGATGTGGTCCCGCAGCCCGGTCTGGACGACGACGCGGTCGCGGTCGAGCGAAGAACCCGGCGCGCTCTCGCTCTGGTGCGGGGCCGAGCCCAGCTGGCTGGGGCGTCGATGTGGGGACCTGGGCCCCTGCGCCCAGGTACCGATCTGGATCGGAGGGAGCTGCGGCTGAGGAGATCGAAGAAACGGCGGCTGGCTTCGGTGGATCCAGCCAAGTGGCGGCTGGACTGGAAAAAAAAGGGAAGGGGATCTAGAGGTAGGGGAAGGAGGAGGAAAAACTAGGGGACATGCCAAAATAGACTAGGGGGGGTCTATATATAGCTGTTTTTAGGGTTAAGAGGGAGTTTAGGGGCGTTAGGAGCCCTCCGATCGCGATCCGACGGATCCGATCGCGGGGATAGATTTAGAAGGGCCTAGGAGAGACAAAAGACTGCAGTAGGGGTGTTTCCGGGACACGAAGTAAAGGCACTTCGGACCTACACGAACAACGGATGGGATAGTCAACGGAGTCCAAACGAGACGAGAATTGAGAGGCGGGTTGCACACAACAAAACAACAACACACACAACAACCTCGCGGCACACCGGTAACGTTAAATGCCCGAACAACAAAGTAGGCCTACGGGACGTCACGGACACGTGAGGGAGCTCCGGAACGCGAAACGGACAACGGGAAGAAACACGCGGGACCGGATGCAACCGACAACACAAATGCAATGCGATGCACATGTCTACATGATATGAATGAATGCCACACACTCACACAACAAAACGACGAAAGCCCGAAAGACAAAGAACCCGGAATGGAAATAGATGAAGCCGGAGATATATTATATACCCAAACGGGAAAGTATTACATCCGGGGCATTACATGACTAGTCCGTCTCACGTGATGATCGGACACGGGCTAGTCGATTCGGATCATGTATCACTTAGATGACTAGAGAGATGTCAATCTGAGTGGGAGTTCATTAAATTTGATTAGATGAACTTAATTATCATGAACTTAGTCTAAATTCTTTACAATATGTCTTGTAGATCAAATGGCCCACACCCTCAACTTCAACGCGTTCCTAGAGAAATCCAAGCTGAAAGACGATGGTAGCAACTATACGGACTGGGTCCGTAACCTGAGGATCATCCTCATAGCTGCCAAGAAAACTTATGTCTTAGAAGCACCGCTAGGTGACGCTCTCGCCCTGGCAAACCAAGATGTTATGAACGCTTGGCGGTCGCGTTGTGATGATTACTCCCTGGTTCAGTGCGGCATGCTCTACAGCTTAGAATCGGGGCTCCAAAAGCGTTTCGAGCACCATGGAGCATATGAGATGTTCCAATAGCTGAAAATGGTTTTCCAGGCTCATGCCCGAGTTGAGAGATATGATGTCTCCAACGCATTCTACAGCTGTAAGATGGAGGAAAACAGTTATGTCAGCGAGCACATACTCAAGTTGTCTGGGTTGCACAATCGCTTGTCTTAGTTGGGAATGAATCTCCCCGACGAAGCGGTCGTTGACAGAATCCTTCAGTCGCTCCCACCTAGCTACAAGAGCTTCGTGTTGAACTTCAATATGCAAGGGATGGAGAAGTCCATTCCCGAGGTGTATTCAATGCTCAGCGGAGGTGGAGATCAAGAAAGAGTATCAAGTGTTGATGGTGAATAAAACCACTAAGTTCAAAAAGGGCAAGGGTAAGAAGAACTTCAAGAAGGACGGCAAAGGAGTTGCTGTGCCTGGTAAACCAGTTGCCGGGAAGAAGCCAAAGAATGGACCCAAGCCTGAGACTGAGTGCTTTTATTGCAAGGGAACAGGTCACTGGAAGCGGAACTGCCCCAAATACTTAGCAGACAAGAAGGCCGGCAACGTCAAAGGTATATGTGATATACATGTTATTGATGTGTACCTTACCAGCTCTCGTAGTAGCTCTTGGGTATTTGATACCTGTGCAGTTGCTCACATTTGTAACTCAAAGCAGGAGCTGCGGAATAAGCGGAGACTGACGAAGGACGAGGTGACTATGCGCGTCGGGAATGGTTCCAAGGTTGATGTGATCGCCGTCGGCATGCTACCTCTACATCTACCCTCAGGATTAGTTTTAAACCTTAATAATTGTTATTTAGTACCAGCTTTGAGCATGAACATTGTATCTGGATCTCGTTTGATGCGAGATGGCTACTCATTTAAATCCGAGAATAATGGTTGTTCTATTTATTTGAGAGATATGTTTTATGGTCATGCCCCGCTGGTCAATGGTTTATTTTTGATGAATCTCGAACGTGATGATACACATATTCATAGTGTGAATACCAAAAGATGTAAAGTTGACAATGATAGTCCCACATACTTGTGGCATTGCCGCCTTGGTCATATTGGTGTCAAACGTATGAAGAAGCTCCATGCAGATGGACTTCTAGAGTCTCTTGATTATGAATCATTTGACACGTACGAACCACGCCTCTTAGGCAAGATGACCAAGACTCCGTTCTCCGGAACGATGGAGCGAGCGACCAACTTATTGGAAATCATACATACCGATGTGTGCGGTCCAATGAGTGTTGAAGCTCGCGGAGGCTATCGTTATGTTCTCACCCTCACAGATGACTTGAGTAGATATGGGTATGTCTACTTGATGAAACACAAGTCTGAGACCTTTGAAAAGTTCAAGGAATTTCAGAATGAGGTTGAGAATCAACGTGACAGAAAAATAGAGTTCTTGCAATCGGATCGTGGGGGTGAATATTTAAGTCATGAATTTGGCACGCACCTTAGGAACTGTGGAATTGTTTCACAATTGACACCGCCCGGAACACCTCAACGTAATGGTGTGTCCGAACGTCGAAATCGTACCCTGTTGGACATGGTGCGATCTATGATGTCTCTCACCGACTTACCGCTATCTTTTTGGGGTTATGCTTTAGAGACTGCCGCATTCACTTTAAATAGGGCTCCGTCAAAATCCGTTGAGACGACACCGTATGAACTTTGGTTTGGCAAGAAACCTAAGCTGTCGTTTCTAAAAGTTTGAGGTTGCGATGCTTATGTCAAGAAACTTCAACCTGAGAAGCTCGAACCCAAATCGGAAAAATGCGTCTTCATAGGATACCCAAAGGAAACGATTGGTACACCTTCTACCTCAGATCCAAAGGCAAGGTCTTTGTTGCTAAGAATGGATCCTTTCTGGAGAAAGAGTTTCTCTCGAAAGAAGTGAGTAGGAGGAAAGTAGAACTTATGAGGTGACAGTCACCCCTCCCAAACCGGAAAGTAGCACAGGGCAGGAAATTGTTCCTAAGGTGCCTGCACCGACAAGGGAGGAAGTTAATGATGATGATCATGAATATACAAATCAAGTTACTATTGAACTTCGAAGGTCCACAAGGACACGTTCCGCACCAGAGTGGTACGACAACCCTGTCATGGAAATCATGTTGTTAGACAACGGTGAACCTTCGAACTATGAAGAAGCGATGGCGGGGCCGGATTCCAATAAATGGCTTGAAGCCATGAAATCCTAGATAGGATCCATGTATGAAAACAAAGTACGGACTTTGGTGGACTTGCCCGATGATCGGCACGCCATAGAAAATAAATGGATATTTAAGAAGAAGACAGACGCGGATGGTAATGTGACCATCTATAAGGCTCGACTTGTCGCTAAGGGTTATCGACAAGTTCAAGGGATTGACTACGACGAGACTTTCTCTCCCATAGCGATGTTGAAGTCAGTCAGAATCATGTTAGCAATTGCCGCATTATATGATTATGAGATATGGCAAATGGACGTCAAAACGGCATTCCTTAATGGCTTCCTCAAGGAAGAGCTATATATGATGCAGCCGGAAGGTTTTGTTGATCCAGAGAATGCTAACAAGGTATGCAAGCTCCAACGCTCGATCTACGGGCTGGTGCAAGCATCTCGGAGTTGGAATATTCGCTTTAATGATGCGATCAAAGCGTTTGGCTTTATACAGGCTTGGGGAGAAGCATGTATCTACAAGAAAGTGAGTGGGAGCTCTGTAGCATTTCTCATATTATATGTGGATGACATATTGCTGATGGGAAATGATATAGAATTCTTGGAGAGCATAAAGGCCTACTTGAATAAGAGTTTTTCAATGAAGGGCCTTGGAGAAGCTGCTTACATATTAGGCATCAAAATCTATAGAGATAGATCAAGACGCCTCATTGGTCTTTCACAAAGCACATACCTTGACAAGATATTGAAGAAGTTCAATATGGATCAGTCCAAGAAGGGATTCTTGCCTGTTTTGCAAGGTATGAGATTGAGCACATCTCAGTCGCCGACCACGGCAGAAGATAGAGAAAAGATGAGTGTCATCCCCTGTGCCTCAGCCATAGGTTCTATTTGTTGGGGAACGTAGCATAATTCAAAAAAATTATACGTCTTCACCAAGATCCAACTATGGATACATCTAGCGAGCAAGTAAGAGTGCATCCACATACCGTTATGTAGATCGCGTGCGGAAGCTTTCAACGAAGTGGGGATGAAGTAGTCGTACTCTTCATGTTCTTCGTGACCGATGATCTAGCGCCGAATGGACGGCACCTCCGCGTTCAACACACGTACGGTGCAGCAAAGTCACCTCCTTCTTGATCCAGCAAGGGGGGAGGAGAAGTCGTCAGAGATCCGGCAACACGACGGCGTGATGACGGATGCAGTGGAGATCGCAGCAGGGCTTCGCCGGGCGCCCTGCGTTAGGAGTATGGAGGTGTGACAGGAGGGGGAGAGGCGCCAGGGCTTGGGTGCGGCTGCCCTCTCCCCCCCACATATATATAGGGGGCCAGGGGGGCGCCAGCCCCTTGCAGATCCAATCTGCAAGGGGGGCGGCGGCCAGGGAGGAGTCCCCCTCCCCCAAGGCAAGTGGTGGCCCCCCCTCCCCTTAGGGTTTTAACCCTAGGCGCATGGGGAGGTGGGCCACCTTGTGGTGCGCCAGCCCAGAGGGCTGCACACATCCCCTTGCGGCCTAGGGGCCCCACCGGGATGGGTGGCCCCACCCGGTGGACCCCCGGGGCCCCTCCGGTGGTCTCGGGACGCTCCCGGTGACCCCCGGAGATCACCCGTTGGCCGAAACTGGACTTCCCATATATCAATCTTTACCTCCGGACCATTCCGGAACTCCTCGTGACGTCCGGGATCTTATCCGGGACTCCGAACAACTTTCGGGTTTCCACGTCATTTATCTCTACGACCCTAGCGTTACCGAACCTTAAGTGTGTAGACCCTACGGGTTCGGGAGACACGTAGACATGACCGAGACCACTCTCCGGTCAATAACCAACAGCGGGATCTGGATACCCATGTTGGTTCCTACGTGTTCCTCGATGATCTTCATCGGATGAACCACCGTGTCAAGGATTCACTCAATCCCGTATGTTATTCCCTTTGTCCATCGGTACGGTACTTGCCCGAGATTCGATCGTCGGTATTCCCGATACCTTGTTCAATCTCGTTATGGCAAGTCTCTTTACTCGATCCGTAATTCATCATCCCGTGACTAACTACTTAGTCACATTGAGCTCATTATGATGATGACTTACCGAGTGGGCCCAGAGGTACCTCTCCGTCATACGGAGTGACAACATCCCAGTCTCGGTTCGTACCAACTCAACAGACACTTTCGGAGATACCCGATGCGTACCTTTATAGCCACCCAGTTACGTTGTGACGGTTGGCACACCCTAAGTATTCCTACGGTATCCGGGAGTTGTACAACCTCATGGTCTAAGGAATAAATACTTGACACCGAAAAGCTTATGCATTACGAACTATACGATCTCGTGTTATGCTCAAGTTTGGGTCTTGCCCATCACATCATTCTCCTAATGATGTGATCCCGTTATCACTGACATCTCATGTCCATGGTCAGGAAACCGTGACCATTTGTCGATCAACGAGCTGGTAACTAGAGGCCTACCAGGGACTCATTGTGGTCTGTGTATTCACACATGTATCGCTGTTTCCGTACAATACAATTCAAGCATGAATAACAGACAATTATCATGAACAAGGAGATATAATAATAATGCTTTTATTATTGCCTCTAGGGCATATCTCCAACAGTCTCCCACTTGCACTAGAGTCAATAATCTAGTTACATTGTGATGAATCGAACACCCATAGAGTTTTGGTGTTGATCATGTTTTGCTCGTGAAAGAGGTTTAGTCAACGGGTCTGCTACATTCAGATCCGTATGCACTTTACAAATATCTATGTCTCCATCCTGAACATAATTCCGGATGGAGTTGAAACGGCGCTTGATGTGCTTGGTCTTCTTGTGAAACCTGGGCTCCTTGGTAATAGCAATAGCACCAGTGTTGTCACAGAAGAGAGTCATCGGGCCTGACGCGCTTGGAATGACTCCTAGGTCGGTGATGAACTCCTTCATCCAGACTCCTTCCTGCGCTGCTTCAGAAACAGCTATGTACTCCGCTTCACATGTAGATGATGCCACCACGCTTTGCTTGCAACTGCACCAGCTGACTGCCCCTCCATTCAAAATATATACGTATCCGGTTTGTGACTTAGAGTCATCCAGATCTGTGTCGAAGCTAGCGTCGACGTAACCCTTTACGATGAGCTCTTCGTCACCTCCATAAACGAGAAACATATCCTTAGTCCTTTTCAGGTACTTCAGGATGTTCTTGACCGCTGTCCAGTGTTCCGTACCGGGATCACTTTGGTACCTCCCTACCAAACTTATGGCAAGGTTCACATCAGGTCTGGTACACAGCATGGCATACATGATAGAACCTATGGCCGAGGCATAGGGAATGACACTCATCTTTTCTCTATCTTCTGCCGTGGTCGGCGACTGAGCTTTGCTCAATCTCATACCTTGCAAAACAGGCAAGAATCCTTTCTTTGACTGATCCATATTGAACTTCTTCAATATTTTGTCAAGGTATGTACTTTGTGAAAGACCAATGAGGCGTCTCGATCTATCTCTATAGATTTTGATGCCTAATATGTAAGCAGCTTCTCCAAGGTCCTTCATCGAAAAACTTTTATTCAAGTAGGCCTTTACATTTTCCAAGAATTCTATATCATTTCCCATCAGCAATATGTCATCCACATATAATATGAGAAATGCCACAGAGCTCCCACTCACTTTCTTGTAAATACAAGCTTCTCCATAAGTCTGTATAAATCCAAACGCTTTGATCACCTCATCAAAGCGAATATTCCAACTCCGAGATGCTTGCACCAGCCCGTAAATCGAGCGCTGGAGCTTGCATACTTTGTTAGCGTTCTCTGGATCGACAAAACCTTCTGGTTGCATCATATACAACTCTTCCTTGAGGAAGCCATTAAGGAATGCTGTTTTGACGTCCATTTGCCATATCTCATAATCATAGAATGCGGCAATAGCTAACATGATTCTGACTGACTTCAGCATCGCTACGGGAGAGAAAGTCTCGTCGTAGTCAATCCCTTGAACTTGTCGATAACCCTTAGCGACAAGCCGAGCCTTATAGATGGTCACATTACCATCCGCGTCTGTCTTCTTCTTAAATATCCATTTATTTTCTATGGCGTGCCTATCATCAGGCAAGTCCACCAAAGTCCATACTTTGTTTTCATACATGGATTCTATCTCGGATTTCATGGCTCCAAGCCATTTATTGGAATCTGGGTCCGCCATCGCTTCTTCATAGTTCGAAGGTTCACCGTTGTCTAACAACATGATTTCCAGTACAGGGTTGCCGTAACACTCTGGTGCGGAATGTGCCCTTGTGGACCTTCGAAGTTCAGTAGTAACTTGATCAGTTTCTTCATGATCATCATCATTAACTTCCTCCCTTGTTGGTGCAGGCACCTCAGGAACAGTTTCCTGCGCTGCGCTACTTTCCGGTACAGGAGGGGTGACTGTCACGTCATCAAGTTCTACTTTCCTCCCACTCACTTCTTTCGAGAGAAACTCTTTCTCCAGAAAGCATCCATTCTTGGCAACAAAGACTTTGCCTTCGGATCTGTGGTAGAAGGTGTACCCAATTGTTTCCTTTGGGTATCCAATGAAGACGCATTTTTCCGATTTGGGTTCGAGCTTTTCAGGTTGAAGTTTCTTGACATAAGCATCGCAACCCCAAACTTTCAGAAACGACAGCTTCGGTTTCTTGCCAAACCAAAGTTCATACGGAGTCGTCTCAATGGATTTCGACGGAGCCCTATTTGAAGTGAATGCGGCAGTCTCTAAAGCATAACCCCAAAAGGATAGCGGTAAATCGGTAAGGGACATCATAGATCGCACCATGTCCAACAGAGTACGATTTCGACGTTCGGACACACCGTTACGTTGAGGTGGTCCGGGCGGTGTCAATTGTGAAACAATTCCACAGCTTCTAAGGTGTGTGCCAAATTCATGACTTAAATATTCACCCCCACGATCTGATCGGAAGAACTTTATTTTTCTGTCACGTTGATTCTCGACCTCATTCTGAAATTCCTTGAACTTTTCAAAGGTCTCAGACTTGTGTTTCATCAAATAGATATACCCATATCTACTCAAGTCATCTGTGAGGGTGAGAACATAACGGTAGCCTCCGCGAGCTTCAACACTCATTGGACCGCACACATCGGTATGTATGATTTCCAACAAGTTGGTTGCTCGCTCCATTGTTCCGGAGAATGGAGTCTTGGTCATCTTGCCCAAGAGGCATGGTTCGCACGTGTCAAATGATTCATAATCAAGAGACTCTAGAAGTCCATCCGAATGGAGCTTCTTCATATGTTTGACACCAATATGACCAAGGCGGCAATGCCACAAGTATGTGGGACTATCATTATCAACTTTACATCTTTTGGCATCTACACTATGAATATGTGTATCACTACGTTCGAGATTCATCAAAAATAAACCATTGACCAGCGGGGCATGACCATAAAACATATCTCTCAAATAAATAGAACAACCATTATTCTCCGATTTGAAAGAATATCCATCTCGCATAAGACGAGATCCAGAAACAATGTTCATGCTCAAAGCTGGTACTAAATAACAATTATTGAGGTTTAAAACTAATCCCGAGGGTAGATGTAGAGGCAGCGTGCCGAAGGCGATCACATCAACCTTGGAACCATTCCCGACGCGCATCTTCACCTCATCCTTCGCCAGTCTCCGCTTATTCCGCAGCTCCTGTTTTGAGTTACAAATGTGAGCAACTGCACCGGTATCAAATACCCAGGAGCTACTACGAGCGCTGGTAAGGTACACATCAATAACAAGTATATCAAATATACCTTTGACGTTGCCGGCCTTCTTGTCTGCTAAATATTTGGGGCAATTCCGCTTCCAGTGACCCGTTCCCTTGCAATAAAAGCACTCAGTCTCAGGCTTGGGTCCATACTTTGGCTTCTTCCCGGCAACAGGCTTGCCAGGCGTGGCAACTCCCTTGCCGTCCTTCTTGAAGTTCTTCTTACCCTTGCCTTTCTTGAACTTAGTGGTTTTATTGACCATCAACACTTGATGTTCTTTCTTGATGTCAACCTCCGCTGATTTCAGCATTGAATATACCTCGGGAATGGACTTCTCCATCCCCTGCATATTGAAGTTCAGCACGAAGCTCTTGAAGCTTGGTGGGAGCGACTGGAGGATTCTGTCAACGACCGCTTCATCTGGGAGATTCATTCCCAGCTGAGACAAGCGGTTGTGCAATCCTGAAATCTTGAGGATGTGCTCACTGACAGAACTGTTCTCCTCCATCTTACAGCTGTAGAATGCGTCGGAGACATCATATCTCTCGACTCGGGCATGAGCTTGGAAAACCATTTTCAGCTCTTCGAACATCTCATATGCTCCATGGTGCTCAAAACGCTTTTGGAGCCCCGATTCTAAACTGTAAAGCATGCCGCACTGAACCAGGGAGTAATCATCACTACGCGACTGTCAGACGTTCAAAACGTCTTGGTCCGCATCGGGAGCAGGTGCATCACCTAGCGGTGCTTCTAGGACATATGATCTCTTGGCAGCTATGAGGATAATCCTCAGGTTATGGACCCAATCTGTATAGTTGCTGCCATCGTCTTTCAGCTTGGTTTTCTCTAGGAACGCGTTGAAGTTGAGGGAAACCTGTGCGTGGGCCATTTGATCTACAAGAGATATTGTAAAGAATTTAGACTAAGTTCATGATAATTAAGTTCATCTTAATCAAATTATAATGAACTCCCACTCAGAATGACATCTCTCTAGTCATCTAAGTGATACACGATCCGAATCGAGTAGTCCGTGTCCGATCATCACGTGAGACGGACTAGTCATCAACGGTGAACATCTTCATGTTGATCGTATCTTCTATACGACTCGTGTTCGACCTTTCGGTCTTCCGTGTTCCGAGGCCATGTCTGTACATGCTAGGCTCGTCAAGTGAACCCTAAGTGTATCGCGTGTGTAAATCTGTCTTACACCCGTTGTATGCGAACGTTAGAACCTATCACACCCGATCAGCACGTGGTGCTTCGGAGCAACGAGCTTTAGCAACGGTGCACAGTTAGGGGAAACACAATACTTGAAATTTTAGTGAGAGATCATCTTATTTACTACCGTCGTTCTAAGTAAACAAGATGCATAAGCATGATAAACATCACATGCAATCAATTAAAGTGACATGATATGGCCAATATCATCTTGCTCCTTGGATCTCCATCTTCGGGGCACCATGATCATCTTGTCACCGGCTCGACACCATGATCTTCATCATCATGATCTCCATCATCGTGTCTTGAAGAAGTCGTCACGCCAACTATTACTTCTACTACTATAGCTAACGTTTAGCAATGAAGTAAAGTAATTACATGGCGTTATTCAGTGACACGCAGGTCATACAATAATAAAGACAACTCCTATGGCTCCTGCCGGTTGTCAAGTTCATCGACATGCAAGTCGTGATTCCCTATTACAAAAACATGATCAATCTCATACATCACATATATCATTCATCACATCTTCGTTCTTGGCCATACCACGTCACAAAACACATGCTGCAAAAACAAGTTAGACGTCCTCTAATTGTTGTTGCAAGTTTTACGTGGCTTCTATAGGATTTCTAGCAAGAACGTTTGTTACCTACGCCAAAACCACAACGTGATTTGTCAACTTCTATTTACCCTTCATAAGGACCCTTTTCATCGAATCCGATCCGACTAAAGTAGGAGAGACAGACACCCGCCAGCCACCTTATGCATCTAGTGCATGTCTGTCGGTGGAACCAGTCTCACGTAAGCGTACGTGTAAGGTCGGTCCGGGCCGCTTCATCCCACAATACCGCCGAATCAAGATTGACTAGTAACGGTAAGAAAGTTGAACAAGATCATACGCCCACAACTGCTTTGTGTTCTACTCGTGCAAGATGCTACGCATAAAACCTAGGCTCAGATGCCACTGTTGGGGAACGTAGCATAATTCAAAAAATTTCTACGTCTCCACCAAGATCCAACTATGGATACATCTAGCAACGAGCAAGTAAGAGTGCATCCACATACCGTTATGTAGATCGCGTGCGGAAGCTTTCAACGAAGTGGGGATGAAGTAGTCGTACTCTTCACGTTCTTCGTCACCGATGATCTAGCGCCGAACGAACGGCACCTCCGCGTTCAACACACGTACGGTGCAGCAACGTCACCTCCTTCTTGATCCAGCAAGGGGGAGGATAAGTCGTCAGAGATCCGGCAGCACGACGGCGTGATGACGGATGCAGTGGAGATCGCAGCAGGGCTTCGCCGGGCGCCCTGCGTTAGGAGTATGGAGGTGTGACGGGAGGGGGAGAGGCGCCAGGGCTTGGGTGCGGCTGCCCTCTCCCCCCCCCACATATATATAGGGGGCCAGGGGGGCGCCAGCCCCTTGCAGATCCAATCTGCAAGGGGGGGCGGCGGCCAGGGAGGAGTCCCCCTCGCCCAAGGCAAGTGGTGGCCCCCCTCCCCTTAGGGTTTTAACCCTAGGCGCATGGGGAGGTGGGCCACCTTGTGGAGCGCCAGCCCAGAGGGCTGCACACATCCCCTTGCGGCCTAGGGGCCCCACCGGGATGGGTGGCCCCACCCGGTGGACCCCCGGGGCCCCTCCGGTGGTCCCGGGACGCTCCCGGTGACCCCCGGAGATCACCCGTTGGCCGAAACTGGACTTCCCATATATCAATCTTTACCTCCGGACCATTCCGGAACTCCTCGTGACATCCGGGATCTTATCCGGGACTCCGAACAACTTTCAGGTTTCCACGTGCATTTATCTCTACGACCCTAGCGTTACCGAACCTTAAGTGTGTAGACCCTACGGGTTCGGGAGACACGTAGACATGACCGAGACCACTCTCCGGTCAATAACCAACAGCGGGATCTGGATACCCATGTTGGTTCCTACGTGTTCCTCGATGATCTTCATCGGATGAACCACCGTGTCAAGGATTCACTCAATCCCGTATGTTATTCCCTTTGTCCATCGGTACGGTACTTGCCCGAGATTCGATCGTCGGTATTCCCGATACCTTGTTCAATCTCGTTATGGCAAGTCTCTTTACTCGATCCGTAATTCATCATCCCGTGACTAACTACTTAGTCACATTGAGCTCATTATGATGATGACTTACCGAGTGGGCCCAGAGGTACCTCTCCGTCATACGGAGTGACAACATCCCAGTCTCGGTTCGTACCAACTCAACAGACACTTTCGGAGATACCCGATGCGTACCTTTATAGCCACCCAGTTACGTTGTGACGGTTGGCACACCCAAAGTATTCCTACGGTATCCGGGAGTTGTACAACCTCATGGTCTAAGGAATAAATACTTGACACCGAAAAGCTTATGCATTACGAACTATACGATCTCGTGTTATGCTCAAGTTTGGGTCTTGCCCATCACATCATTCTCCTAATGATGTGATCCCGTTATCACTGACATCTCATGTCCATGGTCAGGAAACCGTGACCATCTGTCGATCAACGAGCTGGTAACTAGAGGCCTACCAGGGACTCATTGTGGTCTGTGTATTCACACATGTATCGCTGTTTCTGTACAATACAATTCAAGCATGAATAACACACAATTATCATGAACAAGGAGATATAATAATAATGCTTTTATTATTGCCTCTAGGGCATATCTCCAACACTATTATGTATGCCATGTTGTGTACCAGACCTGATGTGAACCTTGCCATAAGTTTGGTGGGGAGGTACCAAAGTGATCCCGGTATGGAACACTGGACAGCGGTCAAGAACATCATGAAGTACCTGAAGAGGACTAAGGATATGTTTCTCGTTTATGGAGGTGACAAAGAGCTCATCGTAAAGGGTTACATCGATGCTAGCTTCGACACAGATCTGGATGACTCCAAGTCACAAACCGGATACGTGTATATTTTGAATGGTGGAGCAGTCAGCTGGCGCAGTTGCAAGCAGAGCGTCGTGGCGCATTCCACATGTGAAGCGGAGTACATAGTTGCTTGCGAAGCAGCCCAAGAAGGAGTCTGGATGAAGGAGTTCATCACCGACCTAGGAGTCATTCCAAGCGCGTCAAGCACGATTACTCTCTTCTGTGACAACACTGGAGCTATTGCCATTGCCAAGGAGCCCAGGTTTCACAAGAAGACCAAGCACATCAAGCGCCGTTTCAACTCCATCCAGAATTATGTTCAAGATGGAGACATAGATATTTGTAAAGTGCATACGGATCTGAATGTCGCAGATCCGTTGACTAAACCTCTTCCACGGGCAAAACATGGTCAACACCAGAACTCTATGGGTGTTCGATTCATCACAATGTAACTAGATTATTGACTCTAGTGCAAGTGGGATACTGTTGGAAATATGCCCTAGAGGCAATAATAAAAAGATTATTATTATATTTCCTTGTTCATGATAATTGTTTGTTATTCATGCTTGAATTGTATTGTACGGAACCAGCGATACATGTGTGAATACATAGACCACAACGTGTCCCTGGTAAGCCTCTAGTTACTAGCTCGTTGATCAACGGATGGTCACGGTTTCCTGACCATGGACATTGGATGTCATTGATAACGGGATCACATCATTAGGAGAATGATGTGATGGACAAGACCCAATCCTAAGCCTAGCACGAGATCGTATAGTTCGTAATGCTTAAGCTTTTCCAGTGTCAAGTATCTGTTCCTTAGACCATGAGGTTGTGCAACTCCCGGATACCGTAGGAATACTTTGGGTGTACCAAACGTCACATCGTAACTGGGTGACTATAAAGGTACGCAACGGGTATCTCCGAAAGTGTTTGTTGAGTTGGTACGAACCGAGACTGGGATTTGTCACTCTGTATGACGGAGAGGTATCTCTGGGCCCACTCGGTAAGACATCATCATAATGAGATCAATGTGACTAAGGAGTTAGTCACAGGATGATGGATTACGGAACGAGTAAAGAGACTTGCCATGACGAGATTGAACAAGGTATCGGGCATACCGACGATCGAATCTCGGGCAAGTACCGTACCGATAGACAAAGGGAATTACATACGGGATTAAGTGAATCCTTGACACAGTGGTTCATCCGATTAGATCATCGAGGAACACGTGGGAACCAACATGGGTATCCAGATCCTGCTGTTGGTTATTGACCGGAGAGTCGTCTCGGTCATGTCTACGTGTCTCCCGAACCCGTAGGGTCTACACACTTAAGGTTCTGTGACGCTAGGGTTGTGGAGATATATGCACACGGAAACCCGAATGTTGTTCGGAGTCCCGGATGAGATCCCGGACGTCACGAGGAGTTCCGAAATGGTCCGGAGGTAAAGAATTATATATAGGAAGTCCAGTTTCGGCCACCGGGAGCGTTCCGGGGGTCACCGGTAGTGTACCGGGACCACCGGAAGGGTCCCGGGGGTCCACCGGGTGGGGCCACCCATCCCGGAGGGCCCCGTGGGCCTTAAGGGGAGGGGGACCAGCCCCTAGTGGGCTGGCGCACCCCTCATGGGCCCCCCATGCGCGTAGGGTTAAAACCCTAGGGGTGGGGGCGCCCCCTTTGGCTTGGGGGGGTAAGAAACCCCCCCTGCCCCCCCCCCCTAGGAGATTGGATCTCCTAGGGCCGGCGCCCCCCTGGCCCC
>LR738714.1:392499940-392710530 GCA_902687465.1 Secale cereale
TCTTCTCCTCCCGGAGGGTCTCGGCGAAGCCCTACAGCTTTTCTCGTTGCATCCACCACCACGCCGTCGTGCTGCTGGATCTCCAATAACCTCTCCTCCCCCCTTGCTGGATCAATAAGGAGGAGACATCACTGTACTGTACGTGTGTTGAACGCGGTGGTGCCGTCCATTCGGCGCTGGGATCATCGGTGACGAGGATCACGACGAGTACGACTCCATCATCCACGTTCCTTCGAACGCTTCCGCACGCGATCTACAAAGGGTATGTAGATGCACTCCTTTATGCTCATTGCTAGATGACTCCTTAGATTGATCTTGGTGAAAGCGTAGGAAAATGTTTGAATTCTGCTATGTTCCCCAACACCCGGATCATCCGGGCTGCCATCGCCCGGATCATCCGGACGCCCATCCGGATTATCCGGCCCTGCCTATGTGCAACGTATCGGGCCGAGGCCCATGTACCTGTTTCGCCCCTCACTTAGCCCCTCGTGGCCCTAGACTATATATACTCCTCCACCTCCACCATTTCTAGGGTTAGCAAATGTGATAGCTCATTTTAGACTAGAGCTTTGCTCATCTTAGTGGTTCTACTCCTAGGAGAGACTGCGGCCCCTCTACGGAGAAGATCCACCTTGGATTCAAGACCCCTCACGGGAAGATCCTTCGCGGATTCAAGACCTCCTCTTGGAGATGAGCTCTTCCTTGTATCTTTCCCTTTGTTTTTCATGTACCTTGTGATCTTGTGAGTTAGTTTGTCTAGTGGATGTGTGTTTGGACTTGTTCTTGAGTGTTTTCCCTCGTGATTCCCCTTTGTGTTCTTCGTGTTCTTCGTGGGATCCTCTCCATTTCGTGAAAGATCATCCTAGAACGGGTTGACCCCGCATCAGTGTTGATCAATCACATGACAATGAGGAACATGGATACTATGATGAAGATGAACTTGATGAACAAATGAGACATTTTGATCTTATGGAAAATCTTCGTGGTTACACAGCTGGAGGAAAGGAATGGGTGCTTGATAGTGGTTGCACGGATCACATGACCGGAGATAAGGACATGTTTGATGAGCTTGCTAGAAATGATTGTCCACGAAAGTATGTTACCTTTGGTGGCAACTCTAAGGGTAAAGTTGTTGGCCTTGGTAAGGTGGCCATATCCAATGATAGCTCTATTAAGAATGTCATGCTTGTAGAATCCCTCGGATATAATCTTCTCTCCGTGTCTAGATTGGCTGATGTTGGTTTAAATGTGCTACTTACTCATGTTGATTGCCAAGTCTTCCATAGAGATAATCACAACATGGTCTTTACCGGCATACGTAGAGGTGACTGAGGGAGTCCTGGACTAAGGGGTCCTCAGGCGTCCAGCCTGTTATCCATGGGCCGGACTGATGGGCTATGAAGACACTGAGGCCGAAGGCTGCACCCGTGTACGGATTGGACTCTCCTTAGCGTGGAAGGCAAGCTTGGCGACTGACTATGAAGATTCCTTCTTATGTAACCGACTCTATGTAACCCTAGATTCCCCCGGTGTCTATATAAACCGGAGGGAGTAGTCCGGAGAGGGGACACACATTACCATAGTTATACAGGCTAGGCTTCTAGGGTTTAGCCATCATGATCTCGTGGTAGGTCAACTCTTGTAATACTCATATTCATCAAGATCAATCAAGTAGGAAATAGGGTATTACCTCCATAGAGAGGGCCCGAACCTGGGTAAACATCGTGTCCCTAGTCTCCTGTAACCATCAACCTTAGACGCACAGTTCGGGACCCCTACCCGAGATCCGCCGGTTTTGACACCGACATTGGAGCTTTCATTGAGAGTTCCACTGTGCCGTCGACGAAAGGTTCGATGGCCCCTTCAATTGTCGATAGTGTCGCTGTCCAAGGAGAAACCTTCCTACCCGTACAGATCTTCGCATTCGGCGGCTTCGTACTGCGGGCCAACTCGCTTGGCCATCTGGAGCAGATCGACAGCTGCGCCCCTAGCCATCAAGTCAGATTCGAGAACTTGAACTACGTCGCGGACATCCGTAGAGACCTGATCTTCGACGGATTTGAGACTGCGACGATCGCTCCCCCTCGCTCCGATGAACATGACCTAAATCTGTCGTCGGATCACATCCAGGAGATGGATCATGTTGCTACAACGACCTTAAATCCGGAGTAGATTGCACCATTCGAGGCCACATAGTCTGCGGCGTTGGAACACAGACTCGACACCTTGCAATATTTGCGTCAACGGAACTCCGGACTCGTCTCCGGCTATAAGTTCCGAACCACATACGCCTGCGGACACCGAGCTAGATCGGTTATCAATTTTCGAATCCGACGCCATAGACATCTTCCAACACTCGCCCCTGGGCGACGTGCTGAACTCGTTAAAAAACATGTCCTTGGCAGGGGACTCACAACCGAACTATGTCCGGTTCGAACTAAGGGCTGACGACGAACAATTTTGCTTCCCACCTGCCACCCACTTCATAGCCACTGTCGAGGACTTAACCGACACGCTTGATTACGGCTCCGGAGGCATCGACGGCATAGACGACGATGGCGATGAGGAGCAAGGCCAAGACCCGCCATTTACGGGACGTGGGACGGCGACCTCTTCATACGACGTGTACATGGTTGATACACCTAAAGAAGCTAGCGATGATGACAAAGAAGACCCAGTTGACAATAAACCTCCTGAGACACAGTCTAAATCCTGGCACCCTAAACGCTGCTCTAAGTCACATCGCAACAACACTGGCACCGGAGAAAACAGCACTCCGGACGACGCCGAAGACAATGAAGACCCTATTGGAGCAAGATCCGAGCAGGAGAAACAAGAAAACGGGCAAGCCAACCCCGATGAATAGGCCCTGCCCAGCAACAATTCGGAGGACGACAACTATCTTCCGCTCTCCGAAGACGAGGTAAGCCTCGGCGACACAGACTTCATCATATCCGAAGAACCCCTCGAGCAGGAGCGCTTCAAGCGCAGGCTGTTAGCTACTGCAAGGAGCCTGAAAAAGAAGTAGCAGCAGCTTCAAGTTGACCAAGACCTACTCAACGATAGATGGACCAAAGTCCTGACCGCCGAAGAATACCGCCTTAATGGCCCAGTCAAAAGCTACCCGAAGCATAGATTGCTACCTCAGTTCGATGACGAGGCGTTGGAGCCTGCACCATCATCACAATGCGGCAGGTCGTCGACAATCCCATCCGGATAAAGAGGCAACTCAAGCCGAACACCAGACCGCCCCACCTCGCCATAACGACAGGAATAACACAGCTCACGGTTGTACACACGACCTTCGATGGGACTTGAACAGTAGAGCTGGACACGCAAGATCGATCTATGGATCGCGAGGGCATGCATCGACACATGATGATGGCTACCTATTCGGACGTGACAAACCCAGCCACGCCCGAGCCGAAAACCGCAAATGGACTCCTTCGGAGTTACGTCACAGTGTGGCCCTACATAGAGGCGCCACACACCCTCTTTGCTTCATTGATAAAGTAATGGATCATGAATTCCCCGAAGGATTCAAACCCGTAAATATTGAATCATATGATGGAACAACCGACCCTGCTGTATGGATAGAAGATTTTATCCTCCACATCCATATGGCTCGTGGAGACGACCTCCACACCATTAAATACCTCCCACTAAAGCTAAAAGGGCCAGCTCGGCACTGGTTGAACAGCCTGCCTGAAAATTCCATACGCAGCTGGGAAGACTTGGAAGAAGATTTCCTCGACAACTTCCGAGGAACATATGTCCGGCCACCAGATGCTGATGACCTAAGTCACATTGTCCAGCAGCCCAGAGAGCCAGCCAGAAAGCTCTGGACTCGGTTCTTAGTCAAAAAGAACCAAACCATCGACTATCCGGACGCGGAAGCCCTCGCAGCCTTCAGGCACAGCATCCGGGGCGAATGGCTTGCACGCCACCTCTATCAAGAAGGACCTAAATCCATGACAGCCCTTACTGCTCTAATGACCTGCTTTTGCATGGGAGAAGACAGCTGGCTCGCTCGTAGAAGCAACAACGCCAGCAACCCGGGCACTTCTGAAACTCGAGACTGCAATGGCAAGCCACGACGAGGCAAACACAACAGTCGCAATGATAATGAAAGATCACACGACACAACGGTAAACGCCGGATTCAGCAATCCCAAGCCCGGTCAACGGAAGAAGCCACTCAAGGCGAACCGAGACAAACCATCCAACCTAGACAGCATATTGGACCGACCCTGCCAGATTCACGGACACCCCGATAAACCAGTTAATCATACTAATAGAAACTGCTGGGTCTTTAAGCAGGCCGGCAAGCTCAATGCCGAACACAAGGGGAGAAGGCTGCCAGGTGATAGGGACGACGGAGAGGCTCACCAATGAAATACCGGGAGTCAGAAGCAATTTCCACCGGAGGATCGACTACTCCCGGAGCGAAAATAGCAGTCTGGTTTCCGCCGCCCACCTCGTACACCTGCAAAATTTGTACCGCGCATACATCACTACACACTCAAGATACCATGGGCATTGGCGGAAGCACACTACGGACAAGCCTGTAAGCACTCCCGTAACACTTTATATCTATTTTATTTTTATATCTTCCTCCACTATCTCTTAAAACAGGTGACGAACAGGACAAACATCTAAAACTGACTCTATCGGAGTTCGGATCCATACACTCACCTAAGGGGCTACTTCCATCAGGGATTCCCCTCGCCGAGGACAAGCGGCGCAGACGTGCGACAGGACGTCCAAAGTAACTTTTGTAGACCGCATTCTTTATTTTGAGCCTGTACTATGCCTCTTTCTCCGCCTAAGACCCCAAACATGTCAAATAGTCGGGGTTGTGGCCTTTATATATATATATATATATATATATATATATATATATATATATATATATATATATATAAGTAATCATTGGCATATTGCTCAGGTCCCAGTAAAAAGTATCCAAATTAATCATCCGTGTTGTTTCGCCAATGAATATGGCTCATGCGGTTGTTTCAGAGATATAACTTGGCATAACCTGCCAGGGGCTTTGCCAGCAAAAGCCCGAACAACTCTATAGCGTACTTCAGCGTCGCAAGTTTGGCCTTATATGCATCAGCTCCGAATCATTGTCTTTGGTCAATAGTTGGGTTGTCCGGCTCCTGTGCTTGCTACCCTACGTTCCGTTCCATCGGCTAGGGTAGTAAAGGGAGAACTACTGCGATTGTGCTTCCGGTTCATCTGGTCAAGTACCTTAGTAGAGAAAGCCGAAAACTGACTGTCATGATGCGGCGAGAGCTGGTCAACCACTTGACGACTTATTGGAATCTTTAGCGATTCTCAGTGTCACACGAGGGATCTTTTTTACATCAAATATGTAAGGCATCATATTACGCCACATACATACCAGGGGCTATGTCGTAACCCCACCATAAAACTCCTATGGCTAAGTGAAAGTGTTAACGCCCTATAGTCTGATTGCCTGGTTTGCCGCATTATCATCTCCTTCATGGACCAAGACGTTGGATAAAGAGTGATTAAATGCTTTTCCAAACACCCACGTACTTCCTACGAGGGGGCTGAAGCCGACGACTGGAAAACTTTAAGATTATATTAAAATGGCCGCACATCAGGAATTCAAGCATTCGAGCAAAAACATATAAATAGATTAACTATGAAATTGTCTTTAGAATTCTCATACACCTCACTCGAACATTACGTTTTTCGAGCACTGGCCCTCTACTAAGCGGGCGGCCTCTAGGACATCTTCAAAATAATGCTCCGGCTCAGGACGGTCCTTGCCTTCGGGTGGACTCTTCGCCGCAACATCGATGGCCCTCATCTTCCCCCAAAATGTTTTGACTCGGGCAAAAGCCATCCGTGCACCCTCAATGCACGTCGACCTCTTCACAGCGTCGATACGCGGCACCATGTCAACAAGACTTTGCACCAAACCGAAGTAGCTATTCGGAACAGGCTCGGTTGGCCACAACTGGATTATGACGTTCTTCATGGCAGCGCCGGATATCCTATGAAGTTCAGCCCATTGGGACATCTGTTCATTCAGCAACAGAGGGCGCTTTGATGCGCCAAACCGTGACTAGAAAAGCTTCTCCGTTGTGTACCCCTCTCGCGCTTGATAATACTGTGCCGCATCAGAAGAACTCTTCGGCAAGTCTAAAAACTCGTCGGAGAACTCCACACTCGGTCAAGCTGAGCATAGTTCAGATCGCCGAACTTAGTCTGCAGAAGAAAGGGCTTACCAGCCGCAATCTCCCTAGCTTTCCAGATTTCCTCACGGACCGCCCTGGATTCCATCCACGCTTCTCTCGCCTCTTGTAGGGCCTTGACAAGTTCAGCCGTTTTGGCTCCACTCTCCTTCTCCAGAAATTTGCAGCGGCTAGTAGCATTTTTCAGTTCGAGCGCCATCGCGGATATCTTCCCCTCGTCTTGGCGCCGTGCATCTTGTTCGATTTTCAACTCAGTCGATGCCTTTTCGGCAGCCGCACAACTACACCGGGCCTGCTCCTTGGCCCGGGCCTGCTACTTGGCCCGGGCCTGCTCCTTGGCCCGGGCCTGCTCCTTGGCCCGGGCCTGCTCCGCTCGAAGAACTTCAGCGGCTGCAGCACCATCTGCAGCCATGCATATTCCAGCATATAACTTTTTAGCATCATTCTCATACCACAAAAATGTATGGGGATTGACCCGAATACATACCTTGCGACTCGTCAAGACGCATATTGATTAACGCAAGCTCGTCCCCCGCTATATCCAGCTTCTGCTGGAGCTCGGCAATATCCATAATCTGGGAAGTGGCCGAGGGGGAAGCAGCCTGTGTGCAAGTTCATCGTGTTAGTCCTCGAATGATTCTTTTTTATCCTCCATTTGCTTCCCATTAGAAGCCAACCGGAGTCTCAGGGGCTACTACCTATACACCGGTGCATCTTTGCAAATAAAACTTAACTGGAAACATTATATCACAAACCTCGAAGCCTTTTAGCAGGCTCATGAAGGCTTCATTCAATCCGCTCTTCGCAGACAAAATCTTCTCAACCGTTGTACCCATCAAGGTATGTTGTTCCCCCGAGACAAATGCCTTTCGCAACATGTCTCGCAATATATCCGAAGCCTCCAGGTCTCCGGAAGCCGCTCTAGGAGCACAACCATCCTTTGAAGGATTCACTCCCACCCGTCTCCAGAATCACCGTCGGCTGCGAGCCAGACAGTCCGGGGCCTTTATTATCAGCCCCGGAATCCCGGATGGTCGGAGATCCACCTTCGGATACTGCCTCTTTTATCACCCGCATAGCTTGTTGATCAATAAAAACCCTCCGCGATGACACTTCAGAGTCGTCTGCCCTATTAGGCGAGTAGGTTGGGCGAGGCATCTCGCTCTCCATCATCTCTGGGAGGAGACCTCGTGAACAAGAGGATTGCCCAGAAAAATTCGGTGCCGACCTGTAAAAATGCATGGACACGTTATATCAAAGTACCCCAGATTCACTTACAGTTTGGTCGAGGGCTTGTCCCCGTGTTGGAGCTGTTCAATGGCGTCGCTTTCCAAACCCAAGCCACTCGACGGTGGCATCTTGCCCCTCATAGACCGCCTTTCCCAACCTTCGGAGGCGGCTCTTTTCATCCTTCTCGGAGAAGGGATACTGGGTCCTCTTTCGCCTCTGTCTTCAGGCGAGGAAAGTTCGATTTATCCGAACTCAGTATCCGATTTACCCCGGAACAAAGGTCATCTCGGGTCTTCTCACTCTATTCTTTACTCCCCCCTGCCGGCGCCTGGTATGGTGCCGAGGCTAGCATCCTTGTTAACATGGGGCTACCTGAGTCTTCGAGAAGGGGAGCCGGACGCTTAATTCGTTCCACTTTCTTTATCCATCCCTGAAAAAGGATGATTCGGTCAGTGTCTTATCACTGGGTGTCTGATTACAAGGTGTTCGGTGAGCGGGTACTTACCGGGGTTTCCGGATGGCTATCGTATAGGCCGACATCTTCGGTGGTGTCCGGCCATGGCTTTTGTTTCCCGAAGAATAATCCCCACATTCCTTCGTGCGTAGTGCCGAAGAAGTGCCGAAGAGTCCGCGGCCCTTCTGGATTGAACTCCCACATGCGGAGAGGCCGTCGCTGGCATGGTAGGATCTGGCGGACTAGCATTACTTGAACAACGTTGACGATATTGATGTCCCTCTCAACGAGGTTTCGGATGCGGCTTTGCAAAACCCGCACCTCATCCGTTGATCCCCAGTCCAACCCCTTCTTAACCCACTATGCAAGCTGATATGGGGGGCTGGATCGAAATGTGGGCGCAACCGCCCACTTGGAGCCACGGGGCTCGATGATGTAGAACCACCCCCGCTGGCATAAATCGTAAGACTTTGCAAAGGATCCTTTCAGCCAAATAGCGTTAGCGAGCTTGCTCACTATGGCACCACCGCACTCTTCCTGCTCCCCCTTTATCACTTGCGGCTTCACACCAAAGGTCTTGAGCCACAAGCCAAAGTGCGGAGGAGTTCGGAGGAAGGCTTCGCACGTGGCGATAAACGTCGAGATAAGAAGAATAAAGTCCGGGGCCAGATCATGAAAATTTAGCCCATAATACAACATGAGCCCTCAGACGAAGGGATTAAGTGCAAACCCTAACCCTTGGAGGAAGTGGGACGCGAACACGACCCTCTCACCGGATCTGGGGGTAGGAATAACCTGCCCCTCGGTCGGAAGCCGATGAAGGATTTCTGCGGTCAGGTACCTCGCCGCCCGAAGCATTGCGATATCTCCCTCCATGACAGAAGAAGCCACCCACCGGCTGGATCCGGACATGATTGGAGCTGGTGGCGATTGAAACCTGGGTGTTGGAACCTGGGGTAGCAGGGGTTGAGAAAGAAGCAAGCGTGAAAGAAAAAGACGGGTCTGTACCCCTATATAAAGGCCGCGAATACCGAACGTCTCCTCCTAGGCCTTGAGACTTGCCTGTTCCCAAGGAGTTGTACCCAAGCGACGGTTGGGTTACCCACATCCGGGTTGATAAGAATCCCTTAAAAAAGGGGGAGACACGATTTCCGCTTGGATAAGACATACCAATAAAAACATGCCTCGAGACATGGGACGGCAGGCCAGCTAACGGCTCGAAAATAATGGCCGAGCAGGGGTGATGTCATATTACCAGAAAGTCGTCAGCGGATCAGACTCGTGAAATATTATATCCTCTGCAGTTGTGTATACAGGTCAGGATACTATCGTCGTGTCCGAAGACTATCTTGGAGTTCGGAAAAAAGGGAACCCGCCTTGCAATGCCGAAGACAATCTGCGCGCCAGACTCCTCGTCATTGAAGCCACGTTCAGGGGCTACTGAGGGAGTCCTGGACTAAGGGGTCCTCAGGCGTCCGACCTGTTATCCATGGGCTGGACTGATGGGCTGTGAAGACACGAAGGCCGAAGACTACACCTGTGTCCGGATTGTACTCTCCTTGGTGTGGAAGGCAAGCTTGGCAACCGACTATGAAGATTCCTTCTTATGTAACCGACTCTATGTAACCCTAGATTCCCCTGGTGTCTATATAAACCGAAGGGAGTAGTCCGAAGAGGAGGCACACATTACCATAGTCATACAGGCTAGGATTCTAGGGTTTAGCCATCACGATCTCGTGGTAGATCAACTCTTGTAATACTCATATTCATCAAGATCAATCAAGCAGGAAGTAGGGTATTACCTCCATAGAGAGGGCCCGAACCTGGGTAAACATCGTGTCCCCAGTCTCCTGTAACCATCGACCTTAGACGCACAGTTCAGGACCCCCTACCCGAGATCCACTGGTTTTGACACCGACAGTGACCTATACATTGTTGACTTCACTAATAAAGCCCAACCCCACACTTGCTTAATTGCTAAATCTTCTAAAGGTTGGTTGTGACATAGAAGGTTAGGTCATGTCGGCATGCGAAATCTTGATAAGCTAATTAAAGGTGATCATATCCTTGGTGTTAAAGATGTTATATTTGACATGGATAGACTTTGTAGTGCTTGTCAAGCAGGAAAACAAGTTGGAGGAAGTCATCCCGTGAAGAACATCATGACTACTAGAAGACCACTTGAGCTACTTCATATGGATCTTTTTGGTCCCAACACTTACAAAATCCTCGGTGGTAACTCCTTTGGATTAGTCATTGTTGATGATTTTTCAAGATTTACGTGGGTGTTCTTTCTCGATGACAAATCGCAGGTCCAAAAGATCTTCAAAAACTTTGCTTGACGAAGAAGGGATTTCACATGAGTTCTCGGTTCGCAGCGACAACGGAACAGAGTTCAAGAACGCAAATGTGGATACCTTTCTTGACGAAGAAGGGATTTCACATGAGTTCTCGGCTACGTACACACCTCAACAAAATGAAGTTGTTGAGAGCAAGAATCGTACACTCATCGAGATGTCAAGAACGATGCCTGATGAATACAAGACGCCAAGACACTTTTGGGCGGAAGCGGTTGAGACAACTTGTCATGCAACAAATCGCTTGTATCTTCACAAGCTTCTCGGCAAGATGGCATACGAGCTTCTCACCGGTAACAAACCCCAAGTTGGATACTTTCGAGTATTCGGCTCAAAGTGCTACATTCTTGATAAGCATCGTCATTCTAAATTTGCTCCTAAATCTCAAGAAGGTTTCCTACTTGGTTGCGGGTCAAACTCTCACACATACCATGTCTAGAACAATTTCACCCGAAAGGATGAAGAGACGGTAGATGTGAACTTTGATGAATCTAACGGCTCGCAAGCAGAGCAATTGTCAATTGATGTAGGAGATAAAAATCCTTCGGAAGCAATCCAAGACTTGTCTATTGGCAAGATCAGTCCAATGGAGGTGAAAAAGAGTACTTTGTCCGTCCATGTGGAAGCTCCTACCTCACGACAAGGTGAACCTCAAGTTGACTTGGAGGCATCCACAAGTGGGACATGCCATGATGAAGGAAACGAGGATGTGCATCAAGATGAACCTCATCAACCTCCTTCTCCACCTCCACAAGGGGACAACAACACCAACAATAATGAAGAAGGACAAGAAGAGGAAGAAGACGATGAAGAAGATGTTCCACCCCGACCCAAGCAAAAGCTTTCACGAGTTAGAGCAAGAATTACCAGAGATCATCCCGTAGAGCAAATCTACAATGATATCCAAACCGGGAGAATCGCTCGCTCTAAATCTCGTTTAGCTAATTTTTGTGAACATTACTCTTTCATATCTAATCTTGAACCCATGAAGGTTGAAGATGCTCTCGATGATCCAGAGTGGGTGAACGCCATGCACGAAGAGCTGCACAACTTCGAGAGAAATCAAGTGTGGACATTGGTCGAAAAGCCCGACAACAACCACAACATCATCGGTACCAAATGGGTGTTTCGCAACAAGCAATACGAAGATGGTCAAGTTGTCCGCAACAAAGCACATCTCGTTGCCCAAGGCTACACTCAAGTCGAAGGTATGGACTACGGTGAGACATACGCCCACGTTGCTAGACTTGAATCCGTTCGCATCTTGCTTGCCTATGCTAATCACCATGATATCATGTTGTACCAAATGGACATTAAAAGTGCTTTTCTCAACAGTGAAATTGAGGAGGAAGTTTATGTTAAACAACCTCCCGGCTTTGTTAATCCCAAGAAACCTGATCATGTATACAAACTACACAAAGCCCTATATGGTCTTAAGCAAGCTCCTAGAGCATGGTACAAATGTTTGACCAAGTTCCAAATTGAAAAAGGTTTTGAAATTGGAAAAATATATTCCACTCTTTTTACTAAAATGGTTAATGGTGAATTATTTGTGTGCCAAATTTATGTTGATGATATCATATTTGGTTCTACTAACCCTCATTTTAGTGAAAGGTTTGGAAAGCTAATGTTGGAAAAGTTTGAGATGTCTATGATGAGTGAACTCAAGTTCTTTCTTGGCTTGCAAATCAAGCAAACTAAGGAGGGTACCTTTGTTTCTCAAACAAAGTACACCAAGGACTTGTTTCAAGAAGTTCAACATGCAAGAATTCAAAGGTATGACTACACCCATGCCTACTAGTGGACATCTTGACTTAACTAAGGATGGGGAACCGGTTCATCAAAAGGTTTACCACTCTATGATTGGCTCGTTGTTATATTTATGTGCCTCCCGTCCCGATATTACGCTAAGTGTGTGCATGTGTGCACGATACCAAGCGGCTCCTAAAGAATGTCATCTTAAGGCTGTGAAAAGGATAGTGAGACACCTAATTCATACACCAAATTTTGGCATTTGGTATCTTAAGAGGTCCTATTTTGATCTTGTTGGCTACTCTGACTCGGATTATGCCGGTGACAAGGTTGATCGAAAGTCTACTTCGGGTACTTGTCAATTTCTTGGTAGATCTATCGTGTCTTGGTCTTCCAAGAAACAAAACTCAGTATCCTTATCCACCGCCGAAGCGGAATACATTGCCGCTGGTTCATGTTGTGCTCAATTTCTTTGGATGACTCAAACTCTTAAAGACTATGGGATATGTGTGAAACATGTACCATTGCTTTGCGACAATGAAAGTGCTATTAAGATTGCTCATAATCCTGTGCAACACTCTCGAACTAAACATATTGATGTTCATCATCATTTCATTCGAGATCATGTTGCTAAGGCTGATATAAATCTTAAACATGTTCGCACCGATAAGCAATTAGCGGATATATTTACTAAACCACTTGATGAGAAAGTGTTTTGCAGGTTGATAGGTGAATTGAACATTATTGATGCCTCAAACTTGGAGTAGGAACTCCATTCGATACATGCAAGGCATAAGGCTTTGACTAATCCTTGACCTTTCCCTTATAAACTTATGTCTTGGATATATTTGTACCCTTGCATGCTATCTAACTCTTGTAGGCACTTGGATGAATCTAAATCCATGAGATTGCAACTCACTCATATATTGAGCAATCTCTACATCACCAAGCCCCTACACTGTGGTGGTTGAAGACAAGGAAGCATGAAACCCTTCAACACATCCTTTGACAATTTCTATATATCAAATTCATTTGGTATTAAATTTTCATGATTGTCATTATGGATACACAAGTGCTCTTCCTTGCAAGACTAATTCATGTAGGTAGATGAACTCAAACTACAAGTGGTGCTCCCAATCCTTGATGAGCTTCATCAACCTTGAGCAACCCACACAAGTTCAACTACATGATCAAGACCAAGACCACTACCCAAGGTATGCTATTCCATCTTAGAGAAGCTTTGCCACAAGTGATGGGTCAAAGCAACTCAACAAGATGTGAATACATCAAAATGCTTAAACAAAAAATTGAAACCCCATTTTGAGCTTAAACGATGAGTATGACCTATGATCACGTGTCTTCACTTGACTCCTAAGTCAATATACTCTAACATAGGTGACTTTGTCGCCGACCAATTCTAGATGAAGTTCTCTAAGGTTTTTCTTGTGTTTCTTGCATTTGACACTTGCATTTTGTTCCCCACCCTTTAACAAAACAAAAAAAAACTTCATCTAGATTTTTTATTTTCTCTGCTTTTCTTTGTATTTTCTGCATCCAATTCATTGCAAATCTTTCAGTTAATTCCTTGTAAATCCTTGTGAGATCCTATTTGCCTAGCGAGCTCAAATGAAAAATTGTTCTCTCAATGTTGAACTCGGATCCACCGATTTACTTACTTCGGTCAAACCGAACCATTTCGGTGCCACCGAAGCAAACCACTCGGTGCTTCCGATTTCAATACTGAGGAGACAGTTTGACATTTGCATCCTGCATATATGTTCCAGCTCCACTCAATGATACTTGTCCTCTACCAGCATCTCATGCATATCCAGCTCTGCTTTGTGACTCAAGGATCAAACCTATTTTGACTCACACTCCAGAAGATACCTTCTTGGAAATTGATGTCAAAGGGGGAGAGAGAGCTCACATCAAAGCTTCAGGGAGAGAGAGAGCTCAAAGCTTAGGGGAGTAAAATCACTTGCCCCAGATGCCTGGTGTTCAAGAGGAGAGTAGTTACATGTCTCTATGAGGGGAAATACATGTCTATCTGATCTGTTTTGCTCTCATTCGGTTTCCCTACTTTCTTCCATTATCCAATATAAGATTCAGGGGGCGAAAGACTGCTAGGGAAGAAAGTCTTTGAATTCATTGCATATCTTTTACCTTTGGGAACATGTCTGTATTTAAGAGTACCTAGTACTCACACTCTACATGTTATCCCAATCTTGGTACCCTTGTGGCTCTTTTGTCATCTGTCGAGTAGATGTATCTGTGTTATCTAACCTTGTTTACTCAGGTTCATCCCATCTTAAGTCAGCTCAAGATCACAAGGTAAGTATATGCATCACACTCATGAGCCTGAAGATTTATTGCTAACGTACATATTGTTTGCAAGAAGGAATCATGAACATGATGATACACTTCATATATTCATATCACTTGCTCTGATGCATATAGCCAAGATACATGTAACTCTTTGCTTGCTCTGTCATGCCCATGCTTTCATGTGTTCTTATATTCCTCACTTACATGATTGCATACATGTAGGGGGAGCCTATGCATGTTACATGTTCTTCCAAAGCTTTAACTGCTATTATTCATATATTTATCTAAAGCCTTGATGTATGTTGTCATCGATTACCAAAAAGGGGGAGATTGAAAGCACAAGTGCTCCCTGGGTGACTTTGGTAATTAATGACAACATATATCTTGTTGGACTAATGTTTCCATCTAGTATATTTCAGACAAGTTCAACAGATGGAGTGGCATGGACTAGAGGATGTGGAACCCCTTCAAGATATTAAGGACAAAGGACTAGCTCAAGCTCAAAGCTAAGGACTCTACATTTTCTATTTCAGTGATCCAAGATCACATTGAGTCCATAGGAAAGCCAATACTATTAAAAGGGGATGAGGTGTTGCTTAATGGCTTGCTTGCTCATGATGCTTAGTGATATGCTCCAAAAACCCTCAACCACTTTCTGACATCCACATATGTCCCAAACCAAAAGTCAAACTCAACCCCACCGAAAATATCTACCTGGCGCCACCGAGTTGATTTGACATAGCCACTGCCAGAAAACCTAATCATTTCGGTCTCACCGAAAGGGATCTCGGTCTCACCGAGATGGGATTGCAAACTCTCTGTTGCCTGTTGCAATATTTTCGGTCTAACCGAGATGTGCAATCGGTCCCATCGAGTCTGTAATGCAAACTCTCTGTTGCCTCTTCGTAACATTTCGGTCTCACCGAAATGAGCGAATCGGTCCCACTAAGTTTGCCTGGCCAACTCTCTGTGTGCTTATTACCAAAATCGGCCTCACCGAGTTTGTGTAATCGGTCCCACCGAGATTATGTTATGCCCTAACCCTAATGAAATCGGTCCCATCGAGTTGATCATATCGGTCCCACTGAAATACCTAAGGTCACATTATGAACTAAATCGGTCTGACCGAGTTCTTTGAATCGGTCCCGCCGAGTTTGGTAAATTGTGTGTAACGGTTAGATTTTGTGTGGAGGCTATATATACCCCTCCAGCCACTCTTCATTTGTGGAGAGAGCCATCAGAACATACCTACACTTCCATCATTCATGTTCTGAGAAAGAACCACCTACTCAAGTGTTGAGATCAAGATATTCCATTCCTACCATATGAATCTTGTTCTCTAGCCTTTCCCAAGTTGCTTTCCACTCAAATCCTTCTTCCACCATATCCAAATCTGTGAGGAGCTGTTTGAGTGTTGGGGAGACTATCACTTGAAGCATTTGAGCAAGGAGTTCATCATCAACACACCGTTTATTAACTTTTGGAGAGTGGTGTCTCCTAGATTGGTTAGGTGTCACTTGGGAGCCTCCGACAAGATTGTGGAGTTGAACCAAGGAGTTTGTAAGGGCAAGAAGATCGCCTACTTCGTGAAGATCTACCGTTAGTGAGGCAAGTCATTCGTGGGCGATGGCCATGGCGGGATAGACAAGGTTGCTTCTTCATGGACCCTTCGTGGGTGGAGCCCTCCGTGGACTCGCGCAGCCGTTACCCTTCGTGGGTTGAAGTCTCCATCAACTTGGATGTACGATAGCACCGCCTATCAGAACCAAGACAAAAAACATCGTTGTCTTCACTTGCGTTTGCTCCTTCTAAACTCCTCCCTTTACCTTCGTATGCAATTGTTTACTTTCCGCTGCTATACTCTTAGAATTGCATGTGTAGGTTGATTACTTGACTTGTGCTTGCTTGCTAAAATCTGCTAAGAATTAAAATTGGGAAAAGGATAGATTTTTGCTTTAGTCAAGTGGTCAAAGTTACATGCTTTACTTCACAATACCTATATTCTCTTGTCATATATGCTTGTTGTGTATTGTGAAAGTTAAACATGTGCTAAAACTCCACTCCAACATCAAGTATGTTAAAACTTGCCATTTTTCTTGCTAGAGTCTATTCACCCCCCTCTAGACACATTCTCTTCTCGATCCTTTCACAACTCAACAGACACCTTTGGAGATACCTGTAGAGCACCTTTATTACGAAGTGACATTTGATACACACTAGGCATTCCTCCGGATTCCGGGAGTTGCATGATCTCATGGTCGAATGAACATGTAATTGACATTAAGAAATCAGTAGCAATAAACTGGATGATCATATGCTATGCTAACGGATGGCTCTTTTCCATCACATCATTCTCCTAATGACATGATCCCGTTATCAAACGACAACTCATGTATGTGGTCAGGAAACCGTAACCATCTTTTGATCAACGAGCTAGTCTAGTAGAGGCTTACTAGGGACTTGGTATTTATTTATGTATTCACATATGTATTTAAGTTTCCGATCAATATAATTATAACATGAATAATAAACCTTTATCATGATTAAGGAAATATAATAATAACCACTTTATTATTGCATGTAGGGCATATTTCCAACAACACCATGCCTACCACGCCCGCAGGCAGCCACAGACCAAGATTCCCCATCCAAACCAGATCCAAAACGGATGGATCGAGAGATCCCAGCCATCGATGCGGTCGAGGGTGAGCCGCCGGGCAGAGCTCGTCCCACCACCGCCGCCACCGAGTAGTGCCACCATCAGGTCCTCGCAGTGCTGCATCACCAAGACCGCCATCGGGACGAACACCGCATTGTCGCCTTGGAGAAAGGGAGCCACATCCAAGGAAGACCCGGCTGCCGCGGCACTGCCCCGGCTTCACCTGCAGAGACCCTCCGCAGCGGCGAGGGGAAAGGAAAGGGAGGGAAGGGCCGGCGGTAGCTACTGTTCCCCCGTGTTGCCTCTGGGAGGACGCGGGGGCCGGGGAAGGTTGGGAAAAAGAGGTTCTTATGTATTTCCTGTGTGGATTGATCCTAAGGGTAAAAGATGAACAAGTATTGATCCTTTGTCTTCAACTGGTAAAGGAGTATATAAACAAATGTTGCATCGTTGTTCCCAAATCTTCATAGACGAACATCGGTGTGCATGACATAGCCATTGCGAAGGGAGAAACCTGGAGTTCTAGTTGGTGAAATCTGTTGCGCCATTGGAGGACAAGAATGTATCATTTCAAGGTGAAGTTCCAGTGGTAAAGGAGTATACAAACCAATGTTGCATCGATGTTCCCAAATTTCCATTAGACGGAGATCATTAATCTCCATTAGACTGACATCATTGTGCAGGACATGGCCACTGCGAAGGGAGAAACCTGAAGTTCTAGTTGGAAAAATCTGTTGCGCCATTGAAGGACAAGAATATGTTGTTTCAGGGTGAAGATTACAAAGCGCATGTCTAGTCTTGTTGGCGGCTGAGGCATGAATCCAGTGATGCGCCTGGGGAAGGTCCACAAGGATGCCCTCCATAGCTAGGCCTTTTTCACTATTCTGACCTTATCAGGAAACTTTAGCACAAAATAAACTCTCCATAAAACTATATCACGATCTGACCCTTCAAAAACGCCACGGCCTGCAGCGTTGTTGCCCTATGGTGAAACGCCTAACTCTCCCACGTTGCTGGCCTGGTCGAGACGGTACATCGCAGGTCATGGTGTATGGCGTTGCTGCCCAACCATGCAACGCCAGGTGTGTGGCGTTACCAACAACTTGTTACCATTTGCCAGTTATCTAAAAGGGAAGCAACGTGGGCTGGTTCGGCGTTTCCATATAGCATAGAAACGCCACAGCTTGTGGCGTTATCAAAAGGGTCAGATCGTGAAATAATTTAATGAGGAGTTTTATTTTGTGCTAAAGTTTCCTGATAAGGTCAAAACAATGAAAAATGCCCCATAGCTGTTCTGCTGCATCATCACAAATGCTATCATGCTGCTGCTAAGTCCTTGGCTAGACCTGGTTTGTAAAATCAAGGATATTACGATGGTAATCACAGACAAAACGCTTTGGGGGAAGAAACGGTTTAATGAAATGGTATGTCCTAATCTCAACCCTTCATTTGCATCAAAGTTTTGTAAACTTTTTAGAAGGTGGTGTACCGAAGCACTGCTACATGAAGATGTACAAAATTCTGATAGGTCCTAGCCAATCCCATTCCATCTTCAAACAATTATGGAAGTGCTCCTCAATGCTCAGACACAAGATCTTTTTCTGGTAGTTTGCTCTATGACAGAGTCAGACACCAGGAACCTTTTGAACAGAAAATCAGTACCTTGAGATACAACTGTGTTCTTTGTGAAATGTGATGACAAGGTAGAAGAAACTTCATGCAATTATTCTAGGACTACCCATTTGCCCTTAGGTTCTAGGAATATATCTTGCCCACCAAAAAATAGAGGTACTTCTTGCTTTGATGAGACCAGCCTAGCCATGCTGATCCTCCAAAAGATATATTGCCTGGATATTGTGAATTTGTGATCATGGGATGCTGGGGTATTTGATCCATCATCAGGAATTATAAAATCCTCAAGGTGGTCTTTCTGTCGTAGAGAAAGGAGCCAGGCCATCCAAAGCAGCAATCATCAAGTTCTGGACTGACCACCTCTTGTAATATCTAAAGCACATCATGTTTCCAAAAAAGGGCATTGGTTAAATGTTGATACACTACTTTTCCTTTCTGTTACTATATGTAAATAAATTTTATTTAATGAAAATTTACTGTACAACTATTATTTTACGGTTTTTGGGTCATTTTTTCTCCTCAATTCAAGGCAAACAATAACTTGAGAGATCAACAGACACGTTTCCCATGAAATACATAAGGTTGACAACTGGTTAAAGCCATAACAGATAAATGTCTCAACATATCATCTGGGTAAAGGAAGATGCACATATAATGTACAGATACTAATAGAAACATGTGTCTTCCTCCCGTTGCAAGCCGGCCATTCTTGTCATCCTAGGCAGAACCCTCAGAAAATCTAATGCAAGCCTGTCTGCCTGCATCTAGTGCCTATCTCAACGGTCACGACGCCTGCAGAGACACCGAAATAATTCAGCTGCATTTCATGAGTGCTGCACTATGTCGCACGCTATTGATACAATTAAGTCATATTACAAAATAGAATAATAATGAACTATATAGGAATCTGATCCACTAGTTTATATGCACCAAGTGAGCAGAACATATATATCTTGCAAGTAATTTCAAGTTTCATTCACACATAACCTGGTGGTTTCAGCTGACTTGTTTTTGTCTAGTAATAATAGCAAGAGATAGCAACAGAGAAAGGAATATGCAAAATTCAAACATTATGCGGCAACTAGAATAGATGTAAGCATACCCGTGTTGGTCATAGTCCCTAGAACTATCCCTTGGGGAGCGTGACCTTCGGCGGCTCCTCGAATCATAGCTACGAGATCTCCCTGATTCTTTATCATGGTCGTATCTACTTTCTCTGTCATGGTAGCGATCATGGCTACTCCTACGGTCATAATCCCTGTCCCTGCCACAACTGCTGCTTCGATCTCCTCTATGGCGGTCCCTGCTTGATGCTCTATCACGTTCTGTGCTCCTTTCCTTGGATCTAGTTGTTTGTACAAGGCAGCTGTTAGCACTGTTGCTCTGTTGGGAGACTTTAAAGCTAGGAAGCCTAAGAGTACCTTCTGTCATGGTCAGTCCGGTCCACCTTGCGCCTTTTGTTTTTCTCTTCCTGTACACGCAAAAAAGACAGAAGCAACACCAGTCTTAATCCCAAATAAACAAGTACAGAACAATTCAGGTATTAGCAAAGGAAGACAATAAGCCAGCCATGTTAGCAAAATCTGGTACTAACATGCAAGTCTGCAGGACTACGCTTCACTCAAAAGATTATTCCGAAAACTAACCTGCAGTTCGGACAACTTCTCACGTATTAGCATATAACCCATATGGAGTTTCCCTCCGAAATGATCTGCTAAACGCCGGTCACTGTTTGGAAGAAAAAATTAGCCAAGAGCATAGCTATAAACAACAATTCCTCAACAGGTTTGCAAGTTACATTAAACCCTTGACAAGACATCTATGATCCACAAGGATAAAAACATGTATAAATAAACACACACATTCTTTAGCTGCAAAAGTAATCCTCGTAAAACTGGACCCAAAAGCCTGCTGGTGAAAAAGGAGGCACAGGCGACTGTCAAAAGCTGAAGCACTGGAAACCCCATACACCACTATACTCATGACCCCATGGTGGAAATTCCTGGTTAAGCCAAAGGAAATGAATTTACCTGTCATACACGCTCAAGAATGCTCCACATATGTCACACAGGCGCAACTTTTGATCAGTCTGGACAAAAGATAGGGAATCCAATAAGTGGAGACAAACTAAATATGTTATTATTGCTATACAACTTTTCTGCCTAAAACTTCAGGACAAGAGTAGTCCTATCAAATAGGGAATCCAATAAGTAGGTCTCCATGCAGTTAGCAAAAGAACTGAATTTTTGCTGTGCATTGCACAAGGAAAATCTGAGTTACTTACAATTTGAACGTTAGTGGACATTTTTGCTGAGTCAGGAACAGGCTGTGGCCGAGTACCCAGCTGGTTAGAGATCAAAACATAATACATCAGATGTGTTAAACAAAAACATAATACATCAGAAAGATAAATGGTACTTTGGCAACTAAAGCAGACGAGAGCTACCGTAACATCTAGTCAGCTGCTCCAATAAATTTAAATGCTAACGATAGATATTAACCTTCTTCAGAGCTTCTGCTTCATCCAACAGTTTTTGTGCTTCATCAATCATCCCACTCTCACCTGTTCAGAATGAATGTTGTTTGCACATTATTAAGCATTAATACAACATCAGATAAACAATGATTTGTGCTCTAGTAGTCAAGCAAAGGAGGCTGCAGGAAGTATGGTTAATGAAACACACCTAGTTCCTCTGCTTTTTTGAGCTTTTCGTTAATCATTTCTTGTGTACGAGCATCTGGAGCAGCAGGTGTTGTTGATTGCGTAGCAGTTTGGAGAGAATTCACTAACAAAACACGGTCCTTATTAAAGGCTTCAAGTAGCAGCTTTGCCTTCAAATGAGAATAAAATCGCTACGGAAGGTACATGGTGGAAATAAATTCAGCTATATAGTTAAGTTCAGACAACTCTAGTGTGGTAAAATTTGATAGCGGCCCAGAAATACCTGCTCTTCAACTCTCTGTTCCTTGAGTTTATCAACCTCTTCAGTAGCCCGAATTTTGCCCTCAGTGTTTCCGTCAAAATCTACATGAGCAACAAGCGCAAAGAATCAAATGCAAACACATATACTTCAAGTTATATATGCCACAAAAATTATATTGTTAGATTCATAGTCAAAAGAAATTTTCAATGATACTATTTTTTTGGCAAGTAACTTATATTTTGCTAGTTAAATCTATGGTCCAAATTTGACACAAAATACAAGAGGGGGACTAATAAACCCGAACGGAGGAAGTAATTTCATAATAGAAGAATTTTTAGAGGTTTCACAAAGACAAATAATTGGAAGAATGGTATTCTAGAGGAAACTGAGCACAGAACCGTTGGGCATAAATAAAAGACTATAGTAAGTTAGTAACAAGGAGAAATATTGAACAACGATATAGTTGTGGGAGAAACAAAAAGGACTTACCAAAAGTGTCTATCTCCTTCATCTTCTCCTTAATTTGTTTGGAGAAATCAAGTACCTCTTTACTCTGGATTTGCAAGTAAACATTATCTTTCACCATTCAGTTTCGACAATGAAATAATCAAACATGGTATTAATGAGATCAGAAGAGTAATTAACATGAGGTACCTGTGTAACCTCAGTGATAGAAATTGCAATAGCTGCCTTAGCGTCTTCCTCCTCCAAATGCTTAAGGGCTCTTTGAATCTTTCTCTCGCACTCAACTATCAGTATTTCTATAGTTTCTTCCAATTCACGATCATAGTTGTCCATACCTTTGGCTTTGGCCTCCTCGTATCTATTACTTAGTTCAGGAAGCAACAGAACAGATCCTTCGTACCCAACTGCAAACATGCTACCATAGAGATATGCATGGGAATGTAACCAAAGGAAACAGTGTGTGTGCTTCACTGTTACTTATCAGAACAACAGTGTATAACTAAACAACTATCACTAATTCCTCAAGAAATACTTGTTAACTCAAGACTGCAATGATGCACAAGTAAAGCGTTTAAAAAAAAGATAAAGCATTCAAACCTCATTTTCTCACCATGACATTAAAGGTGACCCAAAAAGATAAGGCACCTAGATTTGGTTGATCAGGAGAGGTTGCAGTACTAACATGATTAGAACATTATCAAATATCATGGTTGGATTCAGAGGGGAAGCCCTCTATATCACAAACCTAATGCTTCATAGTTCATTGTTGTCTTTTGCCTCTGAATTTGCACCATAACAATACTACAATTTATATTCGAATTGTCGATCAACAGGAGCCTCAATCACAAATCTCATACAACGAAACAACGCACACCCACTTTTGCAAACCTAAAGCTTAACACACATTGTTCTTAGCAGTCCATCAACATTTGAATAAATTTCGAAGGTTCATTTTAACCAATATGGAGGTCATAATAATCTTGACAAGCAAAATGTAGTTAAGTTGTGTCGTTCAAACTGCATGATCCATAACTCTATACAATCATCCAAGCCCAGTATTATAAATAAATAAGGCAGGTAGCCCAGACAATCAAGAGTCCCTCCAATCTATTCTACCCTCACCTCACATGAGCACTCAAAACTTCTTGGATTCAAACAGCACTATGCGAAGGGGAAATAAAATGAACCAGTGCGGTCATCTCAACAAATCCGTCCATATTGCCCCAAAATTGCACGCACAAGATCGAGACTGAACTCGAGTTGTAGGATACTCCTTGCGGAGCTGCAACGAATGCAGCTTAGGGCACGGACCCATGTCCATCTTCTGCAAAACACCAACAAAACAAAAACATATCAGCGAGCCGGACCACGCCTAACCCCGATCGAAATTACAAAGCAGTGTGCCAGCAGAAGAGGAAACACACAGTGAGCTGGAAGAGGTCGTGGGGGGCATAGGCCGGCGAGGAAGAGGCGGCAGACGTCGCGGTCGTAGTACTTGCGGCTGACCTCCCGGACGTCGCCATTGCGGTTGGCGCCCATGAGCTGGTCGAGTTGCTTCCGGATGGCGTCCATAGCGCCGCGTGGCGGGGCCCTCCCTTTGCTAGTTAGGGTTTTTGGCTCCGGGAGAAGGGGGAGGAGGGGGCTGTTTCGGTGGCGCGATGGCGAGGAGGACAAAGAAGCTGGAACCTGGGGGTTCTGGAAGGTCCTGGATGCCGCCGGAAAAGGACCAACGGTGGGCACCTTCCCCGCCGTCCGATCCGATTGACAGATTGTCTACACGGTCCAAATAGGAGCGGCCCGCGGCCCTGCACTAGAGCCCAACGGGAACCCAACAGAGCGTCGTCACGGGCTCACGGGACAGAGCCCCGAGTCCCCAATTGCTCTTCCTGCTCCCGGGCGCCGACGCCGCCGGCTCTCCGCTCACTCAGGTGGTCTCTTCAGCGCTACATAGGATCGCTGCAATCTCCCTGCCGGTCGTTTCCCTATCGCCATCGACGGCGAGCCCTCACTGTCCGGCGGCTCGTGGACTTTTGCCTCTGATTTCCGGTGGATCCTCCTCGTCGGCCCCTCCACCCGAGGTTAGTTCGTTGTCACGGAGTCTTCTGTGGGCGTTGATGGCGACTAACTCGTCGGCTAATGTAGTGTTAAGACCATCGAATGCCACATTATTTCATCTACTTTGCGGGGTATTAATTCAGTTGCTGATTGAGTAATGATCATTGACTCAACATTTTGTCCATTCGGTTTGATTGTGCCGTAGTACTGTAGTTGGAATTTCGTCAAAAAAAGAAGATTCAAACCTATACCGAATCTCCGCGTAAAATCAAACGGTGTGGGAGTTAGATGAGACTTCAGTTAACTCTCATTTAGATGAGACCTAAGCACACCCAAGAAAAAACATTATGTTGTTCCAATATAGTTACTCATTGCAAGACTGTAGAGAGCCATCATGTCCCTTCCGGGTGGGGATACATCCACGACCATGTGGCTGGAAATAAACTAATCGATGTTGCTTTAATAATCATGCAAATACAAAAATGACTTCATAGGTTCTGTGCTGCACTCCTTCAAAGATAATTTGAATCCGCCATAGTGGATCGTGTTGATTTTAGGATCTTAGATTGCATTAGGGTCATTTTTTTGTGAAATTCAAAGCTACAGAATACACCTAATAGATCGCTTCACAATATGAGAGCCTAACTCTTTGTTCATTCATCTGACGTTTTTCTTTCTTTCAGGATGCCATTGTACTGATTCAACCATACTGCTTGGAGTTCCAATGGACAACCTTGAGAACACGTCAGAGGACAAAGGCTTAAGTTTTCAGTGCAATCTATCTGACATAGAGGTCGTACATAGCTTGACACAGCTGTTACTTCATGCATTAGCCACAGCTTCAGTGGACAGTACCACTGGTGATATGTTCAAGAGCCCATCATCTGTAGCTATTGGCATGAAGACTGAACTATCAGGGTACATGATTCAGAGATCTGAAACACTTTTTCGTGAATCTATGGACGGAGGCGAGGATCATTCAGATCAATTAATAAAAGCATCCTCCAGGCCGACGGAGTTCCTGTCAGACTTGATCGAGGATTTTGTGACCTCAAAAAGGGGCATGCTGAGCCATGTCTCTGGGCTTTTTTCTAGCGAAAGCCGCCTGAACAAAATTAAAGACTTCATGCAAAAGTTAGAGACGGATAACTTGTGGGCCCAGGATGAAAGGAAGGCGACTGCACGGACTATTCTGGAGAACATAGACACTAAAGGCATTTTCCATTGCCCCGAGAGATTTGACATGCCAGATAAGCTAGCTGAGCACACAAGTCAATGCAAATTTAGGATACTGAACTGCACAAATGATGGATGTGTAGCTTCTTTCTGTGCTATTCATATCGAAAAGCATGACACTGTCTGCCCATTCAAGCTCCTACCATGCGAGCAGCTGTGTGAACAACATGTTATGCGGTCTGAGATGGACAAACATTGTGCAACAGTTTGCCCTATGAAGCTTACCAACTGCCCGTTTTTTAGAATTGGCTGCGAAACAGCCTTTCCACAGTGTTCTCTTGATAACCATTGTTCGCGGTTTCTACAAACCCATTTGATGTATGTCGTCAAGGTGATTACAAGACAGGGCGATTCTGTTAATGATATGGATCAACGGCTGCAACTCCTTGAGAAGGTGAGTACTTATTACTATTAGAATGATAGAATCTGTTATTGGCCCTTCCAAGCGTTGTTTGAATGGAGGTGATCATCAGTAGTTTCAAGATATAACGCGAAGTCATTTCTCAATTCGGCTTGCTATTTTTTTCCGATCTGATATCTAACGTGCAAACTCAGCTGAAGATAAGTCAGCTCTATAGCTTTGAACTAGTGAAAGAATACACATGATTTATTATAATTCAATTCTATGCCCCTGCTCAAGTACCGCACTCTGGAGTAGCTTAGACGAGATTATCAAATTGGAGTATGTGACATCCCGGCTTAATAGGAATGATAAACTACTCATGTCAACAAGGTGCACCTTCTTTTCCGGGAGCCCATCCGGAAGGAACCTCAAAGTTAAGTGTGCTTGGCTTGGAGCAATTTGAGGATGGGTGACCGACTGGGAAGTTGATCCCAGGTGCGCATGAGTGAGGACAAATTGCGCAATAAAGACTAGTGTTGGTTTGGCGGGCCAGTCTAGATCCCAGGCGCAACGGCCAGGAACCAGTGTGTTTGGCCGGGGCGTTAGAGGTAACTTCTACGAAATTCACTATTTCATGAGCTCCACCCAAGTTTGGTTCAGTTTCTTAGAGAGTTAGAGCACCCAACTGCTGCTAAATTCGAACTGCAACTAATTCACTATTTCATTTTTGAGTCACTTATTTTGGGATGGAGGGAGTATATAATACATTCACTGTCTAAAATAAACGCACTATCCAAAATAAACCTGCTATACTTTTCTGTTTCACTGTTATCTACTACTACATTACAAAGAGGGTAATATTTTCTGCACCAAGTTGTAATTGTTGAATCTTACTTATGGTTTTGATTATTATTTGATTCTGAATAGAAGTGGTGGTTAATTTTTATATGGAAATGTGTATCGTTCATAAACCATTTCAGAAAATAAACCTGGATTAATTCTTTTGTCAACCTTATTACAGGTGCAATCATTGAACGAACTCTCTGGGGCTTTAGATGTCAAGGCCCTCACTCTGATTACAAAGGAACAAGAATCAAAGATAAATAAACTCGAACGGGATCTCAAAGCCCAAGAAACAAGGATGAAGAAACTTGAGAACGATCTTAGGTCACGGAAATAATGATTGCTGTCATATGCTCATCATTGCAGCCTTACTGGATGTTAGGAAAGCAACTTGCATTCCCATGAGGCCATAGGCCGATATATACCAGGTGGCATACATTGTAGTATATGTAAATAATCGGTAGCATTACCATAAGGTTTACCATCCTATTGTCCGTTGTCCATGTACAAATATAGGTTGTAGAAAAGTCAGCTTGTTTTCAGATCAGTTGATAATTTGATGTAAGTTATGTTTTCTCACTTCTATAATAGAGCAAAGTACATGGATATTACAGGGATGTGGTGGATTAGGATCATCTGCCATTTCCTTTTTGCTGGTTTCTACCCAGGTTGGGCTATTCACAGTAATATGCTACTTTGCAGGAGTATTTTTTTTCCTTCTCAACAGTCAACACTTAGTCGGAAGCATTTTGTGTGCGAGGACCTTTGTAGGTCGTTTTAACAGCAAGTTTTCATGGAGGACATGTTGCAACAGTATCGTCATTGGCTTGGCTCTTCGACGAAGCTTTCAGGTTACAGCGCAAGCAGCCTCCAAATTTTGCAAATATGTCCTGTATGTATGCATACACAGAAATTTGCAGGTGGTTTCCTTCTGCAGTTCGTTATGCTGAAGATGTCACCACAATATCTTCCCTATTTGGCCCATTTGACTCAACTTTGACGGCATAATCACTGGCAGCCTCCAAAATCTTGCAAACTTCTTTCCTGTACTGCACCAGAAGGTCCAGATCATGTTAGGAAGACATTGTCAAATGCTGTTTGTGGAACATCAAAGTACATTTTCTAGTTGCCTATATCGTTTCTATTGTTTACATTAATTGAGGGTTGTGTGGTGCAGATCAACTTGGAGTCATTTTATCATCTTCTTGACATATTCCTAATCAGTGATGCCTAACAACCAAGAGGTTGCCTGAAGCCCGAACATTTTGTTCTTTCATCAATTGTTATCAGATTGATCCCTTTAATCTGAATTATGATGAAATAACTTCTGAATGCTGGATATTTCAATACAGTTATTATTCAAAGTGGGCGAATGGTTAGAATCCTAAACTATGCCATTTCTTTCATGTTACAGATGTGAATTATCAGTACTCCATCTTGCCAGCATGGAGACCTTAAAATGAACAAGATGGTACGGCGTACCTCCTCAGTTGCTCCAGATTTTATTTTTGATTGCAAAATGCACCACTTCTTCATGTTCACACCTATTAGGTGCACAAAGTTAAATGTAGTATTTACCCGATACATCTTGTGCTGGATAAACATTAGAAGGAATTTTCTAAAGGAAAACTTGAGAGGGATTAAACTTACCAATCTTTATATCTACTTGACATGTTGAACTAGAGGTTGTCCTTAGAGACCACCTGCAGTGGATCTGTAACAGTGAAACCAAGGCATCAGCTACGGTTGGCCTGCAGGGAAAAATATTTACGTATCTACTAGCCAAAACAAGTATTTTGTGGTCTAACCTCGAGAAAAAAGTGGTTAAAAATGGGAATTTTGTTTGTTGTTCACTAGCATTTATATCTTAGTAGGGTATGTATGAATGTACTATTATGCTAAGAAAAAAAACTCCAGGTTTAGGTTCTAAATACTGTGCACAATTAACTGAAAGGGGGCTAACGTTATTAAATCGTGTCCAGAAGGGCACAAGTTTAATTTTTAACCACTTTAAAAGGTACTCCCTCCGTCTCATAATGTAAGACGTTTTTTGACACTACGCTAGTGTCAAAAAGCGTCTTACATTATGGGACGGAGGGAGTACTATTCTGTTTTTACTACATGTCAGAATCATGGATGTAGAATATGCCATAAGAAGTATTCAAATACCTCAAAGTAAGAACCAAATGGGACATCGTGTGCTTGCTGCTTTGTTTCATAGATCTGAAATCAAATAAGGACAGACGCTTGCATTAAAGAATGAAATAACACCATAACTTTAATATGTAGTGATCTTTTTTTTTTGTTACCAGGTTTCTTTTGTCGTTTGAGAAAGAAGCATGCTGCAATTCAGTTACAGCAGTGTCTGAAGGACACAAAGGACTGTGGCATAGTGACCTGAAAGTTACTTCGCGAACATTTCCACCGTACTCATCTGAGACATGCCACTTACTCAGCTGGAGAAAATAAGAACATTTGACTGTTACGTCGTCTAATGCTAGCAGCAACCAACTTGGTAAAAAAATTGAGACCATGAAAAGGATATGCCAATAGCTCAATTGACAAAATACAGACCTTTAAATCTGTATCTTTTCGTGCATTTCGGTACTGCTGGAAAAACATTGCATCATCACCTAGTATCACAGTGAAAAACTTCTCAGGTGTACCAGGGAAGGTATTCTGAAAAATGATACCAAGTTGAAAATTAGGGAAACGAAAAGTAAATTATGCATATTAAAAAATAGAAAATTAACTGGGATGCTCACACTGGTTATGTCTACAAGAACATGTTCATTGATGAAAGGTTGAAATGTGATAGTCAGTCCAATTCTTCTGTCTTCTGTCTTTATGTTGTCTGCTCTGCTGCTAATAACATTCTTACTCTCTCCTTTAAGAAGCAAATGTGCACTCACCTGCTTGTACAAGTACAGGTTGTCAGGTGGTTTCCCCAGAAGCAAATGAAAAGACCAAACAAGATTACTTTCTGAATACCTGCTTTTCAGCTTCCAATGTTGCTCGGTAACTCTGCAGCGCTATCTCTAGAGCTCGAAATGTACGGTTTCTGTTCCAGAAGGATGTGAACTTGTACCTTACGCTTCCTGAACCATTAAGGCAAGGATGCTCAATTGAAAAAAAATCTATAAATAGATTTGCAACATGGAAGATGAAAACAGACATATAATCCATTGTTCAGTTTACCCGTGAAAAAAAATATATTTCTAGGACTCGTTTTATTGTTGGTGCCTTCGATAGTAAAGATTTACCCGTGAAGGAATATCAAATTGGAAATGGTCTAGTCCAAGCTCTCTGAAGTTAAAATTTCAGAAATCAGACATATAATCCATAATAACACGTGGTTTTCCAATTAGGCATGTGACTGAAATCTTCTAAATTTTCAGAAAGTGTACACATCGAATCCATGATAGTATCTAGTTTTATAACTAGGGGTGTGATTTATCTAACTTTGTAAAAAGATTCCATCGAAAAATAATTCATAATCTTGGTTCCAAGAAGGATGCCCAAGATTACGCCAACAGAAAATAGTTTACCATTTTGGCAGCACAATGGAGATACTCCATGACCACCTGCGCCGGTATGAAGAAATATAGTAATAGCTGGGTTTATAAGGGAGTGCTGGCTCCTCCTTATCTGTGAGGTGAAATCATGCACGTGTCAACCATCTCAGCCATTTAAAATCAATTACTAAGGTCATAATAAGAGCTTCATAGGTTGCATACCTCATATATGTCTTGTAACGGAATGATCACCTAAAAATAATTGGATAATAAGAAAATTATATAAGGATGAATTTGTGAACAGAGAAAAGAATCTGAACTTGCTTGTCAATATATCCATACTGTACCGATTTTCTGCAGCAATGGCCTGATTAGTGTGTGTTAGTTAGCAAGATTGATATAATTGAGTGACAATTTATTACCTTATGGATTTTCAGACGTGGCTGATATTATTTACCTTGCTCATAAGTTAAAACCATGCAAAGAACAGTTTGGGGTTTGCACTTTTAGAACATGTACTTACATTTAATTGCTTGGAGAATACGTGTGACTGGAAGCACAGATGCCATGAGGAGATGCACATACGCCCATAGCGCAAGAAAGAGCTCTCCAGAGCACAAGAATAACTGTGGTGGACAATCTGAAAGTAGGAAGGCAATCATTCGGTTCAGTTGAGTATGCAATACTGTATGTGCAATTATCATTTGCCGAGAATTAGTACTTCATCATGAGGAAATTCGATTATAGCGTGCAGAGGACCACTGTCTTCAGTCATCGCCAACCGTTGCCTAGTGAGTATCATCTTTCTCTGTGAGTTGGCTCCAGTATACTGCTTAAAGAAGCTGGAAACATTTGGTGAAATAAGAAGGATGTTTGCCTACCTTCACAAATAATGTTGTTCGTATTTCTCAAATCAATGTTACCTGTCAGAAGTCGACGGCACTTTCTTTGAGCTAATGCGCAAGCAGATCTGCAACCAGATACTTGTGTTGTAAGCGGAATTGTACATGCGGTGGCTACTGTGATGAGGAAGGCTGGTTATTATTCATAAATAAATGCATATCCTACCTGACCAGATCTGCTGTCCAGGTCGTACCAAACCACTCCTGTTTCATCTTCGGCGAGGATAGCTACAGTTACAGATCCGATGACTTTGCGTTTGCATACATTGTCCCAGTCATAAACTGTTATAGTTACCTATCCAGAAAGTAAAAAATATATCACACATTTGAGCAAGCACATGTCTCTGGCATCAAATCCGTGCGTTGGCATATCTTGTTTTCGCTAAAAACGTCTCAGTTTTGGCTTCTGTTTAAGAAACTTGCCGAGCAGATAAATCTAGCTAGTCAGGTTTTGTTTACCACTTGGTTCCCATAAAGTTGATATGATGTTTGTGACAGGTAGGTAACACCTTTGCTTTTGAATCATTGACAGGAGCAGTGCGACGGTTGTTGCTTGAGAGAAGCTGGCTATGATGCTGCACCTGCATGCAAGCATATGCACGCACTGCACTCTCCCATAACTACTTTTGACAGCCTGCAGGCCATTGTTCAGTTCGCTATTCAAAGCTTGAATCGAGGATGGATGGCGTCAGGTGCACTCTAATTTACCCTGTATTATTTGGACCACTGTCTTTGTGGGAAAGTAAGTGCCTTTCAAAATTTTATGATGCTACTACTTTCTGCCACGGTTCGGTTCCGAAAGATCGTGGGCAAGCCGGCCAGTACTACTAAATGTATGCCGTGGTGCTCTCTGAAGATTCTCAGAGAGAATGAAATAAAACTAACAGCAGCACTGCATGGCGCAAAAGCATTGCTTTGTACTGACACGGCTGGCATACACCCTGTGCTTTTCTTTGCGGAGCATTTGTCTAATCTACTCCATCATGTCGTATTGCTCTTCTTTCACGCTTAAGATATTCAAACTGCTGGAGCCACTCTTTGTATCAAATTGTAAGATGTTTTTTAGGTTAGTTTAGCCTACAAAAACGTCTTATATTTTGGATCGGAGGTACTAGTATATACTGGGACATTATTGTTCCTTTTTGAACTGAGACATCTATGATTAGAGTCTCGGCCGCAGTGGGCCCGCAGGGACGGCGGGTGGACTATTTGTGAGTGTGTGACGATGATTAAAAGCGACTACTAGAGCGAATGGGTTCTAAACTATATTTCCAAAAGAACACCTTTCAGATTCTCAAGAGAGAGAGAAAAAACACACATTCTCTAGGAGAAGAAAAAGGTAATCGTTGTGTTTGCTGTGGATAGAGATGATCAAAGAATGTGTAGGAAGCTGTTCGTTCACAATCATACCTCAGCTGGAAGCTCTCTGGCCAGGAAGCTGAACGCCTCCCCCCACACGGGATTTCTTTGGCTAGGCACCATGGTACTGCACGCACAAACACAGTATGAAATTGAAATGAACACCTCACTTTAATTGCAGAGCAACATTTTACAAGTAATAATAAGGAATATCAATGTAAAAGAGGGGATGCGATTGCGCACCTGAAGCGCTTCTGCTCCCCGAGGGAGATGACGGCGTAGGGTTCGGAGGTCCCGTTCAGGTTGGCGCCGATCAGGTACTTGGCAGACACCAGCTCCAGCTGACGCAGCAGCACATAAGCGGAGTAAGAACATGCGCCGTTTCTCTCTTCTCTGCTAGCCAGGTGCTAGCTGTGTAGTAGTAGTAGTAGTACCAGTAGTACGTTGGAACTTGATAAAAGTGTACCTTGATCACGTACGCGGTGCCGCTCCGGGAGCGAGAGCTATCAGCCACAAGAGTGATCTGCAGGGTCGTTCATCAGGGAAAAAAAACAAGCTGTTACCATTTGAGAGGGGGATGCAGATCAATGTATGCACACGCCGTGTACGCATGCTCGTTCGTTCTCACCTCGTCGCCGGCGCATCCTGGTTCAGCGGCCGCCCTGCTACCCTTTGTGCTGCCCCGCGTCCGGCACCGGCGGTCTCGATCGTAGCTCTTAGTCGTGGAAGAAGGCTGGGAGGTGGCGGACGAGGTCTCGTCGAGGATGAGGAGGAGCGCGACTGCGGCGGCGAGAAGTGCTACGGCGGAGATGGCCACCTCCGCCTCCCACAGCGACGGCAGGAGGGATCTCAGCAACCACGAGCAGTGCGCGCCCATTGCCATGCTCAGTTGCTCACCATCTCTTTGCTCTGAGGGAAGCTAAGACCGGTTAGCGGGGCATATAAAGTGCAACCAACCGTCGCCGCCGTGGGTTTGGCCGAGAGCATATCTGGTGCACCAGGGCTTCTTGTGCTACCGGTGCACCAGACTCGCTTAGCACACTTTCAAATATTCAAAAAAATCAGGGAAAAATATATTCCCTCCGTCTCAAAATAAGTGACTCAAAAGTGACCCAATTTTATACTAAAGTTAATACAAAGTTGAGTCATTTTTGAGTCACTTATTTTGGGACGGAGGGAATAATACATTTACATACCCCCTTCGTTTCACAATGTAGTGCCTATAGATTTTTATGAAAGTCAAATTTTGCCAACTTTGACCAAGTTTATAGAGAAAACTGTCTACATGTACAATACCGAACATGTACATTCTGAAAATATAACTCACGATGTATCCAATGATGTGCATTTGGTATTCTAGATGTACATACTTTTCTCTATAAACATGGTCAAAGTTTGTAATGTTTGACTTTTATAAAAATCTATAGGCACTACATTATGGAACGGATGGGGGTAGTATTAATGTACGTTTTCACAAAATTTCGAATCAAAATTTGGAGCATATCTCAAGAGACAAAAAAAATGACAAATTCGACATTAAATAGTACACAACACAAGTTGGGCTTTAGATTTGGTCCATTATTACATTGATGTCACATTTGTCATTTTTATATCTCAAGCAATGTTATAAATTTTAGTTTGAATTTTTTTGACAACATAGATTGATGTTTTGTCAATACATCAATTTTTTCTTGGATTTTTTTGAACATGTTTACACGTTTGGTGCACCGGTAGCACAAGAAGTGCTGATGCGTTTGGTGCACCGGTAGCACAAGAAGTGCTGGTGCATCAGATACATCCTCGTTCCGAGATGCATAACTAAAATCCAGTCTCCCGCGCATGTCACGCCATGGTCTCACCGAGGCTTTTACGGATGCCGCACCTCTGGTCAAACCTCCGAAACAATGGTTGTGTGAAACATCATGTAACTCGCTCCCGCAATCATATATGGGTGCAAAGCACGTCTCTCGCAGACTGGGAACGTTTGCTTTTCCTTACTATCGGCCGGGTTATGAATCAATTAGATCGACCGTCTCGGCACACGTTAGATGACCCGTGAGACATCAATCCAATCTCCCACCACATTAGTCACAACCTTTGTAACAATGACTATGTTGTGCTCGATTACTTTGCAACACGAACCTTGTTACGCTTGTGCGTATACATGACGTGGGCTTTGGTCATCCATTGCAACATAGGACATGGTGCGGTCATCACCAACTTGAATTGTTAGAAATTTAGGGTTTGTGGTCTACCCCCTATTCCTCTGCGCTTATCCGTGGTGCCGCTCACAATTCGCATCATCTGAGGCTAGGGGGTAGGGACCTTCTTATACTGTCTTTCCAAAGAGTCCACCTCTCATACAGATATAAGATTCCTAGTTTTTTCCACTAGTTACCGGGATAGAGTCCAGATACGCAGATAATACGCATAACCTGAAAACGGATTTCAGGGAAGTGTTTTTATTGAGCATCACTTACTTAAATAGGAAGACGGGAGTCACTCCAGGAAATTTGCTCTACATTTATCGGTATGTCTGACGTTAATATTTGCACTATATTTTTATTTGTGGCTATTTTTAAAATAGTTGGATTATGGTGTTTGTTTATATACATCATATATTGTTGGAGTGCAATAGCAATTTTATTGGCATGCAACAATTCCAAAGGAAAAATAATGTACTTCAGAATTAATGCTAAATTTGAGGTACTTTGGATTGGAAATTATGCCATCAAACTCCTTTTGTGGAGGAAACCTATTATTGTTATAGGACATGCTATTCAACTTCAATGAGAAGGGATTTAATTTATTGTTCTATCTTGAAATCTGTTGACTATGTCATATTATTTGGAAAAGGAAGAGTGGAAATATTGCTCAATGATGAAATCAGTGCATTACAAAATTTCACACAATGGTCTCATTTTTCATGATGGTCCATTGGAAGTTGGCAACCCAAAATTGTTTATTTGGTGAAGGTAACTCCATAGAGAGGAATATCGACAATGGGAACACATGCTTGGAATCTTATTAGATACATCATCAACGACTTGGTCACATATCTTGGAACTGGATCAAGAGGCTTATTGATTTTGGAATTTTAAACTTCAGTGGGAGGACTATGGTACATGTGAAGCATATATATACCTCTTTATTATTTTTAATATACTTCATTAATAATTATTAGATACCTCAAACTGATTTTCATGAAAAAATTCATGCGAGTCTACATATTTTAAATGTTTACGTATACACTGATGTGTTTGTACGTGAAAAAGGTATATTTTAAAAAGTACGTCGCAGATGATATTTTTTCAACAAAACTCGTATTGGGGTATCTTAGAATATTTAATGAAGTATATTGAAAATGCTAAAGAGGTATAATTAATGCGTATATGAGGTATATTAAGGATGGGAGTACATACTCCTGGAAGTACAAAACTGGTATTTCTTTTGACATCCCCACTGGAGGTCAGATTATTTATTTCATCTCACTCTTTGATGATTACACTTTTATATGGTTATGTTTATCTTTTATTATACAAGTCGGAAGGTTTTATTGTGTTGCTCACATGTTGAACTGAAGTGGAAAATCAGCTGATTAAAAGATTTCAAAGGTTTAACAACTGATTGGTGGGAGAAGTGCACTTCAGGAATACATCAATTGAACATGTAAAGATCATGGAATTATTAGCCATCGTAATACATCGTATTGTCTTTTATACTCCATTGTTTCTTGTTTTGAAAGAAGCATTGCATAGTGCCATTTGTTGATATCATTCTTCATCTAACACAGTCACTATATGTCTTTTAGACTGGAAGGAAATAATCTACTTTGGCAGGAAATTCTCGCTTCCTACAAAGCACACACCAGGAATTTTCTCAAGGTTATTCTAGTGGATCAAAGGGTGATTTCTTTTTTTTTAAAGAAAAACTGGTGGAAAGTAGGAAACAATTACTTTTTATGATCAAGGGTGGAATTATAGACAATCATAGTGGAATATAACCTTAATCCCAATGGAAACTACAAGTGAAACTCTCGATACTAACATGCTTAGGATAAGTGGGAGGAATTAGCTTGGAGTATCATATGTGGGTAATTGTTATGTGTTGTTGGGGCATGTCACTCTAAATTTTAGAGGAATCACTAAATCCTCTTAAGGTTTTCTTTTTAATGTCAACTATGGGTGGAAGAATTGCGGGAAGGAACAAACTCAAGTGAGGAACATCATAGTTTGGGAACTTAACATCATACCAAATAACCGCAAACCTATTGTCTGGAAGTGATTTTTTTAAAGGATATTTGGCTCACTGGAGTATTATAATGTCACTCTTGTTATTCAAATATTCACACAGAGGGAAATATACTTTGTGGAAACTCTCCCTCCTGGAATTTTGGGAAAGAGGAACTAAACACATGGTTTGCCAATTGAGTATATTAATGTATGGTCTTATAACAAGCTTCACATCAATGGAATAACAGGTCATATGGTTTTCTAAATGAAGCAAGGCGGTCATCTACAAATGTAAGTGTAGAGTATTTTGCATTATTATTTTATACGTTAACATTGTTTTGTTGTTTGCAATGATAAAGTCACATTGATGGAAATGAAAGCTTGGTCATGTTATAACTTTCATGTGAAAGGAACGTTTAAAGCTTCCTATGTTTTAGGAGTGGAACTACATAGGGTATGTTTTGAAACGTTTCCTATGGAAGATTGCAAATGTGTTAAAATACCTTGATAAAGGGAATCATACTTAGTGAGGAATTATATTTAAACTCATGAGGAAAATGGAATAATAAATGGTACTGGAATTCGTATGTATCTTCAATATACAAGCATACCTTAACTTTCGGAATTTATGCTGCATTCAAGCAGTGGAAGGAAAGACGAGCAGCTAAGTGAATCTCACACATCATATAAGACTGTAGAAAGTGCATCACAACCTGTCACTTGTTTTGGAATTTATATATTAAAGGTAAACACATCGAGGAAGCTACTACTGTATCTACGAGTTGAGAAATAAGTCCAGGTACGCATATCCATTTTTTTTGTGAAGTACTAATATGGTGCAGGTTCACTGACCGAAGTCAGGAATTTCTTTCGAAACATGGTTGCTTATGGAGCTTCATTTGCTGATTGGATTTGATATTTATGTGTTTTTGGAAACTTTATTCAAGATGGTTATCTTCTATTTGACTCAATGTGGAATTATTCATATTACTAATATATGTGACTGGAAATAATTGATGCGGAATTTCACTTGAGGAAACAAAATACTTAAGGTGCCTATAAAGGTAGAATTACACTCGAGGAAATAATACTCGAGGCGCCAAGTACAACTCTGCTGGAATAATTAGGCGGAAACTAAAGGTCTCTAGTGATCTTAAGTGTCACAGCAAGGAAACATATTGAGGGAAGGTATCACTATATATTTCTTTGGATTTCAACATAGTGTTAACTAGAGGATGCCCCGCGCGTTGCTGCGGAACCATTATTATTATAACTCTGCTGTCATATAAAAAATCCGAAGTAGAAAATAAGATATTGTATAAACCCAGTGTACCATATAATCCATCAAGTGTTCACACAAAAGATTAGGTGGTGCCAGACATATAATCAAATATTTCTGCTAAGAACACAACACATATGGAAGAATCAACTCCACGGCCAAGGACTGGAATAGAGGACTATTTATCAGACATTTATATGAACCACTGAATGTTGCTCCAAATCTCTGAAGCTTAGAAATTTTTAATGGCAAAAGTGAACCATTCAAGCTAGCTAGTAAAGAACTAATTCTGTGAAGGAGGATAAAATTGACAACATTATCATGTTATGTAATTCCAACTTGTAATGATGAGACATGTTCCAAATAGCACCTTTCTCCAATCCAAGATTACTGACATGGACTATGATCAGCAGTGCCAAGCCACGAAAATAAATTGCCTGTAACAACTAACAAAGAATTAAACACACAACTCTCAGAAATGGTCTTTGTATCCATCGCTAGAGTTAATTCCATTTGATCTCCACCAAAACTTAAAGAGTCAAGAAAAAAGATGTATGTACTCAATAAATAATCATGTGAATGAAATTATGAGGATCTGCTAAATAATGTGCCAATGAAATCATGTGTGTGCTGGTGTGGATGAATAACAGATTAACAGTGCGTAGATTGAAGTCATTGGAAACTTGCATGGATGTGTGCATACTTACATGTGGTAGCTGCAGTAAATTGCTGCTCTGAATCAGGTGAGCGAGCGTGGCGGCAAGGCGTGTCAAGTGCGCAGTGGCTGATATACCACCAAATAACTACGCAGAAGCGGACGGTGCAGTAACCACCTCACTGGTGATATGTATATGCATAATTCCAGTACCTCCACCCTGTGCAGAATAGAAGAAAATGGAAAAAAAATAGTTTACTCACATATATGCCAATCTAATATCATCCGAGCCTTTCTTTTAACTTAGTGTTGATCATGACTTGCATAAAAAGGATAATACGTTGTAGTCCTGAGTATTTGATGATTTGTTCGAACCAATGCATTGCACGGAATGGGAGGAATGATATATGTGCTGAAACAAATATAAGGCACAAGTCACGTGTTAATCCAATTCAAATAATAAATTTCAGAGATGGGAAACCTGTTTATATTGAGCAGAAAAAGACATATGCAGGATGAAACCACAAATATCTATAGTAAATTGTGGAGCAGCTTGCGACTGAATATGACGAAATAAAAACCAGACAAAACGTCAGATTAGATGAATTGGGAAAGGCTGAAGAGGGATCTGATCACTCGCCTCTCGTTGGGAAGTTGCAGCGGATGATGGTAGCTTCCTGACGTACTCCTCAAAGTCAATCTTCTTTCACCCTTCATGGTATAGGAGCAACCCGTACCTGTGGAAGGAGACATTGTTGGGAGCGGGGATAGAGATGTAGTTCGGGTACATGTAGGTCATCTAGTACCTGTAGGGCGCTGACCACACCAGCCTGTTGAGGGTCGTGAGCGTGATTCAGGCGGAAGAAGAAGAGCATGGCCCCCAGCGTGCAGTTGCCCCCGAATCCACCCATGGGGTACGTCGGGTATTGAATGAATTTGAAGCCACCAATACGACCTCACAAACGTGGCATGAAACCACAGAGAACACCACAGTACCAGCCAAAGTTGTCGCCGAATCCACCCATGGTAGATGATTGGGGATCGATCAAGCCGAAGCCACCAATCTTTGCTCAGGATCTTGGCATGGAGCCACATAGAACACCGAGATTTTAGCAGAGACGGGGAAGGAGGAGGCGGCGGTGGGGAGTTGAGGATAAGACGGTGACTGGGCCCTTAAGTGAAGAAAATATCAGGTCAGTTTCAGAAGACGAAGAGGAACAGATGTGTGCTACATACATATATTAAAGTACACGATTTGTTCTTTGGATTTTTTTCTTCTGGTGTGCAGATTTGCTGAAGTGGATGGCTGCATGTTCATTGTTGATGATGTGGCACATCGTTGATGTGGACAGTGTGCATGGAGAGAGAACAGGGAGTAGTGGGGAGCAACTTCTTAAGAATTGTAGATATGGTTGTTGACCCCTTGACTAAGCCTATTAGTCATGAGGTATTTGGTAAGCATGTTAAGGCTATGGGTTTACGAATATCTGAATGATTGTTTTGGACAAGTGGGAGATGTTGGAATTATGTGTCCTGCAACTATATTCAAATTACTAGGAATAACTAAATATTCGGAATACCTCATTATGGAATTATACATGTATTTGTGCATGGAATTACTTTACATGATTATCATGAAATTATCACTTGTTGGAATGTACTTAAGTAAAATATGCTTAAGGAAGCTGGTCGATTATTAGTGGAATACAATATACTATTTATATTGGAAAGACGACCCAGGTACACTGATGATTGGAAGGAGCTAGATCGTATAGTTGGGTTACAACCCTAATATTGATCTACGTAATTAGAGGAATTTCTCTATTATGGCATGTTGCTCACAAGCGCGTGCTCCGGGGACATAACGGGTAGAATCCGTTAACAGACAAATATGATCGTGGTTGATAATTTGATCTGGACTCTATCCTGATAACTAGTGGAAAAAACTAGGAATCTTATATCTGTATGAGAGGTGGACTCTTTGAAAAGACAGTATAAGAAGGTCCCTACCCCCTAGCCTCAGATGATGCGAATTATGAGCGGCACCACGGATAAGCGCAGAGGAATAGGGGGTAGACCATAAATCCTAAATTTCTAACATGAATGGCATGGGTCTTTGACCATCCACTGCCGACATAAACCATGTTGCGGTCATCCATTGCAATATGGACCATATTGTCATCACCTTCAGCAATGACAACATCACCACTGAGCAAACAACTCGCCATAGCTCCTCCTCTTACAACAGAACACATGTTGTAGCATCGGCGGCGAGCCCCCACACTCCTCTGCACCATCCAGCCATGGACATGGAGGATGATGAGATGGGTAGACTTATGCATGGTAGGCGGCCATGCTTGTGCTCAAGCGATGACCAGTGCTAACGCCGGTAGCCGCAAGGGACGATGGCCATAGATTATGGGAGAGAAGAGGATGAGAGATTAGATGGATGGAGGAGGAGACGACAATGACAACATGAGTGTAACGCCCCGGACACATCCGTCGGTGGTCGTTACTCTGGAGGGATCTAGACTGGCCCCACAGATCAATGCTAGTCTTTCCTGCGCACTTTGTGCTCACTCGTGTGCACCTGGGACCAACTTTCCGGTCGGTCACCCATTTTAAAATTACTCCAAGTTGAGCACGCTTATCTTTGGAGTTCTGTTCGAATGGGCTTCCGGAAAAGAAGTAATTCCTTATTGATATGAGCAATCTATCATCCCTATTAAGCCAGACTATCACACTAAGGGACGCCAACATTCGCGAGGGCCACCGCAGCGATAGACGTGGAAGAGAAGCATGGGGAGTTAGGATGGAGTTGACTCGCGCACTGCGTGTCACACAAAAACGATAAGGGCATGTACAATGGTTGATAAAATAGTTTTATCTTAAGGTTTGCATGTAAATTAGGGATGACAAAAAAATATGTCTACAATGGGTCATCTCTTAGCCTCATCTTCAATAATTAGTTGTTCCTAAAAACACGATGAGACATATTGTGCTAAAAGATTATCTTTTGTCTTCTCTTAAATAAGATAAGACAAGCCTTCTCTTATGATTTCTATTTCCTCCACCTCATCATTTATCTTACGTGGCACTCTTAAGATAGAACCATTGTACATGCCCTAAGCGATGTGTTGGGCACCAAGGGGCACGCATCGTCAGCGTGAGGCGGTTGACGCGCCTGTGTTATCTGTCGGCCGAGTTAAAAAATTTCCTTTCTTTTTATGGAAGGGAACTAGGGTTCATTTCTTGAAAAGATTGTTTGGAGCTATGTTTGAGTGGTTCTTTTTCGAAAGACCGGATACAAAGTGGAACTTAGATGCACAGTGCACACACCACCACTCACACACATCCGCACACACGACACACACACACTCTTACCATGCGTACTGAAGACGGGCTTGGTGAGCTTCAGGACTGAATTAAGGGAAAAAAAGATAGTGTTAAATAAGAAATCTTGTCATTCGCAAAAAAAATCCTTGTAATTCTAAAAATGGAAACCAGTTTACTTTCATGAGCTAGCTATGTCTTTTTTAATAATAAAAATTGTATTGATCTTTTTTGACAAAGGATGAATTTTATTAGCTTAAAATAGAGCATAATAAATATATACTCCATCCGTCCCAAAATTCTTGTCTTATATTTGTCTAAATACGGATGTATCAACTCACATTTTAGTATTAGATACATCCATATATAGACAAATTTAAGACATGAATTTTGGGACGGAGGGAGTATAACATAATGAGCATACACACGGCCTCTGCATAGTTAGAATGCACACAATCAACACTAACTCACACGCACACAGAAAACACGTCTACAACTAGCAAAGCCAGATAGCACCAAAGCTATGCGTATGCAAGAAAAAATATATTCGCAAAGCGATTGGTAAATTACAACAATAATCATATCCGCACCAACCATATCATGATATCACTGGTGGGTTCTACCGTAGGGTGCGTGGACTGCAAATTAAAATTTTCCTACACGAAGAACATTCAGGAACATGCTAAGAGAGATGGATCACAGATCGTTACCACTAGACGCGCATTGCCCTGCAGGGGAAGTAGAGTTGGGGAAGCGCGTCTCCAGAGTCGTCTCCTTCTCGTCCATCTCCCACGTAGCCGATCGGATCCCGCCAACAGGTTCGTCGGAGCGGCGCAAGTGCATCGCCTTTAACGGTATCCGCGCATGCAGGAGGACCGTCGTGCGGCGGACTGCTAGGTCCGATCACACAACCGGCAGCGAGTGGAGGTGGCTAGTTGCAACACATGCAAAGCCCTAATGACGACGCCGAAGCGATCAACCGAATGAGTGTGCTGCACCTCCACTATATATAGGCATCCGTCGCGGGCTCAACACTTGGGCCTCGCATGGACCCTAAAGCCCAAAATCTGTTCGGTCTATTTCCGAGTCCGAGTAGGACCAAGTCTGACTCGTGGAGTCGGATCCAACCTCACAGGTTCCTTCCCTTAAGCGTGCGACCCCTTAGGTTCAAGTCGGCTTGGTCACAATTCGGATCACATCCGACCTACACGGTTGGTAGCGGCCTCTAGCAAGGCGTGCCGACCACCAAGCAGACTATGAAGCTGGTAAGGCGAACCTGTACAACGTGTCACACTTTCATTCCCTTTGCCAGACGATATATGTTGTGGGGCTCAAGGCGAGACTGTCATCCTTGTGCTAGCCCAACCTCTTTCTCGTTCCAGTGATGCCGACCCAAACCAGATTATCTCATAATCCTTGTCGCATGGCCATGCTTATCCTGATCGGATCACACGAGGGGCCCAGAGTATATCTCTCCTGATCGGAGGGGCAAATCCCATCTTACTCGACCACGTCTCGTAGCATGGGTCTGGACAAGCCCGAAACCTACCTTTGTAACTACCCAGTCATGGAGTAGCGTTGGTCGGTCAAAAGCAAGTCTGTTACCATCCCGAGTACATGCTTTAGCTCAAGTCTTAGGACATAGACATATGTTGTACTAGAGACTCACAGATGGTATATCGCCGCGTCTCATAGTTGGGTCTGTCCGACTCGGACCTTATCTCGACTCGGATCCGACTACGCCGAATCCGACCAGACCTTTCCAAGTCCATATTACCCGGTTAGCATCCAATGCTCCATGGCTAGTGAGACCGAGCCATCCACCGTGTCATATGCTAATCTAGTCCGATGTGTGTCCACACATCACTTACGACTAGGGACCATTTAAGATGTATCATACAACACAAGATCTCACAAGCAAGTCACGTACTTGCCAACAACTATCATTGATTACATCCAATGACTATCTTTATTCATAAACACATAACACTACTAGGAAAAGGGCTATAGATGGAATTGACACTAATGGCGCACCAGACATGCGGTGCGCCATTAGTATATACTAATGGCGCACCATGTGTTGGTGCGCCATTAGTATCCAAATACTAATGGCGCACCGTTGACGTGGTGCGCCATTAGTAACAATTTTTTTTTTCATATTTTTCTCAAAACTACCAATGGCGCACCAGTGGATAGTGCGCCATTAGTAGTTCAACTACTAATGGCGCACCACATCCACGGTGCGCCATTAGTAATTTTTTTTCAAGTTTTGTTTTTATTTATTTTTAATTTTATTTTCAAAAAATACTAATGGCGCACCGTGGGTGCGCAAGTTGAACTTACTAATGGCGCACCACTACTAATGGCGCACCACTCCCACGGTGCGCCATTAGTATTTTTTGAAAATAAAAAAAAATTCAAAAAATACTAATGGCGCACCGTGGGAGTGGTGCGCCATTAGTAGTTCAACTTACTAATGGCGCACCACTCCCACGGTGCGCCATTAGTATTTTTTTTTCATATTTTTTTTTTCAAAAAATACTAATGGCGCACCGTTGTTGTGGTGCGCCATTAGTAGTTGAACTACTAATGGCGCACCACTACCACGGTGCGCCATTAGTAACTTGGCCATTACTGCACCCCCCCGTGGACCGCCTTTTTCAGTTAAAAAATAAATAAAAGAAAATGATGTAAATGTCAAAAAAATAAAAGAAAATAAGTTTCCCATGTGATATGTGGTCTACTTGTTGGGAAAATTTACAAATATGAATTTTGACTTTATTTGCAAAATATCTCTGGAATTTAGTAAAACGGGTATAACTTTTGCATACGAACTCGGATTAAAAAGTTTTTTATATAAAAAATCATCTACTCGAAAAGTTACTAGTGGCGCCATTAGTATCTCTGGAACCCCGTTAAACATTTTCAAAATCCCCAAAAACCTAACAGAAAAAAGTTACGGGGCTTTTAAGATCTACAGACAAAAAAATTCAAAAAATTTCAAACTTACTAGTGACGCACCGTTTGCTAGGTGCGCCACTAGTAACAGAAAAAAAATATAAATAAAATTTTCGAAAAAAAAAATTATAATTTTTTTTTCCAAAATATGATACGTAATATGACCGGGAAGTTTGAAATATATTTTCAAAATTTCATCATACTCATGAACATTAACAAACTCCTAGACATCAAGAAGAGTTAATAGGATTGATATGATAGATATATCAACAAGTGCGTGTGAAGTGAGCTGGTGCTGGGGTTGGATAGAACTACGAAGTTAAGCGTGCTCGGGCTGGAGTAGTGTGAGGATGGGTGACCTTATGGGAAGTTTGACCACAGAGTGCAATTTGACTTGAGATTAAGCAAATTGACCCCAGATTAAGCCATAATGATCTGAGATTAAGAAAAAAATTGAAAAAAAAAGTTGAATTTTTTTTTTGAAAAAAATACTAATGGCGCACTTCTACGTAGTGCGCCATTAGTATGCCAGATACTAATGGCGCACCAGTGGTGCGCCACTGGTGCGCCATTAGTATGCCAGATACTAATGGCGCACCAGAGGTGCGCCATTAGTATCCAACTACTAATGGCGTGCTAGTAATGGTGCACCGGTAGTGCGCCATTAATGGGCGAAACCGGTGCGCCATTAGCAACCCTTTTTGTAGTAGTGTAGGAAATAGCATCATACATGATTGCCTCTAGGGCATATCTCCAATAGTCTCCCACTTGCACTAGAGTCAATCAAATAGACATCGTATGTCCATAGCTCTAACGTGCCCCTCATGCTTGGGTTGTGGAAGTAGCTTAGTCAATGCATCTGCAACATTTGCATCCGTGTGAATTTTGCATAACTCTATATTACCACTCTTTACGATCTTTCGTATCAGGTGATATTTCTGATTTATGTGTCTGGTCTTATGGTGGTTCCTCAGCTCCTTGGCTTGTGCAATGGCACCATAATTATCACAATAAAGGTCCAACGGTTTCACCGAGGCTGGGAAAATACCAAGATCATCCAGAAAGTTCCCGATCCAAACACCTTCCTTTGCAGCTTCACAAGCCGCAATGTATTCGGCTTTTGTGGTAGAATCGGCCACCGTATCTTGCTTGGAACTCGTCCAGCTCACTGCTCCTCCGTTCATGACATACACGAATCCAGACTGTGATCGACAATCATCTCTATCGGTTTGGAAACTAGCATCGGCGTAACCCTTTACGACGAGATCCTCCTCACCTCCATAAACTAGGAACATATCTTTAGTCCTTTTCAGGTACTTCAGAATAGTCTTTACCACCGCCCAGTGACTCTCACCTGGGTTGGCCTGGTATCTACTTGTTAGGATTATTGCAAAAGAAACACAGGTCGTGTACATATCATGACATACATGATGGAGGCATACATAATCCGACTCATCTTGCTTCGCTCATCAGCCATCGAAGGACTCAGAGTCTCGCTTAGCCTTATACCATGTGAGACAGGAAAGAACCCTTTCTTGGCTTCACTCATGTTGAACCGCTTCAACACTTTATCTATGTACGTGCATTGGTTCAAGCTGAGCAGTCTCCTCGATCTATCTCTATAGATCTTAATGCCCAATATGTAAACCGCTTCACTGAGGTCCTTCATCGAAAACTTTCCATTCAATGATTCCTTGTCTGAGTCCAGCATCGAAACACCGTTTTCGATCAACAATATGTCATCCACATATAGTATCAAAAACACTATCGAGCTCCCACTCAACTGCTTGTATAAACAAGCGTCCTCTTGGCTTTTGATAAAACCGAGACCAGTGACGACCTCATCAAAATGAATGTTCCAGCTCCGAGATGCTTGTCTCAACCCATATATGGATCTCTTGAGCTTGCATACCTTACTAGTACTAGTCGTAACGACAAAACCCTCGGGATGTATCATATGCATGTCCTCAGTTAAATTTTCGTGAAGGAAAGCCGTTTTGACATCCTTCTGCCATATCTCATAATCGAAATAGGCAGCTATAGCTAGTATGATCCTCACTATGACACCCCGAGACCAATGTGTCAGGTGTCATCCTCTTATTCGCTGTCGTTGCCATGTCATTTGCTTGCGTGTTGCATTTTTCCATGTCATCACGTGCATTGCATCATCATGTTTTTCAAACCTTGCATCCGGTCTCCTTCTTCGTTGTCCGTTTCGGAATCCGACACTCTCTCATGCACCCATTGCACCTCTCAGTTCTCGTTTAGTGAGCGGGAGAAAAACGTTCACGGAATGGGCCGAGATTTGTCGAGTGGTCTTGGTACATCATAGGTAGACCGCCTGTCAAATTTCATTCCATTTGGAGGTCGTTTGATGCCCCAACGGTTAACAGTGTTAAAAGCCGGAAGCCTTTTCACTTTCAGCCCAGCACCCCTTCACAACAGCCCACTAGCCCATCTAAACCCCCTCCATGCTCTCCATCATTGGATCACGATCGCATGGCCGAAAACCGCACCTCATTTGGACTCTCCTAGCTCCCTCTACCTATATAAACAGCCCCCACGTCCATTTCGGGTAAAAACCCTAGACCCACCGTCTCCCTCCGCGCCGGACACGTCCGCCGGCGCCGAACGCGTCCAGCCGCCGCCCTTAGCCACTCACGCGCTGCCATGTGTCGTCGCCGCCTCCTCTCTCTCCTTCGTCGCCGCGTGCCCACACGGCCCGAAGCCAGCCTGCCGGCCCGAAGCCGCCATCGCCCTGGTGCGCCTCGCACCGCACCTCCGCACGCGCCCCGGCGCCAGTCCCGCGACCCTCCGCTGAACCACCTCTGCCGCCAGTGCCGCCCGACCCTGCCGGCCACTGCGCCTTCTCCGCCGCCATGCCGCCCGGACGTCGCCGGCCCGCGCCTCTGACCTCGCGCACCCCGCCGCCGGCCAGTTCCTCCCCGCCGCCGACCACTTCCTCCCCGCCGCCGGCCACTACCTCCCCGCCGGAGCCGATACTGATCTAGTCCTGGAGGGTGGATCAGATCCACCGGTTTTGGGATCCAAACATCTCTGTCCACCCGGATCTCCTCGTCCCGTTGACTTTCCCGGTGGTAATTTTTCTCTAAGTCCTTGACCATTGTAAATTTGCTGCTATCATTTCCATGCCATAACTTGATGCTTGATGCTCCGTTTCGCATGCATATCAAAATTTTTGTCTCTTGATGCTCTAGATGATGGTGTAGTTTGCATGCATGTTGCTGTTCATCTTGATGCCTTAATGTTCATTGCAAAACTGCTATGTGATGTTACTGGTCAGCTCTAGTTGTTTGTCAACAATATGTTAGCATGTTTAAGAGGTCATATCTTTGTGCATGTTGGTTCAAATGGAGTGTATGATATGTCAAATTATTCATGTCAAATAGGTCTTCATGATGGTTGCATTTTCATACATGTTAGAGTGCATTATGCCATGATTATCTCTGTTGCAAAAGTGCTAAGTGATGTTAACTGCTGAAACTTGATATAACTTGCTGATTTGTCTTTTTCATATCTTTTTGTGTGATTTTTGTTTGAGCATCGTATCAATATGTGTTAGGAGCACAATCATGTCATCTTTGCTGTGGTGCAATCCATTCATCATGATATGCCTTGTGGTGAGTGCAACAAGCTTGTAAAGTGACCTACTCGTTGTTTGCTGAAACTGTTATATTGTGATGCCATGTTTGCTTGATGTTACAGTCATATCCATGCATGTTTGGTATGTACAATGATCATGTCTTGAAGACCATGTTATGCTCTATCCGTTCATGCCCTTGTTTGCAATTATAGGTTGTTGTAGCTTGTCTCTTTCTTGCTCTCAAATTGCTATATAATGTTTCTGTCAGCCTGTTATCAGTAAGTTCAGTTTTGCCATGTGAATAGCTAGTGTTCTATGCATCCTATGACCATGTTCTTGCCATGAATAGCTGCATAAACATGTATTCTTGCTGTTGGTTATATTCACATGCCATGATATGCTTTGAGATGAGTTGCACAAGCTTGCAAACATGCCTACTTGTCGTTGTTGCTGTCATGTTCAGTTTATTTCACCAAGTCTGTGAAACTGTTATCTTTTGCAATCTTGCCATGATGTTTTGAGCATGTTCTAGTGGTATTTGGCAATATCTTAGAGAGCATGCTTGTAGTGCTTGACATGTACATGCTTGCCATGCCCTTTGATGCCATGAAATGTTCCTGTAGCATTTTGTTTTGATGATTGCAAAGTGCCTAGTTGTTGTTTTGGGACAACTTGTTATTATATCTTGTTTCATGTGTATGTGTTGAACCATTGCCCCGTTTTGGGCATGCTCTATATGAAACTTTCTTGTTTTTACATGTAGATGAATCATATCATGTTGTATACATGTTTGGAGTGCGTTTGCTTGATGTTTGAATGCATCTTGCATCTTTGCCATGCTTGACTTGTTTTGCTCATATCTTCTAAGCCGAAGCTCCGAATTAAATGAACTTTATATGTAACTTGACTAGAATTTCGAGTAGATCATCATGGTGCATGTTAACTTGCTGTTTAATAATTTAACATAAGGTTTATTCAGATCTGGACCAATTTCGAAATTTGCATACGAGGACTTACCGAAATTGTTATATGTTGTTTCCGGCCTCATTTAAACGCTTTGATGTAATGTCTTGTATGCTTCATCTCTTGCCATGAGTTTCATCATGTAGCTTTGTCATGCATCATACTTGGTTGAGCATCATGTCTTGTTATGTGTTGTATGTTTACCGTGTTATTTGCTTCTTCTCGTAAGTTCCTGTTTCGATGCAATCATGATGATTCGTTCGGCTACACTTGGTTCGTCTTCGTGGCTTCTTCTTCTTCATGGACTCGTTCTTCTTCCTTGCGGAATCTCAGGCAAGATGACCGTCACCTTGGATACCTTTACTATCATTGCTATGCTAGTTGTCTCGATGCTATCGTTATATGTCGCGCTACCTATCTATTGTTGTCAGCCTCTCTTTGTTGCCATGAAACCTCTAACCTTTGATACCATCCCAGCAAACCGTTGTTAAGCTATGTTACCGCTCGCTCAACCCCTCTTATAACGTTGTTAGTTGCAGGTGAAGATGAAGATTGCTCCATGTCAGATCTTGGTTTTGGAATATCACAATATCTATTAGTATAATTAATGCATCTATATACTTGGCAATGGGTGGAAGGCTTGACCTTTTGCTCGGTGTTTTGTTCCACTCATGCCGCCTTAAGATCCGATAAACTGGTGTTATGTTCTTTGATTTTGCGTTCCTAACGCGGTTGAGTTTATGGGGACCCCTTGACAGTTCGCTTTGAATGAAACTCCTCCAGCAAGGCCCAATATTGGTTTTACCATTTGCCTAATAACTAAAACTTGCATAGGGAGTTAACGCTACCCGCAGACTTAATTTACAACCCGGGCCAATGCTCCTCATGAGTGTTGGTGCAAACTAGAGCACTTTGCGGGGCCGCCCCTTGGCAACTTGGGGTATCTAGCTCCCGTACGCGTCGCTCATCCGGACGTGGCCTGAGATGAGATTCGCGTGGCTACTATCAAGGTGTCGGCACGCTAGGAGGTCTTGCTGGACTTGTTTTACCATTGTCGAAATGTCTTGTGCACCGGGATTCCGAGTCTGATTGGGTTGTCCCTAAGATAAGTTTTTTTACCTTTGCTGATCATGAGAGCTTGTGATGGGCTAAGTTGGAGCACCCCTGCAAGGTTATGATCTTTCTAAAGCCATGCACGTGGTTATGTGGCAGATTGGAATTGTTAATGTCTGGTTGTAGAAAACTTGACAGAGGATCCGAGACAAAATACATCAACTCCGTGAGTAACCGTGATCGTGTCTATTCACTTTGAGAAGAGAACACGCTGGGGTTATGTTTGACTCGTAGGTAGTTCAGGATCTCTAGCGATCATTACTAGTTTGCGACCGTTTGCGTAGATGCTCATCTTATTCTTGTACCCATAAGTTAGCCACCATACAATGCTTAGCCGCTGCCTCAACCTCACCACCTAACCTCTCCGTACCCCTTTAAGCTTTGCTACTCTTGATACCCATGGTTATGGGATTGCTGAGTCCTCGTGGCTCACAGATACTACAACAACAGTTGCAGGTTTCTGATGACTTGACGTGAGCGCGTTGTTTACATGTGTTGAGTTCTTCTTCTTCTTCTTCTTCGTTAGTCTTGGGTTAGGTTCCTGGTCGGAAGCTTGGGATAGCAGGATGGATGTCGTTGTGCTTTTCATGTGTTGGTATCCGTAGTCAGATGTCTTGTATTTGTTAATGTTGTATTCATGTGGAGTTGTATGACTTGTATGTATCCCCATGTATTTATGTAATGGTACGATGTAATGATATCCATCTTGCTAGCGCCCGAAATGCAGTTGTGCCCCAATCACGAGTTCATCACGTGATCGGGATAGAATCGCATCTTGGGCGTTACACTCACCGACTTCAGCATTGCTACCGGTGAGTAAGTCTCGTCGTAGTTAATTCCTTGAACATTTCCATCCACATCGGTTTTCTTCTTAAAGACCCATTTGCAACCTATGGCTTTTATGCTAGGTGGCGGATCAACCAAGTCCCAAACTTGATTTTCATCCATGGACTTTAATTCGGACCACAGGGCCTCCAGCCATGCCTCGGAATCTGGGCTTTCCATCGCTTCCGCATACGTAGCCGACTCTTCACTTTCTAGCAACAACACATTGCACACTATGCGCAATCTTTCCGACCTCCGTGGTTCCAGTGCCGCTTACACCTCAGGTTCCCTGACAGACTCTGGTATGATCACATCACCCGCCGAGTTGTCCCCAAGCGGTGCTCGAGCTTCTTCGAGTTGCACCAGCCTCCCACTAGCCTCCCGCATGAGAAACTCTTTCGTAAGGAAGACCCCGTTTTGAGCAACAAACACTTTGTTCTCTTCGCGGTTGTAGAAGCTATATCCCAAGGTTTCCTTCAGATATCCCACGAATATGCATTTATCCGACTTGGGTGTAAGCTTGTCTAATATAAGTCGTTTGACAAATGCTTCACAACCCCAAATCTTTAGAAAAGACAAACTGGGACTCTTCCCAGTCCACATCTCATGTGGTGTCTTATCTATGGATTTATATGGTACTCTGTTGAGTGTAAAAGCTGTAGTTTCTAGAGCATATCCCCAGAATGACAAGAGTAAATCCGATTTGCTCATCATAGATTGAACCATGTCTAACAAGGTACGATTCCTCCATTCCGACACGCCATTTCTCTGTGGCGTACCCGAAGGTGCGAGCTGAGGTACTTTACCTCGACTTTTCAGATGATCATCAAACTCCCGGCTCATGTACTCACCTCCACGATCAGATCGTAGAAGCTTTATAGTCTTGCCGAGGTGATTCTCTACCTCGTTCTGAAACTCTTTGAACTTTTAAAAAGTTTCCGACTTGTGCCTCATCAAATAGATATATCCATATCTACTCAAGTCGTCGGTGAAAGTCATGAAGTACTGATAGCCACCTCTAGCAGTTGTGCTCATTGGACCACACACATCGCTGTGTATAAGCTCCAACAGCTCGGACGTCCTCTCGCAACTCTTTGCAAAAGGAGACTTAGTCATCTTGCCGAGCAAGCATGATTCCCATATCTCAAACGACTCGAAGTCGGGCGAAGTTAGGAGCCCATCACTATGGAGCTTCTTCATGCGTTTCAGACTAATGTGTCCAAGCCGACAATGCCAGAAGTATGTCGGATTTATCTGATTGGGCTTATGCCTCTTGACATTCATATTATAGAAAGGTTCCGTTTCCAGATTCAAAATAAATAGCCCATTAATAATGGGTGCATAGCCGTGGAACATACCATTCAAAAATATTGAACAACTATTGTCCTTTAAATTGAATTCATAACCTTGACTCATCAAACATGAGGCATGAATAATGTTCCGACTAAGTGCAGGAATGTAATAACAATTATTCAATTCCATAATGAATTCAGAAGGAAGCTGGAGCTACATCGTGCCGACCTCCAACGCATCAACTCTTTCTTTGTTGCCGACCCTGATGTCAATCTCCATTTATGGGGTGGGGTCTTGTTTATGCCATTGCTAGCGACTCTATCCCATCCGCGGGGTGGTCGGTCCGGCTTGTTGGCGGTGTTATTGTTCGGTGGGACGAGCGCAACGGCCTCGTCGTCAAATTCAGGTAGCAGCTTGCGCTTGGGATAGCCTTTGATTTGGCCGTTAAAGCCATGTTTATGTTCGGCGTCTAGCATCTCATTCCATCTATCATTAAGCGTGTCCTGTGCAGCTCGAAGCTGTCTCTGCTGCTTTTTTAAGCTCTGTGCGGTGGCTATAAGCCGCTGATGGAAGCGTTTTTGTTCGGAGGGTTCTTCTGGGACGGTATATTCATCGTCATCCAGGCTAGCCTCTTCTTCGGAGATTGGTTCATAGTCACCGTCTTCGGCATCACTGTTATTGGACTGCGGCTTCGGACTCTGTTCGCCGTCCTCTCGTTCCTCCTGCTCTATTGCTAGATCTGCGGGGTCTTCGGCTTGTTCCGGAATATCACCGTCATTGGTCACGGTGTTGCTGTCCTTTCCTTTACGGGATTTTGTTCGGCATTTTGGACGCCGACGCTTGGGAGGTTATTCAACGGGTTTATTCTCTATGGGATTGTTTTCACCGTTGCCTTCCGCCTCCTTGGGTGTATCCACCATATACACGTTGTATGAAGACGTAGCTTTCGAGCACCCTGTTATGGGCCAGCTTTGATCTGTATCTGCTTCAGCTTCGAGGTCCATCCCATTGAAGTCTTCAGAAGCGTAGTCGAGTAGATCAGTTAGATGTTCAACCGTGGCTACTTAGTGGGTGGTGGGTGGGGAACGAAATTCTTCATCCCCCTGGGTATGGCGCGACTGTTCATCAGCCTCTAGTTCGATCCAGATATAATGCAGTTGTGTGCTCTCGTCCAAGGAGGGAGATCTCAACGACCTTAACTTGTCACCAAGTGGTGAGTGCTGGAAAACATCCGTAGCACAAAATTCAGCGATAGCCGCCTGATTGGATTTGAGGGGCGCCGTTACGCACAGTTCGGAATCAGAGACCGGAGCTAAGTCCAGGGTCCGGTAACACATACCCCATCAGTTGGGTCCGTGTGCGGCTGCATCGCCATAGAGTCTGCGGCTCCTATGGTGGGGTTGAACTTCCCATCTTTGTGTGGCGCAATACGCTCTTGATCTAGGTCCAGAACAGTTGTAGGTGCTATTTCCTGATCCGATGACAAAGTTAAGTCATGATCATCATGGTGGCAGAGAAGGGTTGCCGCTGGCTCGAATCCGGTGAAGATCAAGTCTCCGCGGATGTCAGTAACATAGTTCAAGCTACCGAATCTGACATGATGGCCATGGGTGTAGCTCTCGATCTTCTCAAGGTGGCCTTCAGTGTTGGCCCGAAGCACGAAGCCGCCGAACACGAAGAGTTGGCCGGGAGGGAAAATCCCCTCGATGTCGCCGTTGTAGTTAACGACGTGATCCATCAGTCCTTCCGTTGACGACATAGTGGAACTCTCAGTGAAAGCACCAATGTCGGTGTCAAAACCGGCGGATCTCGGGTAGGGGGTCCCGAACTATGTGTCTGAGGATTGATGTTAACAGGAGGCAGGGGACACGATGTTTACCCAGGTTCAGGCCCTCTCGATCGAGGTAAAACCCTACTTCCTGCTATATTAGTATGGATTAATATGTGTACAAGAGTTGATCTACCTCGAGATCGTAAAGGCTAAACCCTAAGTTTAGCCTATGAGGATTGTATGATTCTGATTCGAGCCTCTACGGACTAAACCCTCCAGTTTATATACACACCGGAGGGGCCTAGAGTTTGTACATATCATCTTGCAGAGGAAGGAAAATCTACACCCGAGCCTAAAACTTGCCATTACAAGAATCCAGGATTTATATCCGGATACGAGCGATGATCTTCTATTATAATCTTCATGGCCCACCAGTACGGCCCACCAGGAGTTTGTCCGGCCACCTGAGGACCCCCCGATCCAGGACTCCCTCAATAGCCGAACTCATAAACGACAACAGATCTCATCTGCCGCCTCCACATATCTAATATGCATACAATGTGAATCCAAATCCTATAGAAGAGGCTCTGATACCACTGTTGGGTTCTACCATAGGGTGCGTGGACTGCTAAAATTTTCCTACACGAAAAACATCCAGGAACATGCTAAGGGAGATGGATCATAGATCGTTACCACTAGACGCGCAGTGCTGTGCAGCGGAAGTAGAGCTGGGGCAGCGCGTCTCCGGAGTCATCTCCTTCTCGTAGATCTCCCACGTAGCCGATCAGATCCCGCGAATAGGTTCGCCGAAGTGACGCAAGTCCATCGCCTCTAACGGTATCCATGTGTGCAGGAGGAACGTCGTGTGGCGGACTGCTAGGTCCGATCACACAACCGGCGGCAAGTGGAGGTGGCTAGTTGCAACATATGCAAAGCCCTATTGAAAGCGCTAAAGCTATCAACCGAATGAGTGTGTCGCACCTGCACTATATATAGGCATCTGCCGCGGGCTCAACACTTGGGCCTCACACGGACCCTAAAGCCCAAAGTCTGTTCGCTCTATATCCAAGTCCGAGTAGGACCAAGTCTGACTCATGGAGTCGGATCCAACCTCACACGTTCCTTCCCTTAAGCGCACGACCCCTTAGGTTCACGTCGGCTTGGTCATAGTTCGGATCACATCCAACCTAAACGGTTGGTAGCGGCCTCTAGCAAGGCGTGCCGACCACCAAGCAGATTATGAAGCTGGTTAGGCGAACCTGTACAACGTGTCACACTTCCATTCCCTTTGCCACACGATATATGTTGTGGGGCTCAAGGCGAGACTGTCATCCTTGTGCTAGCCCGACCTCTTTCTCGTTCCAGTGATGCCGACCCAAACCGGATTATCCCATAATCCTTGTCGCATGGCCATGCTTGTCCTGATCGGATCACACGAGGGGCCCAGAGTATATCTCTCCTGATCGGAGGGGCAAATCCCATCTTGCTCGACCACGTCTCGCAGCATGGGTCTGGACAAGCCAGAAACCTACCTTTGTAACTACCCAGTCACGGAGTAGCGTTGGTCGGCCAAAAGCAAGTCTATTACCATCCCGAGTACATGCTTCAGCTCAAGTCTTAGGACATATAATGTATGTTGTACTAGAGACTCACAGATGGTATATCGCCGTGTCTCATAGTTGGGTCTATCCGACTCAGACCTTATCTCGACTCGGATCCGACTACGCCGAATCCGACCAGACCTTTCTAAGTCCATATTACCCGGTTAGCATCCAATGCTCCATGGCTAGTGAGACTGAGCCATCCACCACGTCATATGCTAATCTAGTCCGATGTGTGTCCACACATCACTTACGACTAGGGACCATTTAGGATGTATCATACAACACAAGATCTCACAGGCAAGTCACGTACATGCCAACAAGTATCATTGATTACATCCAAGGACTATCTTTATACATAAACACATAGGAAATAGCATCATACATGATTGCCTCTAGGGCATATATCCAACAATCACATGGACGACGAGGTTCTTTAACAACAACACCTTCACAAAGGGAGAGACACTCAGGTGCCGTCGTCACCGGATCCAACCATAAAGCTAGAATATAGGTTTTCACCCTGAAGAAGCAGTCCGATCATATTCGAGCAATGCCTTTAACAAGGTAAAGCCAGGTGCTAAAGTAGCACCACCATCGAAGTCACTCATGTGTTGTCGCCACCACTTTTCCGCATTCTCAGCGGCTACATGATCTCCTTCGTGCATAGCCTCATCGAAGGCCAATTACCCCGCCATCATGGAGCCATAGGAAGTCCCTGCAATATTGCAGTCACCACCATCCGACCGGTCAGATCTGGATCGTCACAACCAAGCCGTGGAGCGTAGCACCGGCGGCCACCGCATGTGCAGAAGGCAGGCCCATTGTCGGCAGCACCGTGGGAGCCAAGTGCAACACGCCATCGATGGAGGCCTAGCGCGAGCACGTGGACGTGCAGGTAGTGTTGGGGCGATCCGATGAGGTGGCGACGCTCGGGTCGCCTCTCCCGGAGCGGCAACACAAGGGCAGCCATACAGCAGCGGGTCAGCGTCGGTGGCGCCCCTAACACCAGGCCCATGGGGAAGAGATGAAGAACCACCACGATTGACTCTTCAGGTCCATGGATGTTGGAGAGGAAAAGGGAGATGAGAGTTGCGCTACTAGATAGAAAACAATGATAAATTGCGAAAATATCATTTAGGTTAGAATGAAGTATAAGAGCATCTCCAGCCGCGCCCCCGACATGCCCCCCGGGCATTTTTTGCCATCGACGCCCAGAAGATGGCCCAGTCGGGTCCCTAGGAGCCCTTTTTCGCCGGTTTGGTCCGAAACTGGCGCCAGCAGACCTAGGCCGAACCCGGCGCGCCGGGTGGGAGGCACCGGGGGAAGCGATTTTGGTGCGAACGGGAATAGGCCCACTGAGTCAGCGACACGCCGCTTCGTCGTCCTCAACGCCTTGGTTCCCGCGGGAATCAATGCCAAGGCTGCCGCGCCGGCCAGCCTCCATTGATGCCTCACGGGCGGCGCAGTGCAGGCGTCGCGACGCGTGTCCCGGCACGCGTCGCCCGACAATGCAGGTTCTCACCACCCCGCCTTCAGCTATAAAAGCCGACCTCCCCGCTGGGGAACGCCACTCACCACAACTCGCCTTCTCTCCCCCTGCTGACGAGCAAATGGCCGAGCGGTACCCGGCGACTCCGCGGCAGCGAACGACTTCGGTCGGTGCCATCTCCATGAGGACGAGGAGCACCTCCTTTACGAGGCCGAATATCCGGCACCACCGGACATGTGGGTGCCGGGCTCATGGAAACTGAGCGCCGGCGGCGTCCCGGTTCCCCCGGTGCCTAACGTCACCGAACGGCGGGCCGATATTGTTGGGTTATGTAGCATGCAATTTCAAAACAAAATCCTATGCTCACGCAAGATCTATCTAGGAGAAGCATAGCAACGAGATGGGAAGAGTGTGTCCACGTACCCTCGTAGACCAAAAGCGGAAGCCTTAGATTAACACGGTTAATGTAGTCGAACGTCTTCGCGATTCAACCGATCAAGCACCTAATGTACGGCACCTCCGAGTTCTGCACAAGTTCATCTCGATGACGTCCCTCGAACTCTTGTTCCAGCAGAGTGTCGGGGAAGAGTTCCGGCAGCACGACGGCGTTGTGACGGTGATGGTGAAGTTGATCGCGTAGGGCTTCGCCTAAGCACTACCACAATATGACCTGAGGAGTAAACTGTGGAGGGGGCACCGCACACATCTATGAACAATTGATGTGTTTTGGGGTGTCTCCCAGCCCACGTATATAAAGGAGGAGGGGGAGGAGGTCGGCCCTAGGGGGCGCGCCAAGTGGGGGGAAACCCACTAGGGCTCCTAGTCCTAGTCGCCCCCCTTCCTTTCTTTGGGAGGAGGAAAGAAGGAGAGGAAGAGGGAGAATGAAAGGTGGGCCGCGCCCCCTCTCCTTGTCCAATTCGGACTCCCCATGGGGGGTGAAGGAAATATGCCCTAGAGGCAATAATAAAGTTGTTATTTTATATTTCCTTATTTCATGATAAATGTTTATTATTCGTGCTAGAATTGTATTAACCGAAAACTTGTTACATGTGTGAATACATAGATAAAATACCAAGTCCCTAGTAAGCCTCTACTAGACTAGTTCATTAATCAAAGATGGTTAAGTTTCCTGACCATAGACATGTGTTTTTATTTGATGAACGGGATCACAACATCAGGAGAATGATGTGATGGACATGACCCATCCGTTAACTTAGCATATTGATCATTCAGTTTTATTGATGTTGCTTTCTTCATGTCAAATACATGTTCCTCCAACTATGAGATTATGGAACTCCTTGATACCGGAGGAATGCCTTGTCTGCTATCAAACATCACAACGTAACTGGGTGATTATAAAGATGCTCTACAGGTATCTCCAAAAGTATTTGTTGGGTTGGCATTAGATCGAGATTAGGATTTGTCACTACGAGTATCGGAGAGGTATCTTTGGACCCTCTCGGTAATGCACATCATAAGAAGCTGATACGTCTCCAATGTATCTATAATTTTTTATTGTTCCATGCTATTATATTATCATTCTTGGATGTTTTACAATCATTTTATAGTCATTTTATATCATTTTTGGTACTAACCTATTGACATAGTGCCAAGTGACAGTTGTTGTTTTGTGCATGTTTTTTACATCACAGGAAATCAATACCAAATGGAGACCAAACACCGCGAAAATTTTCGGAAAATTTTTATGGGCCAGAAGACACCTGATGGGCCAGAGTTGCACCCGGGGGTGCCCCGAGGTGGGCACAACCCACCAGGGCGCGCCAGGCCTCCCTGGCGTGCCCAGGTGGATTGTGCCCACCTCGGTGGCCTCCCGCACCGCCTCTTTGCTCTATAAATACTCAGGTTTTCCAGAAACCCAGGGGAGTCGATGCAATTTTCATCCAGACGCCGCAGAGTCCAGAACCACCAGATCCAATCTAGAAACCATCTCGGATGGGGTTCACCACCTCCATTGGTGCCTCTCCGATGATGAGTACTTCTTTGTAGACCTACGGGTCCGTAGTTAGTAGCTAGATGGCTTCCTCTCTCTCTCTCTCTCTCTCTCTCTCTCTCTCTCTCTTTATTATCAATACAATGGTCTCTTGGAGATCCATATTTTGTAACTCTTTTTTGTGGTGTGTTTGTTGGGATCCGATGAACCTTGAGTTTATGATCATATCTATCTTTTTATATCCATGAAAATATTTGAGTTTCTTTGACCTATTTTATGCATGATTTCTTATTGCCTTGTATTTCTTCTTCGATATTTGGGTTTTGTTTGGCCAACTTGATCTATTTATCTTGCAATGGGAAGATGTGCTTTGTAGTTGGTTCAATTTTACGGTGCTTGATCCCAGTGACAGAAGGGGAACTGGCACGTATGTATCGTTGCTACTAAGGATAAAACGACGAGATCCATATCTAACGCCATAGATAAACGGATCTTGTCTACATCATGTCATCGTTCTTAATGCATTACTCAGTTTTTCCATGAACTTAATACACTAGATGCATGCTGGATAGCGGTCTATGTGTGGAGTAATAGTAGTAGATGCAGGCAAGAGTCGGTCTACTAATCTTGGACATGATGCCTATATAATGATCATTGCCTAGATATCTTCATAATTATTTGAAGTTCTATCAATTGCCCAACAGTAATTGTTTTCCCACCATTTGCTGTTTTTCTCGAGAGAAGACACTAGTGAAACCTATGGCCCCCGGGTCTTCTTCCTCATATATTTGCCTTTGCGATATATTTTTCCTTTGCTTTTATTTTCAGATCTATTAAACGAAAAATACAAAAATAAGTTGCTGCAATTTATCTTATTTACCAACCAATCTACCAATATTTATATCTCTCTCACGCCCGTTACCGGAAAGGGATTGACAACCCCTTTTACACGTCGGATTGCGAGAAGTTGTTAATTGTGTGCAGGTGTTGTTTACGTTGTGTTGCTTGGTTCTCCTACTGGTTCGATAAACTTGGTTTCACATCTGAGGGAAATACCTACCACCGCTAGGCTGCATCATCCCTTCCTCTTTGGGGAAATACCGACGTAGCTTTAAGCGGCAACAAAAGGAATTTCTGGCGCCGTTGCCCGGGAGCACCTTCAACATACCCCAGGTTCCTAATCAAAAATATCATCTCCTCACAATTACATTATTTGCCATTTGCTTCTCATTTGCTTCTCATTTTCATCTCCCACACTTCACAAACATTTGCCGTTTTTATTCGCCTCTCTTTTTCGTTCGCCGTTTCTCTCGCCGAATCTGTTTTTGCGTGTGTTTTTGTTTGTGTAGTCATGATGCCTCAAAGAAAATATTATGATGTTCCCTACCCCAATATTTTGCTTGAAATTGAGAAAAGTACTAAGGAGTATATGACTACACAATTTGAGCATAATAAATATTAACCTAAGAACTCAAGGAGCACTCCGGTGTGCTTGATGCTATAACAAAACATCTTGGTGATATTAGTAGAGAAGTTTGCAATCTCCAATCTAAGTACGCTTTTGCTGAAAGTTTTCTAGGAAAAATATCCGATGCACAAGCTACTCTAGTTAATGATGAAGATAAAGGGATTGAAGAAGAGTCAACTTTAGGTAGAAGATATTAAAATGATGAAGACATTAAAATGATTGGTGTTTCTTCCATTGATTCTTTGTTTAGTAAAGTTCAACTTAATGATAAAGGGATTGAAGAAGAGTCAACTTTAGGTAGAAGATGTCCCAATATTTCGGAGGGTGAAAATCTTGTTGAGAAAATTCATAATAGTGGGTTTGGAGAGGTCAAGACTTTAGCTAGTCATGTGCCCACTATCTTGGATTACAAAGATTTTAATTATGATTGTTGTTCCTTGATTTATTGTATTTATTTGTTGCAATCCATGATTAATTCACACCATGCCTATGAATAAAATAAAGCTTTTACTAAACATATTGTTGATGCTATGATAAAATCTTTAGACGATATGTTGGAATTAGAGATATCAATTCCTAGAAAATTGCATGATGAATGGGAACCCACCATCAAAATAAAAATTAAAAATTATGAGTATTTTGCTTTGTGTGATTTGGGTGCTAGTGTTTCCACTATTCCGAAATCTCTTTGCGATGTTCTTGGTCTTACCAATATTGAAGGTTGCTCTCTTAATTTGCATTTGGCGGATTCCACTATTAAAAACCTTTGGGAAGGATCAATCTGTCGGTGTACTAAGGTAGGGGTACCCTAGTACCCCAACTTGTGCACGGGCAGCGGCAGCTCCCCGCGGCAGGGTTCATCACGCGCTTGCCGGAAACCTTCCTGCCCCTTATCTAGCCATTCAAAAACAAAGTATACAAGACAGAAGACCAAGACCCCGGCAAGAGGAGCTTGCCGGGAAGGCCGTCCCAGGCTCGAGATTGCTTAACTAGCACGAGGCCCTGGCAAGAGGAGCTTGTCAGGACGAATAGAAGATTTTATCTTAGAAGACCCGGCAAGGGCTCGGGGAGCGGCAAGCTTCCGGGCCCGGCAAGGTCGAGATCCCCGGCAAGGTGCTTGCCGGGGGAGGTGCGCTGTGTGCCCGCGCTCCAGCTCATCGGCCCACGCGTCGCCCTGGGGCCACTCCAGGGACGCGTGGCGGATGGCTGTGCAGCCTGGGGGACACGGCGGCACTCCACGGCAGAGGATCCATCGCCGTGGCAGACGGAGACGCAACGGCGGGAGCCTTTGGGGTCGACGGCGACGGGCATTAAATGCCCTTGTCCCCCACTGTTAAAGTAGGTATAGACCACTGTTCTGTACTGTAGCTCCACTGTTCCCGCACTATTACAACTACCACCTCTTTTACATTTTTACCCCTTTCTCCTACGTTGACACCTGTCGGTGACCCCTTGCACTATAAAAGGAGGCCCATGCACAACGTGGAGGGGGTTCGAAACCTAGATCATTCTCACGCTCGTGTAGCTGCTTCTCCAAGCTCCGAGCGCCCAAACTCAATACACAACCAAGCAGGAGTAGGGTTTTACGCATCCGTGCGGCCCGAACCTGGGTAAAAACTGCCCGCGCGTCTGCCTCGATCTGCTCTTCGTGCTCCCTCCGCCCTCGTACCGCACAGACAAGGGGCTCCGGTCCCATAGGTGTTCGTGGTGGACAGTTTCCCCCGACAAGGTCCTTGGTGCCCCACCCATGTATGGATACAATAGGGTGTTAGGCCAACTCTCGCGAAGAAACGGTGATCAAAGAAAATACAAAAATCAACCTAGAGTCCGAATTGATCGAGACTCTCAAAGCAAGTGAGAACAAGCACCGATTTTGTCGTTTTCATAGGCGTTGGAAAGCTATTGGGGAATTGAGGTGATAGGACTTCTAGTTTTTATGATCTGGAGGATTTTACATACGTGCACACACAGGATCACGTGCGTGGAAAATTCTGAGCCCAAAAAGGGTCGTCTTGGCCCTCAAAAATGGCCTGCAGGATTGGAAAAAATGAAAGTTATCGCAATTACAGCTCAAATTTTGATGAGCCGGCATATCACTTTGGTGTTCAGGTCCTGTGCGCCCCACCCATGTATGGATACAATAGGGTGTTAGGCCAACTCTCGCGAAGAAACGGTGATCAAAGAAAATACAAAAATCAACCTAGAGTCCGAATTGATCGAGACTCTCAAAGCAAGTGAGAACAAGCACCGATTTCGTCATTTTCATAGGCGTTGGAAAGCTATTGGGGAATTGAGGTGATAGGACTTCTAGTTTTTATGATCTGGAGGATTTTACATATTTGCACACACAGGATCACGTGCGTGGAAAATTCTGAGCCCAAAAAGGGTCGTCTAGGCCCTAAAAAATGGCGTGCAGGATTGGTAAAAATGAAAGTTATCGCAATTACAGTTCAAATTTTGATGAGCCGGCATATCACTTTAGTGTTCAGGTCCTGGGCGCCCCACCCATGTATGGATACAATAGGGTGTTAGGCCAACTCTGACGAAGAAACGGTGATAAAAGAAAATACAAAAATCAACCTAGAGTCCGAATTGATCGAGACTCTCAAAGCAAGTGAGAACAAGCTCCGATTTCGTCATTTTCATAGGCGTTGGAAAGCTATTGGGGAAATGAGGTGATAGGACTTCTAGTTTTTATGATCTGGAGGATTTTACATACGTGCACACACGGGATCACGTGCGCGGAAAAATTTGAGACCAAAAAGGGTCGTCTTGGCCCTCAAAAATGGCCTGCAGGATTGGAAAAAATGAAAGTTATCGCAATTACAGCTCAAATTTTGATGAGCCGGTATATCACTTTGGTGTTCAGGTCCTTGGCGCCCCACCCATGTATGGATACAATAGGGTGTTAGGCAAACTCTCGCGAAGAAACGGTGATCAAAGAAAATACAAAAATCAACCTAGAGTCCGAATTGATCGAGACTCTCAAAGCAAGTGAGAACAAGCACCGATTTCGTCGTTTTCATAGGCGTTGGAAAGCTATTGGGGAATTGAGGTGATAGGACTTCTAGTTTTTACGATCTGGAGGATTTTACATACGTGCACACACAGGATCACGTGCGTGGAAAATTGTGAGACCAAAAAGGGTCGTCTTGGCCCTCAAAAATGGCATGCAGGATTGGAAAAAATGAAAGTTATCGCAATTACAGCTCAAATTTTGATGAGCCGGCATATCACTTTGGTGTTCAGGTCCTTGGCGCCCCACCCATGTATGGATACAATAGGGTGTTAGGCCAACTCTCGCGAAGAAACGGTGATCAAAGAAAATACAAAAATCAAGCTAGAGTCCGAATTGATCGAGACTCTCAAAGCAAGTGAGAACAAGCACCGATTTCGTCGTTTTCATAGGCGTTGGAAAGCTATTGGGGAATTGAGGTGATAGGACTTCTAGTTTTTACGATCTGGAGGATTTTACATACGTGCACACACAGGATCACGTGCGCGGAAAATTGTGAGACCAAAAAGGGTCGTCTTGGCCCTCAAAAATGGCCTGCAGGATTGGAAAAAATGAAAGTTATCGCAATTACAGCTCAAATTTTGATGAGCCGGCATATCACTTTGGTGTTCAGGTCCTTGGCGCCCCATCCATGTATGGATACAATAGGGTGTTAGGCCAACTCTCGCGAAGAAACGGTGATCAAAGAAAATACAAAAATCAACCTAGAGTTCGAATTGATCGAGACTCTCAAAGCAAGTGAGAACAAGCACCGATTTCGTCGTTTTCATAGGCGTTGTGTCGGTGTACTAAGGTAGGGGTACCCTAGTACCCCAACTTGTGCACGGGCAGCGGCAGCTCCCCGCGGCAGGGTTCATCACGCGCTTGCCGGAAACCTTCCTGCCCCTTATCTAGCCATTCAAAAACAAAGTATACAAGACAGAAGACCAAGACCCCGGCAAGAGGAGCTTGCCGGGAAGGCCGTCCCAGGCTCGAGATTGCTTAACTAGCACGAAGCCCTGGCAAGAGGAGCTTGTCAGGACGAATAGAAGATTTTATCTTAGAAGACCCGGCAAGGGCTCGGGGAGCGGCAAGCTTCCGGGCCCGGCAAGGTCGAGATCCCCGGCAAGGTGCTTGCCGGGGGAGGTGCGCTGTGTGCCCGCGCTCCAGCTCATCGGCCCACGCGTCGCCCTGGGGCCACTCCAGGGACGCGTGGCGGATGGCTGTGCAGCCTGGGGGACACGGCGGCACTCCACGGCAGAGGATCCATCGCCGTGGCAGACGGAGACGCAACGGCGGGAGCTTTTGGGGTCGACGGCGACGGGCATTAAATGCCCTTGTCCCCCACTGTTAAAGTAGGTATAGACCACTGTTCTGTACTGTAGCTCCACTGTTCCCGCACTGTTACAACTACCACCTCTTTTACATTTTTACCCCTTTCTCCTACGTTGACACCTGTCGGTGACCCCTTGCACTATAAAAGGAGGCCCATGCACAACGTGGAGGGGGTTCGAAACCTAGATTACTCTCACGCACGGTGTAGCTGCTTCTTCAAGCTCCCGAGCGCTCAACTCAATACACAACCAAGCAGGAGTAGGGTTTTACGCATCCGTGCGGCCCGAACCTGGGTAAAAACTGCCCGCGCGTCCGCCTCGATCTGCTCTTCGTGCTCCCTCCGCCCTCGTACCGCACAGACAAGGGGCTCCGGTCCCATAGGTGTTCGTGGCGGACAGTTTCCCCCGACATCTTTGGCGGACAGAAGGAAGTGCTTGCCGTCGAGAAGTCCGGCAAGGAGGCCCCCGCCAAGCAAGCGCAGGCTGGCGGCTCCGGCAAGGAGCCTGCCCCTGCGGCGGCGGCCGACAAGCCGGGTAGCTCCGACAAGCAATACTGTAAGATTCACCGCACCAAGGGTCACGACCTCTCCAACTGTAAGCGCGTCGAGTACCTCGTCGAGCAGCAAAAGGCTGAGTACGAGAGGCGCGACAAGGAGAAGGCCCAAGGTGGCGGGGAGGAACCCAGCAAGAAGCGGCCATTCAATGGCCGGGGAGGACGCCGCGGCAAGGCCAAGCAGCGGCAAGGAGATCGACCTCCCCGGGGCCGCGACAACGACGAAGACGACGATGAAGACATGGAGGACGACGAGAACAGCGAGCAGGAGTTCCAGAAGGCCACGGAAGTCCTGTGCGTCGACGGTGGCGCCTCCCTGCACACCTCCCACCGCCAGCTGAAACAGTGGGTGCGTGAGGTGAATGCAGCCGAGCCGCCCGTGGAGTCGCGCAGGCTCCTCAAATGGTCCGGCACGCCCATCATTTTTGACCTTGAGGATCACCCTGACCGCACCACTGCGGTCGGGTGCTTGCCGATGCTGGTCTCACCCACCATCCGCAACCTCAAGGTCACCAAAATGTTGGTTGACGGCGGGGCCGGGCTGAACTTGATCTCCTCTGCTGTGATCAAGAAACTCCAGATTCAAGACGGCGAGCTCGAAGAGACCGGTTCATTCCAAGGAATCAACCCGGGAAGGAGCAAGCCCAAGGGAAAGATTACTCTGCCGGTGACCTTTGGCGGGGAGCTCAACTTCAGAACTGAGCGCATCACCTTTGACGTTGCTGATATTCCATTGCCCTACAATGGGATACTCGGCCGTCCCGCCCTCGCCAAGTTCATGGCAGCTTCCCATTATGCCTACAACGTGCTGAAGATGCCGGGGCCGATAAGCGTCATCACTGTCTACAGCGACAAGAAAGATGCGCTTATTTGCGCCGACAAGATTTACCGGGATGCGGCAGCTGCGGCCGAGAAGGATACTCTTGCCGCTGAAGCTCCCGGGGGGAAGAAGACGAAGACCAAGTCCGGCAAGTGCTCTGGGACACACTCCGGCAACCGCACCTCTTCGGAGTGCTGCGCCGCCGTCGAGGACGTTCCATCGAGCTCCACCGGCAAGAGCAAGAAAGGAATGGCTGCTCCTCCGGCAACCAAGAGGGTGTCCGCAAAGGAGGATGGCGCTGGTGGTACCTTCACCATCAGCGCCACCCTTGACAGCAAATAGGAAAGCGCGCTCGTCGCCTTCCTGCGGGCGAATGTCGATGTGTTTGCTTGGCAACCATCTGACATCCCCGGTGTTCCCAGGAAGGTGATTGAGCACAAGCTTGCTGTCTGCCCTCATGCGCGGCCCATCAAGCAAAAAGTGAGGAAGCAAGCCGTGGAGCGCCAAGAGTTCATCAACGAGGAGATCAAGAAACTAGAGGCAGCAGGCCTAGTTAGAGGTGTGATCCATCCGACGTGGTTGGCAAACCCAGTCGTCGTGCGCAAAGCCAACGGGAAGTGGAGACTGTGTATAGACTTCACTGATGTCAATAAAGCATGTCCCAAGGATCCCTTCCCTTTGCCGCGCATTGACCAGATCGTTGACTCCACTGCCGGATGTGAGCTACTCTGTTTTCTTGATGCATACTCAGGGTATCACCAGATTTTCATGGCTAAGGAAGATGAAGAGAAGACTGCATTTATCACTCCATGTGGCACATATTGCTTTATCCGCATGCCATTTGGACTGAAAAATGCAGGCTCCACTTTTGCAAGGGTAGTGTACACTGCTTTTGAGCCACAGATCCACAGGAATGTAGAAGCCTACATGGATGACATCGTGGTGAAGAGCAAGAGCAAAGAAACACTGATTCAAGACTTAGAAGAAACGTTTCAGAACCTGCGCAGGATACAGCTCAAGCTGAACCCCGAGAAGTGCGTCTTTGGAGTTCCCTCCGGCAAGCTTCTCGGGTTCTTTGTATCACAAAGGGGGATTGAAGCCAATCCCGACAAGATCAAAGCCATCGAGCAGATAGAAGCCCCGAAGCGCGTCAAGGATGTCAGAAGGCTTGCAGGTTGCGTTGCTGCCCTCAGTAGGTTCATTTCAAAATCCGCGGAACGCGCCCTACCTTTCTTCAAAATCTTGAAGAAGGCAGGTCCCATGAAGTGGACTCCGGAAGCGGAGGCGGCGTTGCAGGATTTGAAACGGTACCTGTCCTCCACTCCTATACTTGTCGCACCTAAACCACAGGAAAAGTTGTTGCTATACTTAGCGGCAACCAACCAGGTGGTTAGTGCTGCGTTGGTAGTGGAGAGGGAGTCCGACGAGGAGCCAGCGTCACCGGCAAGCGAATCTAGCGACAAGCAGGGGGCTGTCCCGACAAGCTCTGGCCCCGACAAGGAAGACTCTGCGCAGGAACAAGGAGAGGTGCGGAAGAAGATGGTGCAGCGCCCAGTGTATTTTGTAAGTTCCCTTCTCCAGGGAGCTAGATCAAGGTACTCCGGTGTGCAAAAATTGCTTTTCGGCCTCCTCATGGCCTCGAGGAAGCTGCGCCACTACTTCCAAGCCCATGAGATAACAGTGGTCACTCGCTTTCCGTTGAAGAGGATATTACACAATCCAGAGGCAACAGGCAGGATCGTCGAGTGGGCACTGGAACTGTCAAGCTTCGGACTCAAATTTGAAAGTACTTCAACCATTCAGAGCCGAGCTTTGGCAGAGTTCATTGCTGAGTGGACCCCAACGCCAGAAGAAGAAGTTCAAGAAACGAGCGTACCCGTGCAAGAAGCGACAAGTGAATGGGTAATGTATTTTGACGGTGCCTTCTCGTTGCAAGGCGCCGGTGCTGGCGTGGTACTCATCGCGCCCACCGGAGAACACCTCAAATATGTTATCCAGATGCACTTTCCCAGGGAGCAGGCGACAAACAACACCGCAGAATACGAAGGCTTGCTTGCCGGCCTCAGGATTGCGGCCGAACTTGGGATCAGGAAGCTGATTGTGCGGGGCGATTCTCAGTTGGTGGTCCGACAAGTCAACAAGAGCTACCAGAGCCCTTTGATGGAAGCATATGTAGATGAAGTGAGGAAGCTTGAAGAACACTTTGAAGGTCTGCAAATGGAGCACATCCCGAGAGCTCAAAATGAAATTGCAGATGGCCTTTCAAAGTGTGCTGCGATGAAGCTACCTGTGGAACCAGGGACCTTTTTGCTCAAGCTGACTCAACCATCAGTTACACCATCAATTGGGCAGTCCAAGAAGAGAAAGTTGGTCTCCGGCGACTACTTGCCGGCGGATCTGCCTGAACCCGCCGCCAAAGTTCCCAAGATCAACGACAACGCTGAGGAACAGTTTGCTCCTGCAAGCCCTCGGGCTTGTGCAGTTGAAGCAAGTGTTCCCGACAAGCCTCGCCCCGGCGAGCTTGCCGGGGGACCGTCAGCTCCGACAGGACCAGAGGTCTTTGCCGTAGAAGCTGGGGTTCCCGCAGCGGCCCTCGAGCCTTTAGTCCTTGCCGTCGAGCCCCGGGCTCCGGCATGGGCACAGCAGATCGTCCGTTTTCTGCAAACTGGAGAACTTCCCGACGACCCTCAAGAGATAGAGAAGATAACCAGGCAGTCAAGTATGTATCAATTTGTGGATAACGAGCTGTACAGAAGAAGACTCAATGGTGTCAGGTTGAAGTGCATCTCCAGAGAAGATGGACAGAAGCTGTTGGCAGAAATACACGGAGGCATATGCGGCCACCACATTGGCACAAGGGCACTTGCCGGGAAAGCTTTCCGGCAAGGATTCTTTTGGCAAGAAGCCCTCCAAGATGCAACTGCACTAGTAACCAAGTGTGAAGCGTGCCAGTTCCATGCAAAGCAAATACATCAGCCAGCTCAAGCTCTCCAAACAATCCCTTTGTCATGGCCCTTCTCGGTCTGGGGGCTCGATATCCTCGGCCCTTTCCCTCGCGCTGTCGGGGGCTTTGAGTACTTGTACGTTGCAATCGACAAGTTCACAAAGTGGCCAAAAGTGGAGCCAGTGAGAAAGGTAACAGCACAGTCAGCAGTCAGGTTCTTCAGGTCGATTGTTTGCCGTTTCGGGATCCCTAACAGGATCATCACCGACAACGGTACACAATTCACTAGTCGCACCTTCATGCAGTACGTCCAAGACCTTGGCGCCAAGGTCTGTTTCGCTTCTGTTGCTCACCCGAGGAGCAACGGCCAAGCGGAGAGGGCAAATGCTGAAGTGCTGCGCGGACTCAAGACAAGGACCTTTGACAGGCTGCGCAAGTGCGGAAGGAATTGGATAGAGGAGCTCCCGGCGGCTCTTTGGTCAATCAGAACGACACCAAGTCGAGCCACCGGACAGACACCTTTTGCTCTAGTCTATGGAGCAGAAGCAGTTCTCCCCACGGAACTCGTATACGGATCTCCTCGAGTGCTCGCTTATGATGAGCTCGAGCAAGAGCAACTGCGGCAAGATGACGCATTGCTCCTTGAGGAGGGACGTCTCCAGGCTGCTGTACGAGCTGCTCGATACCAGCAAGCTTTGCGCCGCTACCATAGCCACAAAGTCAAGGCCAGGAGTCTCGAGGAAGGCGACCTTGTTCTTCGGCGTGTTCAGTCCGCCAAGAATTCCAACAAGTTGACGCCGAAGTGGGAAGGCCCTTATCGGGTGAGACAAGTTACGAGGCCCGGCGCTGTCCGCCTCGAGACCGAAGAAGGCTTACCGGTGAGCAACTCCTGGAACATAGAGCATCTTCGCAAGTTTCACCCCTAAGGCGCGGTTGCCGTGATCCGTTCCGGCAACCACCTTTTGTACAAGCCTTGCCGCTGTTGCATGTAACCCTTTGTACAAAGCCGGGCGCAGACCCCGTGCATCAGTAAAGATTTCGTGTTTTCGCATCGATTGCCTTTCGCATGCTTCTCTTTGCTATTCGCATGTTTTATTTGGCATTTGATGCAACACTTAGACATTCGGTAAGCACTATTACGCCGAAAGGCAATATGCTTGTTTCCCTCTCCTTTTCCTTTTCCTCTTAAGCAGAAGGAACGTTCCTCGCGCACAAGTTTGCCGGGGGGGAAGGAGGTGGAGGAGGAACTAAGTGCCGTTCAAGAAAGAAGAGCCTTACCGGAAAGCAAACAACATGAGCAAGCAGCATGTGAAAGATAAGTTGTTAGAATTTGACCAGTTCAAATTTTAATTTTTGGTTGTCTTCCTTGAACAATCACACTTTATATGGGAAACCTGTGCGCGGAGGAACCTACCCGTGGCTTGCCGCACCCTTATCTTGTCTTCGAGTCCACTCAACGATTTAAGTGAGCTGCGACAAGTGTCGCGCCCTTGCTTCGTTTCCGAGTACACTCAGCAAGCTAAGTGCGTTGCGACTTGCTGCGGCGAGGTTGCTTGCCGGCGAGGACCTTGGCCAGCGGGCTGCTCAGCGCTCGCGGCAAGGGCCCCTTTCCGGCGAGCTCCCCGGGAGCGTAGGGTGAGGAACATACAAAGTCAAAGATTGGAACAAGGAAGATAACATTGCACTGATTGATTGAAGTAAAGCAAATATCTTACAAGGACAACTTGTCGCAATGGACTAATGAGTTCGTAACATAATGTGCAGCAACGAAAAGATAAAGATAAATGGGGCCCTAGTCTACGCGGTCGCCCTCCTTCCTGCCGAGCTTTGCCACCTTGGCGATGATATGGCTGACCTGCTCCTTCAGAGCCTCCGTGTCTGCGTCTGCCGGCAAGCTGCAAAGAACGTTCTTGAGGTTGATCCCCGGATTGCGGTACACGATCTTCGTCAAGACCCGCTCCAGAGTTCCTGCGCAGAGACGGCGCGACTCCTCGGCCAGCTGCGCGGGGATGCGGTTCCGGAGACCTGCAAGGGCCGGAGCGACGCCTCTGAAGAAGAGGCTGAGCTTGGCGCTGTGCGGGAGGTCTGGATCCGGCGAGTAGATAAGATGTTCGACCCTCAAGGCAAGCAACTCCTGGTCAATGTTGGATGCAGAAGAAACCAGCTCTTCGGTCCACAGCTCAATGTTCTTGCGGAAGAGCTCGGATGCCTTGTTGGCGCTGTCCACCAAGGTCCGCTCCTTGCGGAGCTCCTCCTTCAGCTTGTCTTCTCGAAGCTTGGCGGCGTCAATTGAATCCCTCAGAGTTGAGACTTTCAGCTCCAAGTCCTCGATGGAGTCCTTGGCGGCCTTAAGCTCATCGCCCCTCTTGGACAGATTCACTTGGAGCTCCGCGTTGGTGTGGGCGTCCTTCTCGCGCTCAGTAATGAGCGCGGCAACCTTCTCGGTGCTCACCTTCATCGCCGCCTCTAGTCGTTCAACCTTGGCGGCAAGCTCCTTCTTGGCGTCTTCCGCGGCAGCAGCAGCGGCTTTCGCCTCCTTCAGCTCCCCGCCAAGGGCAGCCTCGCGAGCGGCAAGGTCCTCCTCATGGGAGTCGAGATCCACCTTCCGCTGCGCGAGCTCTCCTTCTCGCCGGGACATCTCCACCCCGGCGAGCCGTTGCTGTTCTTCAGCCTCGGCTTTCTCCAAAAGCCACTCTTGATATTCACCGGCGAGACGCTCGCGCTCCTCCGTCACCTCGCGGAGGCCCGCCTTGTGGGCAGCGCTGAGCTCCGCCGCACGCTTCTCCATTTCGGCGGCGGCCTGGGCAGCAAGGGCTTCCCGGGAGGCAAGCTTCGCCTGCCTGGCCCGGTAAAGGGCCAGGAGTTGGTGGAGAAGCTTTTCCTCCTCGGGCCCATCTCCTTCGCCGGGCGCCTCGACGACTGCCAGACCCGCGGAGGCGAGGACTTCTCCGTCAAACGCCTCGCCCTCCGCGGGAGCTCTTGATGAAGACCCCCAAGGCACTTGGATAAAGACGCCATTGGGGGCACGAAGATAGTACGCCTGCTTCTCGCCGGTGGAGGGGCCGGCGGCCGGCGTAGCATCCGGTGCTCCCGCCACCTCCGGGTCGGCGGTGCGGTCGCCGTCCCCCTCCCCGGTCGCGGCGTCAGCGGCCGGAGTGGCCTCCTGCGCGGCCGGCTCGGTGGCCTCGGTCGCCTCCTCGGTGGCCTCGGCCATCTCCACGACGACGGGAACGTCATCGCCGCCGCCCTGCGCGCCCTCCTCAGCCTCGATATTGATGACCTCGGTCTCCATCGGCGCGGGAGGAGGAGGAGGAAGATCTAGAAGAAGAAAAAGAAGTTCAAAATCAAGCAAAGATCCAAAAAGAAGCAAAGTCAAGAAAACCAAGTACAGAACGTACCTTGGCGGACGTCCTCTGCGGCGGGCTCCCTTGCCGGGGAGCTCGGCCTTGGCGGAGTGGCCGTCCTCGCCGGGCTGCTCGCCCTTGGCGGGGTACTCTGCTTTGGCGGAGTACCCGCCCTTGGCGGAGCGCTCTCCCTTGCCGGAGAGTTTTGCCTTGCCGGGGACGGCGGGGCCTGCGGCTCCTCGGTGACGGTCTCCGGGCGCTCTTCCCGCTGCGGCTCCACCTCTGCACAAGAGAAGATAGAAGAACCAAGACATTCAAAAAAAAAAAAGAAGGAAAGAGAGATCAAAGCCCTAAGCGCACCCCGACGAGCGAAAACAGTAAACCTCTAACTTACGCTGGGGGCTGCGCTGGGGGCTACTCCCCGGAGCGGCACTCGGGTCCGGCAAGCTCGGCTCCGGTGCGATCCCTGCTTCCGCGACAGATGGGTCTTCTACGACCTCAACTGTGGGCACCCTGACCCTCTTCGCGCGCTGCTCCAAGGTCCTGCAATCACAAGCAACAAGCAAAGTCAAGCGTCAGCAACAATCGAGATATAAAAATCAAGAAGGAGTAAGGTCTCGGGTCCTTACTCTTGGTCCTCCTCGTCGTCCTCGCTCAGCGCGGAGAAGTCAAACTCCACGGTGGGCGCGTCGGCGCGAGGAGCGGAGGATGAAGATTCCCTCGCGCGTTTCGGGGCCACCGGGGCTGGGGGCTGCGTAGGCCCAGCCCCTGTGGTGGCCGGCGCCCGAGAAGTGGGCGGAGCAGCTGCTCCGCTCCGAGAAGATCCTTGCCGGCTCGGTGCCGGCCTGCGGGACGCCTCTGTCGTGGTCCGCGCGCGCGGGGCCTCTGCCGTGGCCGGCACGCCGGTCGCCCTTGGCACGTCTTGGCTCGGCCGGGGAGCTGCCCGGCGAGCTGGCTGTTGCCGGGGCGCTCGCGCCTGCTCCCCCGTCGCCGCCTTGCGGAGACGCTTCAATGGGGACTGCCTCGGGCTCGCCGGGGGCGGGGAGTTTTCCGACGAGGAGAGGTCGTCGGCGTAGAGCTCGGTGGATCCGCCGGTGTCTTCCTCCTCCCCCTCCTCTCCCTCGGCCAGTTCGCTGGCCCCAGCGCCTTGCACTGCGGGCCCCTTCCCCTTGGTGGCCCCGCTTCGTCCGGCGCCTCCACTCCTCGCGGCACCCCTGCTTCCTCCGGCTGTGCCCTCCATTGCCGCGGCCTCCGTCGCGATCCCATTGATCCCGGAGTGCCTCAGCGAGGGGACCCCGGCGAGCGCGTCGGGAGGGAGCTCTAGCAGCTTGCGAATCTCCTCCTTATCCGCCTGGCTGGAGGCATCCGCGGCTTCCGCCTCCGCGGGTGTGTATCCAAAGTTTCCCGCCGCCGCGGCTGCGGCGACTTCTTCAGCGCGAGAAGCCATGTAAGCAATCTCTTGGTCGGTGGTGGCCCGCGTGTGCAGCTTGAGATCGTCCGTCTTCTCCAACACCTCCGCAAGGTGGTCGTAGAACTCGAGGACGTCGATAGGCTTGGGCGCAATCCACGTGCGCTCCAATCCATGAGAGTCGCACGCGGGCATCATAGCGACAAGGCGATCCCGGGCGCTGCTGGCGCAGAGCGGCACCACTCCCCGGGGAGCGCGGAAGTACTCGGGGTGTGCCGGGTCGAACTTGAAAAGTTCCCTGACCATACCCCGCAGCTCGAGTGTTGTGAAGTTAAAATTGAGGCCGGGGCGCAGCCTCATGATGTCTGCCGGGCCGCCGTATTGCCACGCCGGCCTTTTCCGGTCTTGGAGGGGGGCGATCCGGCGACGAAGAAAGTCCGCGCCCACTTCAGCGACAGACAGCGGCGCCATCCGAAGACGAAGGATTCTGACGAGAGCGATATCCAGCTTGGAATCGTCGGAATCGAAATTACTCCAATCCCTGCCGCGCACGATGGGCGAGGTGCGCGGCGCGGTGAAGTGTTGCGGCCGCTCCTCGACGACCCAGCACCACTCCGCGCGCCACTCTTCCCACTTGCCGCGGAGCTCCCCCGGCAAGTAGGCTGATTTCTTATTCAGCCTAAACACCCAAGAGATTCCTCCGGAGAGGGGGGCGTCGGCCTCTACTCTGGGGATGAAAAAGTGCCTAAAGAGAGCTACGTTGGGCTGGATTCCTACGAAGTTTTCGCACATGTGTGCGAAAACGGACATGGTGAGGATGGCGTTGGGAGTGAAGTCGAGGAGGTGGAGGCCATAAGTATTCATGATATCGCAGAAAAAGTTTGAGAAGGGAGGGCACAGACCGCAGTGGAAGAAGGCTGCGAAAAAGTAATACCCGCCGGGGTAGTGGTCCTTGGCGACGGTCGGGTAGACGCGCGTGCGGGGGTGCGCTGGGGTCTCCTTGGCCCAGAACAAATAATATTTGTTCCAAAGCTCCCGCACGCCGAGCTTCGGCGCGAAGACAATGTGCTCCTTCCGGTACGCGGCGAGCTTCGCCGCCTGATCTGACTTCTCCCGCTTGGACTTCTCCGACTTCGCCTTGTCGGTCTTTGGGGCCATGGCGGACGCGGTGGAAGGAAGGGGACGAAGAGCTTGGTGGTGGCGGAGGAGTAGAGGCAAAGCGCAGAGGAATCTAAGGAAGAAGACGATGGCAATGAGTGCGCAGGGAGGGGAACCGCGCCGCTCTCTCTGCTTTTATGGGAGAGTGGGGGGCGTTTCGCCCTTCCCATTAAAGAAATCGTGGGCACGTCCCATCCCACGGCGCCGCAATCGACGCGTGCCGTTGCCGTGGGGTGCGGCGGATATGGAAGTGGATTCAGCGCGCCGCGGGCCGCGGGTGCCCGTGCACTGTTTTGGGCCTGGCCCAACAGCGCTAGGCACCGTGTGTGGCCCAGGCCCGGGGGCTCCTGTCGGTGTACTAAGGTAGGGGTACCCTAGTACCCCAACTTGTGCACGGGCAGCGGCAGCTCCCCGCGGCAGGGTTCACCACGCGCTTGCCGGAAACCTTCCTGCCCCTTATCTAGCCATTCAAAAACAAAGTATACAAGACAGAAGACCAAGACCCCGGCAAGAGGAGCTTGCCGGGAAGGCCGTCCCAGGCTCGAGATTGCTTAACTAGCACGAGGCCCTGGCAAGAGGAGCTTGTCAGGACGAATAGAAGATTTTATCTTAGAAGACCCGGCAAGGGCTCGGGGAGCGGCAAGCTTCCGGGCCCGGCAAGGTCGAGATCCCCGGCAAGGTGCTTGCCGGGGGAGGTGCGCTGTGTGCCCGCGCTCCAGCTCATCGGCCCACGCGTCGCCCTGGGGCCACTCCAGGGACGCGTGGCGGATGGCTGTGCAGCCTGGGGGACACGGTGGCACTCCACGGCAGTGGATCCATCGCCGTGGCAGACGGAGACGCAACGACGGGAGCTTTTGGGGTCGACGGCCAAAGATGTCGGGGGAAACTGTCCGCCACGAACACCTATGGGACCGGAGCCCCTTGTCTATGCGGTACGAGGGCGGAGGGAGCACAAAGAGCAGATCGAGACAGACGCGCGGGCAGTTTTTACCCAGGTTCGGGCCGCACGGATGCGTAAAACCCTACTCCTGCTTGGTTGTGTATTGAGTTGAACGCTCGGGAGCTTGAAGAAGCAGCTACACCGTGCGTGAGAGTAATCTAGGTTTCGAACCCCCTCCACGTTGTGCATGGGCCTCCTTTTATAGTGCAAGGGGTCACCGACAGGTGTCAACGTAGGAGAAAGGGGTAAAAATGTAAAAGAGGTGGTAGTTGTAACAGTGCGGGAACAGTGGAGCTACAGTACAGAACAGTGGTCTATACCTACTTTAACAGTGGGGGACAAGGGCATTTAATGCCCGTCGCCGTCGACCCCAAAAGCTCCCGTCGTTGCGTCTCCGTCTGCCACGGCGATGGATCCACTGCCGTGGAGTGCCACCGTGTCCCCCAGGCTGCACAGCCATCCGCCACGCGTCCCTGGAGTGGCCCCAGGGCGACGCGTGGGCCGATGAGCTGGAGCGCGGGCACACAGCGCACCTCCCCCGGCAAGCACCTTGCCGGGGATCTCGACCTTGCCGGGCCCGGAAGCTTGCCGCTCCCCGAGCCCTTGCCGGGTCTTCTAAGATAAAATCTTCTATTCGTCCTGACAAGCTCCTCTTGCCAGGGCCTCGTGCTAGTTAAGCAATCTCGAGCCTGGGACGGCCTTCCCGGCAAGCCCCTCTTGCCGGGGTCTTGGTCTTCTGTCTTGTATACTTTGTTTTTGAATGGCTAGATAAGGGGCAGGAAGGTCTCCGGCAAGCGCGTGGTGAACCCTGCCGCGGGGAGCGGCCGCTGCCCGTGCACAAGTTGGGGTACTAGGGTACCCCTACCTTAGTACACCGACAGGAGCCCCCGGGCCTGGGCCACACACGGTGCCGAGCGCTGTTGGGCCAGGCCCAAAACAGTGCACGGGCACCCGCGGCCCGCGGCACGCCGAATCCACTTCCATATCCGCCGCACCCCACGGCAACGGCACGCGTCGATTGCGGCGCCGTGGGATGGGACGTGCCCACGATTTCTTTAATGGGAAGGGCGAAACGCCCCCCACTCTCCCATAAAAGCAGAGAGAGCGGCGCGGTTCCCCTCCCTGCGCACTCATTGCCATCGTCTTCTTCCTTAGATTCCTCTGCGCTTTGCCTCTACTCCTCCGCCACCACCAAGCTCTTCGTCCCCTTCCTTCCACCGCGTCCGCCATGGCCCCAAAGACCGACAAGGCGAAGTCGGAGAAGTCCAAGCGGGAGAAGTCAGATCAGGCGGCGAAGCTCGCCGCGTACCGGAAGGAGCACATTGTCTTCGCGCCGAAGCTCGGCGTGCGGGAGCTTTGGAACAAATATTATTTGTTCTGGGCCAAGGAGACCCCAGCGCACCCCCGCACGCGCGCCTACCCGGCCGTCGCCAAGGACCACTACCCCGGCGGGTATTACTTTTTCGCAGCCTTCTTCCACTGCGGTCTGTGCCCTCCCTTCTCAAACTTTTTCTGCGATATCATGAATACTTATGGCCTCCACCTCCTCGACTTCACTCCCAACGCCATCCTCACCATGTCCGTTTTCGCACACATGTGCGAAAACTTCGTAGGAATCCAGCCCAACGTAGCTCTCTTTAGGCACTTTTTCATCCCCAGAGTAGAGGCCGACGCCCACCTCTCCGGAGGAATCTCTTGGGTGTTTAGGCTGAATAAGAAATCAGCCTACTTGCCGGGGGAGCTCCGCGGCAAGTGGGAAGAGTGGCGCGCGGAGTGGTGCTGGGTCGTTGAGGAGCGGCCGCAACACTTCACCGCGCCGCGCACATCGCCCATCGTGCGCGGCAGGGATTGGAGTAATTTCGATTCCGACGATTCCAAGCTGGATATCGCTCTCGTCAGAATCCTTCGTCTTCGGATGGCGCCGCTGTCTGTCGCTGAAGTGGGCGCGGACTTTCTTCGTCGCCGGATCGCCCCCCTCCAAGACCGGAAAAGGCCGGCGTGGCAATACGGCGGCCCGGCAGACATCATGAGGCTGCGCCCCGGCCTCAATTTTAACTTCACAACACTCGAGCTGCGGGGTATGGTCAGGGAACTTTTCAAGTTCGACCCGGCACACCCCGAGTACTTCCGCGCTCCCCGGGGAGTGGTGCCGCTCTGCGCCAGCAGCGCCCGGGATCGCCTTGTCGCTATGATGCCCGCGTGCGACTCTCATGGATTGGAGCGCACGTGGATTGCGCCCAAGCCTATCGACGTCCTCGAGTTCTACGACCACCTTGCGGAGGTGTTGGAGAAGACGGACGATCTCAAGCTGCACACGCGGGCCACCACCGACCAAGAGATTGCTTACATGGCTTCTCGCGCTGAAGAAGTCGCCGCAGCCGCGGCGGCGGGAAACTTTGGATACACACCCGCGGAGGCGGAAGCCGCGGATGCCTCCAGCCAGGCGGATAAGGAGGAGATTCGCAAGCTGCTAGAGCTCCCTCCCGACGCGCTCGCCGGGGTCCCCTCGCTGAGGCACTCCGGGATCAATGGGATCGCGACGGAGGCCGCGGCAATGGAGGGCACAGCCGGAGGAAGCAGGGGCGCCGCGAGGAGCGAAGGCGCCGGACGAAGCGGGGCCACCAAGGGGAAGGGGCCCGCAGTGCAAGGCGCTGGGGCCAGCGAACTGGCCGAGGGAGAGGAGGGGGAGGAGGAAGACACCGGCGGATCCACCGAGCTCTACGCCGACGACCTCTCCTCGCCGGAGAGCTCCCCGCCCCCGGCGAGCCCGAAGCAGTCCCCATTGAAGCGTCTCCGCAAGGCGGCGACGGGGGAGCAGGCGCGAGCGCCCCGGCAACAGCCAGCTCGCCGGGCAGCTCCCCGGCCGAGCCAAGCCGTGCCAAGGGCGACCGGCGTGCCGGCCACGGCAGAGGCCCCGCGCGCGCGGACCACGACGGAGGCGTCCCGCAGGCCGGCACCGAGCCGGCAAGGATCTTCTCGGAGCGGAGCAGCTGCTCCGCCCACTTCTCGGGCGCCGGCCACCACAGGGGCTGGGCCTACGCAGCCCCCAGCCCCGGTGGCTCCGAAACGCGCGAGGGAATCTTCATCCTCCGCTCCTCGCGCCAACGCGCCCACCGTGGAGTTTGACTTCTCCGCGCTGAGCGAGGACGACGAGGAGGACCAAGAGTAAGGACCCGAGACCTTACTCCTTCTTGATTTTTATATCTCGATTGTTGCTGACGCTTGACTTTGCTTGTTGCTTGTGATTGCAGGACCTTGGAGCAGCGCGCGAAGAGGGTCAGGGTGCCCACAGTTGAGGTCGTAGAAGACCCATCCGTCGCGGAAGCAAGGATCGCACCGGAGCCGAGCTTGCCGGACCCGAGCGCCGCTCCGGGGAGCAGCCCCCAGCGCAGCCCCCAGCGTAAGTTAGAGGTTTACTGTTTTAGCTCGTCGGGGCGCGCTTAGGGCTTTGATCTCTCTTTCTTTTTTTTTTCTTTGAATGTCTTGGTGCTTCTATCTTCTCTTGTGCAGAGGTGGAGCCGCAGCGGGAAGAGCGCCCGGAGACCGTCACCGAGGAGCCGCAGGCCCCGCCGTCCCCGGCAAGGCAAAACTCTCCGGCAAGGGAGAGCGCTCCGCCAAGGGCGGGTACTCCGCCAAAGCAGAGTACCCCGCCAAGGGCGAGCAGCCCGGCGAGGACGGCCACTCCGCCAAGGCCGAGCTCCCCGGCAAGGGAGCCCGCCGCAGAGGACGTCCGCCAAGGTACGTTCTGTACTTGGTTTTCTTGACTTTGCTTCTTTTTGGATCTTTGCTTGATTTTGAACTTCTTTTTCTTCTTCTAGATCTTCCTCCTCCTCCTCCCGCGCCGATGGAGACCGAGGTCATCAATATCGAGGCTGAGGAGGGCGCGCAGGGCGGCGGCGATGACGTTCCCGTCGTCGTGGAGATGGCCGAGGCCACCGAGGAGGCGACCGAGGCCACCGAGCCGGCCGCGCAGGAGGCCACTCCGGCCGCTGACGCCGCGACCGGGGAGGGGGACGGCGACCGCACCGCCGACCCGGAGGTGGCGGGAGCACCGGATGCTACGCCGGCCGCCGGCCCCTCCACCGGCGAGAAGCAGGCGTACTATCTTCGTGCCCCCAATGGCGTCTTTATCCAAGTGCCTTGGGGGTCTTCATCAAGAGCTCCCGCGGAGGGCGAGGCGTTTGACGGAGAAGTCCTCGCCTCCGCGGGTCTGGCAGTCGTCGAGGCGCCCGGCGAAGGAGATGGGCCCGAGGAGGAAAAGCTTCTCCACCAACTCCTGGCCCTTTACCGGGCCAGGCAGGCGAAGCTTGCCTCCCGGGAAGCCCTTGCTGCCCAGGCCGCCGCCGAAATGGAGAAACGTGCGGCGGAGCTCAGCGCTGCCCACAAGGCGGGCCTCCGCGAGGTGGCGGAGGAGCGCGAGCGTCTCGCCGGTGAATATCAAGAGTGGCTTTTGGAGAAAGCCGAGGCTGAAGAACAGCAACGGCTCGCCGGGGTGGAGATGTCCCGGCGAGAAGGAGAGCTCGCGCAGCGGAAGGTGGATCTCGACTCCCATGAGGAGGACCTTGCCGCTCGCGAGGCTGCCCTTGGCGGGGAGCTGAAGGAGGCGAAAGCCGCTGCTGCTGCCGCGGAAGACGCCAAGAAGGAGCTTGCCGCCAAGGTTGAACGACTAGAGGCGGCGATGAAGGTGAGCACCGAGAAGGTTGCCGCGCTCATTACTGAGCGCGAGAAGGACGCCCACACCAACGCGGAGCTCCAAGTGAATCTGTCCAAGAGGGGCGATGAGCTTAAGGCCGCCAAGGACTCCATCGAGGACTTGGAGCTGAAAGTCTCAACTCTGAGGGATTCAATTGACGCCGCCAAGCTTCGAGAAGACAAGCTGAAGGAGGAGCTCCGCAAGGAGCGGACCTTGGTGGACAGCGCCAACAAGGCATCCGAGCTCTTCCGCAAGAACATTGAGCTGTGGACCGAAGAGCTGGTTTCTTCTGCATCAAACATTGACCAGGAGTTGCTTGCCTTGAAGGTCGAACATCTTATCTACTCGCCGGATCCAGACCTCCCGCACAGCGCCAAGCTCAGCCTCTTCTTCAGAGGCGTCGCTCCGGCCCTTGCAGGTCTCCGGAACCGCATCCCCGCGCAGCTGGCCGAGGAGTCGCGCCGTCTCTGCGCAGGAACTCTGGAGCGGGTCTTGACGAAGATCGTGTACCGCAATCCGGGGATCAACCTCAAGAACGTTCTTTGCAGCTTGCCGGCAGATGCAGACACGGAGGCCCTGAAGGAGCAGGTCAGCCACATCATCGCCAAGGTGGCAAAGCTTGGCAGGAAGGAGGGCGACCGCGTAGACTAGGGCCCCATTTATCTTTATCTTTTCGTTGCTGCACATTATGTTACGAACTCATTAGTCCATTGCGACAAGTTGTCCTTGTAAGATATTTGCTTTACTTCAATCAATCAGTGCAATGTTATCTTCCTTGTTCCAATCTTTGACTTTGTATGTTCCTCACCCTACGCTCCCGGGGAGCTTGCCGGAAAGGGGCCCTTGCCGCGAGCGCTGAGCGCTGAGCAGCCTGCTGGCCGAGGTCCTCGCCGGCAAGCAACCTCGCCGCAGCAAGTCGCAACGCACTTAGCTTGCTGAGTGTACTCGGAAACGAAGCAAGGGCGCGACACTTGTCGCAGCTCACTTAAATCGTTGAGTGGACTCGAAGACAAGATAAGGGTGCGGCAAGCCACGGGTAGGTTCCTCCGCGCACAGGTTTTCCATATAAAGTGTGATTGTTCAAGGAAGACAACCAAAAATTAAAATTTGAACTGGTCAAATTCTAACAACTTATCTTTCACATGCTGCTTGCTCATGTTGTTTGCTTTCCGGTGAGGCTCTTCTTTCTTGAACGGCACTTAGTTCCTCCTCTACCTCCTTCCCCCCCGGCAAACTTGTGCGCGAGGAACGTTCCTTCTGCTTAAGAGAAAAAGGAAAAGGAGAGGGAAACAAGCATATTGCCTCTCGGCGTAATAGTGCTTACCGAATGTCTAAGTGTTGCATCAAATGCCAAATAAAACATGCGAATAGCAAAGAGAAGCATGCGAAAGGCAATCGATGCGAAAACACGAAGGCTTGTACAAAAAGGTGGTTGCCGGAACGGATCACGGCAACCGCGCCTTAGGGGTGAAACTTGCGAAGATGCTCTATGTTCCAGGAGTTGCTCACCGGTAAGCCTTCTTCGGTCTCGAGGCGGACAGCGCCGGGCCTCGTAACTTGTCTCACCCGATAAGGGCCTTCCCACTTCGGCGTCAACTTGTTGGAATTCTTGGCGGACTGAACACGCCGAAGAACAAGGTCGCCTTCCTCGAGACTCCTGGCCTTGACTTTGCGGCTATGGTAGCGGCGCAAAGCTTGCTGGTATCGAGCAGCTCGTACAGCAGCCTGGAGACGTCCCTCCTCAAGGAGCAATGCGTCATCTTGCCGCAGTTGCTCTTGCTCGAGCTCATCATAAGCGAGCACTCGAGGAGATCCGTATACGAGTTCCGTGGGGATAACTGCTTCTGCCCCGTAGACTAGGGCAAAGGGTGTCTGTCCGGTGGCTCGATTCGGTGTCGTTCTGATTGACCAAAGAGCCGCCGGGAGCTCCTCTATCCAATTCCTTCCGCACTTGCGCAGCCTGTCAAAGGTCCTTGTCTTGAGTCCGCGCAGCACTTCAGCATTTGCCCTCTCCGCTTGACCGTTGCTCCTCGGGTAAGCAACAGAAGCGAAACAGACCTTGGCGCCAAGACCTTTGGTTCACGTCTCCGTGGTTGGGACCACCGTCGCCTTGTCGGTCTTTGGGGCCATGGCGGACGCGGTGGAAGGAAGGGGGCGAAGAGCTTGGTGGTGGCGGAGGAGTAGAGGCAAAGAGCAGAGGAATCTGAGGAAGAAGACGATGGTAATGAGTGCGCAGGGAGGGGAACCGCGCCGCTCTCTCTGCTTTTATGGGGGAGTGGGGGGGCGTTTCGCCCTTCCCATTAAAGAAATCGTGGGCACGTCCCATCCCACGGCGCCGCAATCGACGCGTGCCGTTACCGTGGGGTGCGGCGGATAGGGAAGTGGATTCGGCGCGCCGCGGGCCGCGGGTGCCCGTGCACTGTTTTGGGCCTGGCCCAACAGCGCTCGGCACCGTGTGTGGCCCAGGCCCGGGGGCTCCTGTCGGTGTACTAAGGTAGGGGTACCTCAGTACCCCAACTTGTGCACGGGCAGTTGCAGCTTCCCGCGGCAAGGTTTACTGCTGGCTCGCCGGAGACCTTCCTGCTCCTTATCTAACCATTCAAAGACAAAGTATACAAGACAGAAGACCAAGACCCCGGCAAGAGGAGCTTGCCGGGAAGGCCGTCCCAGGCTCGAGATTGCTTAACTAGCACGAGGCCCTGGCAAGAGGAGCTTGTCAGGACGAATAGAAGATTTCATCTTAGAAGACCCGGCAAGGGCTCGGGGAGCGGCAAGCTTCCGGGCCCGGCAAGGTCGAGATCCCCGGCAAGGTGCTTGCCGGGGGAGGTGCGCTGTGTGCCCGCGCTCCAGCTCATCGGCCCACGCGTCGCCCTGGGGCCACTCCAGGGACGCGTGGCGGATGGCTGTGCAGCCTGGGGGACACGGTGGCACTCCACGGCAGAGGATCCATCGCCGTGGCAGACGGAGACGCAACGGCGGGAGCTTTTGGGGTCGACGGCGACGGGCATTAAATGCCCTTGTCCCCCACTGTTAAAGTAGGTATAGACCACTGTTCTGTACTGTAGCTCCACTGTTCCCGCACTGTTACAACTACCACCTATTTTACATTTTTACCCCTTTCTCCTACGTTGACACCTGTCGGTGACCCCTTGCACTATAAAAGGAGGCCCATGCACAACGTGGAGGGGGTTCGGTTCGGTTCGGTTGGAAACCTAGATCATTCTCACGCTCGGGTAGCTGCTTCTTCAAGCTCCGAGCGCCCAAACTCAATACACAACCAAGCAGGAGTAGGGTTTTACGCATCCGTGCGGCCCGAACCTGGGTAAAAACTGCCCGCGCGTCTGCCTCGATCTGCTCTTCGTGCTCCCTCCGCCCTCGTACCGCACAGACAAAGGGGCTCCGGTCCCATAGGTGTTCGTGGTGGACAGTTTCCCCCGACATCTTTGGCTGCCCGTGCACTGTTTTGGGCCTGGCCCAACAGCGCTCGGCACCGTGTGTGGCCCAGGCCCGGGGGCTCCTGTCGGTGTACTAAGGTAGGGGTACCCTAGTACCCCAACTTGTGCACGGGCAGCGGCAGCTCCCCGCGGCAGGGTTCACCACGCGCTTGCCGGAGACCTTCCTGACCCTTATCTAGCCATTCAAAAACAAAGTATACAAGACAGAAGACCAAGACCCCGGCAAGAGGAGCTTGCCGGGAAGGCCGTCCCAGGCTCGAGATTGATTAACTAGCACGAGGCCCTGGCAAGAGGAGCTTGTCAGGACGAATAGAAGATTTCATCTTAGAAGACCCGGCAAGGGCTCGGGGAGCGGCAAGCTTCCGGGCCCGGCAAGGTCGAGATCCCCGGCAAGGTGCTTGCCGGGGGAGGTGCGCTGTGTGCCCGCGCTCCAGCTCATCGGCCCACGCGTCGCCCTGGGGCCACTCCAGGGACGCGTGGCGGATGGCTGTGCAGCCTGGGGGACACGGCGGCACTCCACGGCAGAGGATCCATCGCCGTGGCAGACGGAGACGCAACGGCGGGAGCTTTTGGGGTCGACGGCGACGGGCATTAAATGCCCTTGTCCCCCACTGTTAAAGTAGGTATAGACCACTGTTCTGTACTGTAGCTCCACTGTTCCCGCACTATTACAACTACCACCTCTTTTACATTTTTACCCCTTTCTCCTACGTTGACACCTGTCGGTGACCCCTTGCACTATAAAAGGAGGCCCATGCACAACGTGGAGGGGGGTTCGAAACCTAGATTACTCTCACGCATGGTGTAGCTGCTTCTTCAAGCTCCCGAGCGCTCAACTCAATACACAACCAAGCAGGAGTAGGGTTTTACGCATCCGTGCGGCCCGAACCTGGGTAAAAACTGCCCGCGCGTCTGCCTCGATCTGCTCTTCGTGCTCCCTCCGCCCTCGTACCGCACAGACAAGGGGCTCCGGTCCCATAGGTGTTCGTGGCGGACAGTTTCCCCCGACATCAATGATGTTCTTATTCTTGCAAATAGTAACTATGTACCCATAGACATTATTGTTCTTGATATCGATTGCAATCTGTCTTGCCCTATTATACTTGGTAGACCGTTTTTGCGCACTATTGGCGTGGTGATTGACATGAAAGTAGGGAATATTAAATTCCAATTTCCCTTGAGAAAGGGCATGGAACACTTCCCTAGAACCAATATCAAATTTCCTTATGAATCTATAATGAGGGCATCTTATGGAACATCCAACAAGGATGATAATACTTGAAATCTTGGTATTATGCCTAGCTAAGGGCGTATAAAGATAGCGCTTGTTGGGAGGCAACCCAACTTGATCTTATTTGCTTTTTGATTTCCTTGCCGTTTTCAATAAAAAACCTTTAATATCTCTGTTGAGATGTGTTTTTGTGGTTTCAATAAAGGTTTGTGCCAAGCAAAGCCTTAGGAACACGTTGGGTGTTAGTAGATTTGAACTTGCTGAAAAAGGAGAAACATTTGCGCTCCCGAGAAAAATTCTCATTTTTAACTAGAAAGTGATTTTTAGTTGATTCTTTTTGCAGAAGATTAATATACAAATTTCCCACGTGACCCTATTTTTTCAATATTTTTAGAGTTCCATAAGTATTCGAAACTTCCAAATTACTACAGACTGTTCTATTTTTGACAGATTCTGTTTTCTTTGTGTTGTGTGCTTATTTTGATGGCTCTATGGTTTTCTTTGATGAGTTTTTGCGATAGAAAAATTGGAGTACAGTAGATATAATACAAAAACAAAATATGAATTGGTTTGATATAGTACTTATAGTAGTGATTTGCTTTCTTACACTAACGGATCTCACGAAGGTTTTGTTGAGTTTTGTGTGATTGAAGTTTTCAAGTTTTGGGTTATCTTACGATGGATGAAGGAAGGATGGAAGAGCCTAAGCTTGGGGATGCCCCGACATCCCAAGCTATTATCTAGAAATGAGCAACCAACTAAGCTTGGGGATGCCCCCGAGTGGCATCCCCACTTTCTTCCAACAACTATCGGTATTTCACTCGAAACTATATTTTTATTCATCACATGATATGTGTTTTTACCTCAATCAAATTTTAATGAACTCCCACTCAGATTGACATCTCTCTAGTCATCTAAGTGATACATGATCCGAATCGTACCCGTCTCCGATCATCACGTGAGACAGACTAGTCATCAACGGTGAACATCTTCATGTTGATTGTATCTTCTATACGACTCATGTTCGACCTTTCGGTCTTCCGTGTTCCGAGGCCATGTCTGTACATGCTAGGCTCGTCAAGTGAACCCTAAGTGTATTGCTTGTGTAAATCTGGCTTACACCCGTCGTATGCGAACGTTAGAACCTATCACACCCGATCATCACGTGGTGCTTCGGAACAACGATCCTTAGCAACGGTGCACAGTTAGGGGGAACACAATTCTTGAAATTTTAGTGAGAGATCATCTTATTTACTACCGTCGTTCTAAGTAAACAAGATGCATAAACATGATAAACATCACATGCAATCATATAAAGTGACATGATATGGCCAATATCATCTTGCTCCTTCGATCTCCATCTTCGGGGCACCATGATCATCTTTGTCACCGGCTCGACACCATGATCTCCATCATCATGATCTCCATCATCGTGTCTTCATGAAGTCGTCACGCCAACTATTACTTCTACTACTATGGCTAACGTTTAGCAATAAAGTAAAGTAATTACATGGCGTTATTTAGTGACACGCAGGTCATACAATAATTAAGGCAACTCCTATGGCTCCTGCCGGTTGTCAAATTCATCGACATGCAAGTCGTGATTCCCTATTACAAGAACATGATCAATCTCATACATCACATATATCGTTCATCACATCTTCTTGGCCATACCATATCACATAACACATGCTGCAAGAACAAATTAGACGACCTCTAATTGTTGTTGCAAGTTTTACGTGGCTTCTAAAGGTTTTCTAGCAAGAACGTTTCTTACCTACGCAAAAGCCACAACGTGATTTGTCAATTTCTATTTACCCTTCATAAGGACCCCGTTCATCGAATACGATCCGACTAAAGTGGGAGAGACAGACACCCGCCAGCCACCTTATGCAACTAGTGCATGTCTGTCGGTGGAACCAGTCTCACGTAAGCGTACGTGTAAGGTCGGTCCGGGCCGCTTCATCCCACGATGCCGCCGAATCAAGATTGGACTAGTAACGGTAAGAAAATTGAGCAAACTCAACACCCACAACTTGTTTGTGTTCTACTCGTGCAAGATGCTACGCAAAAGACCTAGCTCTGATACCACTGTTGGGGAACGTAGCAGAATTCAAAAAATTTCTACGCATTCACCAAGATCAATCTAAGGATTCATCTAGCAACGAGCATACTGGAGTGCATCTACATACCCTTTTGTAGATCGCGTGCGGAAGCGTTTGAAGGAACGTGGATGAAGTAGTCGTACTCTTCGCGTTCTTCGTCACCGATGATCCTAGCGCCGAACGGACGGCACCTCCGCGTTCAACACACGTACGGTACAACAACGTCACCTCCTTCTTGATCCAGCAAGGGGGGGAGAGGTCGTCGGAGATCCAGCAGCACGACGACGTGGTGGTGGATGCAGCAGGAAATCCTGCAGGGCTTCGCCAGCGCCCTGCGGAGGAGTAGGAAGTGTGACGGGGAGGGGGAGAGGCGCCAGAGGCTTGGGGTGCGGTTGCCCTCTCCCCCCCACTATATATAGGGGCCAAGGGGGGGGGGCGCCGGCCCTGGAGATCAGATCTCTAGGGTGGGGCGGCAGCCAAGGGGGGAAACTTGCCCCCCAAGGCATAGGGGGCGCCCCCTCCCCCTAGGGTTTCAACCCTAGGCGCATGGAGGGGGGGGCCCAAGTGGTGCGCCAGCCCACCAGGGGCTGGCCCCTTCCCCCTTGCGGCCTAGGGGACCCACTGGGATGGGTGGCCCCACCCGGTGGACCCCCGGGACCCCTCCGGTGGTCCCGGGACACTCCCGGTGACCCCCGGAGTTCACCCGATGGCCAAAACTGGACTTCCTATATATCATTCTTTACCTCTGGACCATTCCGGAACTCCTCGTGACGTCTGGGATCTCATCCGGGACTCCGAACAACATTCGGGTTTCCATGTGCATGTATCTCTACAACCCTAGCGTTACCGAACCTTAAGTGTGTAGACCCTACGGGTTCGGGAGACACGCAGACATGACCGAGACGACTCTCCGGTCAATAACCGACAGTGGGATCTGGATACCCATGTTGGTTCCTACGTGTTCCTCGATGATCTTCATCGGATGAACCACTGTGTCAAGGATTCACTCAATCCCGTATATCATTCCCTTTGTCTATCGGTACGGTACTTGCCCGAGATTCGATCGTCGGTATACCCGATACCTTGTTCAATCTCGTCATGGCAAGTCTCTTTACTCGTTCCGTAATCCATCATCCCGTGACTAACTCCTTAGTCACTTTGAGCTCATTATGATGATGTCTTACCGAGAGGGCCCAGAGATACCTCTCCGTCATACAGAGTGACAATATCCCAGTCTCGGTTCGTACCAACTCAACAGACACTTTCGGGGATACCCGTTGCGTACCTTTATAGTCACCCAGTTACGTTGTGACGTTTGGCACACCCAAAGTATTCCTACGGCATCCGGGAGTTGCACAACCTCATGGTCTAAGGAATAAATACTTGACACCGAAAAGCTTATGCATTACGAACTGTACGATCTCGTGCTAGGCTCAGGATTGGGTCTTGTCCATCACATCATTCTCCTAATGATGTGATCCCGTTATCACTGACATCCAATGTCCATGGCCAGGAAACCGTGACCATCTGTTGATCAACGAGCTAGTAACTAGAGGCTTACCATGGACTCATTGTGGTCTATATATTCACACATGTATCGCTGTTTCCGTACAATACAATTTAAGCATGAATAACAGACAATTATCATGAACAAGGAAATATAATAATAATACTTTTATTATTGCCTCTAGGGCATATTTCCAACAGTCCCATCCGGTCGTGGCCTGAGACGAGATACGCACGGCTACTATCACGGTGTTGACACGCCGGGAGGTCTTGCTGGATTAGTTTTACCTTTGTCGAAATGTCTTGAGCACGGGATTCCGAGAATACTCGGGTCTTCCCAATTTGGAGTTGCGACTCCACAGATCATGAGCTTGTGATGGGCTAAGTTGGGACACCCCTGCAGGGTTTTGAACTTTCGAAAGCCGTGCCCGCGGTTATGTGGCAGATGGGAATTTGTTAATATCCGGTTGTAGACAACTTGACACCATATCCTTAAGAATACACTACCTGTGTGAGTAACCGTGACAGTCTCTTTTCTATGGGGTTTTGGGAAAATGAACACGATGGAGTTATGCATGAACGTGAGTAGCTAGGATCACTTATTGATCATCTTTGGTGACCGTTGGCACATATCCTCATCTCGCTATGAATTCGTAAGCTAGTTGCTTAGTGCTTGCTGCAACCACTTTATTACCTCTCCACACCTAAAAGGCTTTGTTAGTTTTGATTCCCGGGAATGGGATTGCTGAGTCCTTGTGACTCACAGATTACAACACACACCATCTGCATGTACAACAGAGTACGACGCAGGAGATGGACAAGAACTTCACTGGGAGTTCAATGAAGAACGTGGCCGTATGTATGTGACGTATTCCGACAATCAGAAGTGGTTCCTACTAGGGGCGATCAGGACTTGTGGTTGTGGTATCTTTTCTTGTTTGATTTCGTCCGTAGTCGGACCCTGTGTTATTTGGATGAATGTATGCTATTGTATTCATTGTGTGACGTGGCGAGTGTAAGCCAACTATTTTACTCTTTCATCCCAGTTGATTACATGAGTTGTGCAAAGATACCACGCTTGCGATCATTCCAGAATGCGCTTATGTCTCTAACTTGTACCTTGACATGTAGGAGATATAGTCGCATCCTGAGCATTACAAGTTGGTTCTCCGACCTAGGAGCCCCCTGATTGATCGAACCGCTGACGGTTGAGTCTAGGCACACACACGAAAATGTTTTGAATCATATATATATATATATATATTGGAGAGTAGGATTTTCTTTTTACTTCTCATCCCCTTCGTCGCTCTGGTGAGGATTCCTGACGTTGTTTTAACATCACTATCCTCAATTTTCACCATTTTTTTAGGATCACGCGGGTATTGTTTGGATTGTTCCGATATCTTTGTGACGAGAATTCTGTCTTGGTGCCTCCCGTCTATTTAGCTAAATCCCGGGGAGTTGAGCTCTGAGGTATTGTCGTCCCATTGTGTATCGTTACTGTTCTAGAATACCAGAGGCGGCCGACATCGAAAACTCTTCTATGCGTGTCTGGTGGTGAGATAACCCCGACGTCACCCAGTACTGGGGGGGGGGGATAGTTTGGGAGTATTGCCACAGCTAGTATAGCGGATGCATTTCGAAGGTCCGAGGTAAACGGTTTCCGAAGGTGCCTGGTTATGTGTTGACAGATGGATACAGCTGGATGTAGGTATTGCTAGTTGGGTGAGATATTGTTCTTCCCTGTATCCCCAACACCAGATTGCATAACCGGAAAGCTTCAGGAATTAATAGGTGGGATTCAAGTAGCTCTTTGGTAATCTTACAATATGTTCATGATATGAGGTTGGGGTTCAATATCTAGTGAAGAGGTTATCATGGGCGTTGTTACACTAGGGGGTTGCATCTTAAAGGATCCTTGGCTATGCTAATCTAGGGATTGTAAGGCCCTTTGTAACACGTGTCATGGGACATCAACACGAACATGTGGGACGCAACCTCTATTATGTATTTCTTCCATATGTTCCCTTGTTATTTTATTCTATCATTTTGTTCTCCCAAGTGGCTTCTCAAAAAGTTGATGTACCATTAAGCTTACGGAATTCATTCGTTCATTCTTTGTTCGATTGATATTGTGAAGATTATGCTGCAACATATCAACCCTTCATTTTGTTTTAATTGTGGTATCCGAGTTGCTTCGATGTCAAGTGTTGATTCCATACCTTTTTCCTAATCGGTGTTCTGATATTTCTATGGGAGTGCTAGTCCTTCTTAATCATCGAGATTGTCATGTAAATTATTTTCAACCGGCGTGCTTCTCGTCAAGTTAACCTGATCATTTCAATATGTGCAAGACCAATCCTTAGTTTTCTCAATGGTGTCCGTTTCGTTCGTCCCAAGTTGTCTTTTTTTTTCCCCACCCTCCCGCCCTTTTTCTTTATGGAGTTAGAATTCTTAGTCAAGTATCCATTATATTCATGTGAAGTTCTTCATTCTTTCCTTGAATGTTCTTATCCGGTGATTTATCGTGGATATGCTCAAGAGTTTCAAGTTTATCATTCTCTGTTTCTTGTTTCTTCCCTGGTGGACTAAATCCAAGCTTCGGTGATGATCATATCTCTTCCTTTTTGTTTCACATGTTTTTCCATGTTGAAATTTATTATCAGAAGTCTCTCTTGCTTATTCAAGTCTCTCTAATTCTTCTCCGGAGTGTTCAAGATATATCGGAAGATTCGTGTTTCCATCCTTAATCAGTTCAATCTATTTCGAGGTTGTTATCTCATTCAAGCCATTTAATTCAACCGGTGCAATATCTCTTTCAAGCAATCTTTTTCGATGATGTTTCTTTTGAGTGGGCCATAACTCACAGGTCTTTTCCAGGATCTTACCTGACTCTTCTAATTTTTCCGGAGTTATTCCCAAATTCTTTCAAAGTGTGACGTAAGAATGATTTTTCATCAGTCATATGCCTTCTCCAAGATCGCTTTCAAATTCATTTCATCGTTTGTTCAACATTTTCATTCTTCATTCCAGCGTGCCTCAATAATTCATGGTGTTGTATCTCATCGTCATTCTTAGGTTTTGAAGACTGGGGAAGTGTTTCTCTTAAATCTTGGCCCGTTCTCTTGAAGATTCGTGGTTCTAGCTTCATGACATCCTCATAATTGTTTCACGAGGAATCTTTTCATATCATCCGAAGCATTTCATGAATTATTTCCATTGTGATCCTTCGAAGGCCATCATTTCAAAAGATTTCTTCGTTCTTAGTTTTCAACTTCATCCTCCAACTATTCTTACTTGATGCCTCTTCGTTCGTCTCCATATTCTTATGGTGGTTCATTCAAAAATTCATTTTCCTTTGTCATCATATTAATTCGTTCATTCTTTCTGAAATCCCACCGGTAAGTCGTTCAAGACTTTTCTCAAGTTTGGATATATCTCTCTGCAATCCCTTTCAATAAGAATAAGTAGTATGCCAAATCCGTTGCTTGTCGTCAATTTAATTTGATGAAGGATAAGCATACATTAAATCTTATACTTATTTTCTCGAAGTGATTAATCTCTTTTCCGGAGCTTGTTCATCATATCATATTCTCGGTTCCAAGTTGTTCATCTACTTTTCCGGATCTCCAATTTATTGCAATTATATCTTTGCAAAGCTCCATCTAATCATTGCAAGGCTTCAATCTTATTCTTTTCATCCTTCACTTCTCATCCTTTTGTTACCAGAGTTCTTCTTGGTGGTTCATCATCATTTAATTCATCCTCAAAGTGTTCTTCAAGATTCTTGTTGGAATGCAAATAATTGCTCCCTTATCTTTTAAGGTGGTGTATGTCATTTTTGACAATTTCCCTTCATGTTTCACGATTCACAAGTTGTCAGGAATGAGATATTTAAACCCATCATTTTCTTTGTTCAAGAGATCTTTCCAACCCTCAATTTATTCATTGGGTAATCTTGGGTTGTATTTCACCCAAAGCTTTCCCTAAGGAGTGTTCCTATTTATGGTGCTTATTAATGACCCAAGTTCTTCATTTACTCTCCCGGTGAAATAAGTTTTTCGTCTCCTTGTTGATCTCAATCCGATTAGGTTTTTCTATTAGTGTCCGGTTGTCACCTCATAATTTGGAGATGTTTTCCATAAGCCCACAATGAGCTTATTATTTTCGTTGTTGATCTTCCAACAACCCTGTTCAATCCATCTTTGTAAGGATGCTCTTCTAATTCAATTGTGGGACAAGTTGTCATTTTCTTCTCCGTTCATTTCTTTCATTGATTTATATGCTATTTTTTCATTCCGGAGGCATTTTGATATTGCTCTCTTTGACCATCATCTCGTTTTGTCAAGATCATGTTCTTTTCCTTTCTGGCCCATTTCTCATGAGTGTTGTGTCCTCCGGTCTAGTTATCTCATCTTGTCAGTTTTCCTCTCTTTTCAACCGGAGTGCTGTCTGAAGCCTTTCTTACCCCTTGTGCCATTCTTTCAATAGTTTCGGAGGCAGTGTGTTGTTGATTTCATCAAGTATCATCCCAATATTCTCAAGCTCATGTTAATTCCTTCCATTTTCAGACGGAGTGCTGTCCAAATTCTGTCATTCTTATTCCTTGGCTATACCATTGCGGTTTCATATTCTTTTGGTTCATAAGTTCTTGTTTCATGTCTTTCAACCCACAAGGTTCTCGTAATGTACCTTGTTCCTCTTTTCTAATGGAGTGTTTTCAGCTTCGTTCATCTCTGTTGTATTCTTCTTTCAATTTGGTCAAACTCTCAAGTTCGTGGTTTCACTCGTTTGTCAAAGAAGCAACTTTCATTTACCTCTTCTTTTTCCTCTTCTATTCGGTGCCATCTCCAGGATCTCGGGTCGAGACCCTCTGTTAGTGTGGGAGAGTTGTGACGCCCCAAGACCGACGCTCCAGAAGACTGCCATCTATTCCGAGTTTCGCCGTGTGATTTATTGTATGTTGCATATTTTTTCATAGCATCTTTTGCATTGCATCATGTCATCATGCCATCTTATTAAATTTTTGCAACTAAATAAATTGCATAGATCTTTTGATCTATTTAAACCGAGGGAACTCACATGGTGGCTTCTCTTTATAACATATCCTCTCAATATTAGGGAGCTATTATCACATATTCCATTTTTCGGAATCACCCATAAACACACTTGCAAAATTCCCATGACTTTTCTACATCAAGTTTCTACTCCCAAGCCTTGCCAACAATTCTTATCCATTTTATTGAGGTTCCTCCAAAAATCCGAACATTTTTGGGCACTTCGAGATCCTAGTCTTTGTTCAAACCATCTGAAATAAATTCAAAGGAATTTGAATTTATTTTCCAATCATGCCCACTTCTATTTTTCTGGGATCATGCTCATTTTTATGAGCCCAGGAAAATTAACCTCATGTGCAAATTCTTTCCCTAACTACCCCTTTCTTTTTCTTCTCTCTTTTCTTTTTCCTCTCTGCTTTGTTAATTATTCAGAGGAGAGAGAGAGAGAGACATGGCCCAAGGCCTAGGCGTAGCTAGGCCCAGCCACAGCCAGCCGCAGGCCGGCCGAACCCCATCTCCACAGGCCCGCGGCCCTCTCTAACCCTAGCGGGCAGCGCCCGATCCACATCTCGCCCGCTCCCCCATCCCCATCTCTCTCTCCCTCGACTCCTCTTTTTCCCTCGCTCGCGTCGCCAGGGCTTCGACGCAATCCCCATCGCCTACACCACCTCTCCTCCTTCGCGCCCCTCCTCCTCGAAGCCACCCCGCCATCCGCTAGCAGCCCGCCGGCCACCTCTCCGGCAAGCCTGGCCTCTGCGTCGCCCCGCCTCCGTTTGGCTCCCTCGCTAGAGGCCGCCGCCGCGGCCCTGCCGAACGTCGTCGACCCCGTGCGCCTCGTCGCCTGGTGCCACCCCTACCCCGCGCCTCTCCACCGTCCTGCCGCCAAGCTCCTCCCTCAATGGCGCTGCCTCCCTGCCAGGGCCGTGTGCTGCCCTCTCCTCCTCGCCATCCCGACCCCCGCGCACCCAGGCCATCCTCCTGCTCCGGCCGCCGCCTGCGTCATCAAGCACTGCCGCCTCGTCAGTGCCACCGGCCTCCTCCAACTAGCGCGCCGGCCCCCTTCATCTCGACCGTGCCGGCCACCGGTGCCGTTGCTGGCCCGTCGCGCGCCCCAGCCTAGTCAGGTCCCGCGCCATCTCTCCATTGCCAGGCTTAGCCGTGGGCCGCGAAGCACTGCCCGACATGTGCCTTGCCGGATCTGCTCGTGTTTGTCCCCTGCACCTCGAGGCCCTCTGCTCCAGTTCCTTTGGCCATGTCACTCCGGCAGCTCGCTGCCATAGCCATGACCGAGGCCTCCTTGTGTTGTTGTTGCTGGACGCAAGTTACCCGCGATGAATGACGCCAAGATCCCGAGTTTGACTTCACGGACCGACAAGTACCACGACGATGCGTCAAGTACCTCTACTGCGTCTCCAGAATCGCCAAGACGCCAAGTACCTCGACAACCGATGCTGAACGACTACCGTCGCGTGACCCGAACATTTACGGAAACTTGAATGGCTATGAAACGTGTACCACTACCACCGCGAGTACCACTACCACCGTCGCCGAAGACCCGGGTATCACTACCGTCGTCGAAGACCCGTGTACGACTACATCCCGTGAACCACTACTTCCACGACGTCCGTGAACGACTACTTCCCCGCGACGACTTGAACCACCCCGAGCCGCACGCTTCGAAGGTATAACCTCCGAGCCGATAGCCCCGTGGATGAATGCTTGTTGTATGAGATGCACCCCTTGTTTGCACCGTGTCCTTTGTGTCGCTTGTTTCCTTGTCACCGTCTTGTGGGAACCCGGTATTCGGGAGAACCCCACCATCTTGCATGACACGCTCACGCCACCATTTCTTTTGCGCCGGCATCTCAACGAGTTACCGGAACCGAGATGTTGCCATGGCACCGTTTTCGGTTATCGCCGCCGTGGCACCCTTTCCTTCCACCACGGTGACGAAATACTCCATATCGTCTTCATGTCAACTTTTCATAAAATTGCTTAAAACTTGCATTTTTCATCCACATCATGACAATAACATTAAAATGTTTAAATTGTTGTTTGCTTTAATAATTGCTAAATGACATGTGGGGATTTTCCAGAATTGTTGTTGTTATTTCTGGCCTCATTTAAAATGCCTAGATAATGTAATTTGCTCATGCTTCACCTCTTGCCATGTAAAAGAACATTAAAACTTGTTGGGTTCATAACGAGAGCAAACTAAATAATTAAATGTGGTGTTTCGTCAATTTGCAACTCGTTGCATATTGAGCTCCACTTAATTTGTAGTGTTGTATGATAACTTTGCCATGCCTTGCATATTTAAACCAGACATGCATCATACTTGGTTGTGCATCATATGCCATGTTTATGCTTGTGTGTTTACCATGTTGTTTGCCTCTTTCCGGTTTGCTTCTCTCGTTAGCTTTTGTTTCGTTTCGGAGTTGAGAGGATTAGTTCGACTTCGTCTGTTTGCCTTCTTCATGGACTCGTTCTTCTCCCTTGCGGGATTCCAGGCAAGATGACCGATCCTCGATATCACCTCTATCTTTGCCTTGCTAGTTGTTTCGCTCTATAGTTATGCCTAGATGCCTATTCTTGTCTTGTCAGCCTCCTATGTTGCCATGAAACACTCTAACCGCCTTCCTAGCAAACCGTTGATTGGCTAAGTACGCTTTTGCACAGAGCCTCTTATAGCGTTGTTAGTTGCAGGTGAAGTTGAAGATTGCTCCATGTTGGACTTCTTTATTGGGATAGCACAATATATATCTTATTTAATAGTGCACATATATATTGGTAATGGGTGGAAGGCTTGGCCTTCTGCTTGGTGTTTTGTTCCACTCCTGCCACCTTAGGAGCCGATAAACTGGTGTTATGATCCTTGATTTTGCGTTCCTAACACGGTTGGGGTTTATGCCCCCCCTTGATAATTCGCATTGCTTAAAGCTTTTCCAGCAAGGCCCAACTTTGGTACTACATTTTCCTAACAACTAAAACTTGCCGAGGGAGTTATTAACCCGAGGATTTATTAATCAGCCCCCGGGCCAGTGCTCGTTTCGAGTGTTGGTCCAAACTGGGCAGACTGCAGAGCCACCTTGGGGAAACCCGAGGGCTGTTATTTTCCTATAGGCTGTCCCATCCGGTCGTGGCCTGAGACGAGATACGCACGACTACTATCAGGGTGTTGGCACGCCGGGAGGTCTTGCTGGATTAGTTTTACCTTTGTCGAAATATGTTGAGCACGGGATTCCGAGAATACTCGGGTCTTCCCAATTTGGAGTTGCGACTCCGCAGGTCGTGAGCTTGTGATGGGCTAAGTTGGGACACCCCTGCAGGGTTTTGAACTTTCGAAAGCCGTGCCCGTGGTTATGTGGCAGATAGGAATTTGTTAATATCTGGTTGTAGACAACTTGACACCATATCCTTAAGAATACACTACCTGTGTGAGTAACCGTGACAATCTCTTTTCGAAGGGGTTTTCGGAAAGTGAACACAGTGGGGTTATGCATGAACGTGACTAGCTAGGATCACTTATTGATCATCTTTGGCGACCATTGGCACATATCCTCATCTCGCTCTGAATTCGTAAGCTAGTTGCTTAGTGCTTGCTGCAGCCACTTTATTACCTCTCCACACCTAAAAGGCTTTGTTAGTTTTGATACCCGGGAATGGGATCGTTGAGTCCTTGTGACTCACATATTACAACACACACCAGCTACAGGTACAACAGAGTACGACGCAGGAGATGGACAAGAACTTCACTGGGAGTTCGATGAAGAACGTGGTCATATGTATGTGACGTATTCCGACAATCAGAAGTGGTTCCTACTAGGGGCGATCAGGACTTGTGGTTGTGGTATCTTTTCTCGTTTGATTTCGTCCGTAGTCGGACCCTGTGTTATTTGGATGAATGTATGCTATTGTATTCATTGTGTGACGTGGCGAGTGTAAGCCAACTATTTTACTCTTTCATCCCAGTTGATTACATGAGTTGTGCAAAGATACCACGCTTGCGATCATTCCAGAATGCGCTTATGTCTCTAACTCATGCCTCGACACGTAGGAGATATAGTCGCATCCTTGGCATTACATGCCATGTCTGTACATGCTAGGCTCGTCAAGTTTAACCCGAGTATTCCGCATGTGCAAAACTGTCTTGCACCCGCTGTATGTGAACGTAGTGCTTATCACACCCGATCATCACGTGGTGTCTTAGCATGACGAACTGTGGCAATGATGCATACTCAGGGAGAACACTTCTACCTTGAAATTTTTGTGAGGGGTCATCTTATAATGCTACCGCCGTACTAAGCAAAATAAGAGACATAAAAGATAAACATCACATGCAATCAAAATATGTGACATGATATGGCCATCATCACCTTGTGCTTTTGATCTCCATCTCCAATGCATCATCATGATCTCCATCGTCACCGGCTTGACACCTTGATCTCCATCGCAACGTTGTGGTCGTCTCGCCAACTATTGCTAACTCACAACGATAAAGTAAAGAAATTACATGGTGATCATATTTCATACAATAAAGAGGCAACCATAAGGCTCCTGCAGGTTGCCGATAATTACAAAACATGATCATCTCATACAATAATGTATAACTCATAACGTCTTGACCATATCACATCACAACATGCCCTACAAAAACAAGTTAGACATCTTCTACTTTATTTTTGCAAGTTTTACGTGGCTGCTACGGGCTTCTAGCAAGAACCGTTCTTACCTACGGCACAAAAACCACAATGGTGATTTATCATGTTTGCTGTTTTAATCTTCAACAAAGACCGGCCGCAGTCAAATTTGATTGAACTAAAGCAAGAGAGACAGACACCCGCCGGCTACCTTTATGCAAACAAGTTGCACGTAACGGTGGAACCGGTCTCATGAACGCGGTAATGTAATGTTGGTCTAGGCCGCATCATCTTACAATACCGCCGAATCAAAATAAGACGTGGTTGGTATGCAGTATGAACATCTCCACCCACAACTCCTTCGTGTTCTACTCGTGCATATCATCTACGTGTAGACCTGGCTCATGATGCCACTGTTGGGTTATGTAGCATGCAATTTCAAAAAAATTCCTACGATCATGCAAGATCTATCTAGGAGAAGCATAACAACGAGAAGGGAAGAGTGTGTTCACGTACCCTTGTATACCGAAAGCGGAAGCGTTATATTAGTGCAGTTGATGTAGTCGAACGTCTTCGCAATTCAACCAATCAAGCACTGAACGTGTGGCACCTCTGAGTTCTGCACACGTTCTGCTCGATGACGTCCCTCGAACTCTTGATCCAGCAGAGTGTCGGGGAAGAGTTCCGACAGCACGACGGCGTGGTGATGGTGATGGTGAAGTTGATCGTGCAGGGCTTCGCGTAAGCACTACAACAATATGACCCGAGGAGTAAACTATGGAGGGGGGCACCGCACACGGCTAAGAACAATTGATGTGTTTTGGGGTTCCCCTAACCACTTATATAAAGGAGGAGAGGGAGGAGGCCGACCCTAGGGGGCGCGCCAAGTGGGGGGAAACCCACTAGGACTCCTAGTCCTAGTCGGCCCCTTCCTTTCTTTGGGAGGGGGGAAGAAGGAGAGAGAGAGGGAGAAGGAAAGGGGTCCGCGCCCCTCCCCTTGTCCAATTTGGACTCCCCATGGGGCGGGGGGCTCCACCTCCTTGTGGGCTGCCCCCTCTCTCCCCTATGGCCCATGTGGCCCATTACTTCCCACTGGGGTTCTGGTTACCCCCCGAAACTCCTATATGTACCCGGAACCCCTCCGGTGTCCAAATACTATCATCAAATATATTAATCTTTACCTCTTGACTATTTCGAGACTCCTTGTCATGTCCGTGGTCTCATCCGGGACTCCGAACAATCTTCGGTCACGAAATCACATAATTCATAATACAAATCATCATCGAACGTGAAGCGTGCAGACCCTATGGGTTCGAGAACTATGTAGACATGACCGACACACTTCTCCGGTCAATAACCAATAGCAGAACCTAGATGCTTAATTGGCTCCCATATATTCTACGAAGATCTTTGTTGGTCAAACCGTAATGACGACATACTTTATCCCCTTTGTCATCGGTATGTTACTTGCCCGAGATTCGATCGTCGATATCTCTATACCTAGTTCAATCTCATTACCGGCAAGTATCTTTACTCGTTCGGCAATGCATCATTCCGCAACTAACTCATTAGTCACATTGCTAGCAAGTCTTCTTATGATGTGAATTACCGAGAGGGCCCAGATATAGCTCTCTGATACTCCGAGTGACAAATCCTAATCTCGATCTATGCCAACCCAACAAAAAACTTTGGAGATACATGTAGAGCATCTTTATAATCACCCAGTTACATTGTGACGTTTGAAGGCACACAAGGTATTCCTCCGGTATCCGGGAGTTTCATAGTCTCATAGTCTGAGGAATATGTATTTGACATGAAGACAGTAGTCGCGATAAAACTGAATGATGAAAGCGCTAAGCTAACGTATGGGTCATGTCCATCACATTATTCTCCTAATGATGTTATCACATTAATCAAATGACAACACATGTCTATGGTTAGGAAACTCAACCATCTTTGATTAACAAGCTAGTCTAGTAGAGGCTTACTAGGGACACTGTGTTTTACCTATGTATCCACACATGTATCAAGTTTCCGGGTAATAAAATTCTAGCATGAATAAAAGACATTTATCATGATATGAGGAAATATAAATAACAAATTTATTATTGCCTCTAGGGCATATTTCCTTCAAAGATCGCACACATCCGCTCGTAGCTGTCGGAGGCGCAGCGGGACGAGCCGAGGTACGCCGCCGACAGCCACACGCTGTGGACGATGTACTTCAAAGCCGCCGCCAAGACCAGATCGCCTCCTACAACGACGTCATCCTCCGCGGCCGTCTCAACGTTGATGGGCGGCGCGAGTGGTGGGGCGTGCCCGACCGCACTCTCGAGACCTTCCTCAACCACATCGAGACCGGCAACACGCCATGCCTTGAGTACCAGGCGCGCCCGTCCTTCTCCCGCCGCCGTAGCAGCTCCTGGACGCCGCGACGGATGGTGGCGGTGACCTCCTCATCGCCGGGCTTCGGCTCGCTCTCCTCCGGGTCGCCGGAGCCGCAGGAGACGCCGCTCGGGCACCGCGCCCCCAGTGGCGCCCTCATCATCAATGAGGGCGGCCGCCCTCCCCGCGTTCCCTCTGCCTCGTCCGGTCGAAGGCCAAGCCGGGGCTGCTCCCCGTGAAGCCGGAGCACGCGGAGATGGCCGCCGACGACAAGACCGCCCTCAAGTGGGAGAAGGCGGACTACGTCCGCGAGCAGGTGGCGCGCCAGCGCCGGGCCTATGAGGAGATCAAGGCCTGGCGTCGCAGATGCGAGGAGGGCGGCGGCGGCGTCCTCGATAACGACGAGGAGGACGAGCCCGGGTCGTCCAATCCCCCGCGCGTCGGCGACCCTGGCCAAGGGTGCAGTAGGGACGGCGGCAGCGGCGGCGGTACGCAGGGCGGCCACGACGATGACGACGATGACTACACCAAGTTGTACAGGCTCCTCGGCATGTAGAAGGCCGACGGCGGCCGCGGCGTAGTAGGGCTAGGCGTAGTTAGTTTGTTTTTCTATTTTTTGTACAAATTTGAATGAAAAACCGCCACGTTTGTACCAAAATCACCGAGTTTACGCGTTTTTGGGGGCGACCTAGGCCGACGACTAGGAACGCAATCGCTCCCACGCCGAATGTATACGTCGGTTCATCCCCAGACGACGCTTTTTCGGTATTCCGGGGGCCGAACGGCTGAAGATACCCTAAGGCCTAGGCCTACAGTCCACGACTTATTTGGTATATATTACGTTGCTCGTAGATAGATGACCTCCTGCAAATGTCCGTTCACACTTTTCTAACTTTAGCTCTTAAATACGTGATGAAGGGGTCACATGCCCCATGTATGAAAATGTTCAAATTGGTCAGGTGACAATACTATGATTTTCCTTGTGACGACAAATAGTTTCATAATGTCGTAAGTTTATAAAAGAAAATATTCTTGTAAAAATATCCAAAGCATGGCATTTTGTATTTATGGATGGAGGGATGTATTTGTATTTTCTAACTAATAGCCTCTATAGGCGGACATAGCAAATATGACCCCTTAAAAGCCCACAGATGTGCTCAGTCACTGACCAGGCGTGTTTGTTTTAAACCCCTATTTATCCATTCATGCAGTCACGCTTCTCATTTTCTTTCTCATATGTTCGGTCACTTGCATGTGATTGATGGAGATAAAAAGAGAGAAATAAAAAAATAAAGAAATAAAGAGAAAATGTGGTCCGGGATGAGAACGCGTCATGCATGGTGGACTGTCCGGGCGCGCTCCGGCGTGCCCGCGAGCCCTCATATTCTCCTCACATTTGAGATGGATATAAGGGTTCGCGGACATCACCAATGTACAGGGATGATATGAGGTCCGGTTGGATCAACTTTTTGGTAATTATTACTTTTCTCTCGTGTCTGAATGGTCCCGTGCCCGTCCGGTCAATTTGAGGAGTGCAGCCATAGATGCTCTAAGTTGATCACTGCGGTGTACTATTAATATAACCAATAATCTTTTCCTATCTGTTAATGACGACTTGGATGATTAGAGGAGATGATACACTAAACTAGGGGATCCCCTAAACTAGTATATGCGGCTCATAGTAGCATTATAGCAGGAGGAAAAGAGATTACTAGTAACGACCCAATGAGACTATCCAGTACTAGTGCCCCGGCCAAATAGTTTTGTTCTTGAATGGCAATGATTACGTAAACACATTCGAACTGATAGTCCATATAATCAGTACTGAACCGACGCTTCAGAAGGATCTTCCATGCCGTTTTGCTATTATATTTGGCCGAGTTGTAAAGTTTGCGAGATATGGTGGCGGACTAGGTGTCGGGGAAGAAGAATGGAAAACAAGGAAACACTCTTTGTCTCCGCGGCGCCCGACTGCGTCAGCAATCACCGGATTCATTGATCCAGCACCGCCAACTAATTTGGATCGGAGGGAGTACCATGGAAAGGGAGAGCCACGGCTGTGGGTAAATTACATCAGCAATCGTTGTACTTGAGGTATATGTTCACTTTTGGAACAAACTTTAATTACTCTAAGGCCTAAAAGATAGGAATACTCTGAATTCTGATGCTTTATTGATCGTTGGAGAAGCCCCATATACAACAGGAATAACTTGGCTGACAAGCTGACTCAAAGGGAATACAATCTGAACTCTGGGACAAGTTCTAATATGGACTCTGCACTTATTTCGAATTTGAACGTACTAACTAATCTCGACTCTGAACCTAATACGGATATGAACCTTAATAACTACTTGTAGCAGTACAGGAGTCCTAGCCACTTTGGGCTGGACCAGGGGGTGGTGCGACCAGGGCTTGGGCCGTCCGATCATATGTGCTCCCCCCATTGTTAAAAATTTCATCCGGTTAATCAGTTAACATGCCAGTTAATCTCTACTTGTATGGTGGCTGGATCGAATAACACGTATTCATCGTGTTAACTTGTCACGCTGATTAATTGGCGTGTCAAACCGATTAATTGGTTGTTAGGCCGATTAATCACGGTTAGCCCATTAACTTGTGGGCAAACGAAGCCCAAAATTTTGGCCCGTAACTCCTCCCATCCCCCTCTCGCTCTTCAATTGCTAGGGTTCGACCAAATATTAGCATATTTTGGTACATTACATAGCTGAGAGCATGAGATTATGGTATAATATGTAAAAATAGCTAGATATATGTTAGCAAATTCCTATTTAATATACCGATTAATCAAGTTAATAAGCCGATTCACTGATTAATCGCTACTCCCAAGCAGGCCGAGCAGCTAGCACTTACCGATTTACCGAACAACGGGTCCCCCACATAACAACTTTAGAAAGTGAATTTCAATGTACCCATAAAATGGTCACAAAAGGGGTTCAAGTTATACTTGACTATCACCAGAGAGGTTTGCTAAAGTATTGGGATACATGCAGAATAATGATTTTTTCATTAATCATCTTGATTACCAAGAGTTTGCAAACAAAGTTGTGATAAATTAAAGCATCTCCAACGGATCTCAATAAAAAAGATCCCTAATAAATGGTTATTAGGTGTGTCTCAATATTTTTGGCGAGGTTTGTAGGTGAAGTGCTTTACCAGCTAATTTTTTCCCAAGTTCTCTTTAAACTAGCATAGAAATGTCATCTTCATGTCTAATCTGTCGGAAATATGCCCGAGAGAGAACAATAAAGATGTGATAGTCATATTTCCCAGTTCATGGTATGTTTATTATCCATGCTAGAATTGTATTGATCGAAAACTTAAATACATATGTGGATACATAAAAAACACTATGTTAGACAAATTTATTGATCAAAGATTGTTAAGGTTTTCTCAACCATAGGCATAAGTTATCATTTTATAATAGGATCACATCATTAGGAGAATGATGTGATGTACATACCCAACCATAATCTTAGCATGAGATCGTATCACTTAGTTTATTTGATTCAATTTTCTCCATGTCAAGTATCAATTCCTTAGACCATGAGATCATGCCACTCCTGAATACCGGAAGAATGATTTGTGCGTTATCAAATGTCACTTCATAACTGAGTGATAATAAAGGTGCTCTACAGGTATCTCCGAAAGTGTTTCGTCGGGTTGCATGGATCGAGACTGGGATTTGTTGCTCCTTGTGACCGAGAGATATCTCAGGGCCCTCTCGGTAATACAACATCATGAATGGCTTGCAAACATGTGACTAATTAGTTTGGTCACGGGTATCTTGTTTTGCAGAACGAGTCAAGAGACTAGCTGGTAAAGAGATTGAACAAAGTATGGCGATACCGATGATCAAATCTTGGACAAGTAATATATGGCTGGACAAAGGGAATTATATACGGGATTAACTGAATTATCGACATCGTGGTTCAACCGATAAAGATCTTTGTTGAATATGTGAGAATCAATATGTGCATCCAGGTTCCGCTATTATTATAGATCAGAGAGGTGTCTCTGTCATGTTTGCATTATTCTCGAACCCGTATGGTCACACACTTAACGTTCGGTAACGCTGGGGTAGTATTGGATATTCATATGGTGAAGTACAAAAGTAGTTCGGAGTCTTGGATGGAATACGACACATCACGAGGAGCTTCGGAATGGTCTAGAGGTAAGTATTTATATATGGTAAGTCATATTCAGGGCTCCAAAGAAGTTTGGGAATTTTCGGTAGAGTACCAGGAAGGTTCTAAAAGGTTCCGAGGGTTCCACCGTGGGGCCCAACGACCCAGGAAGGGTCCACATGAACCGAGGGGTGGTGCTACATCCCAAATGGGCTGGCCGCATGAGCCTCCAAGGCCCATGTCATTTAAATCTAGAGATAAGGTCTTATCTTTAAATTTAAAGTGTTAAATTTAGAGATAAGATGTTATCTCTAAGTTTAAAGGGATTTCTTCCTTGCGGCCGATCCTAGGAGTCTTTTGACCGCCCCTTCCTGCCCCCTAGTCTATATAAAGAGAGGGGAGGAACATGGGGAGAGATACCCTTCCACCCTTGGCCGCCGTCTCTCCCAACTCCCCGTGCAAATGCTTGGTGAAAGCTCTGCTGTAGTTTTGCTGCCTCCACAACCACCACGCCGTCATGTTGGCCTTAGATCCCATCTACATCTTCACCCTCCCTTGCTGGATCAAGAAGGTGGAGACATCGCCGAGACATATGTGTGCGCATCTCGGAGGTGCCGTTCGTCCGACGCTGGATCGGATTGGACCACGAAGGGAGTGGGGCTACGCCAACCACGATCTTTAGATTTTTAATGCTTTCAGTCTACAAGGGTGTGTAGACACTCCCCTCTGGTTGCTAGTATCTCTATATAATAGATCTTGGGTGATTCATAGGAAACTTTTTGTTTTCCATGCAACATTCCCCATCAGTGGCATCATGAGCTAGGTCTATGCGTAGATGTTATGCACGAGTAGAACACAAATTGGCTGTGGACGTTGATGTTCAGATTGCTTACCTCCTTTGTCATATTTGGATTTGGTGGTATTGTGGGATGAAGCGGTCCGCACCAACTTTACTTTTCAAGAGATTGTTCCCCGATTGACATGCAACTTGTATTGCATAAAGTGGCTGGCCGGTGTCTGTCCCTCCCAGTTTAGTTGAATCTGATTTGACAATGGCGATCCTTGTAGAATATTAAAAGGAAACTTGTATATCACCGTTGTGGCTTTGCGTAGATGAGAACAGTTCTTATTAGTTTCCCCTAGAATCCACGTAAAAATTGCAACAACAAAGTCGAGGACGTCTAACTTGTTTTTGCAGGGCATGTGATGTGATGTGGTATATGGCCAAGATGTTATTTGATATATGTTGATGTATGATATGATCATGTTTTGTAATAGGTTCATGACTTGCATGTCGATGAGTAGGGCAACGCCAAGTGCCATAGGGTTGTCTTAATTTATTGTATGACATGTGTGTTAATCATTAAACGCCATGTAATTGATTTACTTTATTGCTATGAGTTAGCAATGGTTGTAGAAGAAATAGTTGGTGAAGACAAACCACATGACAGCACCTCGAGATGATGGAGATCATGGTGTCATGCCAATGATGATGGAGATCATGCTGGTACTTTGGAGATGGAGATCAAAAGCATAAGAAGATATTGGCCATATCATGTCACATATTGATTGCATGTGATGTTTATCCTTTATGCATCTTATTTTGCTTAGAACAACATTAGCATTATAAGATGACCCCTCCACTTAATATGAAGATAAAAGTGTTCTCCCTCAGTATGCACCATCGCGAAAGTTCATTGTTTCGAAAGACCTCGTGATGATCAGGTGTGATAAACTCTTCGTTCGCATACAACATGTGTAAGCCAGTTTTACACATGCAGAATACTTTGGTTAAGTTGATGATCCTAGAATGTACATGCATGGCCTCAGAACATGGAGGACCGAAAGGTTGAACATGATTCATATAGAAGATATAATCAACATGGAGATGTTCACCACTGAAACTACCCCATATCACGTGATGATCGGACTTGGGTTAGTTAATTTGGATCATGTATCACTTAGACAACCTGAGGGGTGTTGATTTAAGTGGGAGTTCATTAGCAATTTGATTACTTGAACTATTTATCATGAACATAGTCTTAATGTATTTGCAAATTATGTTGTAGATCAATGGCTCGTGTTGTAGCTCCCTTGAATTTTAATGTGTTCCTAGAGAAAGAAAGGTTGAAAGATGATGTAAGCAACTATGTGGCATGGGTCCGTAATCTAAGGATTATGCTCACTGTTGTACACATGACTTATGTCCTTGATGCACCTCTAGGCGTGCCACCGCTCCCGCCAATCTAGACGCTATGAATGTGTGACAGGGAAGTAATGATGACTACACGATAGTTCAGTGCGCCATGCTTTACGGCTTAGAACCGGGGCTTGAAAAGCTTTTTGAGCACAACAGGGTATATGAGATGTTCCAAGAGCTAAAAATGGTATTTCAGGCTCGCGCACATGTGGAGAGGTAAGATGCCTCCGACAAGTTCTTTAGCTATAAGATGGAGGATAACATCTCCGTTAGCGAGCACGTACTCAAAATTTCTGGGTACTTCAACCGCTTGAATCAGTTGGGAGTTAATCTTTCAGATGGATTAGCGATTGACAGGGTTCTCTAGTCACTGCCACCAAGCTACAAGAGCTTCATGATGAACTATAACATGCAAGGGATGGAGAAGATGATCCCTGAGCTTTTCGCGATGCTTAAGGCCACATAAGTAGAAATCAAGAAAGATCATCAAGTGTTGATGGTCAAAAAGACCACCACTTTCAAGAAGAGCAAGGGAACGAAAGGGAAATTCAAGCAGAATGGAAAGCCAGTTACCACTCCAGTGAAGAAACCCAAGCCCGGACTCAAACCTGAGACTAGGTGCTTCCACTACAAGGGGAATGGCCACGAGAAGTGGAACTGCCCCAAGTACTTGGCAGATAAGAAGGCTGGCAACATTAACAAAGTTATATTCGATATACATGTTATTTATGTGTACCTTTCTAGTTCTCGTAGTAGCGCCTGGGTATTTGATACTGGTTCGGTTGCTAATATTTGTAACTCGAAATAAGAGATGCGGAATAAACGGAGGCTAGTTAAGGATGAGGTGACGATGCGCGTTGAAAATAGCTCCAAGGTTGATGTGATCGCCATCAACATGCTCCCTCTACGTTTACCTTTGGGATTAGTTTTAAACCTGAATAATTGTCATTTGGTTCCCATGTTGAGCATGAACATTGTATCTGGATCTTTTTTATTGCGACACTGTTATTCATTTAAATCAGAGAATAACTATTGTTCTATTTTTAAGAATAATATGTTTTATGCTCATGCACCCAATGTTATTGGTTTATTGTTGTTGAATCTCGATTGTAGTGATCTACATGTACGTAATATTAATGCCAAGTTAATGGTGATATTACGTACTTGTGGCACTGCCGCTTAGGTCATATTAGTGCAAAGTGCACGAAGAAACTCCATATTGATGGACTTTTGGAATCACTTGACTTTGAATCATTTGATACATGAGAACCATGCCTCATGGGCAAGATGACTAAAACGTCATTTTCCGATACAATGGACCGGGCAAGTGACTTGTTGGAAATAATATATACCAATGTATGCGGGCCAATGAGTGTTGAAGCACGCGGTGGATATCGTTATTTCCTGACCTTCACAGACGACTTAAGTAAATATGGGTATATTTACTTAATGAAACACAAGTCTGAAACATTTGAAAAGTCCAAGGAGTTTCAGGGCGAAGTAGAGAATCATCGCAACAAGAAGATAAAATTATATGAACTTATCATGGAGGTTCTTGATAACCCACAAGAATAGGGGATCACAATAGTTTTCGAGGGTAGTATTTAACCCAAATTTATTGATTCGACACAAGGGGAGCCAAAGAATATTTGCAAGTATTAGCAGTTGAGTTGTCAATTCAACCACTCATGGAGAACTAAATATTTGTAGCAATTTTTTTAGTAGCATAATAATATGATAGTTTGATAGTAGTGATAACAGTAGCAATAGTAACATGAATAATAACAATACTCCCTCTGTTCACTTTTGTAAGTCCGTTAGGACAGCTAAAATTGCACTATATTAGATGTTGTCTTAAATGTCTAAAAGGTCTTATAAAAGTGAACGGAGGGAGTAGCAGTTTTGTAGTGATTGTAAGAGCAACAACAATGAAAGTAAATTAGCAAATATCAATATGAAAAAAGCGTAGGCATATGATCGGTGATGGATATTTGTGTTGGATGACATTCACCATATAACAGTCACATCCTAGAATGACACACAATATCTCCAATTCATCAATGTAATGTAGGCAAGTATTCTGTATATAGTCATACACGCTTATAATAAGAACTTCCATGACATCTTTTGTCCTACCCTCTCATGGCAGCAGGGTCCATATGGAAATCTAAGGGATATTAAGGACTCCTTTTAATAGAGAACTGGAACAAAGCATTAACACATAATGAATACATGAACTCCTCAGTCTATGGTAATCACCAAAAAGAATCCCAATTATTGTTAGCTTGGGGTATGCAGATCATAACAAGTAATAGGCGCATACAACTTGTAAGATAGGATCAAGAACTCAATTATATTCATGAAAATATAAAGGCTTCAGATCTGAAATTATGACACTCGGGCCCTACTAACAAGCATTAAGCATAGCAAAGTCATAACAACATCAATCTCAGAACATTGTGAATACTAGGGATCACACCATAACAAATTGACTCAATTACATGACAAATCTCATCCAACTCCATCACCGTCCAGCAAGCCTACGAAGGAATTACTCATTCCCAGTGCGTGAGCATCATGAACTTTGTGATGATGATGGTGAGGGATCCCCCTATCCGGAGCCCCGAAGGGACTCTAGATAACACCCCCCGATGAAGAACAGGAGGTGGCGGCGGCTCCATATCATAAAACACGATGGAACTTCCTGTTCTATTTTTTTCTTGGACAAAAGGAATTTATAGGTGTGAGATTAGGGTTTGCAGATCCACATGGGTCCCACAAGGCAACTAGGCATGCCCTGGGGTGGACGCGCCATGTTGCCTTGTGGGCAATAGGTGCCCCCCCTCTCGTGGGTCTTGGCTCTAGTATTTTTCACATATTCCATAAAAAATCTCCAAAAAGTTTCATCCTGTTCCGAGAACTTTTATTTCTGCACAAAAGACAACACCATGGTAGTTCTGCTGAAAACAATGTCAGTCTGGGTTAATTTCATTCAAATCATGCAAATTAGAGTCCAAAACAAGAGCAAAATTGTTTGGTAAAGTAGATACGACCGAGATGTATCAACTCCCCCAAGTTTAACTCATTGCTTGTCCTCAAGCAATTCAGTTGACAAACTGAAAGTTATAAAGAAAAACTTTCACGAACTCTTTCTTCTTGTATCCGCATATAAGTTTAAAAGACATCCAAGTTTTCAAAGAATATTATGAACAACCATGTAAATGATAACACTTAGAAATCACATTTACTCAAATCAATGGAATAATCAACTAGCGAGCAATAATAACATATCTCAAACGCCAACAATTTTTCAGAACAATCATGATATAATATGATAACATGAAATCTCTCTAGTCCTCTCTGAGACCGCAAAACATAAATGCAGACACTTCCAAAGTTCAAGCAGCGACTAAACATTGTAATTAATGATAGAAGAGATCCAGTCAGTCTCACACCCAACATTAACTATACTCAACGCATAAGAATGACAATAGCGCTCTCAGGACTGGTGCTTAATTGATAAGGTGATGAATAAATAATAATAAAAAATAACATAAAAGGAAATAGATATGCCCTTCGTAGAGGGAAGCAGAGATTTGGAGTGGTGCCAGAGCTCGAAGCTTAAATCAGAGATGAATAGATTTTGAGAGGTGTACTTTTCTTGTTAACAATACGACCAAGGATTTTCAATATCATCCATGCTAAACACATTATCGGCGGTCCCCAAACAAAAAGGTAAAGTTTACTCCCCCTTAACCAACAAACACAAGCCATGGCTATCCAAATTCACGAGTGGCCTCCAAACAATCAACTTTTCGGGGGAGTTTGCTTCATTTTTATGGCTGCGCCCTATTGCCTTGTGGGCAACAGGTGGCCCCCTCTGGTGGGTCTTGGCTCCAGTATTTTTCATATATTCCATAAAAAATCTCCAAAAAGTTCTGTCCAATTACGAGAACTTCTTTTCTGCACAAAAAACAACACCATGGTAGTTCTACTGAAAAGTGTTAGTCCGGATTAGTTTCATTCAAATCATGAAAATTAGAATCCAAAACAAGAGCAAAAGTGTTTGGAAAAGTAGATACGACGGAGATCTATCAGAGGTGAATATCTGAGTTACGAGTTTGGTATGCATTTAAGACAATGCAGAATTGTTTCACAACTCACGCCACCTGAAACACCACAGCGTAACGGTGTGTCCGAACGTTGTAATCGTAATCTATTGGATATGATGTGTTCTATGATGTCTCTTACTATTTTGCGAGTATTGTTTTGGGGTTATGCATTAGAGATAGTTTCATTCATTTTAAACAGGGCACCGTCTAAATCCGTTGAGATGACACCATATGAAATTCGGTTTGGAAAGAAACCTAAGATGTCATTTATTAAAGTTTGGGGATGTGACGCTTATATCAAGATGCTTGAGCCTAATAAGCTCAAACCCAAAGCGAAGAAGTGTGTCTTTGTAGGATACCCTAAAGATACCATTGGTTATTCATTCTATTGCAGATCTGAGGGCAAGATCTTTGTTGCCAAGAATGGATCCTTTCTAGAGAAGGAGTTTCTCTTGAAAGAACCAAGTGGGAGGAAAGTAGATCTTGATGAGGTAACCATACCTTTACCCAAATTGGAGACCACTGCATCATAGGAAGAAGTTCTCGTGATGCCTACACCAGTCGGAGAGGAAGCTAATGATGATGATCATGAAATTTTGAATCCAGCTACTACTGAACTTCATAGGTCGACTAGGACACGTACCACCCCGTGAATGGTATGGTAACCTGTCCTGAAAGTCATGTTGTTGGACATCGGTGAACCTACGAACTATGAAGAAGAAATGATGAGCTAGGATTCCGGCAAATGGCTTGAGGCCATGAAATCCAAGATAGGATCCATGTATGAAAACCAAGTATGAACTTTGGTACACTTACTTGATGACTGAAAGGCCATTGAGAACAAATGGATCTTTGAGAACACTGTAGAAGTTGATGGTAATGTCACCGTCTATAAAGCTCGACTTGTTGCAAAGGGTTTTTGACAAATTCAAGGGGTTGACTACAATAATACTTTCTCACCTATAGCGATGCTGAAGTCTGTTAGCATTATGTTAGCAACTGTTGTAGTTTTTGATTATGAAATTTGGCAGATGGACGTCAAAACAACGTACCTTAATGGTTTCCTTAAGGAAGAGTTTTATATGATGCATCTAGAAGGTTTTGTTGATCCTATGGATGCTAATAAGGCATGCAAGCTCCAACGATCCATCTATGGACTGGTGCAAGCATCTCAGAGTTGGAATGTTCGCTTTGATGAGATGATCAAGAGCGTTGTAGGATTTTTAATACTTTATGTGGATAACATATTATTAATTGGAAATGATATTGAACTTCGGGAAAGCATACAATGTTATTCAAAAAAGAGTTTTTCAATGAAAGATCTGGGTGAGGCTGCTTACATAATGGGCATGAAGATCCATATAGATAATCAATATGCCTGTTAGGACTTTCATAGAGCTCATGCCTTGACAAGATTTTGAAAAATAAAAAAATGGACTAGTCAAAGAAGGGGTTCTTGCCTGTGTTGCAAGGTATGAAGTTAAGTAAGATTCAAAGCCCGACCACGATAGAAGAAAGAGAAGGAGTCTCCAAAAAAAGGAGTCTAAAAAAATGAGAGAAAAAGAGAGAAGGGACAATGCTACTATCCTTTTTTCACACTTGTGCTTCAAAGTAACACCATGATCTTCATGATAGAGAGTCTCTTATTTTGTCACTTTCATATACTAGTGTAACATCCCAAATTTTGAATTTGGAATGCTATACATTGATCATATTGCATAGCATGTTTTATTGCATTTTCGTGTGTTGCGATCCTCGAAATTCTAAAGCAACTCAAGGACCCACGGAGAGAGTTGGGGATTTTACTGTTTTCGTATTTGAGTTTTCTCGAATACCGGTACGAGGATCACTTTGGTTTTAATTATTTTCCTCTCCAAAAAATATTTCTTAATAAAATATATGAGCGGAGATAATATGACTTCTCCAAAACTAAAGAAATATTGGAGGAAAAAAATATTAAAACCACTTTTGGTATTTTATTCGGATTTATTTACAATTATATTTGCATAGGAAAATGCGTGTTTTTCAAAATTACATTTAGGTCCGGGAAAAATGTTCACTTTGTCCTATTATTAGAGGACGGCGAAAATTTATTTCGGAATTTTTCGAGTCCGTTCAGTATTTTTTTCGCCCGTTTTGCCGCGTCAGGACTATTTAGCAAAAAAAAGGGTCAACCGACCTAGTCGGGCCGTGTCCGACTAGGACTCCGCCCGGCCGGCCCCTTTAAAGGCCGAGGCCCGAGCCGCCCCGCAGCCCACCCCACCGCCAAACTCTCGCCGCCGACGCTGCTGTCCGCCGCCTCCGCCCGCCGCCTCGCCGCCTGCCCGCCACCCCGCCGCCGGTCGCCGCCGCCGCCGCCGGAGGTAGCTGCCGCCCCACCGGAGCCGCCCGCCGCCGCCAGAGTCCATCGTCACCGAGGTAGCCGGCATCGCCGAACTCGTCGCCGCAGCCGTCGGTTTTCCGAGGAAAACCGATCGGTTTTATTTCGTAAACCCTAGATCCGTTTTTTATTAGATCGGTTTGGTTTTTCCGTCGGTTTAGTTAAATAGCGGACGTTCATCCGTTTATTCATTTTAACGAACACTTTTCATCTTTTAGTTACAGACAGCGAACGTTCGTTCGTTAGCCTGTTCGTCGGTTTTTCTTTTTCAGGGTTTTTCCGCGATTATTTTCGATCGCGATTTCTGCCCTGATCTTCTTTTTAGTTTTTCTTTTCGCTCCTAAGTCGGAATCAGGCGATTCAAGCGCCTAGATCTTCATCTCGAAGCCCTCTTTCTGTTTAATCAACTTGAACAAGGTTTTGCTACTATAGAATTTGACTTTAGTTCAATCCAGTAAATGGATCTTGTTTCTCTCATAGTTTGAGTTTCGTTGCTCCGTTTGATTTGATTCTTTTTGCAAACCGGAGTTCTTAAGTTGAAATTTTTGGTTAGATCTTCTTATTTGGAGTTTTACCTGTGCATATTTGCTTGGTTTCTTATGTATACTATTGTTTGATTGCGATAGAATTCCCGCAGTGCGAAGCGTCCTACTACGAGTCCCTAGGTTTTGCGACTCATCAGCAAGGCAAGTAACACTTTGATCATACCCTTTATTACCCAGTTTGTATGCATTAGATCAAACCCTCACACATTGCATGAGTAGGATCTCTTAACTTGTGGGTCTGGGATGTAGATTGAGGTAGAACTTATTACCTGCATTATTTTCAAACCCTTGGGAGTTACTTCTACGTTATGCTTAGGTTGCTACGCTATGCTCGTAGACGTGGATTGGGTTTGAGAGTATCCATGACAGATGTGAGATAGTAATTAATGGTACAACTTAAGGTGGCTACTTTAATACACATCTGGGTGGATTGGTTGTGGCACCCTGGGGTTACAATTGCCAGGGCACCTGGGGATACCAGTGTTGTCCAAGGAGATCCCGGGGTTACCGTGTCATCATCCTATGGAATGCCACCCAGGCTCAAAGGGATCATGAAACTATTCATGCTAGAAACTTCCGTGTGCAGCCACAATGCCATTATGGGCTCTGGCATAGTTTGAGTAAGTTGTGTGAGTTCTTTCGTGGTGGATTAGCAGATGTAGGGGAAAGTAGGTGTACCGGTCCACCTAGGGTAAAGAGTAAATGCTTCTGAAAGACTGTGTCTCGGTCATCTGTTTCTCAAACACCATGCAGTGCGAGAAATCCAACGGAGGAGATCGAGTCTTTTGGGGAAAAGTGCGCAAACCTCTGCAGAGTGTACAAACTAATCATGATTAGCCGTGTCCCCGGTTATGGACATCCTGAGTATCTGGTACTTGAATTATTGGTTGATCTCATCACTCTAAAACTAATTTGCTGGGTTAATGATGACTACTTTAATTGGGATTGAGTTGGAGGTACCTTCTCAATGATGTTTCAACTACCATGATAGTTTAAAATAAAAGTTATTCCTTTGTTGTAGGGAAAAATTGGCTTTATGCAAAAAAATTAACCTTAGAGCCTCCACCAGCCAAATATGCATGTAGTGTTAGCCTTTATTCTGTTACTTGCTCTACTGTGTTATCTTGCCAGCATATTCCATGTGCTGACCCATTTCGGGCTGCAACATGTCATGTTGCAGAATTTTCAAAAGAAGAGTAAGGTGCGCTAGGTCGTTTGTCATGCACTCGGCTATGCCGTTGGAGTTGATTCACTCACTTATCTTCCAAGCCTTCCGCTGTTACTGTGTTAGATGGCCTTATGCCATATACTCTTGTAATAAGTTCTTGTTTGAGACATTCGATGTAATAAGTGTGTGATTGACACTCTGTTATAAATCCTTCAAGTACTGTGTGCATCAGCATTACCGATCCAGGGATGACACAAAACATAGAGACTTCGGTCCATTCGGATCTGGTCGCTACAACTAGTGGGAATTTTTCATTGTAGAACTTGGCTTGTATATTCCAACGATGGGCTTCCTCAAATGCCCTAGGTATTCGTGAGCAAGCAAGTTGGATGCACACCCACTTAGTTTCTTTTGTTGAGCTTTCATACATTTATAGCTCTAGTGCATCCGTTGCATAGCAATCCCTACTCACTCACATTGATATCTATTGATGGGCATCTCCATAGCCCATTAATACACCTAGTTGATGTGAGACCATCTTCCTCGTTTTTGTCGTCTCCACAACCACCACTTTATTCCACCAATAGTGATATATCCATGGCTCACGCTCATGTATTGCGTGAAAACTGAAAAAGTTTGAGAACACTAAAGTATGAAACAATTGCTTGGCTAAAACCGGGGTTGTGCATGATTTGAATATTTTGTGTGACGAAGATGGAGCATAGCCAAACTATATGATTTTCTAGGGATGAACTTTCTTTGGCTATGTTATTTTGAGAAGACATAATTGCTTAGTTAGTATGCTTGAAGTATTATTATTTTTATGTCAATATGAAACCTTTGTGTTGAATCTTTAGGATATGAACATCCATGCCACAATAAAGAAAATTACATTGAAAATTATGTTAGGTAGCATTCCACATCAAAAAAAATGTTTTTATCATTTATCTACTCGAGGTCGAGCAGGAATTAAGCTTGGGGATGCTGATACGTCTCCAACGTATCTATAATTTTTTATTGTTCCATGCTATTATACTATCTGTTTTGGATGTTTAATAGGCTTTAATATACACTTTTATATTATTTTTGGGACTAACCTATTAACCGAAGGCCCAGTGCCAGTTGATGTTTCTTTTCCTATTTCAGTGTTTCGCAGACAAGGAATATCAAACGGAGTCCAAACGAAACGAACCTTCGTGAAGATCTTTCTTGGAACAAACGTAATCTAGGAGACTTGGAGTGGAAGTCAAGGAAGCAACGAGGCGGCCACGAGGCAGGAAGGCGCGCCCAGGGGGGTAGGCGTGCCGCCCACCCTTGTGGGCCCCTCGTAGCTCCACCGACCGGATTCTTTCTCCTATATATACTCTTATACCCTGAAAACATCCAGGAGAGCCACGAAACCATTTTTCCACCGCCACAACCTTCTGTACTCGTGAGATCCCATCTTGGAGCCTTTTCCGGCGCTCCACCGGAGGGGGATACGACCTTGGAGGGCTTCTACATCAACACCATAGCCTCTCCGATGATGTGTGAGTGGTTTACCACAGACCTTCGGGTCCATAGTGATTATCTAGATGGCTTCTTCTCTCTCTTTGGTTCTAAATACAAAGTTCTCCTCGATGTTCTTGGAGATCTATTCGATGTAATTCTTTTTGCGGTGTGTTGGTCGATATCCGATTAATTGTGGGCTTATGATCAAGATTATATATGAACAATATTTGGTTCTTCTCTGAATTCTTATATGCATGATTTAATATCTTTGTAAGTCTCTTCGAATTATCAGTTTGGTTTGGCCTACTAGGTTGATCTTTCTTGCAATGGGAGAAGTGCTTAGCTTTGGGTTCAATATTGTAGTGCTCGATCCCAGTGATAGAAAGGGAACTGACATGTATTGTATTGTTTCTGTCGAGGATGAAAATATGGGGTTTATATCATATTTCTTGAGTTTATCCCTCTACATCATGTCATCTTGCTTAAGGCGTTACTTCGTTCTTATGAACTTAATACTCTAGATGAATGCTAGATAGCGGTCGATGTGTGGAGTAATAGTAGTAGATGCAAAATCGTTTCGGTCTACTTGACACGGACGTGATGCCTATGTTCATGATCATGCCTAGATATTTTCATAACTATCCGCTTTTCTATCAATTGCTCGGCAGTAATTTGTTCACCCACTTTAATATATGCTATCTTGAGAGAAGCCACTAGTGAAACCTATGGCCCCCGGGTCTACTTTACATCATATAAGTTTCCGATCTACAATTCTAGTTTACTATTTTTTTGCAATCTTTATTTTCAAATCTATACTACAAAAATACTAAAAATACATATCTTATTATCTTTATCAAATCTCACTTTTGCAAGTGGCCGTGAAGGGATTGACAACCCCTTTATCACGTTGGTTGCAAGGTTCTTTATTGTTTGTGCAGGTACTAGGCGACTTGCGTGTAGTATCCTACTGGATTGATACCTTGGTTCTCAAAAACTGAGGGAAATACTTACACTACTTTGTTGCATCACCCTTTCCTATTCAAGGGAAAACCAACGCATGCTCAAGAGGTAGCATGGGTGTGCTTGTTGTGTTGTGGGGCGCGATCGAAAGGTTCTAGAGACTAAGGTTATAATGGCCGCAGGAATTAAAGGGGAAGCCGGACGGCCAAGAATATCGGCAGGCCCTTGATGGCAGTCCTATTTTGCAGCGCGTAACTCCGCATGTAACTGCATCGCGTGGTAACGCACGTAGCGCAACCGCATGCATACGGGCCCCCCGACGTGATTGTGCGCACGCCCAACCGTTGGCGGAGCGCGCACGGAGGGACGCGAGCAGAGCGCGCCAACGGAAACGAGCAGAGCGCGCCAACGGACGCGAGCAGAGCATGCCGCGGCGCCTAACGGTGAGCACAGCGTGCTGCGGCGCCTAATGGCGAGATAGACCTTCATTCAAGCCAATCAAAATAAGACTAGAACGAACATGTCTTTATTGAGCAAATTAAAGGGATCACACATGTCTGTATTGACTGGAATGAGAATGCAATAGCAAAATAAGAATTAAGGCCACGATGATGCGATCGTAGTGGTGGTTACAGGAAGCAAAAAGAAAGATGCATCCATCAACGTACGACCTCCTCCTCCTCAACTCAGTGCGCCAGCCGGGCCACCGACCAGCGGCTAAGGAGCGGCGGCTCTTGTGGTGAGGTCAAGGTGCTTCTCAACAAAGGCATCCAAGGCTTCCAGCCGGCTCAAGAAGGCCAACATCGTAGCGTCCTCACTGGCCTTGTAGATACCTATGTACACGATTTGCTCGTACACATGGATGTGTAGGTCGACGGTTTCTTGCAGGGCGAGGCGCCTCGCGGCGAGCGCGACCTCCAGGTGGATATTCTTCATGGCGTCGGCGGGTAGTCACAGGGCCACAAGTGCTTTAAAGAGGTCCCGACCATGGAGGCCGATTAGGGTGGCAGGCAATGAGGAGCCCGGACGCGCGAGCTGGAGGAGTACGGCGATGTCGTCCGCGAGCTTCTTGACGACGGTGAACCTGTTGGTGGTGCGAACGATCATCTGGTCCAACTGAGAGTCGTAGTTGGCGTCGATGGCGGCTATCCACCAGCCGCTCACCAACACCGTATGTAGACGAGCCTTGGTGCCATGCCGCAGGCTGGTGTCGTGGACCATCTGGCACAGCCGTTGGCTGCTCACGCGCATAGCCGCCATGGGTCTGGAGTGGGCACTGTTGCGCTTATTAGTGTAGGTGCTTAGGCAAATGCTTAGGTGCGTATGATGTGGTAGATGCATTGGAATGGAGGGGCGCCTTTATATGGGTACAAACTGCATTGCATCCACATCGTGCTGCCTCATTTTCCGGTCCTCCCATTACTTCCCTCATGCATTCACACGATGCTAACTGAAGGAGGATGCATCATTGGCCGTTCAACATTTCGGGAACCGCTACCCTCTGCCTCGTCTGCATTAAAGCTGTATCGGGAACTGCGCCGCCTGCTGTCAAATCGAATAGTACTGCGCCGCCCGCTGCACGCTTGGCCGAACATGCCTTCCTCGCCTCCATCTATGCTTAATTACTTCATTTTAGTTGCAAAAATTAGATACTGCTAGTGATTTTTAGCTTCATATTTTGACAAATCGTAGTGTTACAAGGTTGGAAAATGGCAATGTTACTAGATCAACAAATAACAATCGTTCTAGTTTGACAAATGGCAACATACCCAATATGACAGATGCAGATCTTACCAAATTGTTTGTAAGTGGTTCACACGGGTCATCCAAAAGAACCGTTTGTGTTCAAGAGATGCACAAATCCTGCTCCCACTTCGCCACGTCATGTTGATGCTGCTCCATGATAGCATGCCAAGTTTCATGTTGATGCCGCTCCATGATAGCATGCCAAGTTTCATGAATTTCAGATGAGTTTTGGATTTACTAGAATTTAAAAACCAGGTATATCAATGTTTGAGGCCGAGTGACGGTGGCAGGGTGTTTGACATTCATTCCCATTTCTTGCATGGGACCTAAGCATGCACCCAAGGACAAAGATTTGATTTTTCAACCAAATTATATGCACGGGAGCATCTGCATGTAGTTCAAATTTGAATTATGCACATAAATGCATTGAAAACTCACTAAATGCATAAAAATGTCCAAACGAACGTCGAAAAATGAAAAAAATTTAACACAACACTAATGTTGTTCTATGTTGACACGATATTTTTTTAAAGCAATAAGAGGATATGGATATCGTTTCGCCACCAAAGTTGGGGCGGTCCCTACCGAAACCATCATGCTTGTTGTGAGAAGCTCTGGTTTGTGAGAAGCATATACCCAAACCTGCCCCAAATGGGACAAAAAAATTACCACGGCATGTTGATGCCGCTCCATGATAGCATGCCAAGTTTCATAAATTTCAGAAGAGTTTTGGATATACTAGAATTTAAAAACCAGGTATCTCAATGCTTCCGCCCGAGTGACGGTGGCATGGTGTTTGACATTCATTCCCATTTCTTGCATGGGACCTAAGCATGCACTCAAGGACAAAGATTTGATTTTTCAACCAATTTATATGCACGGGGGCATGTGCATGTAGTTCAAATTTGAATTATGCACATAAATGCATCGAAAACTCACTAAAAGCATAAAAATGTCCAAACAAACCCCGAAAAATCACAAAAAATAACACAACACTCCTGTTGTTCTATGTTGACATGACAAAAAATTGAAAGCAATAAGAGGCAATGGATATCATTTCACCCCCAAAGTTGGGGCGGTCCCTACCGAAACCACCATGCTTGTTGTGAGAAGCTCTGGTTTGTGAGAAGCATATACCCAAACCTGCCCCAAATGGGACAAAAAAATTACCACGGCATGTTGATGCCACTTCATGATAGCATGCCATGTTTCATGAATTTCCGACGAGTTTTGGATTTACTAGAATTTAAAAACCAGGCATCTCAATGTTTGCAGCCGAGTGACGATGCCAGGGTGTTTGACATTCATTCCCATTTCTTGCATGGGACCTAAGCATGCACCCGAGCACAAATATTTGTTTTTCAACCAATTTATATGCATGGGAGCATGTGCATGTAGTTCAAATTTGAATTATGCACATAAATGCATTGAAAACTCACTAAATGCATAACAATGTCCAAACGAACCCCGAAATATCACAAAAAATAACACAACACTCATGTTGTTCTATGCTGACATGAGAAATTTTTTTAAAGCAATAAGAGGCAATGGATATCGTTTCTCCCCCAAAGTTGGGGCGGTCCCTACCGAAACCATCATGCTTGTTGTGAGAAGTTCTGGTTTGTGAGAAGCATATACCCAAACCTGCCCCAAATGGGACAAAAAAATTACCACGGCATGTTGAGGCCACTCCACGATAGCATGCCAAGTTTCATGAATTTCAGACGAGTTTTGGATTTACTAGAATTTAAAAACCAGGCATCTCAACGTTTGTGGCCGAGTGACAGTGGCAGGGTGTTTGACATTCATTCCCATTTCTTGCATGGGGCCTAAGCATGCACCCATGGACAAATATTTGATTTTTCAACCAATTTATATGAATGGGAGGATGTGCATGTAGTTCAAATTTGAATTATGCACATAAATGCATTGAAAACTCACTTAATGCATAAAAATGTCCAAACGAACCCCGAAAAATCACAAAAAATAACACAACACTCCTGTTGTTCTATGTTGACATGAGAAAAAAAATTGAAAGCAATAAGAGGCAATGTATATCGTCTCGCCGCCAAAGTTGGGGCGGTCCTGATCGAAACCATCATGCTTGTTGTGAGAAGCTTTGGTTTGTGAGAAGCATATACCGAAACCTGCCCCAAATGGGACAAAAAAATTACCACGGCTTGTTCATGCTGCTCCATGATAGCATGCCAAGTTTCATGAATTTCAGAACAGTTTTGGATTTATTAGAATTTAAAAACCAGTTATCTCAATGTTTGCGGTCGAGTGACGGTGGTAGGGTGTTTGCCTTTCATTCTCATTTCTTGCCTGGGACCTAAGCATGCACCAAAGGACAAAGATTTGATTTTTCAACAAATTTATATGCGCGGGAGCATGTGCATGTAGTTCAAATTTGAATTATGCACATAAATGCATTGAAAACTCACTTAATGCATAAAAATGTCCAAACGAACCCCGAAAAATCACATAAAATAACACAACACTCTTGTTGTTCTATGTTGACACGAGAAAAAATTTGAAAGCAATAAGAGGCAATGGATATCGTCTCGCCCCCAAAGTTGGGGCGGTCCATACCGAAACCATCGTGCTTGTTGTGAGAAGGTCTGGTTTGTGAGAAGCATATACCCAAACCTGCCCCAAATGGGACAAAAAATTTACCACAACATGTTGATGCCGCTCCATGATAGCATGCCAAGTTTCATGAATTTCAGACGAGTTTTGGATTTACTAGAATTTAAAAACCAGGTATCTCAATGTTTGCGGCCGAGTAACGATGGCAGGGTGTTTGACATTCATTCCCATTTCTTGCATGGGACCTAAGCATGCACCCAAGGACAAATATTTGTTTTTTCAACCAATTTATATGAACGGGAGCATGTGCATGTAGTTCAAATTTGAATTATGCACATAAATGCATTGAAAACTCACTTAATGCATAAAACGAGTGACGGTGGTAGGGTTTTTGACATTCATTCCCATTTCTTGCATGAGACCTAAGCATGCACCCAAGGACAAATAATTGATTTTTCAACCAATTTTTATGCACTGGAGCATGTGCATGTAGTTCAAATTTGAATTATGCGCATAAATGCATTGAACACTCACTTAATGCATAAAAATGTCCAAACGAACCCTGAATAATTCTAGTTCTTTTATGATCACTGTAGATAAAAGGTCTAGCAATTCAGACACCGTCCATGGCTGCTGTGACTCCATTATGTAATTCAAATCAAGACGAAAAATCAAGTAGATCGCACATAGTTTATTATAACCAACCGTGTGAGATGCAGCACAAAATATCTTGGAGCACCATCGGAGTATAGTACGCATACGGCTTACGCGAGAAGGTGCGACGGCTACAGTCCACAGCCCGCTCTGAATAAGGGACCGTGTCTGATGACACTTTGCACGCCAGTCTTTTGGCTGAAGCGATTCGAAATTTTTGTCTTCCGCGGAAATATCTACCTCGCCGCTCCTCCCCCTTACCAAAAGCCACATTTGCCCTCTTTCCGCCTTCCTTTCCAAGTTGAAACCTTCACTCCTTGCTTGCAGCACCGCCGCCTCCTCACCGGCGACCCTCCTTCACGCTGCTCGGCCTCGTCTATCCAGGCAGGTAATCCACACTCGACCCCATCCTCCTCCTCCTTCCACATCCCACTTGCCCCGACTGCTGGCGCGAGCGCGACACCTTCCACCGAAATCACCGACCACTCGACCAAATAAGCGCCGGCCTAAGCCATGGTGCACGCAGTATAGCTAGGACCTCAAGGAGCATTTGGCAGCGGAGAAGCAAATCGCTGCCGCACACGCGGATGAGGTCGCGATGGCTGCCATTAGTGCCGACCCCCAGATCTTGGAGGAGCACCTCGCCGTTGAGGCCACCGTTGACGCCTCACGCACCTATGCCGCGACGTGATTGGCTTCTTTAAACGATAGTTTGTGGTGTTTTCTCGAGGCCACCGTTGGTGCCTTCGATGAAGACCACGAGGTGTTTTCTCAGCGTGCACGTCCTTACCTCATCCCGAGAGCCATCAGGTTTGTGCCCATAGTGGCTCAGGCAACTCACCACTACAACGAGGGCACCCACGATGCGGATGCCTCGCGCTCTTCCATGTCCAAGGAGCCAATCGTCTTCGATATCTCCGACAACGAGGAGTAGCTTGTCTTATTAGCTCACTATAAGGACCCATGTCCAGTTTACTAGATACTGCCTTTCCTCAACAAATTCTAGTGAATTGTGATATCTACTTTTACCATGCAATCTTCTGCTATAGTGTATATGTTCTATATGTCATGCAATGTGGTGTTCAATTAACTGCTTGGTTCAATTCTGCAAATGTGATGTTCAATTCTTCAGGGTGCAATATTTCCAAGTTGTTAAGCATGCTTCGTTTGGTTAACTGTCTGATCTTCTATTAGGAGTATGTTATATTGTTCAATTGGTGTTTAGTTAACTGCTTGGTTCATTTGTTGTGGCTTGGTTCACTTGTTGTGGTGTTTAGTTAACTGCTTGGTTCAATTCTGCAATGCGATGTTCAATTGTTGTGGCTGCATTCTGTTATTGCATACCATGTGAGGAATAAAGCGAATTTGGCTGTACTAAATACATGAGAAACACATACAATTGCTATACTTCCAAGTTGTTAAGCATGCTTGGTTTGGTTAACTTTCTGATCTTCTATTAGGAATATGTTATATTGTGCAATGTGGTGCTCAGTTAATGTTTGGTTCATTTGTTGTGGTGTTTAGTTAACTGCTTGGTTCAATTCTGCAATGCGATGTTCAATTGTTGTGGCTGCATTCTCTTATTGTATACCATCTGAGGAATAAATCGAATTTGGCTGCACTTAATACATGAGAAACATATACAAGTGCTATATTTCCTAGTTCTTAATCATGCTTGGTTTGGATAAATGGGTTTTCCATGTGGCTTGAATTAATCTGAAGAATCTACAATGTGCTTATTTTTTTATCAACATATTTTACTGATAGCATGCGAACCGTTACTTAACCTGATGACTAACTACCTTCTATGTGTTGCACGGAAACAATGGGAAGCACTGAGGTTTACAAGATGGTACTAACTATTATACCTTGCCTTTTTGTATTCCTTTGCCCCAATTCCAATATAGAGAAGATATTTATGCACATCCTTGTTTTCAGGCTTCACTGATGATTACCTCTCAAACCACCTCTGTGGTCAGGAGGCGAGGAAAGTTTTCATACAACACCCACGGTTCAATATTGAAGTGTTCCTGAAGAGGTCGAAGGATGGACGGTCAATCATCCACACGCACTGGCGTATTGTTGCAAAGATCTTCAACATGAATGAAGGCTCAATATTTGCCTTCCGCTTCATCAGTTTTCCAGATGAGATGCATCTCTCTATGTACCGTCTATGATGCTAATTTCGAATGGTTCTAGATGTTTCATGTGAAACATGCTGCTGGTGCAGTTGTGTAATGGGGTGGCTGAGTGCTGAAGCTATATCATGTTGTACTACAATGTATTTCAATTATGAAATCCTTCTTCCTTAATATGGAAATGGAATATATTATGTGCTTAATATGAATGTCAATTAGATTAGTAAATGGATTATTAATACTAGGGCAATTAGCCTGCTAATTGGCCAATTAGCTTGCTAATTGGGTTTTCCTATTGCAAACGGTCAATGAGAAAACACCGTGGGCGATGACCTCAGGCAACGCACAAAGTTTCTATGAATAAACCATGTTGCATCAATGAACAATCACACATGACATCTCTTGAAAACTATTTGCGTTACGCCACCTTGCGCAAACGTTTTCCTTGGAGTGACTGTGTGTGATGTATATACGAACAGAAAGTTTAGCGGTGACTGACTATGTGGGATGTACTTACGACCGGAAATGATTTCGCATGTATAATCGTATTTATTTGAGCACTACTATATATATTTCTGTATTTGAGTGCTCGCCGGTCGCACAAGACCTCATTTTGCCGAGCATGTGTGCCCGGACGGAATATCCCCGGCGGTTTCTCGGTCATGTGGGAAGGACCCCCTATCGCCCACACTCACTTGGCGATGGTTCCGAATGTTGTCGCGGAAAGGGGTTTAAAACCGTTTGTTTAGGACTGACACGTACCAGTGAAGCTTCGACATTAATCCGGATGACTCGAAGTCCCAAACTAGATACATATCTATATTTAATGGTGGAGCTGTGAGTAGGAGTAGCTCCAAACAGAGCGTGGTATCAGCATCTAGATGTGAAGCGAATACATAGCCGCTTCGAAAGCGGTGCATGAAGGAGCCTGGATGAATGAGTTCATATCCAATCTAGGAGTGGTACCTAGTGCATCGGATCAAATGACTATAATTTGTGACAACACTACTGCCATTGCCATTGCCAAGGAACCAAGGTTTCACAAGAAAACAAAGCACATGAAACATCACCTCAACTGCATCTGTGATTACATCAAGGAGAGAGACACATAACTTTGCAAATTACGTACTGATAACCCACAAGTGTAGGGGATCGCAACAGTTTTCGAGGGTAAAGTATTCAACCCAAATTTGTTGATTCGACACAAGGGGAGCCAAAGAATACTCTTAAGTATTAGCAACTGAGTTGTCAGTTCAACCACACCTGGAAACTTAGTATCTGCAGCAAGATAGTTTAGTAGCAAATTAATATGATAGTGGTGGTAGCAGCAATAAAAGTAACGATAGTGTTTTTGTAGTTTTTGTGATAGTAGCAACGGAAAAGTAAATAAGCAGCTAGCAATATAGGTAAAGCTCGTAGGCATTGGATCGGTGATGGGAAATTATGTCGGATGCAATTCATCATGTAGAAGTTATAACCTAGGGTGAAACAGAACTAGCTCCAGTTCATCAATGCAATGTAGGCATGTATTCCGAATATAGTCATATGTGCTTATGGAAAAGAACTTGCATGACATCTTTTGTCCTACCCTCCCGTGGCAGCGGGGTCCTATTGGAAACTAAGGGATATTAAGGCCTCCTTTTAATAGAGTACCAGACCAAAGCATTAGCACATAGTGAATACATGAACTCCTCAAACTATGGTCATCATCGGGAGTGGTCCCAATTATTGTCACTTCGGGGTTGCCGGATCATAACACATAGTAGGTGACTATAGACTTGCAAGATAGGATCAAGAGCACACATATATTAATGGAAACATAATAGGTTCAGATCTAAAATCATGACACTCGGGCCCTAGTGACAAGCATTAAGCATAGCAAAGTCATAGCAACATCAATCGCAGAACATAGTGGATACTAGGGATCAAACCCTAACAAAACTAAATCGATTACATGATAGATCCCATCCAACCTATCACCGTCCAGCAAGCCTACGGTGGAATTACTCACACACGGCGATGAGCATCCACTACTGGAATTTGGCACTTTGCCATCTGCCATGGCAGATGGCATAGGCATGGTCTGCGGATGGCAAAGGCTTTGCCATTTGCCAGCAGATGTCAAATAGTTTGTCTGAAACCCTGCCGGCAAAGGCTTATTTGCCGTCCGCTGGCTGATGGCAAAGAGCATGTGCCTTTGCCATCAGCTGGCAGATGGCAAAGCCTCTTAACGGGGTTAGCCTCGTTAGAAGGCTAATGGTATACTTTGCCATCTGCCAGCAGATGGCAAAGGCTGCAAGCTCTTTGTCGTCTGCCAACATATGGCAAAGGCTGCATGCTTTGCCGTCTGCCAGCAGATGGCAAAGAGCTTTGCCATCTGCTGGCAGATGGCAAAGATCCCAAATAGGCCAGCCCAAATTTTACATGTAGATGACACGTGGCCTCTTTGCCATCTACTAGCTGATGGCAAAGCTCTTTGCCATCTGCCAGCAGATGGCAAAGTGCCTATATTGCCCCATTTAATGTTGTTTTTTCTTATATCAATTCATTTTCATAGAAAATCAAACACAAATATATTTATATGACCAATATAGCATATTCAACACATATTACCAATAGTCATGAACACATATATATCCAACACATGTTACCAATAGTAGCAAGTTTCATCAATATTACACAGTTTCATCCATAGGTAGCACGTTTCACAAGGTCAAAACAAAAACTAAATACAAGCACTCCATCAACCCAAGATTTCGTGATCTTAAGCAAATCTGTTAAATGGGAAAGAAGAAAGTTATAAGAAGAAGACTAGAAGAAGAAGATTATTATGATGCAACTAAAATGTGAAGATTATTATGATGCAACTTATATCTGTAAAATAGGTCATTTTGGAGCTAAGTATGGTTATTATGTTATTTTTGAGCTAGCTAAGCATACTAAGTCATTTTGGTGTAAAATATGCTAAGGTCATTTTAGAGCTAAGTAAGGTTATTATGTCATTTTGGAGCTAGCTAAGCATGTGAAGTCATTTAGGAGCTAAAATATGTCATTTCTTAATCATATTATGTCATTTTAGAGTTAGCTAAGCATATTAAGTCATTTTGGAGGAAAAGATGCTAAGTATAGGTCATTTTAGAGCTATCCTAGGTTAAATATGTCATTTTTAAGCTAGCTAAGCATATTAAGTCATTTTGGAGGAAACAAATGCTAAGTATAGGTCATTTTAGAGCTATCTTAGGTTAAATAGGTCATTTTAGAGCTAATTACGCTTATTATGTAATTTTTGAGCTAGCTAAGCATATTAAGTCATTTTGGAGGAAAAAAATGCTAAGTATATGTCATTTTAGAGCTATCCTAGGTTAAATAGGTCATTTTGGAGCTAAGTAAGGTTATTATGTCATTTTGGAGCTAGCTAAGCATATGCAGTCATTTAGGAGTTAAAATATGTCATTTCTTAAGCATATTATGTCATTTTAGAGCTAGTTAAGCATATTAACTCATTTTGGAGGAAAATATGCTAAGTATAGGTCATTTTAGAGCTATCCTAGGTTAAATAGGTCATTTTAAGCTAGCTAAGCATATTAAGTCATTTTGGAGGAAAAAAACGCTAAGTATAGGTCATTTTAGAGCTATCCTAGGTTAAATAGGTCATTTTGGAGCTAATTAAGTTTATTATGTCATTTTTGAGCTAGCTAAGCATTTTGAGTCATTTTGGAGTAAAAAAATGCTAAGTATAGGTCATTTTAGACCTAGCCTAGGTTAAATAGGTCATTTTGGAGCTAAGTAAGGTTATTATGTCATTTTGGAGGTAGCTAAGCATATTAAGTCATTCATGACCTAAAATATGTCATCTCTTAAGCATATTATGTCATTTTAGAGTTAGCTAAACATATTAACTCATTTTGGAGGAAAAGATGCTAAGTATAGGTCATTTTAGAGCTATCCTAGGTTAAATAGATCATTTTTAAGCTAGCTAAGCATATTAAGTCATTTTGGAGAAAAAAAATCCTAAGTATAGGTTATTTTAGAGCTATTCTAGGTTAAATAGGTCATTTTGGAGCTAATTAAGCTTATTATGTAATTTTTTAGCTAGCTAAGCATATTGAGTCATTTTGGATTAAAAATGCTAAGTATAGGTCATTTTAGAGCTATGATAGGTTAAATAGGTCATTTTGGAGCTAAGTAAGGTTATTATGTCATTTTGGAGCTAGCTAAGCATATGAAGTCATTTAGGAGCTAAAATATGTCATTTCTTAAGCATATTATGTCATTTTAGAACTAGTTAAGCATATCAAGTCATTTCTGAGGAAAAGATGCTAAGTGTAGGTCATTTTAGAGCTATCCTAGGTTAAATAGGTCATTTTTAAGCTAGCTAAGCATATTAAGTCATTTTGGAGGAAAAACATGCTAAGTATAGGTCATTTTAGAGCTATCCTAGGTTAAATAGGTCATTTTGGAGCTAATTAAGCTTATTATGTCATTTTTGAGCTAGCTAAGCATATTGAGTCATTTTGGAGGAAAAATGCTAAGCATAGGTCATTTTAGAGCTAGCTAAGTTAAATAGGTCATTTTGGAGCTAGGTAAGATTATTATGTCATTTTGGAGCTAGCTAAGCATATGAAGTCATTTAGGACCTAAAATATGTCATTTCTTAAGCATATTATCTCATTTTAGAGCTAGCTAAGCATATTATGTCTATTCGGAGGAAAAGATGCTAAGTATAGGTCATTTTAGAGCTATCCTAGGTTAAATATGTCATTTTAAGCTAGCTAAGCATATTAAGTCATTTTAGAGGAAAAATGCTAAGTATAGGTCATTTTAGAGCTATCCTAGGTTAAATATGTCATTTTGGAGCTAATTAAGCTTATTATGTCATTTTTGAGCTAGCTAAGCATATTGATTCATTTTGGAGGAAAAAAATGCTAAGTATATGATTATGTCGCTAGTATCCATATGGCAGAGAACCCGGGCCGACATGACAAGTCATAGAACCAAGGTGGCACAAACATACAGGGACAGGCATACATGACCCAGCAATGCACGTGTCGGTCATCAGTGAGTGCAACCAAGTCGTAGCAAGCTACAAGGACTTCGGTGATACACCGTGTGACATTTCCCCGTAGGGACAGACACAGGAGCAAAGAAGGACACATGCCAGTCAATCCATGTGTTCCGGAGCAGTAGCGAACTACCATGGCTCAGTGGAAGCAGTAGGAGGCATTTCCCTGTACGGAAGGCTACCAAAGGCACACGACTAGGTGTCGAATCCCACACATACAATGCATTTCTAACATACACACATTATGCACGATATGTGTAGATACAATATGGCATCACAACAAAACTCTATTAAGCAAACACTTGGGAAACTTACAGTCATCACGAAGGTGTAGGTGGAGGTGTAGGTGTAGGACTGGTCGTGCCAGTGGCAGACGGAGAAGGATCGGTCGATGCTTGTCGGGAGTTACGCTGCACCAAATATTATTTCCAATTTATCGTTAGCATGATGCAACTCAAATGTGAAGACTAGTAACTAATGATCGTTCAAAAGAAACTCACTGTGCCCGCCGGAGCAATGACTGGCATCGACGGAGGGGTCTGGCCGTTCTTCTCGCACATGGACTGCACATTTGGTTTTGACGAGTCAGTCATGTTAGTTACTAATGAAAGGAACATTGCGTGCATGATTTAGCTAATATGCAGAAGAAACTTACCACGAAGAGATCGTACATGGCCCGGTTAGCCGAGTCGTTCCGGTTCCTCTCCTCCTCCAACAGCCTAGCCGTCCTATCCTCATTGTCCCTCTCCCTCTCCGCCGCCTGCCGGTCCCTCTCCTCCAACTGCCGGTCCCTCTCCTCAAAAGCAGCCTGGGTCTTCGCTCTCTCTGCCTCAATAGCAGCCTGCAACACCACTCATTAGCATTATAATCATCGATGGCTGCAAACACAATGTAATGGAGGAAAGGCTACTGAGCCCGTATAACAAACCTGGAATTTGATTTCCACTGGTCGTAAACGAGGCGGTATCTCAGGATCAGAGCTGGTCTGGCGCTTCTTGATCCGCAGGAGAGTGCTACTACAACGTATCAGTCCATTACCAATGGCTAACGAGCCATGGGACCTCCTGCCACCAGATATCATCACCAGCTCTGGATCAAGAGGCCGGCTCGGGTTAAACTCCGGCCCTTTCCTCGCCTTCCCCTGCTTAACGTACTGCACCATCTTGTGGTGGGAGGACTCGTTGCTGAAGTTCTTTGCATTTTCGAGGTCAGACTCAGAGAATGCCTTGGCTTTCTTGTACGGTGCAATATTGGACATGCCATAGAGGTCGAACAGCTCTGGCACTAGAGCCTTGTTGTGTTTTGACTAAAAGAGAGGAACAGAGTATTAGTTAAGGACTCAAGCTAGCACAAAGAATGAATTTGCATGAATCATGAAGCAAACTACAGATACCCAGTTTTTCCCGTACCCATGTAGGTTGACGCTGCCTAGATGGTGTGGCACACCTTTCATTATGAGACGCTTCTCCTTTGCAATGTTGTGGGCAATGCGCCATTGGGGAGATCACCACTCATCCACCAACGCCTCCCAGCAGTCCATCTTGTCCGCACACCATCTCGGGGGCACCTAAGTCAAGCAAGAGAAATTTGAGCGCTACGCCTACGAAACAAATCAAGGAAACTAAGTACAAGGCCTTAAGAATAGGTAATTACCTTCATGTACTTCTCCTTACTCAGATACTTGTTCCGGCACTTCTCTTTTCTCCTCCTAATACCAGTTTGTGCTAAGTAGTCTCGAACAGCCTGCGTCCGAGCCTCGTGCCGGAAGTTTCCAAGTAGGCGCCTGCACTCGGCGTCGATAACCCGAGCCGCGGCCTCCTCCTGTCCCTCAGCACACCTGTAGAAGGTCTGCAATCAAACAAGAAAATACGGATTAGAAGGTCTGCAATCAAACAAGAAAACACATGTAGAAGGTATGCAATCAAAGAAGAAAACACAACGTAAATGGCAAAGGAGAAATTACCCAAAACGTGGCGATCACAATGTCGGCCACTGTGTCGCACTCGACATCGCCGACCCTATGCTCCGGCGGGGCCGGGACAGCCAAGTAGTGCTCCCGGGTCATTCCTAGCTCTAGAACCCGGCCCTCACCGAGCAACGTGACCCACCCCGAGAAGCACTGGCGACAAATCGCACCAAGGACAGTGTTGGGCCTGCGGACACGATTTTCATGTGTCCAAGAACTGCAGTATGACAAGGCCAACACATTATATATTCGAAGAAACGTCAAGGAAAAAGGTTAAAAAAGAGTAAATGCACTTACTTCTCCCCGTTAGGCACAATCAACCACCTCTGGTCGGGGGTCGCCGGGGTGGGAGGGACCTTTGTACCACCACGCTGGTAGACTTTGCGCCCCTCAACCCACTCACGCTTGCTATAGCTATCAGAACTATAGTCTGCACCCTAAACATGACCATGTGCACTCGACTCCGCCAGTCCTCCCATGGGCTCGGCTCCAACTCAGCGTGACCCCGTCTGAGCTCCGGAGTCTCGTGGGGCAAAGGCTCGGTGGCCCGAGGCTCTTCGGCCATAGGGGCGTCTTCCATAGGCTCGTCGACCGGAGGCTCGTGGAGTGGAGTCCGAGACGGGTCCACCTTAGATGGCTCCATCTCAGACGGAGCAGTCGTGTGGTCAGGTGACTCAGCTGGGGGGGGGGTGGCGAGGAAGGCGTAGTAGCCTTCCTACCTCTCCCGCCGCCACGTCCACCTCTAGCAGCCTTCTCCTTCTTCTCCCCCCGACCTCTCCCGGCCGAAGAAGAAGCGACCATCGCTGGACTCTGCAAACTGAGATCTAGCGCTCTCCGGAGGCTATGGGGGGAATGGAACTACCCCTCCCACCACGCGCCGAGGTAGGAGCCTCGGAGCGCTCTCGACCCGCGCCCACCATCTGTCAACACCTGGAATGACAAAGAGTAAACGAAATTAGTACAACATAAAAAAAGAATACCTGACATGAATAATAATATGTATATAAATTCATTTTAGAGGAATAAATGCTAAGTATAGCTCATTTTAGAGCTATCCTAGGTTAAATAGGTCATTTTTGAGCTAATTAAGGTTGTTATGTCATTTTTGAGCTAGCTAAGCATATAAATTCATTTTGGAGGAATAAATGCTAAGTATAGCTCATTTTAGAGCTATCCTATGTTAAATAGGTCATTTTTGAGCTAGCTAGGTTAAAACTTGAACTAATTAATAATATATATGTATATAATAATAATGGAATACCTGACATGAACTATAATATTAATCTTCATCATCATCATTAATAAATGCATCATCATTGCCTATATATGCTTCGGGGTCAATAAATGCATCATCCTCATCACTATCAGTAATGACGTGCTCATCATCATCATCATCAATAAATTCATCAACATTTGGAAGGCCTCCTGTATGTAATCGGTCAAGCATTGACAGGTCATCCGCAGCAGTAACCTCTTCTTGTTCCGGCTCTTAACTAGTACACAAAAGCCATGGGTTGTGTGTTGATCATCGGGGACAACGTGGCATTGTAAACAATAATACCAGCGAACTACAGGATTTGAATTTCGCGGTGTTTGTGCCCTGAGTCGTACCGTTTAGTTATAGAATATCCCAGTGTTGCCTCTGAGACAACATAGAGCGCTCTTTAGTCGTACTTCAAAATCGCACTACAACTGTCACACACTCACAAGATACATCATAGGTTTATTGTGGTCATTGCAATCCAAGCCCACTTTGTACAGTGCTGCTGCATGATTTGGTTAATTAATGGGCACTGCACCTACATTAGAGCCTGACAAGCGTGATTATATCAGCAAAAGACATGCCAGCACTCTACCAGACGAGGTACACTATAGCAACAATGACCACAACTGATGAGCAAACCCACTCACAACAAACAACCACCTTAAACCTCAAGCAAATTGGTCAGTCAGACTGACGAAATGCAATATCCGGGGAACAAATTCCTGGACAATCCAAACCCCTCGCTGTGAGATCCTAGATTCCTAGTTGACATACTCAAAATTCCTCACGGCGTCGCTACGGTGCGTTGGACAACTAACAAATCGCAGATGAGAAAAAAAGGAGGGGAACGAACGCGAGCGTGCGCAATTACGAAGGGAATGAATCCACAGGATACATCTAAGGTGGCGGGGAAGGATAAGATGAGCGGAGACTGGCGACCATACCCCGTGTGCCGTCGCGGAAGGCCTTGGCGACGCGCTTGGGCGTCCTGTGCAGCCCCTCCCAGCGGTCGTCCTCGCCGAGCTCCGCCAGCAGCACGCGCACTGTCGGCTCCATGGCGTCCCCCGACGCCTCCCCGCCGCCGAGCTCCACAAGGAGACCCTCCTCCTCCTCCTCCTCGTCGCACCCGCAGGCGGCAACGACGGTGAGGTGCGCCTCCTCGAGAGCTCCCATGGCGGCGGCAGAAGGCGTCCGCCCCGCCCGCCTAGTAGCGGCAGCTATTATTAGCGGTGGGGGTGCTGGGGCGGCAGCGGGTGAGATGCGTGTGAGAGAGGGAGAGGAGGGGGAAGAGGGAGAGGAGGGGAGAGAGGGAGGGGACAGAGAGAACAATTTTTTTACTTGAGAAAATAACCCCATCTCTTTGCCATCTGCCAGCAGATGGCAAACAATCTTTGCCGTCTGCTGGTAGACGGCAAAGAGGTGGGGCTGGTACGCCTTACACCCCTGACTGCCACAGGATTTGCCAACCTCTTTGCCATCTGCTAGCAGATGGCAAAGATTATTTGCCATCCACTGGCAGATGGCAAAGAATTGGCTAATGGCAACCATGTTCTTTGCCGTCTGTCAGTTCTTTGCCATCTGTTTTATAAGCATATGGCAAAGACATTCTTTGCCATCCGCTGGCAGATGGCAAAGAGCTGGCTGATGGAAAATTCCCTGTTTCCAGTAGTGATCATGGAATTGGTGACGAAGGAAGGTTAATGATGACGATGGCGACGATCTCCACTCTCCGGAGCCCCGAACGGACTCCAGATCAGCCCTCCCGAGAGAGATTAGGGCTTGGCGGCTACCCCATCTTGTGAAACGCGATAATTCCTTCTCTACTATTTTTTCTCCCCGAAACGGAAGATATAGGATCTGGGGGTACGTCGGTGGAGCACCAGGGGGGCCCACGAGGCAGGGGGCACGCCCCCACCCTCGTGGACTGGCCCAAGGCCCACTGGTGTGGATCTTCTTGCAGGTATTTTTTATATTTTCCGAAATAATTCTCCGTTGATTTTCAGGCGATTCCGAGAACTTTTTATTCTGCACAAAAACAACACCATGGTAGTTCTGCTGAAAACAACTGCAGTCCGGGTTAGTTCCATTCAAATCATGCAAGTTAGAGTCCACAACAAGGGAAAAAGGGTTTGGAAAAGTAGATACGTTGGAGACGTATCACGTACAGACCTGAATATTGCATACTTGCTGACTAAACCTCTTCCACAAGAAAAACATGAGCACTGATACGTCTCCAACGTATCTATATTTTTTGATTGTTCCATGCTATTATATTTTCTGTTTTGGATGTTTTATATGCATTAATATGCTATTTTATATTATTTTTGGGACTAACTTATTAATCTAGAGCCCAACACCAGTTTCTGTTTTTTCCTTGTGTTTGAGTTCGAAGAAAAGGAATATCAAACAGAGTCCAAACGGAATAAAAATTTACGGTGATTTTTCTTGGAGCAGAAGACACCCCGGAGACTTGAGAACCAAGTCAGAAGAGCCACGAGGCAGCGACATGGGGGAGGGTGCACCCTAGAGGGTGGGCGTGCCCCCTACCTTGTGGGCCCCTCGTGACCCCCCTGACCTACTTCTTCCTCCTATATATTCAAATATATTCCAGAAACATCAGAGGAAGCGACGAAACCACTTTTCCGCCGCTGCAACCTTCTGTACCCGTGAGATCCGATCTTGGGGCATGCTACTTCTCGAGCTTGCATTGTATTCCCTCGAAGAGGAAAGGGAGATGCAGCACAGTAGCGTAAGTATTTCCCTCAGTTTTTGAGAACCAAGGTATCAATCCATTAGGAGACCACGCGCGAGTCCCTCGCACCTGCACAAACAAATAAGAACTTCGCAGCCAACGCGATAAGGGGTTTTCAATCCCTTTATGGTCACTTACGAAAGTGAGATCTGATAGAGATGATAGTTTATATTTTTGGTATTTTTGTTTATAAGAACAGAAAGTAAAAGCGGAAACAAGTAAAGTAGATGTAGATTGATATGTTGAGAATAGACCCGAGGGCCATAGTGTTCTCTAGTGGCTTCTCTCATGATAGCGATATTCTACGGCGGGTAAACAAATTACTGTCGAGCAATTGATAGAAAAGCAAATAATTACGAGACTATCTAGGCATGATCATTGTATACAGGCATCACGTCCGTGACAAGTAGACCGACTCATGCCTGCATCTACTACTATTACTCCACACATCGACCGCTATCCAGCATTCATCGAGTTTATTGAGTTCATAAGAACAGAGTAGCGCCTTAAGCAAGATGACATGATGTAGAGGGATAAACTCAAGCAATATGATATAAACCCCATATTTATCCTCGATGGCAACAATACAATACGTGCCTTGCTGTCCCTACTGTCACTGGGAAAGGACACCGCAAGATTGAACCCAAAGCCAAGCACTTCTCCCATTGCAAGAACTATAGATCTAGTAGGCCAAACCAAACCAATAATTTGAAGAGACTTGCAAGGATATTATGAGCACACATAAAGAGTTCAGAGAAGAATCAAATATTTCTCATAGATAATCTTGATCATAAACTCACAATTCATCGGATCTCGACAAACACACCGCAAAAAGAGATTACATCGAATAGATCTCCTCGAAGACCGAGGAGAACTTTGTATTGAGATCCAGAGAGAGAGAAGAAGCCATCTAGATACTAGCTATGGACCCGAAGGTCTATGGTAAACTACTCACAACTCATGGTGAGGGCGATGATGATGATGTAGAAGCACTCCGTGATGGACCCCCCCTCCGGCGGAGCTCCGGAACAGGCTCCAAGATGGTATCTCACAGGAACAGAAGGTTACGGCGGTGGAATTAGGGTTTTCTCTCTGTTGCTGATGGTTTCGGGGTACGTAGACTTATATAGGAGGAAGGAGGACACCGGGGGACGCTCGAGGGGCCCACGAGGCAGGGGGGCGTGCCCCCACTCTCGTGGGCACCTCGTGGCTCCCCTGACGTGGTTCTCAAGGCTCTCGTGTGGTATTTTCTCAAAAAATATCTCTCCCGAAGGTTACATTCCGTTTGGACTCCGTTTGATATTCCTTTTCTGCAAAACCCTGAAACAGGCAAAAAACAACAATCTCGACTAGGCCTTTGGGTTAGTAGGTTAGTCCCAAAAATGAAATAAAAGTGTATGACAAAGCCCATTAAACATCCAAGACATCATAAATAATAGCATGGAACAATCAAAAATTATAGATACGTTGGAGACGTATCAAGCATCCCCAAGCTTAATTCCTCCTCGTCCTCGAATAGGTAAATGATAAAAACAGAATTTTTGATGTGGAATACTAACGAACATAGTTTTTCAATGTAATTCTCTTAGTTGTGGCATGAATGTTCAGATCTGAAAGATTCAAGACAAAAGTCTATATTGACATAAGAAATAATAATACTTCAAGCATACTAACAAAGCAATCATGTCTTCTGAAAATACTATGGCTAAAGAAAGTTATCCCTACAAAATCATATAGTCTGGCTATGCTCCCTCTTCATCACACAAAATATTCATAGCATGCACAACCCCGATTTCAGCCAAGCACTTGTTTTCATACTCTATTCTTTCAAACCTTTCAACTTTCACGCAATACATGAGCGTGAGCCATGGACATAGCACTATGGGTGGAATAGATAGGTGGTTGTGGAGAAGACAAAAAGGAGGGAGATAGTCTCACATCGACTAGGCGTATCAACGGGCTATGGAGATGCCCATCAATATATATCAATGTGAGTGAGTAGGGATTACCATGCAACAGATGCACTAGAGCTAAATATGTATGAAAGCTCAACAAAAGAAACTAGTGGGTGTGCATCCAACTTGCTTGCTCACGAAGACCTAGGGAATTTGAGGAAGCCCATCGTTGGAATATACAAGCCAAGTTCTATAATGAAAATTCCCACTAGTATATAAAGTGACTAAGCATGAGACTTTCTACAATGAAGAACATGGTGCTACTTTGAAGCACAAGTGTGGAAAAAAAGATAGTAGCAATTGTCCCTTTCTTTCTCTTTCTTTTTTTCTTTTATTGGGCCTTTCTTTTTTTGTTTGGCCTTTCCCTCTTTTTTTTGCGGAGGGGCTTTATTTTATTTAGCCTTTCCTCACATGGGACAATGCTCTAATAATGATGATCATCACTCTTTCATTACAACTCGATATTACAACAAAGTATGACTCTATATGAATGCCTCCGGCGGTGTACCGGGATGTGCAATGAAACAAGAGTGACATGTATGAAAAGTTATGCATGGTGGCCTTGCCACAAATACGATGTCCACTACATGATCATGCAATGACAATATGACAATATGATGCGTGTCATATGAACGGAACGGTGGAAAGTTGTATGGAAATATATCTCGGAATGGCTATGGAAATGCCATGATAGGTAGGTCTGGTGGCTGTTTTGAGGAATAATATGGTGGCTGTTTCGAGGAAGAATATATAGTGGGTGTATGGTATCGGCGAAAGTTGCGCGGTACAAGAGAGGCTAGCAATGGTGGAAGGGTGAGAGTGCGTATAATCCATGGACTCAACATTAGTCATAAGAACTCATATACTTATTGCAAAATCTATGAGTCATCAAAACAAAGCAATCAACGCATGCTCCTAGGGGGGAGGTTGGTAGGAGTAAACCATCGCGCGCCCCGGCCTCCACACAAAGGTTGGCACTTTACGAATACTTCATGCTCTAACTTCGTCACATAGCAGTTCACCAGACGTGCATGCTACGGGAATCACTAACCTTAACACAAGTATTTCTCAATTTCATAATAACTCCACTAGCACGACTCTAATATCACTATCCTCATATCCCAAAACAATTATCAAGCATCCAACATCTCATGATATTCAATGCACCTAGTGTGAAAGTTTTTACTACATTGATATTGGATGTCTATCATGTGAAGACTAGTTTAATAGCCTAACCACATTACCATGCTGTTTTAATATACTCTCAAAAGGATATAAGTGAAGCATGGGAGTTCAACAATTTCTTCAAAATATTATCACCACCGTGCTCTAAAAGATATAAGTGAAGCACTAGAGCAAAAACTATTCAACTCAAAAGATATAAGTGAAGCACACAGAGTGTTCTAACAATTCCTAGGACATATTTAACTCTCTCAAATAGCTATGTCCAGCAAGGATAATTTTGGCAAACTAACAAGAAAATACTCAAATTATACAAGACGCTCCAAGCAAAACACATAACATGTGGTGAATAAAAATATAGCTCCAAGTTTAGTTACCGATGGATGAAGACAAAAGAGGGGATGCCTTCCCGGGGCATCCCAAAGCTTAGGCGTTTGATTGTCCTTGAATTTTACTTGGGGTGCCATGGGCATCCCCAAGCTTAGTCCCTTGCTACTCTTTGTTTCATAGTCCATCAAAGCAATACTCAAAATTTGAAAACTACACAACACAAAACTTAGACAAAAATTCTTGTGAGCTCCATTAGTATAAGAAAGCAAACCACTACTCAAAGGTATTGCAATGAATTCATTCTTTGTTTATATTGGTGTTAAACCTACTGTATTCCAACTTCTCTATGGTGCATACTTCACAATATTACTCATATATGCATTGAAATAAGCAAACAACACACGAAAAACAGAACAGTCTATAGTAATATGCAGGTTTCGCATACTTCTGTAACTGAAAAAAAATCAAACTAAATTGTTAAACGTGCGGAATTTGTCTATTAATCATCTGAAAAAATAATCAACTAAATAGCACACTCCAGTAAAATCTGATGACCATTCTAGCGAGCGCTAACGATTCTGTTTTTCACAGCAAGATCACATAAACTTCACACAAGTCTTACCAAAGGTTCTACTTGGCACAAACACTAAACAAAACATGAAACCACATCTAAACAGAAGATAGATGCAATATTTATTCCCTAACAGCAGCAAAAACAAAACAAAACAAAATTGGGTTGCCTCCCAACAAGCGCTATCGTTTTACGCCCCTAGCTAGGCACGATATTTCAATGATGCTCACATAAAGGACAAGGATTGAAGCACAAAGAGAGCATCATAAAACATGTGAAAAACACATCTAAGTCTAACATACTTCCTATGCATAGGCATCTTATAGGAAAACAAATTACCAAGACAAGCCAGATCTAGCATATGCAAGGAAGGAGAAAGAAACAATAGCAATCTTAACATAACAAGAGGTAATTTAGTAACATCAAAATTTCTACAACCATATTTCCCTCTCTCATAATAATTGCATGTAGGATCATGATCAAATTCAACAAAATAACTATCACATAACATATTCTCAACATGATCCACATGCATGGAAAGTTGACACTCTTCCAAAATAGTGGGATTAACATTAACTAAAGTCATGACCTTTCCAAACCCACTTTCATCAACAATTTCATAAGATTTATCAATATCTAAAGTAGTGGCATCAAAAGTTGACACTCTTTCAAACCCACTTTCAATATTAATGCAAACATTATTGTCAGTCTTATATTCATCATGGGGATTAAATAAATTTTCAAGATCATAAGAAGAATCACCACAATCATGATCATTGTAACAAGTAGTAGACATAGCAAAACTAGCATCCCCAAGCTTTGGGTTTTGCATATTATTAGCACAATTGACATCAATAGAATTTATATTGACATCATTGCAATCATGTTTTTATTTAAGGAGCTACCATGAATCACTTTTTCTTTTAACAATTCCTCACAATTTTCAGATTCATAAATTTCAAGCAAAACTCCATAAAGATAATCTAGTGCATGAAGCTCACTAGCAATAGGTTCAACATAATTGGATCTCTTAAAGAGATTAGCAAGTGGATGACACACGGCAAAAGAAGGGCAAATAGAACAGCAAGGGTGAAGTGGGGGAGAGGAAAACAAGAGGCAAAAATGTAATGCGACGGATAAGGGTTTGTGATAGGTACTTGGTATATGACTTTAGCGTAAGCCTCCCCGGCAACGGCGCCAGAAATTCTTCTTGCTACTTCTCGAGCTTGCGTTGTATTCCCTCGAAGAGTAAAGGGAGATGTAGCATAGTAGCGTAAGTATTTCCCTCAGTTTTTGAGAACCAAGGTATCAATCCAGTAGGAGACCACGCGCGAGTCCCTCACACCTGCACAAACAAATAAGTACTTCGCAGCCAACGCGATAAGGGGTTGTCAATCCCTTTACGGTCACTTACGAAAGTGAGATCTGATAGAGATGATAGTTTATATTTTTTGTATTTTTGTTTATAAAAACAAAAAGTAAAAGCGGAAAAAGTAAGTAGATGTAGATTGATATGTTGAGAATAGACCCAGGGGCCATAGTGTTCTCTAGTGGCTTCTCTCATGATAGCGATATTCTACGATGGGTAAACAAATTACTGTCGAGCAATTGATAGAAAAGCGAATAATTATGAGACTATCTAGGCATGATCATTGTACATAGGCATCACGTCCGAGACAAGTAGACAGACTCCTGCCTGCATCTACGACTATTACTCCACACATCGACCGCTATCCAGCATGCATCTAGTGTATTGAGTTCATAAGAACAGAGTAACACCTTAAGCAAGATGACATGATGTAGAGGGATAAACTCAAGCAATATGATACAAACCCCATCTTTTTATCCTCGATGGCAACAATACAATACGTGACTTGCTTCCCCTACTGTCACTGGGAAAGGACACCGCAAGATTGAACCCAAAGCCAAGCACTTCTCCCATTGCAAGAACTATAGATCTAGTAGGCCAAACAAAACCAATAATTCGAAGAGACTTGCAAGGATATTATGAGCACACATAAAGAGTTCAGAGAAGAACCAAATATTTCTCATAGATAATCTTGATCATAAACTCACAATTCATCGGATCTCGACAAACACACCACAAAAAGAGATTACATCGCATAGATCTCCTCGAAGACCGAGGAGAACTTTGTATTGAGATCTAGAGAGAGAGAAGAAGCCATCTAGATACTAGCTATGAACCCGAAGGTCTGTAGTAAACTACTCACAACTCATGGTGAGGGCGATGATGATGATGTAGAAGCACTCCGTGACGGATCCCCCCTCCGACGGAGCTCCGGAACAGGCTCCAAGATGGGATCTCACGGGAACAGAAGGTTACGGCGGTGGAATTAGGGTTTTCTCTCTGTTGCAGATGGTTTCGGGGTACCTAGACTTATATAGGAGGAAGGAGGACACCGGGGGACGCTCGAGGGGCCCACGAGGCAGGGGGCGTGCCCCCCACCCTCGTGGGCACCTCCTGGCTCCCCTGGTGTGGTTCTCAAGTCTCTCGTGCATGATTTTCTCCAAAAATATCTCTCCCTAAGGTTTCATTCCGTTTGGACTCCGTTTGATATTCCTTTTCTGCAAAACCCTGAAACAGGCAAAAAAACAGCAATCTGGACTGGGCCTTTGGGTTAGTAGGTTAGTCCCAAAAATGAAATAAAAGTGTATGACAAAGCCCATTAAACATCCAAGACATCATAAATAATAGCATGGAACAATAAAAAATTATAGATACGTTGGAGACGTATCAGGGCCTTTTCCGGCATCCTGCCGAAGGGGGATTCAATCACGGAGGGCTTCTACATCAACCCTATTTCCCTTCAGATGAAGTGTGAGTAGTTTACCACATACCTACGGGTCCACAACTAGTAGCTAGATGGCTTTTTCTCTCTCTTTGATTCTCAATACCATGTTCTCCTTGATGTTCTTGGAGATCTATCCGATGTAATATTCTTTTGTGGTGTATTTATCGAGATTCGATGAATTGTGAATTTATGATGAGCTTTTCTATGAATATTATTTGAATCTTCTCTGAATTCTTATATGCATGATTTGATATCCTTGTAAGTCTCTTTGAATTATCAGTTTGGTTTGGCCAACTAGATTGTGTTTTCTTGCAATGGGAGAAGTACTTGGCTTTGGGTTCAATATTGTGGTATCCTCACCCAGTGATAAAGTAGGGGTAGCGAGGCACGTATTCTATTGTTGCCATCGAGGGTAAAAAGATGGGGTTTTCATCATCTTTCTTGAGTTCATTCCTCTACATCATGTCATCTTACTTAAGACGTTGCTCTGTTCTTCATGAACTTAATACTCTAGATGCAGGTAGGAGCCGGTCGATGTGTGGAGTAATAGTAGTAGATGCAGGCATGAGTCGGTTTACTTGATACATACGTGATGCCTATATTACATAATCATTGCCTTGGATATCATCAGAACTTTGCACTTCTCTGTCAATTGCTTGATAGTTATTTGTTAACCCACCGTATTATTTGCTAACAAGAGAGAAGCCTCTAATGAAACCTATTGCCCCCGGGTCTATTTTCTATCATATTAGTTTCGGATCTACTATTTTGCAATATTTTACTTTCAGATCTATAAATCAAAAACCAAAAAATATTTGTTCTTTTATTTATCTATCTTTAGCAGATCTCACTTTTGCAAATAACCGTGAATGGATTGACAACCAATTTATAGCGTCGGGTGCAAGTGTTTGATTGCTTGTGCGGGTATTGGCGATTTGTGCGTTCTTCTCCTACTGGGTTGATACCTTGGTTCTAAAACTGAGGGAAATACTTATCACTACTTTGCTGCATCACCCTTTCCTCTTCAAGGGAAAACCCAAAGGAAGCTCAAGAAGTAGCAGGAAGAATTTATGGCGCCGTTGCCGGGGAGATCTATGCCAGGTCAAGATCTACATCAAGCCAACCAAGTACTTTTCATAAACTCTCATCTCTTGCATTTACATTATTTTCCATTTGCCTGTCGTTTTCATCCCCCCTGTCATGGAATTAGCACGGCAGATGTCCGGTTTAGAGGACTTAGGTGTGAGGCCATCGCGCGGGTTAGCTTGAAGAGGTTAAAAGCACGCAAAGGACACCGAGGGTTTATACTAGTTCGGCCCCTTCTATGAGGTTAAAGCCTACATCTAGTTTGGTTTGGTATTGCTTGGGCGTCGATGAACAGGGAGCAGATTGCTTGCCTGTCTCTCGACGGATTGTTTCTTGTTCTTGAACCGTCGCCGGGCCGTTCCTTTATATAGGAGGCAACGCCCGGTCCGGTTTACAGAGTCCCGAGGCCGGGTCATAATCGTGTCTGCCTCGGTCTCTACTCTTTCTTCCTTGTACCTCAAGATACATGATAAGACGGTTTATAAACCGTAAACTTTACACATGGGCCCTAAGCTTTCATGGGCCATAACCTCTAGTGAGCTTATAACAACACAGCTACATTACCGTAACCCGGATCTCTCTAGCCGGTTTATACCTGTTAGTAATATCCCTGACATTAGGCCCCAGAATGATTTGAACTTGTTCATGTCAGTCTTCTAAACCTTGCATAAACTTCTTCTTTGTATCTTCTCTGCTTCATAAACCGGCTATGACGTCTTCTCCGGAAATCATTTTATTCGGTCGTGACATCACCTCCGCATTTATTGCTCGTAGCTGTTTGTTACCTTTGTTTAAAGGCTATGCCGAAAATCGAGGCGACAATGGAATCTTTATCCAATCTCTGACTTCCTCAAATCCCGCGCTTGCTGTTTCATCTCTCCAGTCTTTATAAATACCGCTGCGCCTTATTATCTTCCTTCCTTCCGCACTTCTTCTTTCTCCGTCGCCCGAAGCTCCGCCGCTGCCTTCGAGCTCATCGCCGTCGTCCAAACAGGCCGCTGCATCACCCTGAAACGCGTCCAGAATATTCCGCCGCCGTCCCTTTCCTTCTCAGGTATTCCTTTCCTCTCGCTACAGATTTCTCATCTAGGGTTCCTCCATGGCCTCCGCCATTAGACCTCAAAGCTTTGCTGTTCCTCTTGTGCGTTATATCTGAAGTAGATTCAAAATCCTGGATTTGCTTCGAACGCGCCCCTACTCCGTATTTTAAACTTAGATTTGGACCTTTAAATTCAACCCTTAGATTCATTTGCTCTGTAGAAATCCTTCGTAGTTCTTCCTGTGTCAAACTTGCGTATATTTCATCTTTTTCTTACCGCTCAGATCCATTTTTACTTTAGCCTTCTGTAGAAATCTGTTTCTTTGTCTTGATAGATCTGCAAGTTACTCGCCGGCTTAACCAATCATATGTTCCTCTTGCAAAACATCAACCATTAGCCCGAAGGTTTAGCCTCTTCTTTTTTGTTATCATAAACCGATAGCAGTTCGTCTCCCATCTGCTTTCGGGTTGTCAATGCCATTAGTCCCCCGTCTAAACCATCGATGTAATTTGATAACACGCTCCGGTTTATGCTTCTGCACTTGAATAATCCGGATTTTGCACTTTACTTTTTCAGCATTTCCTTTTGCTCATATGGCTGCCAAGCAGTTCGTTTCTTGCAACTAGGTTCCTTCCCGCATCATGGAAAAGGACTTGATCAATGCTGTTTCAATTGGTGTTCTGGGCCCCCAAGAAGTTCTGAAATGGCGGGCCCCAGGGGATGAGTGTCCTCCTACCCCTAAGGAAGGAGAAGTTACCGTTTTCTTTGATCATTTGGCCCGGGGTTTTAGCCCGCCCGGTTCAAAGTTTTTCCGGGATGTGCTGGCTGCCTTTCAACTTCACCCTCAGGACATAGGTCCCAACTCCATATCCAACGTCTGCAATTTCCAAGTCTTCTCCGAAGTGTACCTTCAAGAAGAGCCGTCAGTGGACTTGTTCCGGGACTTTTTCCACTTAAACCGGCGGACAGAGTTTACTGCCGGACCACATCAAGAGCTGGGCGGTGTCAGTATTCAGAAGAGAAGAGATGTGGTTTTTCCTCATGCTGCTCTCCATACACACCCCAAGGACTGGAATCAATCCTGGTTTTATTGCAAGGATACCTCGCCTGAAGGAGAAAATCCACTGCCGGGTTACCACGAACATCGTCTTCCGGAAGATCATCCCCTGCCGCAGCGTCTTAGCTCCTCAGAGCGAGCCCGGTTTGCCCCTCAGCTTGCCAAGCTCAAGGCCTTTATGGCCAACGGTTTGACTGGAGTCGATTTCGTTCGTTGTTGGCTTGCCTGGAGTATCCTTCCTCTGAGCCGGCGCTCCGGTCTGATGTATCAGTATACCGGAAAGACAGATGACCCTCAACGCCACATTGACATAATGCTTCCTGAGAAGGAAGTTACTGAATCCGCCAAGAAACTGCTAAACATCTCTCTGGAAGAATGCAGCCAAACCGGATTGGCTCCATACTATGAGAAGAACAAACTGCCAGCCGTAAGTTAATCTCTTCGGTTGGTTTCTAATCCGTTCATATCAATTACCTTTGTATTTATTTTTCCTCTTTTGCATAGGCCAATGATCCGTTTTGGAAAAGAAAATCTCAGGACAAGTCAGGTAAACAGCCACGCCGGAAGACGTGCGCTGTCAAGAAGAAGAAGGCTGCCGCTGGCTCCGGTTCACATCTTGAGGAAGATGATTCGGATTCTGAAGTATGAGTTGATCCTGATATGTTTTGATCTCTTTTTATCCAGATTTATGTTTAAAAGTGTCTTCTCACAGGATTTGGCTGAAGGAAGTAAAGCGGCAGAATTTTAGGTAATCTCTCTTTCTTCAGATTCTGAACCGCCGGTGCCCAAAATTCGTAAGGCATCCCGGAAGTACCCTTTTTCTCATCCTTACGCTCAACTGGACCCCAAATTTCTTTTGAAGAAGCAGCAACATGAAGCCCGCCGGACTACACGCCATAATGGCCATGTAGTAGAGTCTTCCGGAATATCTCTCACTCCGGCTCGGAGGCGCCGCTCTGAGGTTTTACTTTTTCCAACTCTTCTTCATGCCAAGGCCGGACTTATACGCAAACCGCTTAAACCGTCTGATCCTAACTACCAGGAGACACATTTATCATCTTCCGGTGAATCGACTGCCACACAGGTTCCTATGCTGAAGACCGTGCCTGGGTAAGCTTCTTTCAGCATCCAGTTTTTATTTGTACTTGTTCTTTTATAATTCTGATTGCTTCTTCAATTTCTTTCAGCAAGCCCAAGCCTAGCAAAAAGGCAAAGCCACCAAAGCGGCTGCCGAGACTGCTGCTGTTGATCCGGTGGCTGATCCGGATGAAGTCATCCCTCCAGAGAGCGAGCCTGCAATTCAGCTTGATGATCCTGCTCCCATGGACCATGACTACATTGCTGCTCCTGAAGATACAAATGTAGAAAACGTCCTTGAACCGGCAAGTCCTGTCCGGGTTAGCCCTCCTCGGACTAGCCCGACTCCTGCTAGTCCGGCTCGTACTGCTGCCCCTTCGCTGCCCACCACTGCTTCTTCTCCGGATGTTCAGGTAACCGGGACAGGTTTTACCGCTCCTGCTGAGCCTATCATCTTGGCCAAGCACACTGCCAAAGCGAAGAAGCTTCAACAAGAGAAGAGCAAGTGGAGCACGGATTTGTCCAACTATGCCGAATTGAGTGCCCAGGAACTTTATTCCGGGTATTTGAACCGGCTTCATACCAGCCGTGACTATGAACTAGGCTTGGTGAATATGATGAAGGATAAATACGAGGTACCTTCCTTCACTTGTGTTTGCTTTGCCTTCTTTATATTTCTGTCTATGTCATGTTAGCCCCCAAGTTCCGGTTTAGCTTCGTTGTAGGTGAACCGGTACTTCCAAATGTATGAAAAAATGATCTTACATTAGCCCCCAAGTGCCAGGGGCATAACTTGTTTTATGTGCCTGGGACTTGTCTGAATCTCTCTGTTGATACTTCAACTGCCCATTGATACGTCCCAAACGTATCCATAATTTTTGCTTGTGACATGCTTGTTTTGCATCATTGTCTCATGTTTATATCATAGTTTTCTATCTTTTTAGGCATTTATTGGACTAACCTACTAATGACTGGAAAAGTGCACAATGTTCTTGTTTTACACTTTGTTGTATAGGAATTACTTGGAAATTGACAAAAACGCAAAAGGAGTCGTATTGGAGTAGGACTCTGACTTTCCTGAAATCTGTCTGAGAACGTTTTTAAAAGATGGTCACATTCCGGCCCGAGGACAACGTCAAACGGAAAAAGCCTAGTTGCAAAAGTTGTGGGGAATTTCGAGATGATACTTCTGGATATAAAATTCGTCCAAATCGGAGTCCGGACGGCCGAGAAAAGCCCGTTTTACTGAAGCCCAAAATCTGATGACGGGAATCCGAGAGTGTATATGAAGAGAGGAAACCTAGGTCACCAAGGGCCACGAATTTTCCTCCTCCCAGGCCGCCGTCTTGGAGGGGAGAACCAGCACCATTGCAGCACCATCCACAAGGAAGAAGGAGGGCCAAGGAGGCGCTGCCACCTAGGGCCGCCGCCGCCCCGGAGGGCTGCCGCCGGCCGCCTCCTCCTCTCCGGGCTGCACCTCTCCATCAACACCACCATCAATCTCTTGCTCACCATGGCCATGTGTGAGTAGTCTTCTCCGGGGCTGAGGGCTTGTACGCGTAGCTATGTGGTTATCTCTCTCTCCCATGATGTGATCTTCGTTGTGATCATAGGCTATGTTAATCTAGGGTGATCCCATGATATTTCCCCTTCCTCTATGTATTGAATTGATGTACTCACTTGTCTTTATCTAGTATAATCCCCGAGACCAAGGTGACAGCGGTCTATTGGACATGGATTAGAAGAATATTTTCATGTGTGATTTGCTCTTTTGTGTGTTGATTAAAGATTGAGAGTCTCTTGGTGCTTGTCTTTGACTATCCTGGAGACATTGGGAAATCCATAGATTGAGAACTACGAACTTTGAGGTGTGCTTTTGTAGCCCTACATAGTTCTCGTCCTCTCTTGACCACAAAGGAATGACCTCCGAGTGCGTCTCCATTGCATGTTTTATGGGAAATATCATGTGATTAGACTATGTCAATGTTGTTGGGAGTTGCCACTAGTGAAAGTATGAAGCCTAGGCCTTGTTTCCACCATTGCAATACCATTTGTGCTCACGTTTACCACTTGTTTGCTTGCTGCACTTTTTATTACAGATTTATATTACTTTGCTTTGCCACTCCTATCATCCATATTTTATCATCTCTTCGCCGAACAAGTGCACCTATACAACTCCTAGTTGTATTAGGTGTGTTGGGGACACAAGAGACTTCTTGTATCTTGATTGCAGGGTTGCTTGAAAGGGGTACGTTCAACCTCCACTTCCCTGAGTTCGATAAACCTTGGGTTACTCACTTAAGGGAAATTTGTTGCTGTCCTACAAACCTCTGCTCTTGGAGGCCCAACACTGTCTACAGGAATAGAAGCGTGTAGTAGACATCAAGCTATTTCTGGCGCCGTTGCCGGGGAAGTGAGGTAAGTGAAGGCACCTTCTCTAGATCTTGCAATTAAATCTTTTTGTTTCTTGTTTTTATTTCACTAGTTTTGCTTAATGGAAAACAACAAAAATATGAGAGAGCTTTATAAGCTCTACCTTGAACTTGGACATGATGTGTTTGAAGAGAAAATTAAAAAACCTTTGGAAGTTTATTATTTGCATAACAATCATGATGGTGGTGATTTTATTAGTATGTTTTTTTAATATCAATATTGCTAATGACATGGAAAGCTCTAAGCTTGGGGATGACACGTTTGATGAACATGATATTTTTAGTCCCCCAACTTTTGAAGAGAAAATTTACTTTGATGATACTTTGCTTCATATATATGATGATTACAATGATAAATGTGAGCTTTTTAGTCCACCTACTATTGAGGATAAAATTTATTATGATTATGATATGCCTCCTAAATATGATAATTACCATGATGGTTATGATTGCTTTACTCTCACTATTCCTAATAAGAAAGATTTTGCTTATATGAAGAGTAATGATACTTTTATGTTTTGGATCATGGAAACAATGCTTTATGTGATGCTTATATTGTTGAGTTTATTCGTGCTCCCACTGAAAATTATTATGAGAAGGGAACATATGCTTATAGATATTTCAATAATATCAAGTTCCCTCTCTTTATGTTGAAGGTTTTGAAGCTGTACTTGTTTTGTCTTCCTATGCTTATTGCTTTGTGCTTCAATGAATTATTCTATTGCAATATTCCTATGCATAGGAAGCATGTTAGGCTTAAATGTGTTTGGTATTTTCTTCTTGATGCTCTCCTTTGTTCTTCAACTCTTATTCCTACGAGAGCATCATTAAAGTCTTAAGCCTATCTTTATGGCTATAAAGAAAGAGATCTAGGGAGACAACCCTTGTTATCTTTGCTTTCAGTTTGTTCTTTCAGTTTTTAGTGGTCTTAATGTTTGTTACTACAGTAGCATCATCATTGTATCTTTTCTTTTCAGCTTTGTGCCAAGTTTAGCCTCCGATTGCAAGAAAGTTCAAAAGTTGTGACGTGCTGTCCAGAAAACAGATTCTGTCCTTGAACAGAAAAATTCGAATAAAATCACCAGATCACCTTTTTGATCTGTATTTTTTTTACAGAGTGCTCTATACAATTGGCTTTCGGGCATCTGTTCTGAGTTTTTTGATTTGAGTTGCAGAAGTGCCCCGAAAAAATTATTTACTACCCGCTGGACTGTTTTTCATAGATTCTGTCCTGTTTTGCCTTTTCTTCGTTTTGCAAACCTTGAGCTTGCTTTTTCTTTGCAAAAACCTTTTGGCATTCTTGAGAAACAGTAGACCTTCAAGAATATCTTTGTTTCTAGTAGAGAAAAAATATTTTATTGTGGGTACTAACCTCTCTAATCAGATTATGATGAGTTATTTATGAAGGGAGTTTTCAAGTGTGCGAGGGAAGATGATAAAAGAAGATTCAGGAGTGTCAAACGCTCAAGCTTGGGGATGCCCCCATGCACCCCCAAGAAATATTCAAGAAGACTCAAGTGTCTAAGCTTGGGGATGCCCCCATGCATCCCCTTCTCCATCAACAATTATCAGTTCGTCTTTCGTTCCACTATAATTATCACTTCATGTGTTATGTGCTATGCTTGGAGCGTCTTGCTCTTAGTTTCCTTTTTAGTTTTCTTTAGCTTTGCTTGCTGTTCATAACAAGTTAGAACCCAGCTTTCTTTGTGTGGGAGAGAGACACGCTCCGCTTTTTCATGAAACACTCATGTTCTTCACTTATATCTTTTTGAGTGTTTTAGCTACCTTGTTATATGCTTCTAGCTCTTGTTTTTCTTTCATATCATGTTCAGAGCTATTAGTTCTTTTATAGAAAGTACTCTCTTGCTTCACTTATATCTATTTGGAGAGTTGATTGGTTTGAATTGCTAAATAATATGTTGGATCTGAAAAATGCCAAGTGTGGCCGTGGTGCAAAGAATAAAAAGCTTGCATAGTTTTGAAGATCATTGAGTAACTTGATCCCTATCAATTGTTTTGAGAAATTAAGTAGTGATGCCTAAACATGTAGATCATTTAATAAAGTCTTATTAGTGAAGAAATACCTTTGAAGTTTGCAATTGTTTAGTTTTTCACCATTGGTAGTTTTAAAGTTCTTGTTCTCTTTTTAGAAGTAAGATGGTTGACAAGGAAGACAGTGTAGAAGTCTTATAATTATGCTGAAAGGATGTTATAATTCTCTTGTATCGGTTAACATGTGCTTGCTAAAAACTTGCTAAACCAAAAACTCTTTACTGAGCGGGAATGCTGCTCGTGCATCCAAATTCCATAGCCAAAATTCTGCCGTATGTGTCCACCATACCTACCTATGCATGGTATTTAATAGCCATTCCAAGTAAATTGCTCATGTGCTACCTTTAAAACCTTCAAAATTTATGCTTATTTGTGTCTCTGTTTTAGCTCATGAGGAAGTGGTAGATAGTTCATTATTACTTGTGTTGGACAGAACGACCCCTGACGTGCATGAATAATGTGCATGTCCTTAATTTTGCAAAAAGAGCTGGCAAAAGGGTATGCCCAGCCCACTTTACATGTCATCAATATCAATATCAAAAACCTCCTTCACACATTATACCTCAGAAATCAGACAAACTTTGGCTAGTGATAAACAAAGGAGAAAGGGGAGTGTTATTATTCCTCTATGGGAGCCGCTCTTAAGTTTTGTTTGGCATGAGTAGTAGTGCATTGTTTATTACCATTCATTGACATAAGCATACATCTCTCAAAATTGCTTTTATATCTCTATGTATTCAAAAATAAAAAGCTCTAGCACATGAGTAATCCCTGCTTCCCTCTGCGAAGGGCCTATCTTTTACTTTTAAATGTTGAGTCAGTTTTCCTATGTTCTAATCTTCTTCCTCCACCATAAGCAAGCATCTAGTGTTAACCCTGGGTTCAAGTTGATTATGTTCAAAATTTCTGCTTAGTTATATATAGTCCTTGTGCATTGAACTTATCCATGAGATAAAATGTTGAAAAGTGGAAAGCATTGCTGAAACTTTATCTTCCTTTTGTGTTAACTAGAATGCTTTTGATGAGAGAACTCCTTTGGGGCTAACAGTTGTGCTTAACTTTATAGTTTCATGTCTTCAATTGTACTATTCATGAAAAGAATTTACTTAGATGATCACTTGGTTATTCATTGTTTACTTGCTTTCAACTATAGACAATTGTTTTGGTTCACTTTATTTCAGTTCATGTGCTTTACTATATTACTTGATCAAGATTGTGTTAGTAGCATGTCACCTCAAAAATTATCTATGTTATCATTCTACCTACTCGAGGATGACTAGGAATTAAGCTTGGGGATGTTGATACGTCCCAAACGTATCCATAATTTTTGCTTGTGACATGCTTGTTTTGCATCATTGTCTCATGTTTATATCAAAGTTTTCTATCTTTTTAGGAATTTATTGGACTAACCTACTAATGGTTGCAAAAGTGCACAATGTTCTTGTTTTACACTTTATTGCGTAGGAATTACTTGGAAATTGACAAAAACGCAAAAGGGGTCGTATTGGAGTAGGACTCTGACTTTCCTGAAATCTGTCTGAGAACGTTTTTAGAAGATGGTCACGTTCCGGCCCGAAGACGACGTCAAACGGAAAAAGCCTAGTTGTGAAAGTTGTGGGGAATTTCGAGAGGATGCTTCTGGATATAACATTCGTCCAAATCGGAGTGCGGACGGCCGAGAAAAGCCTGTTTTACTGAAGCCCAAAATCTGATGACGGGAATCCGAGAGTCTATATAAAGAGAGGAAACCTAGGTCACCAAGGGCCACGAATTTTCCTCCTCCCAGGCCGCCATCTTGGAGGGGAGGACCAGCACCATTGCAGCACCATCCACAAGGAAGAAGGGGGGCCAAGGAGCCGCTGCCCCCTAGGGCCGCCGCTGCCCCCTAGGGCCGCCGCTGCCCCCTAGGGCCGCCGCCGCCCCGAGGGCCGCCGCCGCCTCGGAGGGCTACCGCCGCCGCCACGGCTGCCGCCGGCCGCCTCCTCCTCTCCGGGCTGCCGCCGGCCGCCTCCTCCTCTCCGGGCTGCACCTCTCCATCAACACCACCATCAATCTCTTGCTCACCATGGCCATGTGTGACTAGTGTTCTCCGGGGCTGAGGGCTTGTACGTGTAGCTATGTGGTTATCTCTCTCCCATGGTGTGATCTTCGTTGTGATCATAGGCTATGTTAATCTAGGGTGATCCCATGATATTTCCCCTTCCTCTATGTATTGAATTGATGTACTCACTTGTCTTTATCTTGTATAATCCTCGAGACCAAGGTGACAGCGGTCTATTGGACATGGATTAGAAGAATATTTTCATGAGTGATTTCCTTTTTTGTGTGTTGATTGAAGATTGAGAGTCTCTTGGTGCTTGTCTTTGACTATCCTGGAGATATGTTGTGGTGATTGTGGTACTCTCTTTGGATGGCCGCGGTGACATTGGGAAATCCATAGATTGAGAACTACGAACTTTGAGGTGTGCTTTTGTAGCCCTACATAATTCTCGTCCTCTCTTGACCACAAAGGAATGACCTCCGAGTGCGTCTCCATTGCATGTTTTATGGGAAATATCATGTGATTAGACTATGTCAGTGTTGTTGGGAGTTGCCACTAGTGAAAGTATGAAGCCTAGGCCTTGTTTCCACCATTGCAATACCATTTGTGCTCACGTTTACCACTTGTTTGCTTGCTGCACTTTTTATTACAGATTTATATTACTTTGCTTTGCCACTCCTATCATCCATTTTTTACCATCTCTTCGCCGATCTAGTGCACCTATACAACTCCTTGTATCTTGATTGCAGGGTTGCTTGAAAGGGGTACGTTCAACCTCCACTTCCCTGAGTTCGATAAACATTGGGTTACTCACTTAAGGGAAATTTGCTGCTGTTCTACAAACCTCTGCTCTTGGAGGCCCAACACTGTCTACAGGAATATAAGCGTGTAGTAGACATCACCCATTAGCCCCCAAGTGTCAAGTAGATAACTTGGTTATGTGCTTGAAACTTGTCTGAGTTTCTTTTTTGACACTTCAACTGCCCATTAGCCCCAAGTGTCAAGTAGATAACTTGGTTATGTGCTTGAGACTTGTCTTAATTGTCATCTACTCCACTTGATTTTCTCGTAGGCTGACTTGACCCGAAGGGCTGCAAAAGTAACTGAACTCCGGAATAGACTTGTTGTCACTGAAACTACTTCTGCCAAGGCCAAAGATGAGCTAGCGCTGAGCTTAACCAATGCTGAAAAATTGAAAAAGGACTTTGAAGCGGAGCGGACAGCCTGGGAGGTGCAGAGGAATGCTCTTGAAAAAAGAGCAAAGGATGCTGATGAGGCCCTTAACCCGGTGATGCAAGAGCTGACCGGTTTAAGGCAGCAGATAGAGCTTATGACCTCTTCTATCTTTGCTAAGTACTTTATATGGTTTCATCTTTGCAATCTTTATTTTGCTCCAGTTTAACTGTAATAATCATATGCAGGGCAACGCGTCGCCCATCTTGGGGATGACCTCCAGAAGAAACTCAAGGCCTCTTATACTCTGGTTGAGCAGTTGTATTCTGGCGCTCAAAGGATTATAAGTGCGATGTCCCATTATAAAGCGGCCCCCACTACTATCCAAGGTACTTTGGAGAAGCTTTCTATACTGCCTGTACGCCTGGAAGAAGTGAAGAAATCTGCTGGACGGGCCGGTTCTCTTGTAGCGCTGACTAGAGCCAAGCCGTGGGTTCCGGACTTTGATCCGGAGGAAGCTATGAACGGGTACCCCAGCAACAAGGAGGATGGCTGTCTTCTCTGGCAAAGACCTTCATGCTTTGACGAAGGAAATCCGTCCTCTTGCCAGCAAGCTTGCTGATGAAGCAGACCTGACCAGGTATCATCCGGCATATATATATCCTGGCGGTTTTACTGTCGGACCGATTAAAGTGCTCTCATAGGCATATATATATCGAACGAGTATCTGCTTTATACCTTAGAAATACTTTCATACCTTTAATTAAATATGCTTAACATCCTTAACCCGGTGGACATTGTAAATTCTGAGGAAGCTCTTGGCTCTGTTGGTATTTTCCTAATGATTATTCCAGGTTATAATAACTACCGGTTTAAATAATGTTGGTGCTCTATGACCAAACTTTTGTAAATACGTGGTCAACTTGGAAGTTGCCCAGCTCCGGATCAAAAAACCATAGAAAACATTGAAAAATCACAAAACACAAAACACAGTTTGCAAATAAGACCATGTAGTCGAGGCTTTTTACGAGTTGTCAGGCTCCATATGTGCCAATCAATGGGTGCGACCCAAAGGGCTATGACTCTTTTATTTTGCCATCAAAGGATGTACTCCAAGGGGCAAGAACTGTTTCTTTTGCCATCAAAGGAAGTACCCCTAGGGACAAGAACGTTTTCTTTTGCCATCAAAGGAAGTAATCAACCAAGGGGCAAGAATTTTTGCATTTGCCATCAAAGGAAGTACCCCTAGGGACAAGAACAGTTTTTTTTTTGCCATCAAAGGAAGTAATCAACCAAGGGGCAAGAATTTTTGCATTTGCCATCAAAGGAAGTACCCCTAGGGACAAGAACAGTTTTTTCTTTTGCCATCAAAGGAAGTAATCAACCAAGGGGCAAGAATTTTTGCATTTGCCATCATAGGAAGTACCCCTAGGGACAAGATTTTTTTTTCTTTTGCCATCAAAGGAAGTAATCAACCAAGGGGCAAGAATTTTTGCATTTGCCATCAAAGGAAGTACCCCTAGGGACAAGAACAGTTTTTGCCAATCGATGGATGTTATCCAAAGGGCACTGATGCGAAGACAATCATGTAAACCGGACCAGAAGAGATTCTAGCGAGGATTCACATGTGATCCGTAGCCCCCTAGTGATCCTGGAGGTAGGGTTCTATGAAGGAGTTTGCCCTTGAAAGGCAAGTCCTGTTTGGTCCCTCCTGCATAATAAAATAGACTGTTCGAAATATCTGTAATAACTTTCACAAGACATATATTTAGAAGAAAAAAGGCTGATCCCCCGGTTTACCAAGGGTGACAGTTTATTTATTAATCATAATATATATAGGATACATAAGGCGGAGCTCATGGCTCAGGTGTAGTAAGGTCGCAAGAGGGCAATGTTCCACGACCTCTTCGTCTCTTCTTCTGATGTCCGTGAGTCTTTGTGCTCTCGAACGTCCACCAGGTAGTATGACCCGTTGTGTAGGTTTTTCCTGACCACAAAGGGTCCTTCCCAAGGTGGGGATAGCTTGTGCATATCCGTCTGGTCCTGGATGAGCCGGAGTACCAAGTCCCCCTCCTGGAATGTCCTGGTTTTAAACCGGCGGCTATGATATCTGCGCAGGTCCTGCTGATAAATTGCAGATCTTGCTGCTGCTATGTCCCGCACTTCATCCAACCGGTCCAAACTGTCCTATCTTGCTTGCTCATTGGCTGCTTCAACATAAGCCGCCACCCGTGGTGAGTCATGGCGGATATCACTTGGAAGAACCGCTTCAGCACCGTACACCATGACGAAAGGTGTGTAACCTGTGGACCTGTTCGGTGTAGTATTGATGCTCCAAAGGACAGAGGGAAATTCCTCAACCCATCACCCTGGCATTCTTTGCAAGGGAGTCATAAGCCGGGGCTTGATACCTCGCAAAATCTCTTGATTGACCCTTTCCGCTTGACCATTGGATTGAGGGTGAGCTACAGAAGATACATCTAGGCGAATATGCTCCCTTTGACAAAACTCTTCCATCTCTCCTTTAGATAAATTGGTGCCATTATCAGTGATGATGCTGTGTGGAAAGCCAAACCGGAAAATTACCTTCTTGATGAATTTAACCGATGTTGCCGCATCACACTTGCTCACAGGCTCTGCCTCAATCCACTTTGTAAACTTATCCATAGCAACCAGTAGATGAGTTTTTTGATCTTGGGATCGTTTAAAAGGCCCAACCATATCAAGCCCCCAAGTCGCAAACTGCCAAGTAATTGGAATCATTCGCAACTCCTGTGCCGGAACAAGAGCACGCCGTGAAAATTTCTGACAAGCATCGCACTTCCGGACTAGATCCTCCGCATCAGCATGGGCTGTCAACCAATAGAACCCATGACGGAAAGCTTTAGCTACCAAGGATTTTGAAGCGGCGTGATGACCACAATCCCCTTCATGAATATCTCGAAGGATGTCACAGCCTTCCTCGGATGATACACACCGCTGAAATGCTCCAGAAACGCTGCGATGGTGAAGTTCCCCGTTTACAATTGTCATGGATTTGGATCGCCGGATTATCTGCCTTGCTTCAATCTCATCATTTGGCAACTCTCCTCGGCTTAGGTATGCCAAGTAAGGGAGCGTCCAATCCTGAATAACGTGAAGTGCCGCGTCCAGCTGTGCTTCCGGATCAGGAACAGCCAAATCTTCCTCCGATGGTACCTAAAATTATGGACTGTGTAGCTCATCCAAGAAAGTATTCGGTGGCACCGGTTTACGCTGAGAACCCAGCCGGCTTAGAGCATCGGCCGCTTCATTTTTCCGTCGATCTATGTGATCCACCTGGTATCCTTTGAAATATCCTGTGACTGCTTCAACTTCTCGTCTGTAAGCCACCATGAGAGGGTCCTTAGAATCCCACTTGCTGGATATTTGTTGTGCCACTAAATCTGAATCACCAAAGCACTTGACCCGGCTCAAGTTCATCTCCTTAGCCATCCGCAGGCCATGAAGCAATGCTTCATATTCAGCTGCATTATTAGTACAAGGAAACATTAGGCGGATGACATAACAAAATTTGTCACCTCGCGGGGAAGTTAACACAACTCCAGCCCCCGAGCCTTCTAATTGCCTTGAACCGTCAAAGTGAATAGTCCAGTAGGTATGATTCGGCTTCTCCTCTGGTGCTTGCAATTTTGTCCAATCATTGATAAAATCTACCAATGCTTGGGATTTGATAGCGGTGCGTGGCACATACTTCAATCCGTGTGGGCTAAGCTCAATGGCCCACTTTGCTACCCTGCCGGTGGCTTCTCTGTTCTGGATTATATCCCCCAACGGAGCTGAACTGACAACAGTTATTGGGTGGCCTTGAAAGTAGTGCTTCAGCTTCCGGTTTGCCATAAACACACCATATACCAGCTTCTGCCAATGTGGGTACCTTTGTTTTGACTCAATTAGAACCTCACTGACATAATAAACTGGGCGCTGAACCGGATATTCCTTGCCTGCTTCTTTGCGCTCGACCACAATTGCCACGCTAACTGCCCGGGCATTGGCGGCCACGTATAACAGCAGCGGCTCCTTATCAACAGGGGCAGCTAGGACCGGTGGTTCTGCCAGTTGCCGCTTTAAGTCCTCAAACGCGGCGTTTGCTTCCTCACTCCATATAAACCGGTCTGTCTTCTTCAGCATCTGATAAAGCAGAATTGCCTTCTCTCCCAGACGACTGATGAACCGGCTTAATGCTGTAATCCGACCAGCGATACACTGGACATCATTGATGCAAACTGGTTTAGTCAGGGATGTGATCGCCTTGATCTTCTCCGGATTGGCTTCTCTTCCTCTGTTTTACACCAAGAATCCAAGGAGCTTGCCAGCTGGAACACCAAAAACGCACTTCTCTGGATTAAGCATCATCTTATAAACCCGGAGGTTATCAAAGGTTTCTTTGAGGTCCTCTATCAGCGTCTCCTCCTTCCTTGACTTTACCACAATGTCATCCACATAGGCATGTACATTTTTCCCTATCTGCCCCTTAAGACAGTTCTGTACGCAATGCTGGTAAGTTGCTTGGGCACTCTTGAGCCCAAAAGGCATAGATACGTAACAAAAGGCACCAAAAGGAGTTATGAAGGTTGTCTTCTCCTGGTCCTTAACTGCCATCTTTATCTGGTGATACCCTGAGTATGCATACAAAAAACTTAGCCGCTCACATCCCACCGTAGCATCAATGATCTGATTAATACGGGGGAGAGCAAAAGGATCGGTTGGACAAGCTTTGTTTAAGTCTGTGTAATCCACACACATCCTTCACTTTCCATTTTTCTTTAACACTAGAACCGGATTAGCCAACCACTCCAGGTGGTACACCTCAACTATGAACCCTGCTGCCAAAAGCCTGGCCACTTCTTCACCTATAGCCTTGCGCCTTTCTTCATTGAAGCGACGTAGATACTGCTTGACCGGTCTGAACTTCGGATCAATATTAAGACTGTGCTCAGCGAGTTCCCTCGGTATACCTGGCATGTCAGAAGGTTTCCATGCAAAGATATCCCGGTTCTCACGGATGAACTCGATGAGCACGCTTTCCTATTTGGGGTCAAGGTTAGCGCTGATAGTGAACTGCTTGGATGAGTCGCCCGGTACAAAGTCGACTTGCTTGGTTTCCTCTGCCGATTTAAACTTCAGCGCCAGATCATGCTCTGTAGTTGGCTTCTTCAACGGGGACATATCTGCCGGATCAACATTGTCTTTATGGAACTTCAACTCCTCCGTAGCACATACTGCCATTGCATAAGCAACGTCTCCTTCCTCGCACTCCAATGCAATCTTGCGACTTCCATGAACCGTGATGGTTCCTTTGTGACCCGGCATCTTGAGCTGTAGATAAACATAGCACGGTCTAGCCATAAACCGGCCGTCCGAATAGCGCATGATATGGGTTCCGGATCTTTACCACTTCAAAGGTTATCGTCTCTGACCTGGAATCCTGTTCATCTCCAAAGGTAACTTCTAGATCAATTTTCCCAACTGGGTAAGCTGATTTACCTGGCACCACTCCATGAAACACCGTATTTGACTGCCTTAGCTTCTTGTCCGTTAACCGCATGCGACGGAAACTCTCGTAATATAAGATGTTGATGCTGCTGCCGCCGTCCATGAGTACCTTAGTGAATTTGTAGCCACCCACCTATGGTGCCACTACTAAGGCCAACTGGCCCGGATTATCAACTCGCGGCGGGTGATCCTCTCTGCTCCACACAATAGGTTGTTCTGACCAGTGCAGGAATCGTGGTGTTGCCGGTTCAACCGTGTGTACCGCCCGCTTTAGGATTTTTTGATCTCGTTTGCACAAACTCGTAGTGAACACATGATACTGTCCACTACTCAGCTCCTTCGGATTACTCTGATATCCGGATTGCTGCTGCTGCTGATGCTGCTAATTGCCTTGGTTATTGGGATTACCCTGGCCATGCTGTTGGTTGCCTTGGTTATTGTAACCGCCCTGACCATGCTGATGGTTGCCTTGGTTATTGTAACCACCCTGACCATGCTGATAATTGCCTTGGCTGTAGCCATTGTTGCCACCATGATATCCTGATCCGGAGTCGTTACCCTGATGACCCGGACCATGAAATCCGGGACCTGAACCGCCGCCCAGTGGTCCGTTGTTGAATTTGGCCTGGTTTATGGCCTTCATCATGACCCGGCATTGCCCCCATGTGTGTTTAGCTAGGCGTTCCTCTGTGCTGTGCTTCGGGCAAGGCTCGTTCAACTGTTGATCCATGTTAATAAATCCTCCGCCGCTCCGTGGAGGTGACCTACCCTTGTTGCGTTGAAAGTTTCCTTGAACGTTGGTATTGGCTACAAAATCAGAGCCACCTTCTGCCTTTCGCTTACCATTGAAGCTTGTTCCGGCCGTATTAACCGGCGCCGGTTTACCAGGCTTGTTTGCTTTCCCGGACTTATCTCCATCCGCCTCTGGGTATTTAGTGTTGTCAGAGTCCCCATACTTCACCAAAGCGCTCATGAGTGTCCCCATGTCGTTACAATCCCGCTTGAGCCGTCCCAACTTCAATTTCAGAGACTCAAACCGGCAATTGTTTTCCAGTGTCACTATCGCCGTGCTAGGATTGATGCGATTGGAAGAGTGTAGGATTTCTGCACTCGCCGGACCCAGGTGCTCGTAGGCTCCTGCTCTCCTTGAACACACGCCGCCAAGTCCACTATTGGCATTGGTTGCTTGCACGTGTCTTTGAAATTTTTGATAAACTGATGACGCAGCTCACCCCAAGACCCGATGGAGTTAGGGGGTAAGCCCTTTAACCACGTCCGGGCTGTACCCTCGAGCATCATAGTAAAATACTTCGCGCATGCCGCTTCATCCACCTCTAACATCTCCATGGCCATCTCATAGCTCTCAACCCAAGCCTCTGGAGCGAGATCCGCTGTATAGTTAGGCACCTTGCGCGGTCCTTTGAAGTCCTTGGGTAACCTTACGCTTCGTAAAGCGGGAACGAGGCACTGTACTCCAAAAGAACTCGTTGTGACCCCCGTCTCTGCTGTGGTTGGGTGAACCGACGTCGTTTGACGGGTATCCTCGCGGGCAGTAGGTCTGACCCGGTTTACTGCCTCCTGGGCGTGCGACTCTGCCCCTGCCGGATTATCTTGCCTGTGACGGTGACGTCTCCGCTCGCTGCTAGACACCTCCGGCTCATCCCAATGCCGAGTATAACTCCTGCTGTGACGGGGTGTTGAATGAAGTCTCTCCCTGCTGTAAGAGTATGCCTGCTGCTGTGTCAATGCTGTGTCTAGCAATTCCTTGACCCTGCGCGCTTCTGCTGCCACAGGAGATGTTCCCTCAATGGGTAAAGCGGCCAGCCGCGAAGCGGCAGCGACAATGTTATCCAAGGGATTTGAGTAATGGCCCGGAGGAGTGGGGATGTGCGGTGCGGACACAACCCGACGGTTTTGCTCCGCGGTTGGTGTCGGGACCCCGATCCTAAGTCACACCGATCTAGCTGTAACACGTCATATCACTTTGCGGCCTCACGCACGGTAACCCCACGGGTGCCACCTTACCTGGCCCGGGACCGTTTGCGCATTTTGGCACACATATATGACAGTGTCGCTAGCATCCATATGACAGAGAACCCAGGCCGACATGGCTAGTTATAAACCAAAAGTGGCACTAAATTACAGAGACAGGCATCCATGACCCAGCAACGAACGTGTCGGTCATCAACGTATGAACCCAAGTCGTAGCAAGCTACATGGACTTAAAGGAACAACATGTGACATTTCCCCTAAGGGACAGACACAGGAACGAAGAAGGACACATGCCGGCCAGCCTACGTGTTCCGAGCAGTAGCAAGCTACCAAGGCTCATTGGAATCACTAGGAGGCATTTCCCTGTAAGATAGGCTACCAAAGGAAAACAACTAGGTGTCGGATCCCACGCATACCAAGCATTTCAACCATACACACAATATGCTCAATATGTGCAAATACAACATTGCATCACAACAGAACTCTATGACTCAAAGTACTTTATTTAAGAGGCTCCAAGAGCCATACATAACATATCCATACAGGTAGGGGTCACATGACCCAACACTCAAGTCATACAGTCATACAAGCACAAGCGGAAGCTACATGTCTGAGTACAGACAACTTAGAAAATAAAACAGGCTTGGTGTAGCCTGACTATCTACAAGGCCCTTCACAAGCTCCAGATCTCCGTCTGGGTGTCAAGCTACTCGTCGACGTCAACGTCTATGTAGAACCCATCAGCAGGGGCAGGGTTCTCCTCTGCAACAGTTATTAAGCAAACATGAGTACAAAAGTACTCAGCAAGTCTTACCACAGAACCTATCATACATGCAACATTATCAAAGGGGGTAGTGGAGTTCATAGCAGAAAGCCAGCTTTGACTCTTGGCTAACCTATACTACAACTCTCAACGGATTGCAAGATTTTATTACGAACACGAGTCCTCTACTCACCACAACAATACACTACCAGGGATCCTCTTCCGTCATCCTACGGAAGGGCCATCCACGGCACTCACACTTATCTTGAGGCTTTTAGTAGTATCCATCAACTTGTCTATGAACTGTAAGAGTAACCAAGTAGTCTGTACCGCGAACAACGGCTATTCGAATAGATTGATAACCCTGCAGGGGTGTACTTCTTCACACATGTTTTCACCACTTAGCGTCTGCACACGACATGTGCTCGGCAGACTTCAAGCGAAAGCCGACGTGGGTGTAGACCACGACCTAACCAACCACTCAAGTCTCTCGTCCAGGTTTATCGCCTATTTGGGTTCCATCCATGGGGAGATCCGGCCGGGGTGTCGCTCACGGCCCCAAACGGTATGTACAGGGTTCCCGAGTCACCAAACGGGCAACCGGTACACCGTGCCACATACCTGTCGCATCATAGCCCACCCCGAGGGTCAGCGCTGTGCACGACCTCCAGTAAACTATAAACACCAGAAACTAGTTGCAACTCCTGGACAGAGAACATGGCAGTCGATAAGTCGAGCGGGGTCATATTCCAGGGCCCAATGTGTGGTAGTAACTGTAACTTGAATCACACACACAGATCTCGGGTCCTATGGACGATTCCAATGAAACAACCCACCATGTACTCCTACATGGCCTTTCATCGATACCTTTACCAAGCATATTCCACACTTCCTTCTCTTTATCGGTATGATCATTGCACTCTGATCCATCACCCAGATGAACCAGACCAGACACAACTCTAAGCATAGCAGGCAACATAAGCAAATAGCATGGTAGATCACACATCACATGGCTCAATCAACTCCTACACATGCTAGTGGGTTTCAACTATTTACTGTGGCAATGACAGGTCATGCAAGGGAATAGGGTTCAACTACCGCAGCAAGTAGCAGTTCACACGCTGTTGCCTTAATGCAGTAAAAGAGAGCAGGAGCGAGAAGATGGGTTTGTATCAGAATGATCAATGATTGCTTGCGTGACAGAGTGGTTGTCGGGTACTGCTCTTCAGCTGGATACGCAGAAGTATCCTCGGGAGCAGGACCTAACACGGAGAATATCGGCGATACAATCATTAAACAAAAAAAATGCAACAATATGATGCATGCTCATAACATGGAAAGATGCATGTGTTTTGGGCTAATGCAACTATAACCAGAAGGGTTTGAGCCCATTTAAATCAAAGATTCAAATTGGCACTTTAGCTATTATTTAATTAAGTGCATAATCATGTTTTAATGTATACAGCAAGGTTAACTTGCTCAAACATGCATGAAACCAGTGCCATTGGAAAGATTGGATTTTTCTGATCATTTTTCATATATAAATTATTTCCATCTGAGCTACGGTTGATTTTATATGATTTTTAGAAGTTTTGGGTATTTTCTGAAATTCATAAATCATTTAAGATTTAAAATAAATTCCAGAAACTCTTTACTGCGTCAGCATGACCTCATGCTGACGTCAGCAGGTCAACATGAGCTGGTCCAAGTCAAACATGACATGTGGGTCCGGCATGTCAGTGTCATAGCTAATTAGCAAAGTTAATTAGTGTTAAACTAGAGACTAATTAGCTGTCAGTGGGGTCTGGGCCCACGGGTCAGTGACTAAACTAACTAACTAATTTAATTAACATTTACTTAATTAAACTAGCTAATTAGGGGAGGGGTGGCCCACACGTCAGTGACCCAGGGGTGGTCAACCCCCCGGTCAAACGAGTCAAACTCGCCGGCGAAGTAACGCCGGCGAGGCCAAACACGGCGGCGAGCTTTGGAAATCGCCTACAGGGCACGGTTCGAGCCGCGGTTGGGTGCGTTGGAGAGCCCTTGCTGGCGCGCGTCGAGAGGTGGTAGCCGCCGGGCCTGTGGTGGCCGGAGACGACGGCAACGAGCTCGACAGCGGCGGCCGGCGTTCGGGCGTGTGTGGAGACGCGTCTACGGTGGCCTAGGCGATGCGTGCGTGGCACCTAGCTCATCTACGTGCTGCGGCGAGCGAGATGGACGTTCGTCCGTGACCAAATGGTCACCGGAGCATCGCCGGCGGCAAGCACGGCGGCGGTGGGTTTCGGTGATCGGCGGAGTAGCAGCTACGCGGCGCAAACGAAGCAGAGGAGGGAGGGATTTGGCGTAGGGGCTCACAGCGGTGCTAGCGAGCTCGACGGAGAGGTCGGGGACGCTCTGCAGCTTCTTAATCGACGGCGAGGAGCTCCGGCGATCCGAGGTTGGGGACGACGGCGTGAAGGCGTTGCAGGGCTCCCGGCGATCCGTGGCTCAGCGAGGAGGAAGAGGACGTCGCGGCGATCCTTCTGGACACTCTCACGGGACGAGGGGGAGGCTCTAGGCGCGGCAACGGCGAGCGGCGGCGACGGGCGGCTCGGTGGTGAGAGGGAGAGAGCCAGGGGAAGGCGATGAGGACGAGGGGAAGTGAGAGAGGGGTCGGGGCAGCTGCGTGCCGACGCATGGATGCGTCCAGGCCGTCGGGGATGCAGGCAAGCAGGGTGGAGGTGGCCGGGCGCATGCCGGCGCGCGGTGGCCACGCGCGCTGCCTTCTGGCGCGAGGAGGAAGGCGACAGAAGCGGCGCTGGTGGGCTGGGCCGGCCTGTAACAGTGCTGGGCTCCAGGTAAGTTCCTTCTCTCTCTTCTTTTTCCTATTTCTTTTCTGTTTCATTTCTTTTGCAACTTTGTTCAATTAATAAAAATGCCAGAACATTTTTATAACTCATAAAACCTGTCATGCCCACTGTATATAATATGAACAGCATGGAACATTATAGTTTATGATTATTTGAGCATTTAAAATATTTTATAGCATTTAAATGCCCAAATTCAAATAACATATGATTTAATCCAAAGACCTTAGAGGTCCTAGAAAATTGTGCACCATTTTTGACAAAGGTTTGAGACCAAGGCAGAAATGATGAACGTTTTTGAAGGGCATTTTGGGTACATTGGAAAAGATTTTATCAAACCCTAGTTGTTAGGAGAGGGGTGCTGGGGTTTCTGTCATTCCCATTTCAAGTTTCTTTGATAAGTAAACATGATGCACACTCTAGCTAGCCCTAATGCAAGTGCTAAACTAGGGATGTGACAGTTGGTTGCTGAACCGGTGCGCCTGTTGCTGGGGCTCCCCTCCGGTTTACTTCTAGATTATTGCTGGCTCCTACTCCTAGCGTGCGAAAGAGATTCATTGCCTCATAGACCGGCGGTAGACGAGTCTGATACCTTCTGTTCCTCACCTCCTGCGCAGAGACACGATCCATCCTGAGCCGGAAAGCCTGAGAATCCAGCTCTGCTTGGCTTGTTGCTATCGTAGCTTTCTCTGCATCTAGATCCCGTCTGGCTTGTTCGATCCTGCCCTTCAACTGAAGGATTTCTGCATCATGTTGCACCTTGTCAGCAGGAGCCACCACTGCTACTGCACGGGCTGTCAACTCCTCCACTAAGGCAGATAGAGCGTGAGAGGGTGAGGAGGCTTGGCTGCTCCCCCCTGTACCAGCTACCTCTGCTGTGAATGCCCCGGTCACCGAGGGCTGCTGCATAGACTGTGAACCGGCCATGAAAACAGCCACCCGGTTTGGCGGATCAAAGGGGTCCGGAATACTATCACCATCGGATACACCCTCGGATCGGCCGTCCCGCAATAGATACAAGGATTCAGTCTCTCCGGATGAAGATTCATCGTCGGAATAGACAACTGTCTCGCTACTAGAATCCGATCCGTCCTCGGCTTGGACTCCATGTATTGCTCCAACGAAAACGAGCTTCATGGCAGGCTGAATCCGGGCCGATCTCGCACGCTGAGCCGGCTCGATGATGTTGGGGAGGATGTCCGACTCAGGTCCCGGTTCACCAATCTTGCCGATGAAGACGTGGATGCCGCCGAAGGGGACCCGGTACCCGTATTCGATTGAATCAGCCTCAGGGCCCCAGCCTGCGTCGTCGATGTAGATCCGGCCGCGGCGACTCTTGGTCATCCAGCCGACCGCATAACCCTTTAGTCCTTCAAAGCTGCCCTTCAAGAACTCGAAACCATCGTGCGTAGCCCCACGGCGGGCGCCAACTGTCGTGGAATTAGCACGGCAGATGTCCGGTTTAGAGGACTTAGGTGTGAGGCCATCGCGCGGGTTAGCTTGAAGAGGTTAAAAGCACGCAAAGGACACAGAGGGTTTATACTAGTTTGGCCCCTTCTATGAAGGTAAAAGCCTACGTCTAGTTTGGTTTGGTATTGCTTGGGCGTCGATGAACAGGGAGCAGATTGCTTGCCTGTCTCTCGACGGGTTGTTTCTTGTTCTTGAACCGTCGCCGGGCCGTTCCTTTATATAGGAGGCAACGCTCGGTCCGGTTTACAGAGTCCCGAGGCCGGCTCATAATCGTGTCCGCCTCGGTCTCTACTCTTTCTTCCTTGTACCTCAAGATACATGATAAGACGGTTTATAAACCGTAAACTTTACACAGGGCCCTAAGCTTTCATGGGCCGTAACCTCTACTGAGCTTATAACAACACAGCTACATTACCGTAACCCGGATCTCTCTAGCCAGTTTATACCTGCTAGTAATATCCCTGACACCCCCACTACTAAATTTTTTTCAGAAAAACACAAAAATATTTGCCTTTTTATTTACCTTCTTCCCGTTTGTCCTTATGTCTTAGTTGGTTTGTTTGCTCATTTGCTTGGCATAATTATGTTTATTGAAATTCAGAAGCGAAGAGATCTATGGATCGTCATCCACTTTATAATCTTTTTAAAAGATCCAATTATGTTGAACCAATTGCTAGTGAGTTGTGTGCACTAGATTATCTTTATGTGGTTTTGCTTGAAATTCGTGAATCTGAAATTTGTGATGAAGTGTTGAAAGAAGAAATTTATGAAGTGCTTCACGATAGCTCTTTGAATGAAAAAAATGATTGCAACTATGTTATTATAAATGCTATTAATGTCAGTTGTGTTAATTATATGTGAAACCCTAAGCTTGGGGATGCTAATTTTGCTATGTCCACTACTTGTTGCAATGATCATGATTGGGGTGATTCTTCTTATGATCTCGAAAATTTATTTAAGACCCATGATAAATACGAGATTGATAATAATGTTTGCAATAATATTGAAAGTGGGTTTGGAAGAGTGTCAACTTTAGATCCCACATATTTGGAGAATGCTCATTCTTATGAATTTTTTGGTGAAAGTGGGTTTGGAAAGGTCATGACTTTAGTTAATGATAATCCCACTATTTTGGAGGAGTGTCAACTTTGCATGCATATGGATCATGTAGAGAAAATGTTATGTGATAGCTATATTGTTGAGTTTGAATATGATCCTACATGCAATTATTATGAGAGAGGAAAATATGGTTGTAGAAATCTTCATGTTACTAAATTACCTCTCTTCATGTTGAGATTGATCTTGTTTTCTTTTTCTTCCTTGCATATGCTAGATATTACTTGTCTTGATTTGTTTTACTATAAAATGCCTATGCATAGGAATCATGTTAGACTTAGATGTGTTTGTCACGTGTTCTATGATGCTCTCTTTGTGCTTCAATCCTTGTCTTTCATGTGAGCATCATTAAAATTATCAATGCCTAGCTAAAAGGCTTTAAAGAAAAGTGCTTGTTGGGAGACAACCCAATAATTTTATTTCATGTTTTTCAATAAATACACATTATTGCTTCTGTGGTAATTGTGTTTTGGTGTTTTAATTTGAGTTTGAGCGAAGTAAGACCTTTGAGATGGTTTGGAAGATAGTAGATTGGTTTTGCTAAAAAACAGAAACTTTTGCGTCCCGTATCAGAATTGTTTCCGGTTACTGGAGCATGATAAATTCTTGAATTTTTTAGATGTTTATTATCTACAAATTTCACATGTTATCCTTCTTCTTGAGAGTTTTTGGGGATGCGTAATTTTTACATCAATTCGCATCTTTACAGACTGTTCTGTTTTTGACAGATTATGTTTTCCGTGTGTTGTTTGCTAATTTTGAGGAATCTATGGCTAGTATCGGGGGTATGAACCATGGAAAAGTTGGATTACAGTAGATATTACACCAATATAAAATAATAATAAGTTCACAACAGTACATGCAAGTAATGACTGGATTTGTTTTACTAGCGGATCTCACAAGTTTTCTCTTGAGTTTTGTGTTGTGAAGTTTTAAAGTTTTGAGTAGAGATTCAATGGACTATGGAATAAGGAGTGGCAAGAGCCTAAGCTTGGGGATTCCCAAGGCACCCCAAGGTAATATTCAAGGACAACGAGGAGCCTAAGCTTGGGGATGCCCCGGAAGGCATCCCCTCTTTCTTCTTCATCTATCGGTAAATTTACTTGAGGTTATATTTTTATTCACAACACGATATGTGTTTTTCTTGGAGCGTCTTGTCTGATTTGAGTCTTTGCTTTTTTAGTTTGCCACAATCATCCTTGCTGTACACACCTTTTGAGAGGGACACGCTTGAATCGTGATTTATTAGAATACTCTATGTGCTTCACTTATATCTTTTGAGCTAGGCAATTTTGCTCTAGTGCTTCACTTATATATTTTAGAGCACGACGGAGGTTTTATTTTATATAAATAATTGAACTCTCATGCTTCACTTATATTATTTTGAGAGTCTTTAAAACAGCATGGTAATTTGCTTGGGTTATGAATTTAGTCATAATATGATGGGCATCCAAGGGAGATATAATAAAAACTTTCATATAGAGAGCATTGAATACTATGAGAAGTTTGATTCCTTATAATTGTTTTGAGACGTTAAGATGGTAATATTAGAGTCGTGCCAGTGGTAATTTGTGAGGTTAAATAAATAATTGTGTTAAAGTTTGTGATTCCCGTAGAATGCATGCATGGTCTCCTAATTATGTAACCAAATTGAAGCGCTTTGTGTCTTGATTGTTTATCTTTGCGTGGAGGTTGGGAGCATGCGATGGTTAACTACTGCCAACCTCTCCCCTAGGAGCATGAGTAGTAGTACTTTGCTTCGAGGGCTAATAAATTTCTCGCAATAAGTATGTGAAACCTTTATGACTAATGTTGAGTCCATGGATTATACACACTCTCACCCTTCCACCTTGCTAGCCACTCTAGTACCGCGCAACTTTCGTCGGTGCATCAAACCACCTTATACCCTTCCTCAAAACAGCCACCATACCTACCTATTATGGCATTTTCATAGCCGTTCCGAGATATATTACCTTGTAACTCCACTGTTCCGTTTATTATGACACACACCATCATTGCCATATTGCTTTGCATGATCGTAAGACAACTAGCATGATGATTTCATGGCTTGTCCGTTTTGATGTCATTGCTATGCTAGATCATTACACGTCCCGGTACACCGCCGGAGGCATTCATATAGAGTCATATTTTGTTCTAGTATCGAGTTGTAAGTAAATAAATGTGTGATGATTATTAATACGTCTCCAACATATCTATAATTTTTTATTGTTCCATGCTATTATATTATCCATCTAGGATGTTTTATATGCATTATATGCTACTTTATATGATTTTTGGGACTAACCTATTAACCCAAAGCCCAGTGCCAGTTTCTGTTTTTTTCTTGTTTTTGAGTATCGGAGAAAAGGAATACCAAACGGAGTTCAATTGACCTGAAACTCCACGGAGATTGGTTTTGGACCAGAAGAAGCCCACAGAGTACCGGAGATGGACCAGAAGAGTCCTGAGGCCACCACGAGGGTGGGGGCGTGCCCCCTATCTCGTGGCCGCCTCGGGGACCCCCCCTTACTTATTCCCGACTCCAACACCTCTTATATATACCGAAACCTCCAGAAAATAACCTAGATCGGGAGTTCCGCCGCTGAAAGCCTCTGTTGCTACTGAAAACCAATCTAGACCCGTTCCGGCACCCTGCCGGAGGGGGGAATCCCTCTCCGGTGGCCATCTTCATCATCTCGGCGTTCTCCATGATGAGAAGGGAGTAGTTCACCCTCGAGGTTGAGGTTATGTACCAGTAGCTATGCGTTCGATCTCTCTCTCTTGTGTTCTTGAGATGGCACGATCTTGATGTATCACGAGCTTTGCTATTATAGTTGGATCTTATGATGCTTCTCCCCCTCTACTCTCTTGTAATGGATTGAGTTTTCCCTTTGAAGTTATCTTATCGGATTGAGTCTTTAAGGATTTGAGAACACTTGATGTATGTCTTGCATGGGATACTCGTGGTGACAATGGGGTATTATGTAACGCCCCGGACACACCCGCCGGTTGTCGTTACTCCTGGCGGGATCTAGACTGGCCTCACATATCAATACTAGTCTTTTCTGCGCACTTTGTCCTCACTCATGCGCACTCGGGAGCAACTTCCCGGTCGGTCACCCATCCTGAAACTACTCCAAGCTGAGCACGCTTAACTTTGGAGTTCTATCCGAGTGGGCTCCCGGAAAAGAAGGAATTCCTTATTGATATGAGTAGTCTATCATCCCTAATAAGGCAGGCCATCACATATTCTATCGATTCACATGATGTATGTTTTGGTGATCAACTTGCGGGTTCCGTGACCTTGGGAATCTATGCATAGGGGTTGGCACACGTTTTCGTCTTGACTCTCCGATAAAAACTTTGGGGCACTCTATGAAGTTCTTTGTGTTGGTTGTATAGATGAATCTGATATTGTGTGATGCATATTGTATAATCATGCCCACGGATACTTGAGGTGACAATGCAGTATCTTGGTGACATGAGGGTTTTGGTTGATTTGCGTCTTAAGGTGTTATTCAAGTACGAACTCTAGGATAGATCGAACGGAAAGAATAGCTTCGTGTTATTTTACTACGGACTCTTGAATAGATCAATCAGAAAGAATAACTTTGAGGTGGTTTCGTACCCTACAATAATCTCTTCGTTTGTTCTCCGCTATTAGTTACTTTGGAGTGACTCTTTGTTGCATGTTGAGGGATAGTTATATGATCCAGTTATGTTAATATTGTTGAGAGAACTTGCACTAGTGAAAGTATGAACCCTAGGGCTTGTTTCCTAGCATTGCAATACCATTTGTGCTCACTTTTATCATAAGTTAACTTGCTATTTTTATATTTTCAGATTACAAAAACCTATATCTATCATGCATACTGCACTTGTATCACCTCTCTTCGCCGAACTAGTGCACCTATACAATTTACCATTGTATTGGGTGTGTTGGGGACACAAGAGACTCTTTTTTATTTGGTTGGAGGGTTGTTTGAGAGAGACCATCTTCATCCTACGCCTCCCATAGATTGATAAACCTTAGGTCATCCACTTGAGGTAAATTTGCTACTATCCTACAAACCTCTGCACTTGGATGCCCAACAACGTCTACAAGAAGAAGGTTGCGTATTAGACATCAAGCAATTTCTGGCGTCGTTGCCGGGGAGATGAGTGCTTGAAGGTATACCTTTAGATCTTGCCATCGAATCTTTTAGTTTCTTGTTTTATCACTAGTTTAGTCTATAGAAGAAAACTACAAAAAATGGAATTGAGGGTACCTCATATGCTTCATCTCTTTAATATCTTTCGTGAAAATGATGGAAAGGAAAATTGTGCTCAATTGTTAGAAGAAGAATGCATTAAAATGTTTGGCACTAAATACTTGAATGATGAGCATGGTTGCAATGTTGTTAGTGTGAATTCTTAAAATATCCATGATGCTAATGATATGCAAAGCCACAAGCTTGGGGATGCTATGTTTGATGAAGATGATATGTTTAGTCCCCCAAGTTTTGATGAGCAAATTTATTATGATGAAAGCATGCCTCCTAGTTATGATGATTATTGTGATGACACGTATGCTATAAAGAACAAAGATAACCATGAAACCTGTCATCATGGTTTGAATTTTCAATTGGATTATGCTTCACATGATAGTTATTTTGTTGAGTTTGCTCCCACTACTATTGATGAGAATAAATTTTCTTATGTGGAGAGTAGTAAAATTTCTATGCAAGTAGATCATGAAAAGAATGCTTTATGTGGTGGTTATATTGTTAAATTCATTCATGATGCTACTGAAAATTATTATGAGGGAGGAATATATGCTTGTAGGAGTTGCAATAGTATCAAGTTTCCTCTCTATGTGCTTAAAATCTTGAAGTTATGCTTGCTTTGCCTTCCTATACTAGTTGATTATTGTTCCCATAAGTTGTTTGCTCACAAAATCCCTATGCATAGGAAGTGGGTTACACTTAAATGTGATAGTTATATTCTTCATGATGCTCTCTTTATGTTTCAATTCTTATCTTCTATGTGAGCATCATTGAAATCATTATGCCTAGCTAAAAGGTATTAAAGAAAAGCGATTGTTGGGGGACAACCCAATATTTATCCTTACTGTTTTTGTGTGTTCACATGATTAAGCTACTGTAGTAATCATGTTTTATAGCTTTTGTTTCAATAGAGTGCCAAGTAGAACCTTTGGGAACACTTGGGTGAAAGTCTTTGCGATCTTGCTGTAAAAAACAGAAACTTCACGCTCACGAGATTAGCTGCCTTTTTTTTACAGAAGAGTGCTTTTTGAGTTGATTCGTTTTGCAGAAGATTAATAGACAAATTCCTCATGCCCACCAATTTATTTAAGAATTTTTAGAGTTACAGAAGTATTCGAAAGTTACAGATTGCTACAGACTGTTCTGTTTTTGACAGATTTTGCTTTTCATGTGTTGTTTGCTTATTTTGATGAATCTATGAGTAGTATCGGAGGGTATAAACCATAGAGAAGTTGGAATATAGTAGATATTACACCAATATAAATAAGTAATGAGTTCATAACAGTATCAAAAGTGGTGATGTATTATCTTATACTAACGGAGCTTACGAGTTTTCTGTTGAGTTTTGTGTTGTGAAGTTTTCAAGTTTTAGGTAAAGATTCGATGGACTATGGAATAAGGAGTGGCAATATCCTAAGCTTGGGGATGCCCAAGGAACCCCAAGGTAATATTCAAGGACAACCAAAAGCCTAAGCTTGGGGATGTCCCAGAAGGCATCCCCTCTTTCGTCTTCGTCTATCGGTAACTTTACTTGAGGCTATATTTTTATTCACCACATGATATGTGTTTTGCTTGGGGCGTCATTTTGTTTTGCTTGCTGTTTGAATAATATCCCAAGATCTGAAATTCTTAAATTTTAGAGAGTCTTCACATAGTTACATAATTATTCAACTACTCATTGATCTTCACTTATATCTTTCGGAGTAGTTTGTTATTTGCTCTAGTGCTTCACTTATATCTTTTTAGAGCACGGCGGTGGTTTTATTTTGAAAAAATAGATGAACTCTCATGCTTCAATTATATTATTTTGAGAGTCTTAAACAACATGGTATTTTGCTTTGGTTATAAATTTAGTCCTAATATGATAGGCATCCAAGAGGGATATAATAAAAACATTCATATAAAGTGCATTGAATACTATGAGAAGTTTGATACTTGATGATTGTTTTGAGATATGAGGATGGTGATATTAGAGTCATGCTAGTAGAGTAGTTGTGAATTTGAGAAATACTTGTGTTGAGGTTTGCAAGTCCCGTAGCATGCAGGTATGGTAATCGTTGTGTGACAAATTTGAAGCATGAGGTATTTCTTTGATAGTCTTCCTTTGTGTTGAGGTCGGGATCGCGCGATGGTTAACTCCTACCAACCCTTCCCCTTGGAGCATGCGTTTAGTGCATTGTTTTGATAACTTGTAGATTTTTGCAATAAGTATATGAGTTCTTTATGACTAATGTTGAGTCCATGGATTATACGCGCTCTCACCCTTCCACCATTGCTAGCCTCTCTTTTACCGCACAACTTTCGCTAGTACCATACACCCACCATATACCTTCCTCAAAACAGCCACCGTACCTACCTATTATGACATTTCCATAGCCATTCGGAGATATATTGCCATGCAACTTTCCACCGTTCTGTTCATATGACACGCTTCATCATTGTCATATTTCCATGCATGATCATGTAGTTGACATCGTATTTGTGGCAAAGCCACCTTTCATAATTCTTTCATACATGTCACTCTTGATTCATTGCACATCCCGGTACATTGCCGGAGGCATTCACATGGAGTCCTATTTTGTTCTAGCATCGAGTAGTAATTCTTGAGTTGTAAGTAAATAGAAGTGTGATGGTCTTCATTATTAGAGCATTGTCCGAGTAAGGAAAGGATGATGGAGACTATGATTCCCCCACAAGTCGGGATGAGACTCCGGACGAAAAAATATAAAAGAAAAAGAAAAAAAGAGGCCATAAAAAAGATAAAAGGCCCAAATAAAAAAATAAAAAAATAAGAGAAAAAGAAAATAAGGGACAATGCTACTATCTTTTTCCACACTTGTGCTTCAAAGTAGCACCATGATATTCATGATAGAGAGTCTCTTGTTTAGTCACTTTCATATACTAGTGGGAATATTTCATTATAGAACTTGGCTGGAATATTCCAATGATGGGCTTCCTCAAAATTCCCTAGGTCTTCGTGAGCAAGCAAGTTAGATGCACACCCACTTAGTTTCTTTAGTTGAGCTTTCATACATTTATAGCTCTAGTGCATCCGTTGCATGGCAATCCCTACTCACTCACATTGATATCTATTGATGGGAATCTCCATAGCCCATTGATACGCCTAGTTGATGTGAGACTATCTTCCTCCTTTTGTCTTCTCCACAACCACCACTCTATTCCACCTATAGTGCTATATCCATGGCTAACACTCATGTATTGTGTGAAAGTTGAAAAACTTTGAAAAAATTAAAGTATGAAACAATTTCTTGGCTAAAACCGGGGTTGTGCATGATTTAAATATTTTGTGTGATGAATATAGAGCATATCCAGACTATATGACTTTGTAGGGATGAACTTTCTTTGGTAATGCTATTTTGAGAAGACATGATTGCTTTGTTAGTATGCTTGAAGTATTATTATTCTTATGTCAATATTAAACTTTTGTCTTGAATCTTTTGGATCTGAACATTCATGCCACAATAAAGAGAATTACATAGAGAACAATGTTAGGTAGCATTCCACATAAAAAATTCTATTTTTTATCATTTACCTACTCGAGGACGAGCATGAATTATGCTTGGGGATGCTTGATACGTCTCCAACGTATCTGTAATTTTTTATTGTTCCATGCTATTATATTATCCATCTAGGATGTTTTATATGCATTTATATGCTATTTTATATGATTTTTGGGACTAAGCTATTAACCTAGAGCCCTGTGCCAGTTTCTGTTTTTCCTTGTTTTTGAGTATCGCAGAAAAGGAATACCAAACGGAGTCCAATTGACCTGAAACTCCACAGAGATTGTTTTTGGACTCGAAGAAGCCCACAGAGTACCAGAGATGGATCAAAAGAGTACCTAGTCCACCACGAGGGTGGGGGGCGCGCCCTAACCCCTGGGCGCGCCCCCTATCTTGTGGCCGCCTCGGGGACCCCCTTACTTGTTCCCGACTCCAACACCTCTTATATATACCCAAACCTCCAGAAAATAACCTAGATCGGGTGTTCCGCCGCCGAAAGCCTCTGTTTCCACCGAAAACCAATCTAGACCCATTCCGGCACCCTACCAGAGGGGGGAATCCCTCTCCGATGGCCATCTTCATCATCCTGGTGCTCTCCATGATGAGGAGGGAGTAGTTCACCCTCAGGGCTGAGGGTATGTACCAGTAGCTATGTGTTTGATCTCTTTCTCTCTAATGTTCTTGAGATGGCACGATCTTGATATATCGCGAGCTTTGCTATTATAGTTAGATCTTATGATGCTTCTCCCCCTCTAATCTCTTGTAATGGATTGAGTTTTCCCTTTGAAGTTATCTTATTGGATTGAGTCTTTAAGTATTTGAGAACACTTGATGTATGTCTTGCGTGGGATACCCATGGTGACAATGGGGTATTCTATCGATTCACTTGATGTATGTTTTGGTGATCAACTTTCGTGTTCTGTGACCTTGGGAATCTATGCATAGGGGTTGGCACACATTTTCGTCTTGACTCTCCGATAGAAACTTTGGGGCACTCTTTTAAGTTCTTTGTGTTTGTTGAATAGATGAATCTGAAATTGTGTGATGCATATCGTAAAATCATGCCCACGAATACTTGAGGTGACAATGGAGTATCTAGGTGATATTAGGGTTTTGGTTGATTTGCGTCTTAAGGTGTTATTCTAGTACGAACTCTAGGATAGATCGAACGGAAAGAATAGCTTCATGTTATTTTACTACGGACTCTTGAAAAGATCAATCAGAAAGAATAACTTTGATGTGGTTTTGTACCCTACAATAATATCTTCGTTTGTTCTCCGCTATTAGTTACTTTGGAGTGACTCTTTGTTGCATGTTGAGGGATAGTTATATGATCCAGTTATGTTATTATTGTTGATAGAACTTGCACTAGTGAAAGTACGAACCCTAGGCCTTGTTTCCTAGCATTGCAATACCCTTTGTGCTCACTTTTATCATTAGTTACCTTGCTGTTTTTATATTTTCAGATTACAAAAACATATATATATCATCCATATTGCACTTGTATCGCCATCTCTTCGCCGAACTAGTGCACCTATACAATTTACTATTGTATTGGGTGTGTTGGGGACACAAGAGACTCTTTGTCATTTGGTTACAGGGTTGTTTGAGAGAGACTATCTTCATCCTACACCTCCCACAGATTGATAAACCTTAGGTCATCTAGTTGAGGGAAATTTGCTACTATCCTACAAACCTCTGCACTTGGAGGCCCAACAACGTCTACAAGAAGAAGGTTGTGTAGTAGACATCAATTATCATTATTAGAGCATTGTCCCATGTGATATTATAAATAAAAGAGGCCAACGAAGCCCAAATAATATAAAAGAGGCCAAAGAAGCCCACAAAAAAAGAGGCCAAAGAGCCCAAAAGAAAAAAAGAAAAAAACTAAAATTTATAAATATTGAGAGAAAAAGAGAGAAGGGACAATGTTACTATCTTTTTCCACACTCGTGCTTCAAAGTAGCACCATGTTCTTCATGCTAGAGAGTCTCCTATGTTATCACTTTCATATACTAGTGGGAATTTTTCATTATATAACTTGGCTTGTATATTCCAGCGATGGGCTTCCTCAAATTTCCCTAGGTCTTCATGAGCAAGTAAGTTGGATGCACACCCACTTAGTTTTCTTTTGAGCTATCATACACTTATAGCTCTAGTGCATCTGTTACATGGCAATCCCTACTCACTCACATTGATATCGATTGATGGACATCTCCATTGTCCATTGATTTGCCTAGTTGATGTGAGACTTTCTCCCTCCTTTTGTCTACTACCACCTTCTATTCCACCCATAGTGCTATGTCCATGGCTCACGCTCATGTATTGTGTGAAGAATTGAAAAAGCTAAAACGCGTTAAAAAGTATGAAACAATTTCTTGCCTGACACCGGGATGGGCATGATTTATACTTTGTGTTGAGAAGAGGGAGCATAACGAGAATATATGATTTTGTAGGGATAACTTTCTTTAGCCATGTTATTTTTGGAAGCTTCGTAGATTCCTTTTTGGTATGCTTGAAGTATTAGTGTTTCGATATTGACAAACTTTTGTTTTCAGTCTTATGGATCTGAACATTCATGCCACAATAAATAAGAATTACATTGATAAATATGTTAGGTAGCATTCCACATCAAAAATTCTGTATTTATCATTTACCTACTCGAGGACGAGCAGGAATTAAGCTTGGGGATGCTTGATACATCTTCAACGTATCTATAATTTTTGATTGTTCCATGCTATTATATTATCTGTTTGGGATGTTTTATATGCATTCATATGCTATTTTATATTATTTTAGGGACTAATTTATTAATCTAGAGCCCAGTGTCAGTTTCTGTTTTTTCCTTGTTTTTGAGTTTCGCAGAAAAGGAACATCAAACATAGTCCAAATGGAAAGAAACTTTACGGTGATTTTTTTGGACCAGAAGACACCCTAGAGAGTTGAGAACCAAGTCATAAGAGCCACGAGGCGGCTACATGGGGGGAAGGTGCGCCCCCTACCTTGTGGGCCCCTCGTGACCCCCCTGACCTACTTCTTCCTCCTATATATTCACATATATTCCAGAAACATGAGAGGAAGCCACGAAACCACTTTTTCGCCGCTGCAACCTTCTGTACCTGTGAGATCCGATCTTGGGGCCTTTTATGGCATCTTGCCGGAGGGGGATTCAATCACAGAGGGCTTCTACATCAACCCTCTTTCCCTTCCGATGAAGCGCGAGTAGTTTATCACAAACCAACGGGTGCATAACTAGTAGCTAGATGGCTTCTTCTCTCTCTTTGATTCTTAATACCATGTTCTCCTTGATGTTCTTGGAGATCTATCCAATGTAATCTTCTTTTGCGGTGTGTTTGTCGAGATCCGATGAATTGTGGATTTATGATGAGCTTGTTTATGAATATTATTTGAATCTTCTCTGAATTCTTATATGCATGATTTGATATCCTTGTAAGTCTCTCTGAATTATCGGTTTGGTTTGGCCAACTAGATAGGTTTTTCTTGCAATGGGATAAGTACTTAGCTTTGGATTCAATCTTGCGGGGTCCTCACCCAGTGACAAAGTAGGGGTAGCGAGGCACGTATTGTATTATTGCCATCGAGGGTAAAAAGATGGGGTTTTCATCATATTGCTTGAGTTTATTCCTCTACATCATGTCATCATACTTAAGGCGTTACTCTGTTCTTCATGAACTTAATACTCTAGATGCAGGTAGGAGTCACTCCATGTGTGGAGTAATAGTAGTAGATGCAGGCAGGAGTCGGTCTACTTGATACATACGTGATGCCTATATTACATAATCGTTGCCTTGGATATCGTCATAACTTTGAGCTTTTCTATCAATTGCTTGACAGTAATTTGTTCATCCACCGTATATTTGCTATCATGAGAGAAGCCTCTAGTGAAACCTATGGCGCCGGGTCTATTTTCAATCATATTAGTTTCCGATCTACTATTATGCGATCTTTTACTTTCAGATCTGTAAATCAAAAACCCAAAAATATTTGATCTTTTATTTATCTATCTATATCAGATCTCACTTTTGCAAATAACCGTGAAGGGATTGACAACCCCTTTATAGCGTTGGGTGCAAGTGTTTGATTGTTTGTGGAGGTATTGGCAATTTGTGCGTTCTTCTCCTACTGGATTGATACCTTGGTTCTCAAACTGAGGGAAATAATTATCTCTACTTTCCTGCATCACCCTTTCCTCTTCAAAGAAAAAACCAACGCAAGATCAAGAAGTAGCAATCACCACCAGAACTCTATGGGTGTAGGTTCTTTTCGATATAAACTAGATTATTGACTCTAGTTCAAGTGGGAGGCTGCTGGAAAGTATGCCCTAGACGCATTAATAAAGATGTTATTATCATATTTCCACGTTCATGATAAATGTTTGTTATCCATGCTAGAATTGTATGGACTGGAAACTTAAATACATGTGTGGATACATAAACAACACTATTCCCCTAGTGAGCCTTGATACGTCCCAAACGTATCTATAATTTCTGCTTGCTCCATGCATGTTTTGGGTGATATTGCTATGCTTTTGATACACTTTCATACACTTTTGATCATTTTTGGACTAACCTATTAACTCAGCGCACCCCAGTGCCAGTTTCTGTTTTCTGCTGTTTTTGTATTTCAGGTTTTCCCATTACTTAAATTGCCAGAAAAATTCCGGGAAAAATATATAAAAAATCAGCGCTCCAGAAGCTTCCACGCGCCAGAAGTGGGGCCAGAGGGGAGCCAGGGGCAGCCCACGCGGCCAGCCCACGCGGCCCTACCCCTGGCCGCGCCGGGGGGGGGGGGGGGCTGGGCCCCCCTCTCCGCCTCTGGTGACCCTGTCACACCCTGATTTTCATGTCACATTGCTTAAGCTAAATTTCATGTTAAAAATGTGGATTTGCAAAAACTTTTGAGTGTTTTTGACTTTGCTTGATTTGACTTTTGTCTGCTGTTTGCTAGTGCTCTAAAAATCAAATAAATCCTCCAACTCTTATACTTCATCTCCTTGACCCGAAACCTTTTCCCAATGATCATGCCATGTGTATAGACCAGTATAGAATTTTCTTATAAAAATATTTTGGCCAAATGGTATTTTCAAAAATTAGTTTTCCAAAAACCCCTGAATTGAGGTTTGCACTGCAAGTACCTTATTTAGGGTGTGAAAAAATCTTTCAAAAAGTATATTTGAATCCTATTAGGTATAGGACTCCCAGAAACCACAAAAGTATAATTTTAAAGTTATTTTTATATTTTATTTAAAAGCTTTTTCTTAAGGCCAGAAATGGTCTTTAATAGGGAAAAATTATTTAATCATTTCAAAAATATTTGCCAAAATTCAGGGAGACTCATAGGACATATATTGTCCATATATAAGAGTTTCAACACATGGTCATGTTCAAAATATTGGACAAATCCTTCCAAAACCCTTTCTGGATATTTCAAGCTTTTGAAATATTTACAAAGGAAATATTCTCCAAAAATTCCAGGGAAATTCTATCATGTCATATATGACATATTTGATGATCTTGCAAAGCCTCATGCCTTGAAGATCAAGGAAACATCCTCAAACCCCTTCATAACCATTTTGTCCATATTTGAAGTTTGAGCAACTTTACATTGCCAAACTTTTCCAAATGCTCTCAAATTTGGTGCACATGCTAGAATGGCCTAATAAGGCATCTAGACCAAATGGCACAAGATTTGGAATGGAGCAACTTGATCAGATCACCCCAAAACCCCTTCTGTTCAAATTCAAATTTGAACAACTTTACATTGTCAACTTTTTATCTGGAGCCTCAAACTTTGTGGGCATGTTCATAACCCCAAATGATGATGCTACACCAAGTGGTGCATCAAGGGGAGATGAATTGCTTGACTCAAACATGGTGAAACCATTTCTGTTCATTTCTAGGGTTCACCAAAGTTACATTGGCCACTTTGCCCAAATGAGCTCCAATTTGGTGTAGGGGCCTAAATATATGTGACATTTGATCCTGTTAAGTCCCATGCCAAGTGGATGTCATTTGCTTGACCAAACACTGATCAAACACCTTCTGGCTTTTTACTAAAACGTTCATCTTGGTCACTTTTGCTTTTCTCCATGGCCTCAACTTCTTACCACATGATCATTCAGTTACTGGCTACCCCCAGTAACTTCCCCAGCACCTCAGCTCCATGATTGAGGGGGGTAAAACCCCAATTTACACTGCTGGACAGCAGGTTTCACCCTCTTCCTCACCTCCCTCCTCATCCCAGTGGTTCCCCAGAGCATCCAAGGCCGCCTCCCCTTTGTTTACTATCACCTAGCACTGCTAGACATTACTGGGCACTGGGGGACATGACCTGGAAAGCAAGACACGAGCATGCCGGCCAAAGACGCGCTCTGGAGCACGCTACAGTGCACCAAGGCACTGTAGCTCGGCCCTCCCGAGGCTTCCAGGCGGCCTTGGGCAGAGTGGGCGTGTCCATCGAGGTCCCCTCGACGTCCGCAACCTGCCGGGCTGTTGGTCTTATCCTCCCCGGCCCTCCTCCTCTCTCTCCACAAGCTCGCCGTGCGCGCCCTGGACCACGCCCACGGTGCACCGCGGCCGCAGCTATAAAAGGCCTCCCCCCGAGCGCCATTCGCCTCTTCTGGATCCTCCTCTCTCCCGTACACCTCCCAGACATCTCCCCTCTTCCTCTCATGCGCTCCTGCTCCCTCCATAGCCGGAGTGCCGCCGCCGATCGCCGCTCGGGATCGGGCGCCTCGGCCACTCCCTCCTTCCCCTTCTTCGTTTCGAGGTCCAAGCCTTCCTCAGGGAATCTCCAGGGATGGGCCGGTCCTTCCCTTGGCCTGGGAGCCCCTCCTGGCGTAACGCCGCCGGAGACCCCGCGGCCGCCGCGGCCTCCCTGTGGAGGCGAGGCTGTGGCCCTCCTCGGGCGGGCTCGCAGCCACCCTCGGGTGCGGGGAGGGGAGCCGGAGCTCCTGGGCACCTCGGCCGGCCCTCCCGCATCCCCAGGCCACAGCTGCGCCGGCGGCCGAATTTTTTCCCCGCCCGGCGTCGGGCCGGAGAAGAAGACCGGGGGCGACGAGCAACCTGCGGCCGGGCCCCGCAGGTCAGCGGCCTCGCCCACCGCCACATAGGATAAGTGGAGGCGGGGCGGCTGGGAGGCGCTTTTCCAGCGCGAAGGCGCACTCCAAGGGGGCGCCTCCGACGTCACACCCCCCCCTCCTGTGCGCGGCCGAATTGATGGGCCGGCCCAGTCGTTGTGCAGCCATCCCTCGCCCTGTGCACTATATAAGGTTGAACCCTTATTCTTTTCCTTTTTCCTTTTTCTGCCAACTTCAAAAATGCCTAGAATATTCAAATGAACTCCAAACTTGATGATTCAAATTTCCTATGACTCCATAAATCATGCTCTATCTGTTGGTGCTACATGCACATTATTCCAGAGACATTTCTTTCACAAATATTTATCAAATGCCCATTTTCCACTTTCTGTGATTAACTTTAGAAAATCACAGAGAGCTCATTTTTGATCCAAATGCAGTGATTCAAGTTCCTAGATGCTTGTCATGTCCAAATTTGGTTTTGGAACATTTTTAATAATAGTTTCTGTACCCCACCAAATATTGAGCCATTTCTTCCTATTTATCAGCTTTGCAAAATCCTAGGAAATTCATTTCAAATCCAAATCCAGTGAAACCAACTCCTAAATGCTTCTAAAATCATGACTTGATGATGGGTACCTTTGCTCATCATTCAAGGAAATATTTCTGTATACTTCTTCCAAATCCATAAACCCTTTGGTTCCCTCATATTGGAATGTTCCAAATCATCCATTGATCCAACACCTATGAAACCACCTTGGTCATTTCTAATATGACCAGAGGTATCCTAGAAAAGTCCAACTCCTATTTTTAGAGCACTTTTTTTTTTGCTTTGATTGTGTTGCTTATTATGATTGTTTCCATTGTTAGTTAACGTAATAAACGGAGTATTCGGAGATGGACCAGAAGATTTGAAGACTCTGAAGAATAAGGCAAGCAGCCCTTTGACCATGTTCAAGAAACCCTTTTATGCATGTCTCATAGCACCTTATTATTCAATGCATCGAAATCATGTTGAGGTGGAAACCACTTTGGTTGCTACCATTGTTGCTTACTATTGATACTTGCATCAAACATGACCCTACCTTCCTATGAGGGTTATGTGGGTGGGAGTAGATAGGTTGCTTTACTAGTGGCTACGCAAATGGGTCGGGTATATGCATGGTGACAAAGGCAGGATACTTTCAAAAGACTTTTCGAAAACCCCGTCGGGTGACATTTATGCCCGAGGGAGATGGTGAGATGGGTAACCACTTGATGACGAAGTGGTGTACCGAGGCAAGTGTGTGTGTTGTTTTGAAAACGGATTGGTTTAAGTTGCGACCGTTATTCCAACCTTACATGCGCAACCACTCTACCCTTATATGGGAAAGGGCATTATTGATTACCTAGGTCGATACTAGCATGGTGCCCGCATTACTAGTGACGGGGGTGACATGAGGTCACTCTCGGGACGGGGTCGTTCTTGGATAGGCGGCCATGACTGTTTTCACAGGGCACCGGACACACCGTTGGTACCCCGTGCTTGTGATGTGTGATGAATACGGAGCGAGTCTCCACAAACCTTGAGATGTGAAATGTTTGGCATGGGGCTGTTACCAATCGAGTGGACTCCATATTAGTGTCGCCTAGGGAAAAATAGTGATCGGGTGCTTACCCCGGGTACTTGAGGTACCGTGGGTCGTGGATGACACAGAAGTTCCCCGGATCTAGTGGGTAAAGTGTGCAACCTCTGCAGAGTGTAAAACTATTCGAATAGCCGTGTCCACGGTCATGGACAGTTGGGTAACCGCTCTTGGGCTACGTCCAATGTTTGCGAAACCTGGTGTGTGCGAGGAAACAACATGGTTCAGTGATATCGAGGATGTGATACCTGAGGAAGTTACAATGAGCTTGAACATGAGTTGATTACAACTCTTTCTCGATATGATGTCTGTGACCTCCTGTTACTTGTTACAGACATATGCATATCCATGTTACATGTTGATCATACTTGCATATGAAAAACTAGCTTTTCGCAAAACAGCCAACCTAGCAGTAGAGCCTTGCATAAATATTCTGTTATCACACTTGGGTTGCTTGCGAGTACATTCAAAGTACTCATTGGCTTGCCACTGGTTATTTTATTGGCCAGGCAGGAGAGAACAGGTTATGATGAAGATTTCTCGGTGACGAGCATGCGAGCTAGGACGCTTCCCAGTCAGAATGCCTGTAGGGTTAAGGCAGATGGCATGGGTCCCAGTTGTCTTTGAAGATTTTCCGCTGCGATGATATACTCAAGACTTGACCATTATGGTCCTACTTGTGTAACACGGTAGGTAAGGATGTAAGACTCTCGTTATTCAGCTTCTGTGTGTTCAGTGAGCATTGATCTCTGGGATCACTATACACGTGCATTCGGTGATCACGACTTAGGAGTCGGGGTCCCCACAGAGCTGGTATCAGAGCCATCCTGACTGTAGGAAGCCTTAGTTAGCATGGTCGTTAGTTAGGGTAAAAATATTTTCAAAACTACTGCTAGTTTTCAAAACTATCTATACTCCTCTTCCCTTCTCAGTTTTTCTAAAACTAGGCTATACTTGATCTCTTCCCCTTCAAAACCTTGTTCGCTAGAACCCTTATGCCCTGACCACTGGATTTTCTGTAATCCTCGTGGAGTGCACCTTGCCGAACACTCACCCACAACTTTTGCACACAAGATTGGTGACACCACGACAAGACGATACCAATGGAAGTTACATCCTCGATGGATAAGGACATGAAGACCCAGAAGATGGTGCAACCCTAGCCTATGATGACCAGGGTATAGGTTATGCAAAATCATGATATGCATCGCTAATAGAGTAATCCTGTCACTACCGTTGTTGTATCGACAACCACCGGTGGACGAGAACCTTGCCATTTGGTCCGCCTCACTATAGTGAGCAGGAAAACAGTTCTCTTCATCCCCCGCTCTTGGTGTCGATGTTTTCATCAACTAACCCGACATGGTGGACCTCTATTATGCCTTGTTATTGTCATTGCACATGGATTGCCTACCTGGTACCCTCGACGCCCCAGAAGGCACAAGAGATCGTCATGATTAAAGAGACAGGAGAAGACCAAGTCAACGCCAGCTACAAGGAGGCACCTTCACCACATCACCTCATCAGGCGAGAAGTTGTTGAAGATTCTTCAGGATCAATCCGGATCATTCATCAAGCAACTACAAGGGACATAGCAACACCTGAGGAAGCTCAGAAGACTGCACGAGGCACAAGTCACGGCACTGAGTCCGAGAACCCCTAGGGTAGGATGAGTCGTGTACCCCCTATGCGCAGTCGAGTCCATATGATGGTTCGGATAGAACCATGATTGTGTGTTGTTTCCTTTTATTCATTTGTGTTTTGATATAAGTCGCACTTTTGCCCCAGGCAACAAGTGCATGGCTATATCACCTCCCTTGCCTTGTTTCTTTTGTTTCGGCCTTTTTGCACCTGTTTGTTGCACCTGCACTATAGAACCCCCTTTAGGCATTTCCCTCCTCTACGCTGCTTCTTCCCTCTATTCTCTCTCCCCAATTGAAGACCCGCGAGACAAGATGCACCAAGGATGCTACCTAGACAGCCAACTGGCACCGAAGACTTCTGCTACAACCTCCACGATCTATTGCAACCCCGTAGAGTTATGTTTAACCCTCCAGACCAGTAACCCCATTCCTAGACCTTTTGAGACTTCACGAGACACTCCAGCACGAATCCTTAACCATGTGCCTAACTCATGGTAAGGCGAGAGAACCTGTTAAGCCTTTGTAGCCTTGCACAACACTGGGTTCGTAAAGGAACTAGTGAACACGATGAGTGAGCACATTTTTCATCCTGATATAGCACGAGGTCTGACGATGCCATAGATAGACCAGTTCGAGGATATTGGACAGATGACTTGGTGGTTTGTGTCAGTGACATCGAGGAACTATCTGAGACCTTGATGAATTGTGAAGTTTTCATATTGGTGGATCATGACTTTGGGGAAGTATGTAGAAATTCCCGTTGGGCATGAGATTTGGATTTATGTAGGTGATTCTGGTTGGTATAGATGCTGGATATGTCTGCATGGTTCGGAGTAAATTGGATTTAGACCGATGATCTTGATCATGATACCATGCTTCTCGGTGGACAATAACCTAGGAGATTGGATTATTTGTCGGAGATGATTTAGAGATCTATATAGTCGTGATCTTGGAGTTTACTTGACCCGGATGATGGGAATTTGGTGGATATACTATCATGATGATAGTCCTTCCAAGTATTTGGGGATTATAGAGACTTGAGATCTTGTGGAGTACCGTAGACGTTGGATTTGTAGGATCGTTGGATTATGTGGTGATTGATGGTAATTACCGGGCTATTGGAGTTGATCTATAGGAAGGAAACAAATCTTGGAGTGGCATATGACGTGTTTCCTTAGAATAGAGATGCATTATCTTGAGCCTTGCAAGACTAGGTTGAGTGCTTGGATTGTGGAGTTTAGTTTAAGCTCAGCAGCATGTATGATCTACCTTTGGATTTTAGAGGTAGGCATACATATAGATTTGGGGATCGTAGACTAGTGCAATTTTGTTAGACCGTCTCTTGAGGATCATGAGGATATGTATGGCATGAGTGGTGATTGAAGTTGGTCTATGCGAGAGGCTGCTTTTTCGTTGGAGTACTAGATAGAGCTATTGGCATCTCAGAAACTGTGCTTAAGGATAAGATGATATAAGTTCACTCACTCACTAGAATCCTTGAAACCCTTAAGCCCCACCGAGCCACCACCTGGTCAGACTCTGACCACGGGCCTTGACTCAGAGTCAGGAAGGCCTCTGCAAATACTCAACCGAGACCACCACCAATACCCCAGCTTACCTTGCGTACCCCTTAGACCTCATGGAGTAAGTGGACAAGATGGGTAACATCATTATTTGATGGCCTACTTGTCTGCCCGGAGACGAAGAAGCGACGGACAGCTGGATAGAAGACAATTGGAGACCGCCCTGTCAAGAAGGAAGATCTACACCGACCATCGTCATCAAGAAGTAAACTTCCGCGTTGAAGACCGGGCGTATCTGCAAACCACTCCTCCCGGAGGAACCGAGCAATCCCGTGTCGACGAACGCTCACACCAAGACATATCAAGACTTGAAGGCACAATTCTGGTGGCACATGATGAAAAGAGAGATTTGCAACCTATGTTGCAAAGTGTGATGTGTGCCAAAGGGTCAAGCTGAATATCAGCGACCCGCTGGATTGCTTCAACCACTCAAGGCTTCTGAGTGGAAGTGGGATAAAGACGGAATGAACTTCGTCACTGGTTTACCAAGGTCGGATAGAGGACATGACTCTGTTTAGGTCATAGTCGATAATTTGACCAAGGTGGTCCATTTCATTCCTGTCAAGACCACTTATGATGGCAACCGGCTGGCAGCTCTCTACATCGACCGAATCGTAAGTCTTCGCGGCGTTCCCAAGGAGATTGTGTCAGGTCGAGGACCCCAGTTCACCTCTAGGTTCTGGAAGAAGTTCCAAGAAGCCTTGGGAACCAAGTTATCTTTTAGCACGGCTTTCCACCCCCAGACCGGAGATCAGACTGAACGAGTCAATCAGATTCTCGAAGTCAAGACTCCGAGCCTGTGTCTTGGCATATGGAGCCAAGTGGGAGGATTGTCTCCCTTTTTGCCGAGTTCTCCTATAACAACAGTTACCAGTCGAGCCTTCTGATGGCACCATTTGAGGTGTTGTACGGACACAGATGTCGCACACCCCTCAACTGGTCAGAGGCTGGAGTAGGACTAGTCCTTGGACCGGGTATTCTCCGTGCAGCGGAAGAGCAAGTCCAACTAGTCAGAGAACGTTTGAAGGCAGCCAAGTCAAGGCAAAAAAGCTATGCTGACACTCACCGTCGGAACATGAGTTTCCATATCGGGGACCACGTGTACATGCGGGTAACTCCTCTGAAGGGAACCAAGCGTTTCCAAGTCAAGGGGAAGCTCGCACCAAGGTTCATTGGACCCTTTTGAGATCACTGCAAGTCATGTAGTAGACGGCTTCCCAGCTAGATCTACCACCTGAGATACCCTCCGTGCACCAAATCTTCCAAGAGCCCCCACTCTGGAAGTACTTCTTACCTCCTAGCTAGCCCGATGCCCGCAAGGACATCGATCACCGAGCCTTTGGCAGCTAACCCAACCTAACCTATGCAAGAGACCCCTCAGCAACCTCCATCAAGGACGGCATCAAGCAAGAAGCCATACCATCAAGCACTTCAAGATTCCAAGGAGCACCGCTCGGAAGCAGAACCAACAAGAAGAAGTGAAGACTACCCCGTATCCAAGACTCCGCCTTTCTTTCCACGCCTAGTCTGGGAATCTCGGGGACGAGATTCTTGTAAGGGGGGTAGGTCTGTCACACCCTGATTTTCATGTCACATTGCTTAAGCTAATTTTCATGTTAAAAATGTGGATTTGCAAAAACTTTTGAGTGTTTTTGACTTTGCTTGATTTGACTTTTGTCTGCTGTTTGCTAGTGCTCTAAAAATCAAATAAATCCTCCAACTCTTATACTTCATCTCCTTGACCCAAAACCTTTTCCCAATGATCATGCCATGTGTATAGACCAGTATAGAATTTTCTTATAAAAATATTTTGGCCAAATGGTATTTTCAAAAATTAGTTTTCCAAAAACCCCTGAATTGAGGTTTGCACTGCAAGTACCTTATTTAGGGTGTGAAAAAATCTTTCAAAAAGTATATTTGAATCCTATTAGGTATAGGACTCCCAGAAACCACAAAAGTATAATTTTAAAAGTTATTTTTATATTTTATTGAAAAGCTTTTTCTTAAGGCCAGAAATGGTCTTTAATAGGGAAAAATTATTTAATCATTTCAAAAATATTTGCCAAAATTCAGGGAGACTCATAGGACATATATTGTCCATATATAAGAGTTTCAACACATGGTCATGTTCAAAATATTGGACAAATCCTTCCAAAACCCTTTCTGGATATTTCAAGCTTTTGAAATATTTACAAAGGAAATATTCTCCAAAAATTCCAGGGAAATTCTATCATGTCATATATGACATATTTGATGATCTTGCAAAGCCTCATGCCTTGAAGATCAAGGAAACATCCTCAAACCCCTTCATAACAATTTTGTCCATATTTGAAGTTTGAGCAACTTTACATTGCCAAACTTTTCCAAATGCTCTCAAATTTGGTGCACATGCTAGAATGGCCTAATAAGGCATCTAGACCAAATGGCACAAGATTTGGAATGGAGCAACTTGATCAGATCACCCCAAAACCCCTTCTGTTCAAATTCAAATTTGAACAACTTTACATTGTCAACTTTTTATCTGGAGCCTCAAACTTTGTGGGCATGTTCATAACCCCAAATGATGATGCTACACCAAGTGGTGCATCAAGGGGAGATGAATTGCTTGACTCAAACATGGTGAAACCATTTCTGTTCATTTCTAGGGTTCACCAAAGTTACATTGGCCACTTTGCCCAAATGAGCTCCAATTTGGTGTAGGGGCCTAAATATATGTGACATTTGATCCTGTTAAGTCCCATGCCAAGTGGATGTCATTTGCTTGACCAAACACTGATTAAACACCTTCTGGCTTTTTACTAAAACCTTCATCTTGGTCACTTTTGCTTTTCTCCATGGCCTCAACTTCTTACCACATGATCATTCAGTTACTGGCTACCCCCAGTAACTTCCCCAGCACCTCAGCTCCATGATTGAGGGGGGTAAAACCCCAATTTACACTGCTGGACAGCAGGTTTCACCCTCTTCCTCACCTCCCTCCTCATCCCAGTGGTTCCCCAGAGCATCCAAGGCTGCCTCCCCTTTGTTTACTATCCCCTAGCACCGCTAGACATTACTGGGCACTGGGGGACACGGCCTGGAAAGCAAGACACGAGCATGCCGGCCAAAGACGCGCTCTGGAGCACGCTACAGTGCACCAAGGCACTGTAGCTCGGCCCTCCCGAGGCTTCCAGGCGGCCTTGGGCAGAGTGGGCGTGTCCATCGAGGTCCCCTCGACGTCCGCAACCTGCCGGGCTGTCGGTCTTATCCTCCCCGGCCCTCCTCCTCTCTCTCCACAAGCTCGCCGTTCGCGCCCTGGACCGCGCCCACGGTGCACCGCGGCCGCAGCTATAAAAGGCCTCCCCCCGAGCGCCATTCGCCTCTTCTAGATCCTCCTATCTCCCGTACACCTCCCAGACATCTCCCCTCTTCCTCTCATGTGCTCCTGCTCCCTCCATAGCCGGAGTGCCGCCGCCGATCGCCGCTCGGGATCGGGCGCCTCGGCCACTCCCTCCTTCCCCTTCTTCGTTTCGAGGTCCAAGCCTTCCTCAGGGAATCTCCAGGGACGGGCCGGTCCTCCCCTTGGCCTGGGAGCCCCTCCTGGCGTGGTGCCGCCGGAGACCCCGCGGCCGTCGCGGCCTCCCTGTGGAGGCGAGGCTGTGGCCCTCCTCGGGCGGGCTCGCAGCCACCCTCGGGTGCGGGGAGGGGAGCTGGAGCTCCTGGGCACCTCGGCCGGCCCTCCCGCATCCCCAGGCCACGGCTGCGCCCGCGGCCGAAGTTTTTCCCCGCCCGGCGTCGGGCCGGAGAAGAAGACCGGGGGCGACGAGCAACCTGCGGCCGGGCCCCGCAGGTCAGCGGCCTCGCCCACCGCCACGTAGGATAAGTGGAGGCGGGGAGGCTGGGAGGCTTTTTTCCAGCGCGAAGGCGCACTCCAAGGGGGCGCCTCCGACGTCACACCCCCCCTCCTGTGCGCGGCCGAATTGATGGGCCGGCCCAGTCGTTGTGCAGCCATCCCTTGCCCTGTGCACTATATAAGGTTGAACCCTTATTCTTTTCCTTTTTCCTTTTTCTGCCAACTTCAAAAATGCCTAGAATATTCAAATGAACTCCAAACTTGATGATTCAAATTTCCTATGACTCCATAAATCATGCTCTATCTGTTGGTGCTACATGCACATTATTCCAGAGACATTTCTTTCACAAATATTTATCAAATGCCCATTTTCCACTTTGTGTGATTAACTTTAGAAAATCACAGAGAGCTCATTTTTGATCCAAATGCAGTGATTCAAGTTCCTAGATGCTTGTCATGTACAAACTTAGTTTTGGAACATTTTTTATAATAGTTTCTGTACCCCATCAAATATTGAGCCATTTCTTCCTATTTATCAGCTTTGCAAAATCCTAGGAAATTCATTTCAAATCCAAATCCAGTGAAACCAACTCCTAAATGCTTCTAAAATCATGACTTGATGATGGGTACCTTTGCTCATCATTCAAGGAAATATTTCTGTATACTTCTTCCAAATCCATAAACCCTTTGGTTCCCTCATATTGGAATGTTCCAAATCATCCATTGATCCAACACCTATGAAACCACCTTGGTCATTTCTAATATGACCAGAGGTATCCTAGAAAAGTCCAACTCCTATTTTTAGAGCACTTTGATTTTTGCTTTGATTGTGTTGCTTATTATGATTGTTTCCATTGTTATTTAACGTAATAAACGGAGTATTCGGAGATGGACCAGAAGATTTGAAGACTCTGAAGAATAAGGCAAGCAGCCCTTTGACCATGTTCAAGAAACCCTTTTATGCATGTCTCATAGCACCTTATTATTCAATGCATCGGAATCATGTTGAGGTGGAAACCACTTTGGTTGCTACCATTGTTGCTTACTATTGATACTTGCATCAAACATGACCCTACCTTCCTATGAGGGTTATGTGGGTGGGAGTAGATAAGTTGCTTTACTAGTGGCTACGCAAATGGGTCGGGTATATGCATGGTGACGGAGGCAGGATACTTTCAAAAGACTTTTCGAAAACCCCGTCGGGTGCCATTTATGCCCGAGGGAGATGGTGAGATGGGTAACCACTTGATGACGAAGTGGTGTACCGAGGCAAGTGTGTGTGTTGTTTTGAAAACGGATTGGTTTAAGTTGCGACCGTTATTCCAACCTTACATGCGCAACCACTCTACCCTTATATGGGAAAGGGCATTATTGATTACCTAGGTCGATACTAGCATGGTGCCCGCATTACTAGTGACGGGGGTGACATGAGGTCACTCTCGGGACGGGGTCGTGCTTGGATAGGCGGCCATGACTGTTTTCACAGGGCACCGGACACACCGTTGGTACCTCGTGCTTGTGATGTGTGATGAATACGGAGCGAGTCTCCACAAACCTTGAGATGTGAAATGTTTGGCACGAGGCTGTTACCAATCGAGTGGACTCCATATTAGTGTCGCCTAGGGAAAAATAGTGATCGGGTGCTTACCCCGGGTACTTGAGGTACCGCGGGTCGTGGATGACACGGAAGTTCCCCGGATCTAGTGGGTAAAGTGTGCAACCTATGCAGAGTGTAAAACTATTCGAATAGCCGTGTCCACGGTCATGGACAGTTGGGTAACCGCTCTTGGGCTACGTCCAATGTTTGCGAAACCTGGTGTGTGCGAGGAAACAACATGGTTCAGTGATATTGAGGATGTGATACCTGAGGAAGTTACAATGAGCTTGAACATGAGTTGATTACAACTCTTTCTCGATATGATGTCTGTGACCTCCTGTTACTTGTTACAGACATATGCATATCCATGTTACATGTTGATCATACTTGCATATGAAAAACTAGCTTTTCGCAAAACTGCCAACCTAGCAGTAGAGCCTTGCATAAATATTCTGTTATCACACTTGGGTTGCTTGCGAGTACATTCAAAGTACTCATTGGCTTGCCACTGGTTATTTTATTGGCTAGGCAGGAGAGAACAGGTTATGTTGAAGATTTCTGGGTGACGAGCATGCGAGCTAGGACGCTTCCCAGTCAGAATGCCTGTAGGGTTAAGGCAGATGGCATGGGTCCCAGTTGTCTTTGAAGATTTTCCACTGCGATGATATACTCAAGACTTGACCATTATGGTCCTACTTGTGTAACACGGTAGGTAAGGATGTAAGACTCTCGTTATTCAGCTTCTGTGTCTTCAGTGAGCATTGATCTCTGGGATCACTGTACACGTGCATTCGGTGATCACGACTTACGAGTCGGGGTCCCCACAGACCCCCTTTGGCATATATTTACCACGCGTCGCGAAAACCCTGATTCCAGAACCCTTTTCTCCATAAGCTATTCTGATCTCCGCCGCCATCGCCACCAAGTTTCGGGGGACCAGAATTCCTGTGCCGGCATCCTGCCGGGACGGGGAAGTGCCCCCGGATTTATCTCCATCGACGTTGCTTCCTCCCTCCATGATGCGGGAGTAGTTCCTCCTCGGGGCTGAGGTTTCTACCAGTAGCTATGTGGTAAATTCTCTCTCCCATGATGTGATCTTTGTTGTGATCATAGGCTATGTTAATCTAGGGTGATCCCATGATATTTCCCCTTCCTCTATGTATTGGATTGATGTACTCACTTGTCTTTATCTAGTATAATCCCCGAGACCAAGGTGACAGCGGTCTATTGGACATGGGTTAGAAGAATATTTTCATGAGTGATTTCCTCTTTTGTGTGTTGATTGAAGATTGAGAGTCTCTTGGTGCTTGTCTTTGACTATCCTTGAGATATGTTGTGGTGATTGTGGTACTCTCTTTGGATGGCCGAGGTGACATTGGGAAATCCATATATTGAGAACTACGAACTTAGAGGTGTGCTTTTGTAGCCCTACATAATTCTCGTCCTCTCTTGACCACAAAGGAATGACCTCCGAGTGCGTCTCCATTATGGGAAATATCATGTGATTCGATTATGTTAATGTTGTTGGGAGTTGCCACTAGTTAAAGTATGAAGCCTAGGCCTTGTTTCCACCATTGCAATACCATTTGTGCTCACGTTTACCACTTGTTTGCTTGCTGCACTTTTTATTACAGATTTATATTACTTTGCTTTGCCACTCCTATCATCCATATTTTACCATCTCTTCGCCGAACTAGTGCACCTATACAAGTCCTAGTTGTATTAGGTGTGTTGGGGACACAAGAGACTTCTTGTATCTTGATTGCAGGTTGCTTGAAAGGGGTACGTTCAACCTCCACTTCCCTGAGTTCGATAAACCTTGGGTTACTCACTTAAGGGAAATTTGCTGCTGTCCTACAAACCTCTGCTCTTGGAGGCCCAACATTGTCTACAGGAATAGAAGCGTGTAGTAGACATCAAGCTATTTCTGGCGCTGTTGCCGGGGAAGTGAGGTAAGTGAAGGTACCTTCTCTAGATCTTGCAATTAAATCTTTTTGTTTCTTGTTTTTATTTCACTAGTTTTGCTTAATGGAAAACAACAAAAATATGAGAGAGCTTTATAAGCTCTACCTTGAACTTGGACATGATGTGTTTGAAGAGAAAATTAAAAAACCTATGGAACTTTATTATTTGCATAACAATCATGATGGTGGTGATGTTATTAGTATGCTTTATTTGAATATCAATATTGCTAATCACATGGAAAGCTCTAAGCTTGGGGATGACACGTTTGATGAACATGATATTTTTAGTCCCCCAACTTTTGAGGAGAAAATTTACATTGATGATACTATGACTCCTATATATGATGATTACAATGATGAATATGATACTTTCAGTCCACCTACTATTGGGGATAAAATTTATTATGATTATGATATGCCTCCTAAATATGATGATTACCATGATGGTTATGATAGTCCAACTCCCACTATTACCAATGAGAAAGATTATGCTTATGTGGAGAGTAAGAGTACCTTTTTGCATGTGGATCATGGTAACAATGCTTTATGTGATGCTTATATTGTTGAGTTTATTCGTGATCCCACTGAAAATTATTATGAGAAGGGAACATATGCTTATAGGTATTTCAATAATATCAAGTTCCCTCTCTTTATGTTGAAGGTTTTGAAGCTGCACTTGTTTTGTCTTCCTATGCTTATTGCTTTGTGCTTCAATGAATTATTCTATTGCAATATTCCTATGCATAGGAAGCATGTTAGGTTTAAATGTGTTTGGTATTTGCTTCTTGATGCTCTCTTTTGTTCTTCAACTCTTATTCCTACGAGAGCATCATTAAAGTCTCATGCCTAGCTTAAAGGCATAAAAGAAAGCGCTTTTGGGAGGCAGCCCACAACGAATAAAGTTTTATTTTGCTTTTGTTGTGTCTTGATGTTTGTTACTACAGTATCAACATCATTGTATCTCTATTTTTCAGCTTTGTGCCAAATTTAGCCTCCGATTACAAGAAAGTTCAAAAGTTGTGACGTGCGGTCCAGAAAACAGATTCCGTCCTTGGACAGAAAAAATCGTATTAAATCACCAGATCATCTTTTTGGTCTGAATATTTTCTACAGCGTGCTCTATACAATTGGCTTTCGGGTGTCTGTTCTGAGTTTTTTGATTTGAGTTGCAGAAGTGCCCCGAAAAAATTATTTACTACCTGCTGGTCTGTTTTTCACAAATTCTGTCCTGTTTTGCCTTTTCTTCGTTTTGCAAACCTTGAGCTTTATTTTTCTTTGAAAAAACCTTTTGGCAATCTTGAGAAACAGTAGCTCTTCAAGATTATCCTTATTTCCAGTAGGGAAAAGTTATTTTATTGTGGGTACTAACCTCGCTAATCAGATTATGATGAGTTATGTATGAAGGGAGTTTTGAAGTGTGCGAGGGAAGATGATAAAAGAAGATTCAGGAGGGTCAAACGCTCAAGCTTGGGGATGCCCCCGTGCACCCCCAAGAAATATTCAAGAAGACTCAAGCGTCTAAGCTTGGGGATGCCCCCGTGCATCCCCTTCTCCATCAACAATTATCAGTTTGTCTTTCGTTCCACTATATTTTAATCACTTCATGTGTTATGTGCTATGCTTGGAGCGTCTTGCTCTTAGTTTCCTTTTTAGTTTTCTTTAGCTTTGCTTGCTGGTCATAAATAAGTTGCATCTGATCATTATTGTTTGGGATAGAAATATGCTCCACTCCACTGTAGAACACAACATAGGCTTGCATGCGTATCTTCTTGTGTGTGTTCTTTATCTTTTCATAGCTGCTGTCATGCTTAGCTCTTAGTTTTCATGCTTATCTTTTTAAGAGCTTTTGTTTAGGTTGTTGCTTCTGGAACTCTCTTGAGTTATCATGCTTATCTTGTTAAGAGAGTTGGCTTCTGTGGCACTGGTTGATATGTCTATGATAAAAATGCTATGTGCATAATGGTGCTTAGTATTTCATGTTTTCTTATGGTTAGTCTCAAATAGCTGGGGGTTCTTAATGTGTTATTGAAGTACCAGCATGATTTGTCTGCCTATGACGTGGTATGGTTTAGTGATATCTTCCTCCAAGAATTTATTTTGATTGACTTGGCATATGCTCACGCATATTTAAGACTGTAAAGAAAGTCTATCAAGCCTTGATGATCTTTAATTTCTGAGTAGTGATATAACTTCCATGCCCGATTCAATGTTGCTTTGTCGCTTTGCATGATTATGGCCGTCATTGCTCTCTTAGTTGGTCGCTCCCAGTCTTTTGCTAGCCTTCACCTGTACTAAGCGATCTAACTGCTTGTGCATCCAAAATCCTTGAAACCAGTTATGCCATATGAGTCCACCATACCTTCCTATATATGGTATTTACTTGCCACTCCTAACGAAGACTTTCTTGTACCATCTCAAAATTATTCAAAAGCATTTCTCTTTTGTGCCTCTGTTTTAGCTCATGAGGAAGTAGTAGGTAATTCATGATCTTCTTATGTTGGACAAATGTTACCCCGGGATTGCATGTCTAATCTGCAAACCCCTAATACGAGGAGGAACTGGCATGAGTGCGCCCGGCTCATAAAAGATAATACAACAAACAAACCCTCCTTCACGCTTTGTTCATGAGAAACCAGAAAACTTTTGGCAGTGATAAACAAAGGAGATTAAGGGGATGTGATCGTCCCTGTGCGGGAGCCGTTCCTCGAAACTTGTCCAGTTCGAGAAGTGATTGGGTTGTCTACTAACATTCGTTGACAAAATATGCACCTCCCAAAATCATTTTTATCTCTGCTTTTAAAAAACCACGAGCTCTAGTACTTGTTTAGTCTTTGCTTCCAGCCACGGGTTTTCAACCTTGCCATCAAAATCCATGGTTCGAGAGTCTCCACCTTCTTTCTTCAAAGCACCAACTATTGAGAGCATGATTGTCATTCTGAGTGTAATGTGCATTGTCCCAAAGTACCATTGTCTTCTGCATAATTGTGATATCACTTATTCTGAAATCATTGTATCTAGTCATCACTTAAACTTCGGAGGTGCTCCTGCATTTATGTTTTGCTTCACTAAAGGGGGCAAGCGAGGTATCACTTTGTCATGTTTACACACCATGCTCACTACAAATCTATTGGGTGTTTCAGTATCATATTGTAAACTTTCAGTTCTTTGTGATATTCTCATGAGGCAACTTAATTACTAAAGATTCATTATATCAATAAGCATTTGTCATGTGATTGTGAAAGACTCTTTGGTAGCATGTCACCACAGAAATTATGCTTGTTATCATTTACCTACTCGTGGACGAGCAGGAATTAAGCTTGGGGATGTTGATACGTCCCAAACGTATCTATAATTTGTGCTTTCTCCATGCATGTTTTGGGTGATATTGCTATGCTTTTGATACACTTTCATACACTTTTGAACATATTTGGACTAACCTATTAACTCATTGCACCCCAGTGCCAGTTTCTGTTTTCTGCTGTTTTTGTATTTCAGGTTTTCCCATTACTTAAATTGCCAGAACAATTCCGGGAAAAATATATAAAAAATCAGCGCTCCAGAAGTTTCCACGCGCCAGAAGTGGGGCCAGAGGGGAGCCAGGGGCAGCCCAGGCGGCCAGCCCACGCGGCCCCACCCCTGGCCGCGCCGGGGGAGCGCCTGGGCCCCCCTCTCCGCCTCTGGTGACCCCCTTTGGCATATATTTACCACGCGTCGCGAAAACCCTGATTCCAGAACCCTTTTCTCCAGAAGCTATTCCGATCTCCGCCGCCATCGCCACCAAGTTTCGGGGGACCAGAACTCCTGTGCCGGCATCCTGCCGGGACGGGGAAGTGCCCCCGGATTCATCTCCATCGACGTTGCTTCCTCCCTCCATGATGCGGGAGTAGTTCCTCCTCGGGGCTGAGGTTTCTACCAGTAGCTATGTGGTCAATTCTCTCTCCCATGATGTGATCTTCGTTGTGATCATAGGCTATGTTAATCTAGGGTGATCCCATGATATTTCCCCTTCCTCTATGTATTGGATTGATGTACTCACTTGTCTTTATCTAGTATAATCCCCGAGACCAAGGTGACAGCGGTCTATTGGACATGGGTTAGAAGAATATTTTCATGAGTGATTTCCTCTTTTGTGTGTTGATTGAAGATTGAGAGTCTCTTGGTGCTTGTCTTTGACTATCCTTGAGATATGTTGTGGTGATTGTGGTACTCTCTTTGGATGGCCGAGGTGACATTGGGAAATCCATAGATTGAGAACTACGAACTTAGAGGTGTGCTTTTGTAGCCCTACATAATTCTCGTCTTCTCTTGACCACAAAGGAATGACCTCCGAGTGCGTCTCCATTATGGGAAATATCATGTGATTCGATTATATTAATGTTGTTGGGAGTTGCCACTAGTGAAAGTATGAAGCCTAGGCCTTGTTTCCACCATTGCAATACCATTTGTGCTCAAGTTTAGCACTTGTTTGCTTGCTGCACTTTTTATTACAGATTTATATTACTTTGCTTTGCCACTCCTATCATCCATATTTTACCATCTCTTCGCCGAACTAGTGCACCTATACAACTCCTAGTTGTATTAGGTGTGTTGGGGACACAAGAGACTTCTTGTCTCTTGATTGCAGGGTTGCTTGAAAGGGGTACGTTCAACCTCCACTTCCCTAAGTTCGATAAACCTTGTGTTACTCACTTAAGGGAAATTTGCTGCTGTCCTACAAACCTCTGCTCTTGGAGGCCCAACACTGTCTACAGGAATAGAAGCATGTAGTAGACATCAAGCTATTTCTGGCGCCGTTGCCGGGGAAGTGAGGTAAGTGAAGGTACCTTCTCTAGATCTTGCAATTAAATCTTTTTGTTTCTTGTTTTTATTTCACTAGTTTTGCTTAATGGAAAACAACAAAAATATGAGAGAGCTTTATAAGCTCTACCTTGAACTTGGACATGATGTGTTTGAAGAGAAAATTAAAAAACCTATGGAACTTTATTATTTGCATAACAATCATGATGGTGGTGATGTTATTAGTATGCTTTCTTTGAATATCAATATTGCTAATAACATGGAAAGCTCTAAGCTTGGGGATGACACGTTTGATGAACATGATATTTTTAGTCCCCCAACTTTTGAGGAGAAAATTTACTTTGATGATACTATGCCTCCTATATATGATGATTGCAATGATGAATATGATATTTTAAGTCCACCTACTATTGAGGATAAAATTTATTATGATTATGATATGCCTCCTAAATATGATGATTACCATGATGGTTATGATAGTCCAACTCCCACTATTACCAATGAGAAAGATTATGCTTATGTGGAGAGTAAGAGTACCTTTTTGCATGTGGATCATGGTAACAATGCTTTATGTGATTCTTATATTGTTGAGTTTATTCGTGATCCCACTGAAAATTATTATGAGAAGGGAACATATGCTTATAGATATTTCAATAATATCAAGTTCCCTCTCTTTATGTTGAAGGTTTTGAAGCTGCACTTGTTTTGTCTTCCTATGCTTATTGCTTTGTGCTTCAATGAATTATTCTATTGCAATATTCCTATGCATAGGAAGCATGTTAGGCTTAAATGTGTTTGGTATTTGCTTCTTGATGCTCTCTTTTGTTCTTCAACTCTTATTCCTACGAGAGCATCATTAAAGTCTCATGCCTAGCTTAAAGGCATAAAAGAAAACGCTTTTGGGAGGCAGCCCACAACGAATAAAGTATTATTTTGCTTTTGTTGTGTCTTGATGTTTGTTACTACAGTATCAACATCATTGTATCTTTATTTTCAGCTTTGTGCCAAGTTTAGCCTCCGATTGCAAGAAAGTTCAAAAGTTGTGACGTGCGGTCTAGAAAACAGATTCTGTCCTTGGACAGAAAAATTCGTATAAAATCACCAGATCATCTTTTCGGTCTGTATTTTTTCGACAGCGTGCTCTATACAATTGGCTTTCGGGCGTCTGTTCTGAGTTTTTTGATTTGAGTTGCAGAAGTGCCCCGAAAAAATTATTTACTACCTGCTGGTCTGTTTTTCACAGATTCTGTCCTGTTTTGCCTTTTCTTCGTTTAGCAAACCTTGAGCTTGATTTTTCTTTGCAAAAACCTTTTGGCAATCTTGAGAAACAGTAGCTCTTCAAGATTATCCTTATTTCCAGTAGGGAAAAGTTATTTTATTGTGGGTACTAACCTCGCTAATCAGATTATGATGAGTTATGTATGAAGGGAGTTTTGAAGTGTGCGAGGGAAGATGATAAAAGAAGATTCAGGAGGGTCAAACGCTCAAGCTTGGGGATGCCCCCGTGCACCCCCAAGAAATATTCAAGAAGACTCAAGCGTCTAAGCTTGGGGATGCCCCTGTGCATCCCCTTCTCCATCAACAATTATCAGTTCGTCTTTCGTTCCACTATATTTTAATCACTTCATGTGTTATGTGCTATGCTTGGAGCGTCTTGCTCTTAGTTTCCTTTTTAGTTTTCTTTAGCTTTGCTTGCTGGTCATAAATAAGTTGCATCTGATCATTCTTGTTTGGGATAGAAATACGCTCCACTCCACTGTAGAACACAACATAGGCTTGCATGCGTATCTTCTTGTGTGTGTTCTTTATCTTTTCATAGCTGTTGTCATGCTTAGCTCTTAGTTTTCATGCTTATCTTTTTAAGAGCTTTTGTTTAGGTTGTTGCTTCTGGAACTCTCTTGAGTTATCATGCTTATCTTGTTAAGAGAGTTGGCTTCCGTGGCACTGGTTGATATGTCTATGATAAAAATGCTATGTGCATAATGGTGCTTAGTAGTTCATGTTTTCTTATGGTTAGTCTCAAATAGCTGGGGGTTCTTAATGTGTTATTGAAGTACCAGCATGATTTGTTTGCCTATGATGTGGTATGGTTTAGTGATATCTTCCTCCAAGAATTTATTTTGAGTGACTTGGCATATGCTCACGCATATTTAAGACTGTAAAGAAAGTCTATCAAGCCTTGATGATCTTTAATTTCCGAGTAGTGATATAACTTCCATGCCCGATTCAATGTTGCTTTGTCGCTTTGCATGATTATGGCCGTCATTGCTCTCTTAGTTGGTCGCTTCCAGTCTTTTGCTAGCCTTCACCTGTACTAAGCGGTCTAACTACTTGTGCATCCAAAATCCTTGAAACCAGTTATGCCATATGAGTCCACCATACCTTCCTATATGTGGTATTTACTTGCCACTCCTAACGAAGACTTTCTTGTACCATCTCAAAATTATTCAAAAGCATTTCTCTTTTGTGCCTCTGTTTTAGCTCATGAGGAAGTAGTAGGTAATTCATGATCTTCTTATGTTGGACAAATGTTACCCCGGGATTGCATGTCTAATCTGCAAACCCCTAATACGAGGAGGAACTGGCATGAGTGCGCCCGGCTCATAAAAGATAATACAACAAACAAACCCTCCTTCACGCTTTGTTCATGAGAAATCAGAAAACTTTTGGCAGTGATAAACAAAGGAGATTAAGGGGATGTGATCGTCCCCGTGCGGGAGCCGTTCCTCGAAACTTGTCCAGTTCGAGAAGTGATTGGGTTGTCTACTAACATTCGTTGACGAAATATGCACCTCCCAAAATCATTTTTATCTCTGTTTTTAAAAAACCACGAGCTCTGGTACTTGTTTAGTCTTTGCTTCCAACCACGGGTTTTCAACCTTGCCATCAAAATCCACGGTTCGAGAGTCTCCACCTTCTTTCTTCAAAGCACCAACTATTGAGAGCATGATTGTCATTCTGAGTGTAATGTGCATTGTCCCAAAGTACCATTGTCTTCTACATAATTGTGATATCACTTATTCTGAAATCATTGTATCTAGTCATCACTTAAACTTCGGAGGTGCTCCTGCATTTATGTTTTGCTTCACTAAAGGGGGCAAGCGAGGTATCACCTTGTCATGTTTACACACCATGCTCACTACAAATCTATTGGGTGTTTCAGTATCATATTGTAAACTTTCAGTTCTTTGTGATATTCTCATGAGGCAACTTAATTACTAAAGATTCATTATCTCAATAAGAATTTGTCATGTGATTGTGAAAGACTCTTTGGTAGCATGTCACCACAGAAATTATGCTTGTTATCATTTACCTACTCGAGGACGAGCAGGAATTAAGCTTGGGGATGTTGATACATCCCAAACGTATCTATAATTTCTGCTTGCTCCATGCATGTTTTGGGTGATATTGCTATGCTTTTGATACACTTTCATACACTTTTGAACATATTTGGACTAACCTATTAACTCAGTGCACCCCAGTGCCAGTTTCTGTTTTCTGCTGTTTTTGTATTTCAGGTTTTCCCATTACTTAAATTGCCAGAATAATTCCGGGAAAAATATATAAAAAATCAGCGCTCCAGAAGCTTCCACGCGCCAGAATTGGGGCCAGAGGGGAGCCAGGGCAGCCCACGCGGCCCCACCCCTGGCCGCGCCGAGGGGGCGCCTGGGCCCCCCTCTCCGCCTCTGGTGACCCCCTTTGGCATATATTTACCACGCGTCGCGAAAACCCTGATTCCAGAACCCTTTTCTCCAGAAGCTATTCCGATCTCCGCCGCCATCGCCACCAAGTTTCGGGGGACCAGAATTCCTGTGCCGGCATCCTGCCGGGACGGGGAAGTGCCCCCGGATTCATCTCCATCGACGTTGCTTCCTCCCTCCATGATGCGGGAGTAGTTCCTCCTCGGGGCTGAGGTTTCTACCAGTAGCTATGTGGTCAATTCTCTCTCCCATGATGTGATCTTCGTTGTGATCATAGGCTATGTTAATCTAGGGTGATCCCATGATATTTCCCCTTCCTCTATGTATTGGATTGATGTACTCACTTGTCTTTATCTAGTATAATCCCCGAGACCAAGGTGACAGCGGTCTATTGGACATGGGTTAGAAGAATATTTTCATGAGTGATTTCCTCTTTTGTGTGTTGATTGAATATTGAGAGTCTCTTGGTGCTTGTCTTTGACTATCCTTGAGATATGTTGTGGTGATTGCGGTACTCTCTTTGGATGGCCGAGGTGACATTGGGAAATCCATAGATTGAGAACTACGAACTTAGAGGTGTGCTTTTTTAGCCCTACATAATTCTCGTCCTCTCTTGACCACAAAGGAATGACCTCCGAGTGCGTCTCCATTATGGGAAATATCATGTGATTCGATTATGTTAATGTTGTTGGGAGTTGCCACTAGTGAAAGTATGAAGCCTATGCCTTGTTTCCACCATTGCAATACCATTTGTGCTCACGTTTACCACTTGTTTGCTTGCTGCACTTTTTATTACAGATTTATATTACTTTGCTTTGCCACTCCTATCATCCATATTTTACCATCTCTTCGCCGAACTAGTGCACCTATACAACTCCTAGTTGTATTAGGTGTGTTGGGGACACAAGAGACTTCTTGTATCTTGATTGCAGGGTTGCTTGAAAGGGGTACGTTCAACCTCCACTTCCCTGAGTTCGATAAACCTTGGGTTACTCACTTAAGGGAAATTTGCTGCTGTCCTACAAACCTTTGCTCTTGGAGGCCCAACACTGTCTACAGGAATAGAAGCGTGTAGTAGACATCAAGCCTTTACCAGACTAGCTCGTTGATCAAAGATGGTTAAGGTTTTCCTAACCATAGACATGAGTTATCATTTTATAACGGGATCACATCATTAGGAGAATGATGTGATGGATAGACCCCAACCGTAGGCTTAGCATCATATCGTATCACTTACTTAATTTCGTACAACTTTCTTCATGTCAAGTATCAATTCCTTAGACCATGAGACCATGCCACTCCCTAATATCGGAATAATTCTTGATGGGTTGTCAAAAATCACTTCATAACTGGGTGATCACAAAGGCACTCTACATGTATCTTGGAAAGTGTTTGTTGGGTTGCATGGATCGAGACGAGGATTTGTCGCTCAGTGTGACAGAGAGATATCTCAGAGCCCTCTCAGTCGTAAAACATCATGAATGGCTTGCAAGCATGCGACTAATGAGTTTGGTCACGGGATCTTGTATTACCAAACGAGTAAAGAGACTTGCTAGTAACAAGATTGAACAGGGTATGGTGATATCGATGATTAAATCTCAGACAAGTAACATATCGTCAGACAAAGGAAATTGTATATGATATTAACTGAATCCTCAACATTGTGGTTCAAACAATAAATATCTTCGTTGAAAATATGTGAATCAATAAGGGCATCCAGGTCCCGCTAATTATTATTGATCGGTGTGGTATCTCGGTTATGTCTGCATGATTCCCAAACCTGTAGGGTCACACACTTAACGTTCAGTAACGCTAGGATAGTATTGGGATATTCATATAGTGAAGTAAGAAAGTAGTTAGGAGTCTCGATGGGCCCGAGACATCACGAGGAGCTCCGAAATGGTCTGGAGGTAAAGATTTATATAAGGGAAGTCAAATTCAGGGTTCCAGAAAAGTTCAGGAATTTTTTGTAGAGTACGGGGAAGGTTCTAGAAGGTTTCGAGTGTTCCACTGTGAGACCCAATGACCCAGGAATGGCCAACATGGACCAAGAGGTGGGAATATAGCCCACATGGGCCGGCCGCACCAACCCCCAAAGCCCATGTCGTTTCAATCTAGAGGTAAGGTCTTATCTCTAAATTTAAAGGGTTAAATTTAGAGATAAGATGTTGTGTGTTTGGTTGGCATCCACGCCACTCTAGGCCTGGCCTAGATAGTGCCTGAAGTGTGCCTGGGAGCTATTTTGTTCGTGTCCAAGGAAAGGAAAAGCCCGCCTAACCTGGTTGACCCAACAACGTTGTTAGCCTGAGTAAGTTAAAAACCAAACAGAAGAAAGCAAGGGGTTTAGGCCAGGCAGTGGGATTAGCCAGGCCCAGGCCCATGGGAAGGGACGTCTGGCTTCCAGGCATAGGTGATTTCGCACAACTTTCATGTACTTCTTGTCACATCAATCTGTCAATCTAGTCTTTACTATTTCTTTCTTTGTCCTAGGTCAGGTCTCCAACCAAACAACATCTGCAAAAGCATGCCCGGCCATGAAAACTTTCTCTCTTTTCCAGGCTACCACCAGGAATCGGTTTTTACAGGGCATGATGCTCAGGACACCAACCAAACACACCTGTTATCTCTAAGTTTAAAGTATTTCTCCCTTGTGGTCGGCCCTAGGAAACTTTTGGACACTCCTCCCTACCCCTAGCCTATATAAAGAGAGGGGAGACGCATGGGGAGAGGTACCCATCCACCCTTGGCCGCCGTCTCTCCCAACTCCTCCCATCTCCTCGCAGAGATGCTTGGCAAAGCCCTGTTGCAGTTCCGCTGCCACCAGCACCACCACACCGTCGTACTGGCTTAGATCCCAACTACCTCCCCACCCTCCCTTGCCGGGACAAGAAGGCAAAGATATCACCTAGCCGTACATGTCCGTATCTGGGAGGTGCCGTCCGTTCGGCGCTTGATTGGATTGGATCAAGGAGTGAGTACGTGTTAGACATATTACTACCAGGTATAAACCGGCCAGGAGGGTCCGGTTTACGTTATCAAGACTATATTGCTAAAGGCCTAGCGGAGTATGAGGTAGAAGATTGTAGCCCAAGAGGTTTAGAGCCCATGTGTTAGGGCCCATGACTTGTAAACCATCATACTATGTAACTTGGGATGTAAGATCGAACGAATAGAGACCGAGGCGGACACGTTTATGAGCCGGCCTCGGGGCTCTGTAAACCGGACCGGGCGTCGCCTCTATATAAAGGGATGACCCGACGACGGTTCAAGGGGAACAAGAGCTCGAGACACAGGCAAAGCGGATTCGCTCCCTGGTCATCGAAGCCCTAGCAATACTACACCAAACTAGACTTAGGCTTTTATCTTCATCGAAGGGGCCAAATTAGTATAAAATCCCTGTGTCCTTCGTCCGCTTTAACCCCTTTAAGCTAACCCGTAGCGATGGCCTCACGACTAAGTCCTTTTGCTAGGACATCTGCCGTGCTAAATCCACGACAACTACGCCAACCACAATCTTTAGATTATTAACGCTTTAGGTATATAAGGGTATGTAGACACCCCCCTCTCGTTGCTAGGATCTCCATAGAATAGATATTGGGTGATTCGTAGGATATTTTTTTGTTTTCCATGCAACGTTCTCCATCATAATCTTCTAATACAATAATTAAAATAATGTTATTTCAGACACACATAATTGAACATAATTTCAGAATCATAATTTGTGAAATGAGATTTGAAATTCAAATATAAATAAAGTTCATATTAAAGTGCTACAAATCTCTAAAATATATCAATAAGAAGTTTATTGCCCAAGGAGCGCCAGCAAATGTTCAACAAGGTCATCACGAAGTTGTTCATGCCCCGCGTGGTTTTCAATATGTTATGCATTTCAAGAAATTTATTGAGTCATTGTTCATGTCTCTCTGGATGAATAGACAATACGTAAATTTTGTTTCCTTCATTCTTATAGCAAAAGTATTCGGGCTATTCCCCCTTGTCCTCTATGATCATGTCATGTAGGATCACACATGTGGTCATGATGCACCATAAATCCTATTGGTGTCAGAATCTTGCATGGCCACAAACAATGGGAAAGCGAGTTTGTAGAACCCCAAATGCCTACTCGACATCCTTTCTACACGATTCTTGACGCCTTGCAAAGTGAACTCTCTTGTTATCTTGAGGGTTTTATATTGTCTTGACAAAAGTAGACCATGAAGAATATATGATACCCACTGACCTCGAAGTTCACCGGTAGTGCCTCCCCACCAACAAGCCTTGAAAACAGAAGAGATCTTTGAAAAACATTCAAGTCACAGTGAGATCCTAGCAAAACAAAATACGAATGCCAAATGCAAAGGTCATTTGGTACCACAACTTCAAGAATGATGGTTGCATCTTTATAATGTCATTTGGATTGTCCATGCAAGCTTATAGGGAAAAAATTCAATGTCAATGCATGCTCAATGTCTTCAATCTTACCGGGGAAACCCTTTGATACACCCATCTCAAGAAGTCTTGCAGTGTCCTACACCCTATATTTTGCATGTAAGAAGGCAGTGTGAAGCTAAAGAACTATGCAGACTTAACATTTTGCAAGTACAACCGAATATACCACATGCTCATTGTTAACCAAGTTACGACATTGTTTCTATAAAAACACAAATAACTCTTACTATGTCACGTGCGCAAAGGATAATACAAAGTGCCTTCTAGCTCCAACATAGAGTAATGGTCTATAAAAAGACAAATATCCTGTTGTGTTTAAGCTTATAGGACAAATAAGGTAAAATTCTTCATATTCATCTCATATGAATATAATAAAGAGATATGCACAAAATAAAGAGTAATTGATATATGAAATACTAACACCAAAACATTGTTGATGTCATTTCACATTGAATATTCTATAGAGTAGAGGAAACAACATCATTAGCACATTGAATTTAGTGTATGAACTTTACTTTTCAAGTATGTAAGGAAAACAATGGTCTTAAATAACTTATAAACCTCTAGTCAGCCTCCACCACCCCCATCTCTTTGTGTATACCACCCCTACTCCACCATGTAACCCATTGTTATTTGTGAGTAATACAAAAACAGTAGGAGCCTCTCCTACTGTCTTCTCTATAAAAAAACATAGAGAAATCATTCATCCAGATTAGAAAATCCTAGTCTTAGTGAGGCATTAGAATGAACATGATGTGGAAAGCATGTCGCACAAATATGCAATGCCCTTGTTTGAATGCAGCTGTGACGCCCGGATAGTTAAGCTACAGTAACCCTCTGCTAATGACGACATGCTATCACAATTACTGTTGATAACCTCGCGATGATCCAATTTCGTTAGAATTCAAAAGTCAAAATTATGTCAAACGAAAAAAGATTTTCAAATATTAAAATTAAAATGTTCGGGTGGTGCCAAGCAATGCATAAGCAATTATGGTGGGAAAACGACATTTTTTTAAAATAATTAAAAGCACTATATTAAGTATAACAACGATAAAACAATTAATTAAAATGCATACAAATTAATGAATAAATAGAAAATACTTTAATTCGGGTGTCATAATGTTTGTGGCACTATCATATTTATTAACACTAGCCTATGTGCTACTTTTATAAAATGTAAAACTAAAGTAAAAGAGAACTAAAATAAACAGAAAAGAAATTGAAAAGATAAAAGAAAACAAACAACAACAAAAAAAATATAAGAACCTAACTAAGTTAAACCCCCCCCCCCGGGCCCAACTGGCCCCGTATAACCCCCCCACCTCACAGCGGGGGAAATATCTCCCTCTCTTATCCCCACCGACACCCCCCCCGACTGGATCGGGAACGCGCCCGATCCCCTCGCGACGGACGCCG